>JAPXFQ010000683.1:1890000-2520000 GCA_028564705.1 Apricaphanius iberus | reverse complement strand
GTTATAACACGGTGCCGGTCAAGAAGCGTTCTACCGTTTACCATATATGTACTTGACACAAATGACACAACAGTATAAAGTACCGATGCTGTTATCAGGTATCTAGGCATACTAATACCTACTAATGTACTCGTACCGGTCAGTTCACAGATACCATGAACCGATACTTAAAATGTGGAAAACTCTGCAGTAAATTCACAGAAAATGTTTAGATTTTATTAAAGTGCAGAGCTGCGTCAGTGACTGACTGCTGCATCTTAGATGGATGAAGGAGCGTTTCTGCAGCTCCTTCCTCCCTGCAGCTGTCAGATTGTACAATCAGAACTGCTCCCAGCAAACGTAGACGTTTTATACCAGCGCTGTAATTTGCACTAATCAACCGAATAACACCACTACTACTATAACTTGCACATCATTTTTTGCAGTTTGTATATACCAACTTATTGGAGGTTAAAATTTTACTTTTTAATGCACAGGTACAATGCATAATCTGCACAGATTTCTATTTTTTTTCCTTTCGTTCAGTATCCTGCTTTATTGCACATTACAACCTGGGTATTCCACTTTATCTGTTCTTTAATCTTAATAATTGCACAGTATTCTGTCCATGATGTAAACATTTCTTTTAAAATTCTGTGTATTTCTGTTCTGATTTCGCTGCTGTTACAACCAAATTTCCCCGTGTGGTACGATTAAAGGATTATTCTATTCAATTTTAAATTAAAATTTGAGTTGTGTCAATTTGATATTTAAAAAAATATATTTTTATTTAACTCACCATTATTTGTGTGGTAAAGACATTGGTACTGGGTATCAGAAAGTGCTCAGATCCAAGTAAAGGTATCTTATCGGTTTGAAAAAAAGTGGTATTGTTGCATTCCTTGTATGGAGGGCTGATCCTGACAAAATCGACAATAAAAAAAAAAACGCTGAGGACATACAAAAAACCCCAAAAAAAGGATATAAATATATGTTGTAATTATTTTTCTTATATCATTTATTTGTTAGCTTTACAATTACTGGTATTTACTCATTAAGGACTTTATTTGTAATTATATTTTTATTTAAATATGTTTAATTTATTTAACAATTTATTTATCTGTCAATTTTGGCAGGATCGGTCCCCCATACAACAGGTCCACAGATAAAATTAAAATAAAGCTTGTGTAAGGGGCGACTGTGGCTCAGTGGTAGAGTAGCTGACTTGCAATCAGAGGGTCGTAGGTTTGATTCCAGCTTCCTCCAGTCACATGTCGATGTGCCCCTGGGCAAGGCACTTAACCTCAGAAATTCCACATCGTCCTACAGAGCCATGTTGGCTACCAGTGTGTGAATGCGGCTTCAATGTAGAGCACTTTGAGTGGTCAGTATGACTAGAAAAGCGCTGTATAAGTTCAGTCCGTTTACCATAAAAACAAACTGTTTTACTTCACACTTCTTTTTTTTTTTTATTAACTCAAGTTGGGAAGAGGATCCACAAGTTGTAATTGAGTAATAGTGGCAATACCTCATAATAACATTACTTACGTAACGGTAGGGGTTAGTAAATCTATTGCTAAAAGTACATTTTTAAAATGTAAGTAGTAACTCCCCACCTCCATTTACAGTAAAAACTTCTACCCACTATGTATAAAAAAAGCAGCTGCACCAGCGGCGCTGAACACTAGAGGGCAGCATCAGTCCACTTCTTTGGTTCAGTATGAAGATGTATTTCACACAATTCAATAATGATTGTTTTGGGTTGGGTTTTTTTTTGTTTTTTTTAAAACGTGTCCCAGTTCTGCCAACAGTCTCTCTTTCATATGCTTAAGGGCTTATTGAAAAGCTCCAGCCATTAAATCTTTGAAGCTCCCGGTGTTCGATGACTTTAGTGATGATAGAAACCAACATCACCCGGTCACCATAGTCCTCCTACATGTTCCGTCAGAGAGGCTTCTGAAACGGCTTCGTTCCCATCTGGATTAGCGGGAGGCAAGTTAACTGGGCCTCATCTGCATAACAATGAACAGAACTGCTGAGGCGGGTTGGTACAGTGAGTTTGCAGCTGATGAAAGGAACAAAGGTGGATTCAAGGAGTGATAGATAGATAGATAGATAGATAGATACTTTATTCATCTCCAAGAGAAATTCACAGTTCTAGCAGCTTACGGGAACACAGGGGCATGCAGGGAAAATACAATATAAAAATTTAAAAGAAGAACTAAGGTAAAATATAATGGTATAAAAAAGTATAATGTCTGCCAGTCCAGTTCAGTGCAGTTGTGCAGATGTCAGTATGCAAAAACAGTTGAGTAATGGTCAGTTTGTACATACTTAGAGTCCAACTTGTAGATGTATGTGTATGATAAAGTGCATGTGTGACTGAAGGTGCATGGTGTGATTAGCATTAAGTCCAGTGTTCTATGGTTGATTTTATCGCCCTCCCCCTAGAGTTGTTGAAGAGCCGCATGGCGTGGGGGAGGAACGATTTCTTCAGTCTGTCAGTGGAGCAGGACAATGACAGCAGTCTGTCACTGAAGCTGCTCCTCTGCCTGGAGATGGCGTTGTGCAGTGGATGGTGTGGACTGTCTATGATGGACAGTAGCCTGTTCAGAGTCCGTTTATCTGCCATAGATGTAAGGCTGTCCAGCTCTGTGCCAACAACAGTACCCGCCTTCCTCACCAGTTTGTTCAGGCGTCCAGCGTCCTTCTTCTTGAGGCTGCCCCCCCAACACACCACTGCGTACATGAGGGCGCTCGCAACTACAGACTGGTAGAAGATCTGTAGCAACTTCTTGCAGATGTTGAAGGACGCCAGCCTTCTGAGGAAGTACAGACGGCTCTGTCCTTTCCTGCACAGGGCGTCTGTGTTGGCAGTCCAGTCCAGTTTGTCATCCAGCTGCACTCCCAGGTATTTGTAGGTGTGAACCACCTCCACACAGTCACCTTTGATGTTGACAGGCTCAAGGTGCGGCCTGATTCTCCTAAAGTCCACCACCATCTCCTTGGTCTTGGTGGCGTTTAGGAGCAGGTGGTTAAAGTCGCACCACGTGACAAAACCTTGGATCAACTCCCTGTATTCCTCCTCCTGTCCACTCCTGATACAGCCAACGATAGCTGTGTCGTCCGCGAACTTCTGCACGTGGCAGAGCTCCGAGTTGTACTGGAAGTCGGACGTGTACAGGGTGAACAGGACCGGAGAGAGCACAGTTTCCTGCGGTGCTCCAGTGTTGCTGGTAACAGTGTCGGACCTGCAGTCCCCCAGTCGAACGTACTGAGGTCTGCCGGTCAGATAGTCTGTAATCCATGAGAATTGGCGTTCTTCCAGCTCGGCCAATTAAAAGACTAGCAGGGCCGACCCAAGGTTGCATGGGGCCTTAAGCAGAAAACGATTTTAGGGGCCTCTCTTCCCATTAAGAACATCACTGCCACTAACAGCGTTTCCATACAGATTTGTTTGCATCCAACAGGGGGGCCAAGTTTAAATGGCCAACCTATAAGCAGTTACTGATAAGTCGTTAGAGTATCGATTTATATTTTTTAGAATCTCTGTGGAACCATTTAAGATAACCGTAATCCCTGTATAAAAAATGTAAAGTATGACCGCTAGTTGGTGGCTGCTTTCACGTTTTTCGTTCAAGCGGATCAACTAGATCTAGTAATAAACGCTGGATGTTATGTATGAAACAAATTGGAGTTTTCAGAATGCTACGACTGAATTTTTGCCAATGCACATCCTTAATTTGCTTAGATTTGAATAAACCGAACATCTAGACATAGATTAAACTCATAGCATATTCAGATTGTAGTTTAGGGAAAACCAAACTATGATGATTACTATTGAGAGCTGAAACAACTAATCGTTTTAATCGATAATCGATTTTTAAAATGGTTGACAAGTCATCGATTAGTTGCTTTATAATCACGTTTTACCTTAACCCCTTAACGTTCCAATGGCCTGCAGGCGGGCTCATCCGGCATTTTTACTTTTTATTATATTGTTATTTATAATTTCTATGATTTCATTGGAAAGCTAATACAATTGTTTCTTTTAACCATATATGCCAATAAAGGACGCAATCATAATTGTGAACGAGGCAGTTGTCTTTGTCACCCCCCCTTTCATTTCCTCCCAGAAGAATTATGCACAACTCACATTTTGCAGCCTGCTGTCTCTCACAAATCTGATCTTTTAAATGTTTGAGTTCATTTAATTAAAAGCGGAAGATCCAAATTTAAAAAGTCACAACTAAGTCAGCCTCCTTCATTCCAGAAATGAAAAAAATTTCATTTTTTATTTCATGGGCGAAGATATTTTTGTTAATATGTTGTACAGTAATTTGTATGCAAATTTTTTTTTTTATGCATAAAAATTATTCTAGACAAATATCTCGCACTGTGACGCTCATTTTACACTGTAAACTGTGTTCAGGTCCAATAAAATAGATTGCAGTGAACTGCACAATTCTCTTGTGTTTTCCTTGTTCTTAATGAAAATGTGTTTGTAATAACTTATATAGGTGAAAGTAATAGCCAAATATAATTAATATAATCTATTATCGTTAAAATAAGAGACAGATTAAACGATCATGAAAATAATAGTTGCAGCCCTAGTTGCTATTTCCACTTTTACAAATTAAACTAATTTCTCCAAATCTGAAATAACAATGTACAACTATTTAAGATCTTTGAATTTACCGATGCTGAAACAATTACATGAAAGGTTTCCGTAACTGTTAAAAAGCTAAATCAGTTATCTCTCCTAGGCTAGCATTTTGGTGGCCTTTGGACCGCTAGCAACGTTCCCCATCCTTAGTTACTGTTGCTATAGTGATGGGAACATCATTGTTCCAGAACGGCACAGTTAACCAAACCCCTTAGTCCGTTGTTAATAGAAAGTTTTATGTGTAGATTTATAAAACATTGTTAAATAGCTCTGTAATATGCAGAATTACCCCAAACGCCAACACAAGCAGTGGCTTAACTCTGCTATAAAGGGTGGGATTTGATTCACCATAGACAAGGAATATGACCTTATTCAAATCATGTAATTACTGTTAAATTCAATACATTACAATATGAATGAAAAATAATTTGAACAACATTATATATAAATTAAAAGCAGACTGAGGTTTTCAAAGCTTTATTATTCTGTTAACTATAATTTGCTGCTTAGCCTACAGATGATTGAAACAAGAATAGAAAATAGACGATTGGACCAATAAAATATGGGACCCAATCAAAAGTATGTCTAATTAAAATTAGAAAATTTCCAGTGTTGTTCTTATCTTATTGTTTTACCTGCCAGATATATTGTAGTATCATCAGCGAACATGGAAATATTTGCTTTTTCTAGCACTATTGGCAAGACATCTGTTTTCACTCACATGAATAACTCTTGATTAAGCAGCAGGTCCATTTCCAACTGTTATATACTTAAAAATAAAATAGTAGTAGTGCTCGTCAGTTTTTGTGATTATATAGTTTAATAGTACAAATACTTAAATATTCTGACATTTCTCATAAATAAGAACATACTTTAAAAAAATTGATTTAAGATTCTGCTCATGAATGTATTTCTAAGCAGATCCAGTAAAATACTTCCATAGAAAACTATATGGAATTAAATATTTTAGTTCTACTAATAGTAAAAAAAAAAGATCCAACCTTTTAATACAATTTGTATAATTAAATAATAATTAAATATGTTAAATAATTATTAATCAGGAAAACATTTTAAATACAACTCCACAGGGGTTTGGAAACCATAATCATTCAGGGTAAAGGCTAATCTACAAATTTTGGAAAATATATAACAACCCAATTTGTGGTTTTACTGTTTTTTTCTTTATCATTTCAGCTTCCAGATCGAGATGCCAAACCTTACTTACTGATATACGCAATTATCTAAATACAGAGTATATTTTATATGTGCCGATTGCTAAAAAAACATGTTCAAAAACCTCAGGTTGCTAATCTAAGTAGGGCTTTCTAAGAATCGATTCGATCCAATCTGATCTAGTTCGGTATCGTTATGGGTCAGTGCTAATAAAACAGTTTATTTATCTTAATTATATGCTTGAAATTCAATGATTTAACACTGATTGAGTACCAGTTCACCATGGGAAACTATACTAACCTTTTCAAGACACAAAACGTCAAATGACCGTCTGGACTTTTCCTTCCTATTTCAGCCGTAAAAAGGGAAATCTATTTTTTTTTTATAAAATTGATTTTTAGAACTACCAGAATCAATTCAGAATGGATTTTTTTTAATGATTATACCAACTCCTCAGTAGTTTTAAGCTGCAATGTACCCATGTGGCTAATACTTGCAAAATGTAAGGGTACAGTAAGCTCACTCTGGGAAAAACATTGACAAACTGATTGGGTTTTTGAATTTTGAAAGATTTCTTTTTGAAGTTCACATTTAGAGACATCGTTTACAAGCAGGAATCCACTGTTGCGCACTCATGTTAAACATTGAGAAACCTACAACTTTCCCATTTTTAATTCAGTCTCGAGGCGGCACCTCATCAGACTTTTTGGGAGCGTAAAACGGGAACGCACGGACCTCCGAGGACAAAATGCAGCACAGCATCAGCCTCTGGGTGCCTGTCAGTAACATTTTAGACCACCTGCCATGTAACCAGCTGGTCCGGTGCTTTTCCCAGAGCTTTTGTGAAGCGACTCTCACAGCTTTTCGATTCTTCTTTGCTAAATAGCATCAGTAAGGGAACCTGGAAGGATATTGGGTTTGTCGTTTTGTGGAGGAACCCCAATCTTCAAGAAATGTACAACATTATAACATAAAAACATCACAATTAAAGCCGCTTCTCGTTTCCATCCCATTTCTAGCAGAAAGAAGATGTCTTTGTATGCATGTCCACGTATATGAAGCGACACAATCATAAAACAGATGAAAAAAGGACAAATTCATCCCAATTTCCAAATGTTTTTTTTATTTACATCTCCTGGATCCATGAAGGAAGCGAACAATGAATATTTTAACATGTGAACATGTTGCATAAGGTCACTTGAATGCTGTCGTGTTAGCAGAACTGTAGCAACGGGAGATGCCCCCCCCCACTGAGAGTCTTCTTTAATAAATCGGCCCGATGGTATTTAGCAGATAGCTTATGTAAAGCTCAGCATGCAGAAGAACTTTCCCAGCAGCCTCCTTTTAACCAGCCGAACCATTCAATGTGGGTCGGAGAGGAAATGGGAGTTTCCAAACCTTTTCTTCATTTTTTTTTTACTTAAACATTTTCTAAGACAACAAAACCCTCAGAAGTAAGTGTTAATAAGATATCCTGTGGTTTTGCGCTCATTGTGCAGTTTAAAAGGCAGGAACCAGCATACAATTGAAAATATTTTGTGGGAAAAAAGGTTAATTTACACGACTAGATTAGATTCTGGGAGGATAGTAACCGGCGCTCAAATTGACCCCTGTACAGCCCTCCTGCATTTTAATTAACCGGTTAACCGCTAATTAATCAGTGCAGATTGTAAATTATCCTTTTCGAGCTTTTCTTTTTTTTTTTGGTTCAGAAACTGAACAGTGGACGATTCTGTGGAATCGATGCATTCGGACGTCAGATTTTAATGTCCGCAAACATATGAGCTGTGCTGGAGAAGAAACACGTTTTCCGTGCAAAACCTATTTGATTGTAACGCCGAACAAGTCAAATAATCCGAACTGTAAAATTTTGCGTCAGTCGATTAAATATGTGAAAAACCGGACACTTCATATGATGAAACCTGGAGGCCTAGCTTTTATGCTGAAAAAACAACTCAGTGGATTAATGTCACTTTTGAATAATAGCTAAATATTTTTTCTTGCTTCTTTTAGGTGAGCAGATATTTTCCTGTATTATTTACTGGTTTAGGGACTCTAAAAAAAATGGGAAAAACAAGAGATCATGACCGACAAATCAGAAATATTTGTACCTCACGAAAACCTAATGAACTACTTAAACTCATATTACTAATTCAAACTTCCTAGATACTCTGAACCACTCGAACGATACAATTATTTTAAACAATTATTCGGTTACATTAATTTTGAACCAATTTTTAGGAATTCCAGTAATAAAAACAAGATTAATATAGACTTTTGTTTCAAAATGAATATAAATCTTTGTTTTTCTTTTAATTTTTCCCTCGGAGATGATGCTACTACAATAAAGGGTTGATGTTGGGCATAATTTATTCCTGCAAAATGCATCTGTGGGTAAAATAAATTATTGTCAACAGTTTCTTCAACTTTAGGAAGAAGCGAAGTGGACCATCAGAGTCTGTGTAATGGTGACACTAGGGCTGGGTATCGATTCAAATGTCAAGAATTGATTGGACTCAATCTGATCAAGTTCGATATAAATATGGGTCACTGCTATTAAAACCTCTCTTTTTACCGTTAATTATATGTCTGAAATTCAATGACTTAACACTGGGTAACAGTTTAACATGGTGAAATGTATTAACCCTTTCAGACAAAAACAAATTCAAATCGCCGTCTGGACTTTTCTTTCCTATTTCAGCTGGAAAAAGGGCAAAATAAGAAATAAAATCCGTTTTGTGAACTTCCGAATCGATTCCTACAAGAATCGATTATTTCAACACAGCATTTTCTGGGGATTCTCCATTCAGCCTAATGGACTTTCACCTGCACGTACGTTTTCAATAAATTTAGCATAAAAAAATCCTAATAATTGTTGGTTTCCTTCATTCCACGTCTTATAACCTTCTCTCTGAAATATATGCTTGGTAAAACAGTCTCAGTAGCCTGCTTGACACTTCTGTTCCGTGACAAAAATGCAAACACAACCCCATATGAAGAAACATCGTCTCGTTTTGCAATGGTATCATTTTATATCTGTATCAAGTTTATGTATCTGGATAAGGTAGCCTTCGTTGGTGGCATCTCTTACAAGCACCGTTAAAGCCTTTATGGTCCATATGCGAACGGTGCTTTTATTTTTTTAGATTTTGAGCTGCAGGCTGTATATATCTAACACTGATTTTAGATGCATTCTTACGTGTCCTATAAAATAAACATGCATCCACCACAGCTTGGACGAAATTAACTCTTATGGTACGTTCAAACCGCCCCAAACGGCAGCATAAACAGCGGCAAGATTACATGTTAAGTCTATGGTTGAGGCCGTTGGAAGAGCGTCGCAGTCTCTGCGGCGCTTTGTGAGCTTTGGCTTCATAGCTCATAACGCTAGCAACGCAGAAGTTCAGCTAGTTGAACTTTTTTGACGGTCCTAACCCTCTTTGACGCAGCACGGCAACCAATAAGAGCGAATCACTGTAGTGATGTTGCCCGACGTCGACGACGATCCACGAGAGTTCAAAACATCCAGCAGAGAAAGACCCGCCTACAAGCTTTGCTAGTTTCAGCTTAAAAAATGTATCTGCATCAAACTAGTGGATTTATTAGCGTTGCCTGACGCTGACAAAGCATTAACTTTCCAATTGGGAACTCTGACTTTTTCCCACTTGGAAACCGTAATTTCCAAGTTCCGACTACCAAAGAAACGCACCAATATCAAACGACCTCAACGGGAAAACTGGATTTTCCATTTGTAGTTGGAAGTCTGATTTCTTTTCCCCCCAAGTTTGGTATTAAAAATGACCACTCTTCTTGTCAACTAATAGGGAGACTAAGTCTCCTCCCCTTCCGGTCGGCCAGTGGGTCCCCAAACCAAAACCAATGGAGCGATAAAAGTTGTTTTCTGGTCCGCTTTGTCTTACAAATATGTTTTACTTCGATCTATATGATAACTAATGATGTACATTTCAAATGTGTTTGTCCAGTGATCTGGGATTTATTAGATTGTAAAAAAAATTGCATTTGAAATGCCTACAAATCAGAAGTCGCATATATGACGCCATTTGGCTAACGGTAGCTAGCACTAGCTATAGCACATAAAACACTCACCTAGCGCTTGTAGAGCTTCTCCTCCATGCTGGCTCTCACTCCACCGACTGCCTTACCCTCGACATAGCTGCTACTTTCCACATGATCAGATTTATAGAGGTTTTCTCCATGTTTAATGCTCCTTTTCTTCGTCCTGGAGGCTACGCCCTTGCTCTCCTTCTTCTGCACTTGTAGTCCGCTAAACTTTTTCACACAAAACCTAAAGGAGCTTTTGCCTCCGGTCGAAAATCAGCATTTTCTCTGCATCAAAATTAGTCTTTAAAATTCGGACATATGTTCGATCCACGGCGCATTTCAAACTGGACCAGAAAATAACTTATTGACTCAGTCTTTTTTTGAGGGGGGAATTGGGGTCCCATGGACGTAGAAGGGCGTGTCTTAGGCTCCCCGTAGTCGCTGTGTTGGACACATTTATTTTAAAAGACTCTACTATGGTCACAACAGCGTTGCCATATTGGATTCCCGATTAATCAGACTACGTTAACTGGAACGCAGTTTCCTTGGGCGTTTCCTCGAGCTCCGACGTAAAACTTATTCAACCCTGAGACGACCTACACGGGGATGTCTGAGACAAATGTCGGATCTTTTCCCACTTCATTGACCTGAATATTTCAGCTTGGACTGACATAAAGTATCAACAGGCCGACACTGCCGCCGTCCTCTGACCCACATGGCTAAAAATACATCTGGCTGCAGTTTTAAAGCCAACCAGAGACACCCCACACCCCCATGAGGTGGGGGAAAGCAGCAGCTCTTACGTTTTATTGGCCGTCCTCAGGGGTTCCTGAGCTAAATCCAGAGGTGAAAACTATTTATTTTTAAGGCAGCTGAATGAGGAAGAACACATCTTCACTTTCCTGCACTGAAAACACAGCCACCCACACGTGAGGAAACATCGAGTCTAGAGTCTCAGCTGCCAGCAGCGATGGACGTCATGTTTACGTCTCAGCAGAGAGGTTTAGTACAGTATGGCGTGTAAATATTTCAGTGGGTGGCCTGTTTTCTAGCCGTCTCTCAGAGGCAGGCCGTGTAACCTCCCTCTCCTCCCCCCCTTTAATGAGCGTCTCCTCGCTGACAGATTGAGGGATCTCAGAGTGGTCATAATTTACCCTCCCATCAGGGCCTCTGACCTTTTGGTCGCACACCTGCTCACAGGGAGACAAGAGATCATTTTATTGCTCCTAATGAACATTTATCACCTCTATAAATCTGAACATGAGTAGTAGTGAGCCTCTAATTCGCAATAGCATTGTGTAAAAATGTCCAACCCACTCTATAACTTATATTATTTGGTCAATCTTTGCACGTATGATTTCGTTTAACATAATTAGACATTAACATTGCCTTTTTTTAAATTTCCTACCAGTCTACATTACAACAAATTACATTTCCTTGTCTAAATTAGGATTACAGAAATAATTTTCCCTGAAAAAAATAAAATAAATCGCTTTTTTAAATGTCGTTTTCACACCAGACTCCATTTAATTTGGTGCGGTTCCCCTTCACGCTTCTCTAGTTCATAACGAACCGAACCTTTTGAGCGACAAGTTAACCTCCTCCCCCGTTGGTGGCGCTGCACCGGGCGAGGTACTTAACCCAGAGAGACTTCCCGTTTCATGAAACGCAACCAAACACGAAGCAGCATCAGGATTGCCCCGTTGTCTTTGTGGGAAACGTTGCAGAAATGAGCAGAGAACGAGGCAACAGTTGTTGTGTGGTTATATTTACCCAGAATGCCCCGCGCTATAGGCCGCTTCCGGCCTTTGGAGCAATCGAACCGCACCGGAGTCCACTTTGGTCTATCTTTGGCATTCACACCTCCGCTTACGAATGCCGTTACTGGTGACCTTAATTAGCAACATCCAGTGGATGCATTTTAAAGCAATGCCCTAAATACGCCAAATCTTTTCCGAAACAATCTCCAATTAGACCTCGTCAAGAAGCTGGCTCAATCTGGTAAGAGAATCGTCAATCACAGAGAAATTAGTTTTGCACCAACATGGACTGAAAGGCCACTCAGCGAGGAAGACGAACAAAATATGCAGTTTGCAAATGAAGGCAGGAGAAAACAAAACTCATCCAGAGGAAAGAACGCTTCCAGACGGAATATTAAATAACCCTAAACATACCACCAAAGCGGCGACAAACAGATTTAACCACAACACGGAGCAGCCATAGTAAAGATTTCAGCTTGATAGAAAAATGCATTTGTGCGCAAAACTGAAAAGGCGCCTGGGCCAAATTCTCAGGAACCTTTGCAAAAACGACTGTTGAAGAGAACCTAAAATGTTTGACCCAATTCATGCAGTTTAGAAAAGGTAATTATACAAAATACGGAAGAAGGGCGACGTAAAAAAAGAAGCAGTTTAGTGTCTTGACTGAAAAATAGTAAAAGAAGCCTCTTCTGTTCAAATGCCTTCAAAAAGTCTGGAAAAAAAACTTCTAAATTACATCAGGAAGGTCTGGCTGTTTGAAAAGAAAATATGAAGATATTTAATCAAGTCGGAACCGATTTTTTTAAATGTCATTTCATCGAGAAAATCCAAGCCGAAGCTTCTGAGAGAAATCTGGAAATTTGGGTGCAGTCAGCAGAGCCTTCCTGTAGTGTTGTCCACACATTTCTGGTTATAGAGGATGGAAAGTATGAAAATCTGCCTCCGTAGTTTAATTTGCCACCAAGATTTGTGGGTTGGAAAGTAGCCGTCACCGCTGGCTGCTGCCAATGCCCTGTGCAGCAGAAAGCAGGACCACAAGAGTTTAAGAAGCCAAATTAATTATGGAAATATGAGAAATTGTAAAATATATGTATTTTATTCAAATATTTAAAAAAAACATTAATTAAAAACCACAATTTGTATTATTTTAATTAATTATTATTTAGTTTTTACACATATTAATGCTCAATTTAGAACAGAACGGTGTAAATTATTTTGCCGTTTTTTATTTTTTACCTGAGCTTCCATAATCAAAAGAAGAAGCAGAGCTGAGAAGCTTCATCATGTTCTGGTTCTGATGATGTTTTGAGAGTCACAGAACCTCACCGAGGTATTATTAGCTCATCCTTACACGCTGCAGCGCTGATCAGCTTTGACGGCGCTCGTCACCGCGGGGCGACCAGGTCCTGCGGCAGCAGAGGCTTCGCATCAGATTCCTGCATCGCCATTAAAGCATGTGAAAAGCCTTTCTCTGGGTTTTGGAAGAATGAGGAGGAGGAGGCTGCTGGGACGAGCTCTCACTCAAGAAAACAGACAACCACAAAAACCAAAACACCTCACATCAATAGCTTAAGAACACATCCAGCCTCACGTTAACCACCAGTCCCCACATCACTATTACACACGGATATAAAACGACCCAATAAAACATGACTACCCCCCCCCCCCACCCCCCCCAAGAACCTGAGTGGGCACAGCATGTTTGTAGCCAGAGCCCAGTTGCATAATAAACGTCGTGATTATTGTAGACTGTAAGCGGGAGTTAGACGTTGGTCGCCATGTTGTCCACGAATAAATATCCGTGTGCCCAGAGAAAAGCAGCATGACTATTAGCAGCCCTGGGAAAAAAAGCTATTTTAAACCGTGTTAAGTATATTATATTTATCCTTTTCCATTTAATCTTTTAATTAGTTATTCCATAATCAGTTAAATAATACTTCACATGAGAAAACGGAATAAGTTGAGTTGATTCTGATTTGTCAGCAATGTTTAACCCATTGACTTTACTTAGATATTAATAATGAGTGTTCTGAATTTTATTTTTGTTTCCAGGTCTCGTGAAATGTCATAAGCTGCGTTCCCATTGCAAATATGCGCAAAACTTTGTCAATATGGTCCAAATGTCGAAAAAACACAATTTAGCAACTGCGACGTTTCCATTAAATACGAAACTGTTTAAATCACAAGTTTTCACGCGATAAATCATCGGGAAAAATGGCGACGGACGTGAACATTTACAGTAGATGTATTCATATTGAAGCCACGGCCGTAGCGCTCATTATCAGCCAATCAGAGGAGGAGACTTAGACGGATTGTAGAGGCATTGGAGCGGTATTGGTAAATGCTCGCGTTTCTTTGCCGTTTTGACTCTAATATTAGTTATGCCTTCATCACGAACAAACTCAGTCTCTTTGTGAACTCAAACATGTCATCAACGTTAACGTATTTTTGGCTCGTAACAACGGGTATTTGATCACTTGACTCGTGCGATGTAAAAAAAAAAAAAAAGAAGCTGATTCCATCGCCGTTTGCCGAAATATATGAATTTTGATACGCTTGAAACCCCCCCCCCCCCCCAATCCAAGCGCTAAAAAACGTTTTAAATCGGAAAAAAATGCGAGGTTTTTCGAAATTGCCGTGTTTCCGTTAGGCTAATTTATTTTCGCAACTTCAATTTGCGCAATTTCATTGGTAATGGAAACGCAGCTATTGTCGGTGCTGCTGTCGAACAGATATCTGGATATCCAACAGCGTTTCCGATTTTTTTTTTAAATGACGATGTAATGCTTAACGGTGGTAAATCTGTTGTGTATAAACGAGATTGTGAGCCTACAGGGGGCCAGAGCATCACGCTGATCAAGCTTTTTGACATTGTTCGCGCTCTCCTTACGCAAGCAAAACCCACTGAAGCTTCATTCTGAATCCCGACTCTTCCGTGTTCACGGGGTTGAACTGGAGAAAGCCTTTAATTTCTCCGACAAACTGAAGAATCTGCCCCGGTTCAGGGCGTGTGGAAGAGAAACCGTGCCCTATATTTTTTAAACGTCATGTGAACTCATGCGACTCGACACTTTTTAAGCCTTTTGCGACGGTAGGACAGAAAAACCTTTCCTCGGTTGGTTTCCTTTCGGCTTCAGGGGATACCGACCTCGTTGAGTTTGGGTTCTCGTTCAGTACCAGCTATTGTAAACGTACATCGCTCTAATTGCTGATGTGGATAAAAATTTAGAAATATATAACTAACTCGACTACCGAGGATCGACCTGCTCAACTTTTTTGTGTTCCCCATTTTGATGAACAGCGGGAGAAATAAACGTGTTTCAAACTGATTTATTAGGAGTCGGGAAGTCATGAAGTACCACCCAAAAACTTATCAGCTTTTACCAACTTAAATAAAAGGGGAAAAGAGATTAAAAAGTGGCTTGATTGGATTTGCTTTATCGAGATTATACGGGAGCCAATAATTGCTTAAAACATTTCCTAACGTCGGATCTTTTTTCATTCTCAGAACAATTTTAAAGGTCAGATTTTTCGATTTTTTTTTTTTACATTTTTTATGTTGTAATGTTGCCATTAGAAACATTGACTATAGGCAGTTAACATTTTCACCAGTCACTGTAATACAAAGACATAAAAATAGTTTTTTTTAAGTCTACAGAGATGCAAGTTAAAACACAAATTACGATATTTTAATCAAGTTTTTGGATAATTTTCATGTCCAAGTTACAGATATTCAATAGACATTTTATTTTTAGACCGTTGTTTGACTCTAATCTGTGTCTTCTATAAAGCAGTGTTGAATAACAAGGTTTTAATAAAGCTGTAAATGTAAACAGGTCTGAAACGGAACCATGCACAAGTTCACGTATGAAAATAATATAAATATTAAAAGATGACATTTCACTTTCATTTTGTGTGAACTTTTTTTTCATGCAGCCATTTCTCACAGTTCATGATAAACGGGATTTAGTTTTAGCTCTCATTTGTACGGCAAAAAAAAATGTCAATACAATAAAATAAAAACTATGTATAAAAACAATATAAAGTTGATTGTTTTTTAACACTAGCCAGATTATCATCAATGCAGCAGACAAAACAGAGACGACCGAGTAACAGAAAAGCGACTTGGTTTCCCCGTCTTAAGGGAGCCAATGTGGGTAAAAATGTTAAGTTAAAAATAAAATTTAAAGTTAAAATAAAAGCAAACGGACGATGCACGTTTGTGCGTCTGAAACTCAGTAGTTTAATCTAGATTACGAGTGCAGAAAAAAAACAACAAAAACTTTTATTCTCGATTGAGATCAGCACAATTTAAAGAATATTGAACTTTTGGTGAGGATCATTTCAAACTAGAAAAGAAAGCTGTTTGAGGTTTTTACGCAACTGGGCGCTGGCTTTATAAAAGGCATTTTCATGTACTTGAACAAGCTGTTGTAAGCATGCACTTATGAGAGCTTGAGAAATGAAGCTTAAGGAACAGAACCAAACTACAATACAATGGGTTTTTTTTTACTGCGTACATCTCTGCAGGATGTTTGTCGGGGAAGCAGGTTGATCTCACAGACCACCGACATTCTCAGAGACAAATCCCCCGCCCCTTAACTCTGCAGCTCAGAAATAAAGACGTCGGCTTCCCCGAAGTGGAGGAAGACATACGAAACAGGATTTACGTGAATAAATAAGTTGCTGTTGCGCAAACCAAGCTGGCCGCCTTCGGCGTCCCTCGTCGCTGCTGATCCTGGGAACGACGACTCAGAGCGTGAAAGTCGTCCGTTTTAGACGGGACACAGCGAGACCTTGTCTCCGCCGCCGCGGTCGTACCTCACAAAGCCTTTCTTTGTTTCCTGCTGTATGAATTAACAATAAGATCCTTTTTTTAAATTTTATTTCATTCCTCTTCTGCTCCGCGCTTCCACACCCATCAGTGTAAAATACTAAATATATTATAAAATAATTGGAAATGAGCATAAATGGGGATGGACTTCGATAGCAGCAGGGTTTAGATCCTCCATTTGCGCCACTTTAAAAGATAAAAAAACTAATTTTTTTCAGTGGCATTTTTAACTGCAGTCCTTAGCATAAAACCACAACTTTTCACATTCTGCAATCCCTTAAATTCCAGCTAAAATGAATAAAATCTTTTTTTTTACGTTGCAAAATACGCTAATTTAAAAAAAAAATTCAGGGGGGATTCAACATATGTTATTCAACATTGTTGCTTGGGGACCCAAAAAGAATATATATGAAAATATTTTGTATCTGCAGTCCTTAAATATTCATAAGTTTTGACTTTAATGCTTTAAATGCAAGTATTATCAAACAAATTAGTTTTTTAATTACTTTTATTTTTATTACTCTTGTTTCAAAATTCCTTTTTCTTGGCGTGTTCTGCATGTTCTCCGCGTGTACGTGTGGGTTCTCTCTGGGAACTCCATCCAACAACATGGCGGTCTCTGAGTGACCCCTAGTCCAAAATTACTTTTAAAATTGTCAAAATTATATATACACATATATATATTTACATCCCATCTAATCTATGCAAATGATATGAAAGAAAAATGAGATGTGAATGAGTCGGTGGCACAAAAAGGTCTAGCGGAGACAGACTGCTCTTAAACAATATATTAAATGAGAATTATGGAAAATTTAAACTAAAATTAAAAAGAAAACTCACAACAGAAAGCTCACTGTGGCTAAATTTCATGTAGCTTTAAAGATGTTAAGGCTGAAGTTTTTCGTTGTATAAAGAAAAAAAAAAAAGCTGATTTGTGGAGGTTTTTTGAGGAGATCAGACCCGCGTATCGCAGCCCATCCCCGGCTCACCCTGCCTGCCGCCTCTCTACCTCGTCTCCCAACCCGATGCTTTTCACGTCTTGGGAGGGAGAACAGAAACGTAGGGCCTCGTCTCTGCCTGCGTGATACGCGGCAGCCGCAGCTCGGCTCCCACGCGTTGGAAGAACCGTCACAGCGTCTCTTTGACCCGCCAGCCTGGGGGCGTCTATCGGAACGGCGGCTCGGGCTGCTGCGGGGTCGGCCTGTAGAGCTGCTGCACCCGGACCGGCCGCCCGTTGGCAGGCCAGCCACCCGGAAGCTGCCCGATCACCCTGAGGCCGACCGGCTGGCCGTGTCCTGGAACCGGGCTGCCGGGGCTGAGGACGTGTGTCTGTCCCGTCTGGGGTTCGGAGGTCGGGAGGCCCGGCGCCGAGGCGGGAGGCGACACGGGGTAATGGGGGACGAGGATGGCCGGCGTCAGGCCGTAGCGTACTTGGAACACCCTGAGGGGTCCCTGTGTCACGAAGCCGTTGGGCCGCTGGGGGTCGGGATGCGGCTTGGAGTCCTTCCACACCTCTGGGGCTCGGCCCTCCTCGGCTCCTCGCTTGCTCTTGCTCGGCTGCTGCCGGGCTCGGACGGCCTCCTGCATCTTCTCCGCCTGAGCCCGGCGGACGTGGTAAGCCTTCCTGGAGCTTTGGAAGGAGTCCAGGAACTCATCCAGGCTCACGTTCCCCTCCATGAACTTCTCCAGCAGCTCCTGTCGAAGCGGGACAGAGAAACGGACCGCCGTTAGACGCAAAGGAACTCGCTCCAACTAAACAAGTAGCAACAACGGCTCCTGGACCATCAGCTTTATTTGACGTTGGATGAAAGTTGACCGATTTGTCCTTTCAAAGGAAAATATTTGTAGCTATTTTAGTGTTTTTTTTTCTCTCACCCTGAAAAGTTTGGAACCAGTTTGTGCCGATCAGCAGTATTTATACATCCAGTCTTGATCAGCGTACATACGTTGAGCGGTAGTGCTCGGGGCAGTAAAAACGCCACTTGTAATGAGGTTTAATCTGCCCCAAACGCCTTAATTTTACCATGTTTATATTCTTCTTGGACTTCTGAACGCCTCGGAAGTGCTTCTTGATCGTTGTCCGGGCCGACGTGGGGGCTTAACAATAAAACAACAATAAAAACCCGACAAATCTGCCGCAGTAAAACACAGACTGGCAGTCCTACTGTGTATTACGTCCAAATCGGCCCGGAAGAAAATACAGAAGCACCTCCCGGGTGTTCGTAAGTCCAAGTGGATAATAAACATGTTAAAATTAAGGCGTTTGGGGCGGATTAAACCTTATTACAAGCAGAATGTTTTCACCCCCTAACACTCCCGTTCTGCGGATGTCCGCTAATTGAGGAAGTGGATATAAAAACGTCTGAATGTCTCAGACTGGCTCCAAAATACTCTGAGTGCGTAAGAAAACACAAAATTAGCTAAAAGATAAGGTCCAGATTGAAAAAACAACAACCAGAATTTCCCTTTAAGGTTTCACTGGAAAGCTTTGACTGAGACTTCAGAATTCCTCTGATCAAAAAGTTAATTTATTATTTCAGTTATTTAGATCAACAAAACAAAAACAAGAAGACATTTAAATGCAGTAATATGGGTCTCTACTCTACATCAATGCGGCGTGGCATGGAGGCGATCAGCCTGTGGTGGTCCTGCAGAGATAGAAAAGCACACCACGACAGCTATGAGGCCGCAATACAGCAGCAGTCCACTTTCAAAGTCGTTGCAACAAGGACTCCAAAGATATTTGGATGTTAAAAATTATTTCATTTTATGTCCCTTTGTTTTGATATTTCCACTCATTTTAATGATTCTTACTCAAAGTTAAATAACAGGGATGTAAGAAAAATATCGATATGCCAATATATCGTATTTTTATGACACAATATCGATTTTTGTGTGTGAATTTGAAGTGAATTTAGTCATAAAATGAAAAGTATGACCGCTAGTTTGGGGCTGTTTTCACCCTCTTGGTTCCAATGAACCAACTAGATCCATTAATAAAGCTGGATGTGTTATAGATGAAACAGGTTTGTTTATAGATGAAACAGGTTTGTTTAGACGGCTGTGACAGATTTCCTACAGTTTTAAAAATATCACAATATTTAGTTCTACTCATAGTATCATGATATATTACGATATATCATGCCGTCCGCTTTGTATAATACTCTGTATAATACATCAGATTATATATATATATACACACACAAACATACAAAAGAATAGCCAAAAGTGAATATATTTAAAACTCTTATCTCCCATCTTGTAACCAGAAAAAGAAAGAACGGTAGGCGAAGGATACCTCCCTCTAACCCGTGAGGTGCTGTCGAACTCGGACGGCCTTCGTTAATTTGAAGGACGCAAATCGGGGAGGGATGACCCTGATCACTAAATATTTTTGAGTGTATCAGCACACAAAAATTACGACTTGGAACATTTTGAGAAGACTTTTAACCGAGAAGTTAATACAAATTTGCTCATGACTTTTTTTTTTTTTTTTTTTATATACTTTGACAGACATTAAAGATATTGAAAGTCTTTCCCCTACTTCTCTATATTTTAAATCAGGGCCGCCGAGGACAGAAAATATAAATAAATGAAAAACATGAAGCGAAGAACATTAAATTCCAGAAATGTATTTTATTTAATTATATTAAAATGTAAAAGTTGAAAGCTTAGAACTGACAGGAGATTTTGATTGGATTTTTAAAAACTAGTAGGAGCGGACATAGTCAGATTAGAACACATAACTGCTTAAAAAACAGTCAGCGTCGATGTTTAGAAAGGTCTAAATAACACCCATATTTGAGATTTGAGCTGTTGGGGGAAATCCCTTTTCATCTACGGGATTCCTCCAAATCAGGAGCTTGGTCTGACTGGATGCTAAGGGTAACCATGAGGATGTCAGCTGAATTTTCTCCAGAACCAGTGATGTTTCCATCCAGCTCAACATTATTTCAGGTGAGTCATTCAGTTCAGAGCCGAGCATGTTATGGACCTTATCGCTGTTGAAAGATGCGCTCACTGACCAAGTCCTGGTTCGGTCGATCTTTATTTTTCTACAGTCGCTGCTTGATGAACCACTAAAGTTCGCAAATATCAGAGTTTAGTGATATCTGGGAGTCATTTCTGTTTTGTTTCGGTGTTACTTGTTAAAGTTGCCCTGCAGTCTGAGTTCCTCACATTAACATTCTGCTTGTGTTCAGGTAGAAAACGACGTACAGAAAGAAAGAAAAAAAACACAAACCATTACACAAGTAGTAAATAAGAATTAATGTGTTTCATCAACATTATAATGTATTTATTGGATTTTATTTGAATTTACTGGGTGTATGGCCAAAAAACTAAACCGTTTATAATGATAAGCTGCTGCTACTGTTAATATAAAGACCTAATTTGTTGTTCTCTCTCCCGTTAGTCACAGAGAAAGATATGGAAAGCCTGAATTTTATCCCCCCAGTTCTGATCTGAATGTGTTTAAAAACACAAAGACAGTGAAGCGTTTTGTTTTTATGAACCATCTGGTGCAAATTAAATTCATTAGCGTGTGTTGACATCTTATTTTTTGTTTAAAACCTTCACGTTAAGTTAAATTGAGCCTCGAGGGGAGGCAAACGGCATGTTAACAAAGTCCAGCAAGAGCACACGTACGCACTGGCTGCTCTGCTGACGTAGGGCAGCAGCTCAGTGTATGTATGGCATGCCTTACGGCTTTATGGAGCAGATTGGATGGAGGTGGGTGGGTCCGCTCAGAGGGACCCTGCAGAATATTTTCTCAAAACAAAAATCCCCCTCCAACGCCGCTGCTGCAAAGATGCTGCTTTGAGCTCGAAGAAGGCATGAAGGAAAAAAAAGCTCCAGCTGTTCTCACCTCGGAGTGCTCCTCGGCACGCGCCACCTCCTCCTGCAGGAGGTTCTGCGCCGTCTGCAGGCTGCGCTTCTGCCCGCGGGCCTCTGCAACGACAGAGAAAACATCACTGACGCATGATGCACAGCGGCCAACTATGACTTTACTGCTGGAGCTGGAGGAGAAATCCAGAAACTGACAAAAACCGCAGCAGAGCGAGAAAGAGAATTATTTTTCAGATCACAGAGAACCTCCTTGCTATGATGCGGTGAGGCCTCCTGGCCTCAACTCCCCCCCGAAACATCCGTCCTGAGCTAGTTTATGTCAACATATTAAGTATCTTCAGGTCAAAGAAACAAAGATTTAATAACACATAAGACAATTACTTTTTTTTAAAACATATTTCTGAGTACACATGCTTATGTAACATGCCTAAATTATGCATGGCCTTGCCTATACAATAAGAAAAGCAGGGAACCCTAAAACCGATGAGGGATCAGGAACGAAGCTGCCAAAACCAGATAAGCCAGATAAATCTGAGTTTTTCTTCAAAACTCTTTAGTTATAAGCATCTTTTAACCTCAACTCCGATCCGATTTCAAGTCCCTATCCGACATTTTCCCTTTATTACTGACATTTATAAAACTGAAATATGTTTTTAGCATATTAACATTTTATAAGATTAATTCCATTAATAAGAATTACCATCATTGTTGTAAAACCCATGTAATCAAAATCTTACAGAGATTAAAAACTCATAATATCTCTTTCCGGAGCTCAAAATCTGAAAATGGCTGTGGGGAGAAAGGATTTCCTGTAGTGTTGTATTAGCCTACACAGTAAAGTTTTGGTTTTCATTTAGAACATATTTTACGAGTGGAAGGGGTCTGTTTAAGTAGCCTAACCTTGTTTCTTTAGTTTAAGTTGGATGAAAATATGTGCAATATTACATTAGCTATTAGTAGACCATAGACAAAACGTTTCTAAAAAACCCCACCCCTGGTTTTTTCACAAATCGCACCCTGATAACGCTATTATTCATTACTTTATTTTCAGTTAAGTTTGTTAAAATGAAGATAACCAGGTAAACTCACTATTCAGTGTTTAAAGTGACAGTGTGTAGTTTTTGCAGTACATCTTTGAAAATAGCCGTTAAAATATCATGTAATAATAATTACGTAAAGCACATTAACTGCAAAAATATTGGCAATATTATAAAATATGACTTAAAAATCAGTTTTAAAATACATAGGCGTGGGTCCTGTTTTCAGGGGAAAGCCATATTAGACGACGTCTTTACTTCTACAAGAGCCTGGATGGACAAAGCGCATGGAACAAAACCCGCTATTAAAACATTGGTTTCCCCTCAAAATGCAAAAAAGTTTCACCATAAATACATTTTTACCTCTTCGCTAGTTCCAAGCGATGAAAGAGAGACTGATGTGCTCGTCATGTTGCTGCAAATAGATCATTCTCAGGGAATTGAGCGTTTGCAAAACAGCACTAGTTGGACCTCTGTTGTTGAGTTTGTTACTCGAAGACACAGATACCGCATGCTTGTGATAATTTAGGTATGCACTGCCCCCTACTGGCCGAAAATTCCACACTGTGCCTTTAAGGGAAAGGGCGTATGCTATATATGACCCATTTAGACTACAGCCTACGTGTGCACTGGAGGGTAGCGCTGCACTTCAAAGCATTTTGATTTCCCTATTAAGGATCTGTGTTGTAGATCCTCCAGAAATACAGTTCAATCACAACTCAAGTATGCCTCGTTGTGTGTGAATAAATATATTTTTGTTTGCGGGGGTGGGTGCTTTCGGCAGGCCTGCCCCCACTGCTAAAAAAAAGAAATCCTAGAGGAAACACTGGTATTGTGTTGTGAATGTCTGCTGGACCATGTGTCTGTACTAAAGGATTATATCCATCTATCATGTGAATCTAATTCAATAATCAGTTTTCACCCTACAAGACCACCAGGCAAGCCCCTTGCAGCCCACAACACCGGGTCAGACAGAACTTTATGGACTAAATGAGTGGCAGACAACCGGAGGGGACTAAATCTGTGATTGTTTACGTGGGTATGGAAGGCCGACGTGAGAAAGATTAGCGTGTTTAGCATTTCTGGGGTTTACGGAGCGTGGATGTGAGATGATGAATTGTCTGGGTGAAATCATCCGGAACCACAGAACCTGTAGGTGGACCTGAGCTGAGCTCTTCTGTCCTCTTCTCGGCTGCATCGCTGAGCGTCAGGGTTTGATACACAAGAAGTCACCTTCCCTCCAGTAAATGTGTCGACCCGGAAACGGACGAGTAATTAGAGCGACCAGTTTAGGACACAAGTTGGTGTAAACGGAGAGGGTCAGAACCGGGCCAATAAACCGGACGAAGACGGGTTCCCTCTGGACCTAGGCTGACCTCGTTTCAAAGGAACGCTTTAAAAAATCTCAACAGAGAGCAAACAAACACAGGAACTACTTTCAGATGAAACACCCCCAGCTTTACACACACAGTTTTAAAGATTTTAGAAAGGGGGGGGGGGGGGGGGGGGGGGGGGGAAGACAAACTGATGGCTGCTAAAGTAGTAGCAAACACTTCCAGAAATTAATATAAAATACATTATTATATATAATTAACAGCAGATGTTTCTGGAGTGGACAAACGTTACACCTGCAACCTGTAAAAATCAGAAAAGAGGAAGCAGTGGGAAGAAAATAACGACAAAACCGAGATATCACGATATATTAAGTCACGATATTGTATTGATATTCAAAACCAATGTATCGATTTTTATTTTATAAAATTTTAATGAAACGATAATTAATGACAGTGGATTCAGTTTGTAAAATCTCAATGTATGTTCTCACTAATGGTCTTTCTATTTATCGTGTCGTCCCCCTTGTCTTGCGATTAGAGAGGCAGCAATACTGATACCGTTCTAATATACTTGTATCTGCATTGATACTTGAGTAACTGATGGTAACAGATTTTTTCTTAAAGAAAAAAGGTAATTGGTACTAAAGTAACTGATAGTAACAGATTTTTTCTTAAAGAAAAAAGGTAATTGGTACTAAAGTAATTGATAGTAACAGATTTTTTTCTTAAAGAAAAAAGGTAAGTGGTAATAAAGTAACTGATAGTAACGTTTTTTTTCTAAAAGAAAAAAAGGTAATTGGTAATAAAGTAACTGATAGTAACGTTTTTTTTCTAAAAGAAAAAAGGTAATTGGTACTAAAGTAACTGATAGTAACAGATTTTTTTCTTAAAGAAAAAAGGTAATTGGTACTAAAGTAACTGATAGTAACGATTTTTTTCTTAAAGAAAAAAGGTAATTGGTACTAAAGTAACTGATAGTAACGTTTTTTTTCTAAAAGAAAAAAGGTAATTGGTACTAAAGTAACTGATAGTAACAGATTTTTTCTTAAAGAAAAAAAGGTCATTGGTACTAAAGTAACTGAGAGTAACAGATTTTTTCCTAAAGAAAAAAGGTAATTGGTACTAAAGTAACTGATAGTAACAGATTTTTTTCTTAAAGAAAAAAAGGTCATTGGTACTAAAGTAACTGATAGTAACGTTTTTTTTCTAAAAGAAAAAAGGTAATTGGTACTAAAGTAACTGATAGTAACAGATTTTTTCTTAAAGAAAAAAAGGTCATTGGTACTAAAGTAACTGAGAGTAACAGATTTTTTCCTAAAGAAAAAAGGTAATTGGTACTAAAGTAACTGATAGTAACAGATTTTTTTCTTAAAGAAAAAAAGGTCATTGGTACTAAAGTAACTGATAGTAACGTTTTTTTTCTAAAAGAAAAAAGGTAATTGGTACTAAAGTAACTGATAGTAACAGATTTTTTCTTAAAGAAAAAAAGGTCATTGGTACTAAAGTAACTGAGAGTAACAGATTTTTTCCTAAAGAAAAAAGGTAATTGGTACTAAAGTAACTGATAGTAACAGATTTTTTTCTTAAAGAAAAAAAGGTCATTGGTACTAAAGTAACTGATAGTAACAGATTTTTTCTTAAAGAAAAAAAAGGTAATTTGTACTAAAGTAACTGATAGTAACATTTTTTTTCTAAAAGAAAAAAGGTAATTGGTACTAAAGTAACTGAGAGTAACAGATTTTTTCTTAAAGAAAAAAAGGTAATTGGTACTTTAAGCCTGCCGCACACGAGAGCAACCTGCTGAGCAAAAAGTCATTCGAGACCGTTTGCTCAGCAGATAGCTCGCCGTGTGCGGCTAATTTTTGCAGAATTTCTACCTCATGAGGCGCTGAGGTGAAAATCAAACAGGTTTGATATTTTTCGCCTCGCCGTGTGCGGTCTCTGTGAGCCGTCTCCTGAGCTCAAACATTGAAGCGACAGATCAAAACGCGGTCTCCGATCACATGATTCCAAGATGGCAGCCCACGGTTTGCAGGTCAAAACAATGAATGAGACAGATATGGATTTGAAGGAAATACTGCTTTTCGTTTTGTTGATGTGACGTCGCCACCGCCGTCGTTTGTACGTTCATAAAATATGGGTACGGTCATGACTGGTCGCGCTTCTCCCTGTTCTTAAAATCTGACATCATATAAACAGGGGTAGTCTGGCCAAATTTCCACGAGTTTATCTTCCAAGACAAAATCTTCTCCGTGGGCTGCCATCTTGGAATCATGTGAGTGGAGATCGCGTTTTGATTGGTCACTTGAATATTTCCCCTCAGCACACAGCTCAAGTAGACCGCTCACAGTGAGTTTTTCACCTCGCGAGGCAAAAAATATCAAACCTGTTAGCTGGTTAATATTCAAATAACAGAAAAAAACGGCAGAAGTATCGTAAATGGAATGTAAAACCTTTACCTCCATTAACGATTTATTTTCTACTGGTTTTGCCACCGTTGACTGCGTTTACCTACAAACGGTCAAACTGCGCTCAACACTCCCCTCTGCTGGTTACTCTGATTAGCATTTGTAAAAGGTATGCTGTTCGGTTCCCGTTTGTCATTTTAAAGCCGATAAACTTTTTAAATTATAGACGAGGCTCCTCTTTTTCAGAATTACTTCATCAGAATCGTGTGCTTCGCTGCTGCCAGCAGCTGCACTTATTTAAAAATTTTCTTTTCTACACTGTGGTGAAGAGCGCGTAGCAGTGAAATCGGTCCTGGCTGAAACACTTCCCCTCATTAAACGTTACGGCAGTTTGCTGAGCTATTTACCGGTATAGGGGTATATTAAAAATTCATATAACGAAAATAAACAGATTTTCGGTATGAACCGGTATACTGCCCAGGCCTAAGTTATGGACACAAAATTGTGATAAGAAGGAAGAAAGAAATATGAAGAAGAGAAACAGGACCAGCAGAAGATAGGGATAACACAACAAAACGCATCTAGTAATATGAAAGTGTGGTGTGCAAATAAAATTGACTCGCCTTTTGAGCACCGTTACACCCTGAAATCCGTTTATTTTCCCCGATACCACGAGCGGAAAAAAAAAAAAAAAAAAGCGACGAAACCTGATAGTTTTAGCCGCGCCTTTCGTCCATCAGATGGGAGAATTAAAGGGCACATCGTGAATGATAAATATGCAAGTAGGGCGGCTTTCTCTCACGCTCACAGCACGCCTTCATCACCCCGAACGGGCCAAACCCATCTGACCGCAAAGTGCATCTCGTCCCTTGAAGAGATGATGTGACAGCCGCTCCGTCCCCGACGAGTCAAGCCGAGTTCAGCAGAAGCTGCGGGGCAAATAAAGGTCACAGTAATGCCTCTAATAACTCTGAGAGAACGTTAATGTATGCTGGCAATCCGTTTCCAGTAGGATCTCACCTTTAAATCTCTTCTTCGACTGCGACCAGGCAGTCGGATGATTCCCCCCGGGACTTCAGGGGAGATAAATGTGCTTTAAAAACCTTTTAGATTTAACTCTTACGCTATCACCTCTGCTTCAATAACCCATCAGGCCGTGTTACAGCCCTATGAGAACATTAAGCCTGCTGTAGTGAGAACAAGGCATACATTAAACGCTGCAGAAGCTGGGGGGGTGGGAGAGAGACAGAGAGAGAGATGGGGGACGTGATGAGAGGCGACAGCCTGGCAAACAAGCCGTCCTATAGCAGCTGTACGCGACCTATATTGTGGGAGCTGATGATGGGACCCGAGGGCAGCATGGGTTTCGCTTGACAAGTCAATGGTGTCACTGTTGGGAGTTAAATTTATTTATTTTTGTTGCTGGGTGCTGATATGAGATGATGAGAACAGAGGAAGTCGCCCTGCTGCGCTCCGCACGACTCCGCCACTTCCTGCTGACTTTAACACCGACGGGCACAATTTGTTAACCACATATCAAAGGGGGGAAAAAAAAAAACCTTTTAAACAGACCCTCCGTGACAAAATCCTGCAGAAATCTTAGTGTCAAGCTCATTTTTACATTAGTATTAAAGCACTGAAACCATCTGCTGATGAGGAAACGACAGCACATATGTAGAAAGCCTGGATGGTTATGGGTACGACGTTTTGACGGAGCTACATTATGGACATCAGTAGGGACGCAGAATATCTGAAATCAATACTGCTGTTCTGTGTAAAAGTAAAAGGAACTCCAACGTCTACCTTGCATCTCCACTTCAATTAAAGTGGTTCTCAATTAGGGATGCACCGATTCTGGCATCAGGGCCGATACCGTTCTTATGTACTCGCATCTATATCGCTTAAAGAAAACCGATACCGTGAGCCAATACTTAAAATGTGGAAACTGCAATAATTTTACAGAAAATGCTTCTTTGGTTGTAACAAGCAGAGAACAAAATAAAACCAATCTTCTAATTTGATGCATTTTTTGTTTGTTGTAAGAAGTATCGGCATAGGTAATCGATATCGACAATTACTCAGATATAAAAAATTGGTATTGTATCGGTTTGAAAAAAGTGTCATTGCTGCGTCCCTAGTGCCTGAATCTGATCAAATCGTGAAATTTGAATAGATTCCCAGCCCAACGTGGGAGCACACATTTTCTTACGCCCACCACAGAACAGAAAAAGGTAAATGATTCACTGGGATGTACATTTTTAGACTAAATCTGTTTTAATCTGAAAAAATGCTTCTTTTTCAGCTTCACCGTTTTTCTTTTCAACTATAGAACTCTATAAAATCCATCAAATAATTTTATAAATATATTTTTTTTAAAGTCCCCTTTTCCATCTTAGATTTTTATGAATTCTACATTTTCCATTCTGACCATTTTTATTAAAAGGAGCATAGGGCAGGATGAAAAAACAAAACTCATGAGCGAAATACTGCCAAACCACTGCGTATTAGGGCTGAACGATTTTGGAAAATAATCTAATTGCGTTTTTTTTTCTTCAATATTGCGATTGCGATTTAATGTGCAATTATTTTTGTGGGGCTTTTGTCATGCATTTTTTAATTAATGCAATCAAAAATATTGTGTATTGTAAACAGATTTCTTTATACATAATTTATTCTATTCCATAAAATAGACTTATTTTAAGACAAAGGCAAATATAAACAACTTTATCTACTTTTAATCATCGCACTCGATGTTCATTAGCGTCGTTCTGCAATCACGGTTTTCTTCCTTTTGATCCCAGCTGATAATTCCCTCCGGCTGCAATGTTTTCCTCCGTGTGGTTATCCAGGAAGTAGGATGCTTGAAGGAACAAGCTCTGATTTTTAATTCTCCATCGATCTAATGCACTTTTAGACTCTGGTATGGCTCCGTAGAGCGGTTTGATCTCAGGTCAGTTGCTGCAAAATACTCCGCTGTTTTCGGTGCGGCTTTAACTTTCTGTCGGCATTTTTTATACAGTGCAGGTTAAATGTGGCTAAAATGTGTTCGTGAGATTGAATCCTAGCTATTTCATCATGGTTAACAAAGCAAACTTTTGGCTATAAAACCCGTTATAGCACGAATTATTTCAGTGTGCTGTTTTTTTATGTTCGTAAGGAGCGATTCTTTCAAACAGCTCGGTCAGCGATCCCTGTCGGCTCGAAGTTTGTTTACTGGAAATTTAAACACTGGTGGCGGTCAGTTTAGCCGTGCAACTCTCATATATGGTGGTGTGATGTTTTTAGGTGTTGATAAAGGTTCGTACTGTAGCCTACCTCGTGAGGAAGCAACAATACCAAGACGGGTTCTGCATAATACCTGGGGTTGCGCAGCATCAACGTTTTCATAGCAGATATCATTTGTCACAACTGATGTTCTGTTCCTCTTTGGTACCAAATATTGTGCAGGGTTGGATTCTGTTACGCTTTTGGTCATTTTATAACAGGTTAAAGTGCAGCGTTTCCTTCTCTCCCTGCATTGTTTGAGCTATTTGCAAGTAAGATGACTTTAGCAGATATGTTTACATCAAGTCAAATCGCAGCCTTTGCGATTAGGAAATCGCATTTTACCAAATCGCGGTTTAATTGCTAATGCAATTAATCGTTCAGCCCTACTGCGTATATACCGGTATTATGAAAACAAGCACCATGTCGAGCGACAGAGTAAGAAACGCCTCTACAGATATTTTGGGCACACATAAATTTCGAACGGTGAACAGACATTCCAATGGGCAACCGAATCAGATATAAATCCGGACGTCCGTCTGACTTTGATCATATTTTGCTTTTGACTCATGAGAAGCTGCTAATGAAAGCTTCTTAGTGCCACTTTTAGCGTGCTTTGAGTCGTGTTTGGTCGTTTGCCGGTTGCGGGAGAATCCATTCCCACAGCTGTTTGAGTCAGGACCATCTATTTCCCGTTGAGGCTGCCGGGAACGCGCCAGCAGGGTCGACTTACGTCACACCCTTAGGCCACAGCCGGAAATTCGGGGTCCGAATTGCAGCGTATTTTGCTGCAAACAGCCTGCTTAAGAAAATAGAACAATATGTGATCAGCCTCATTCTTTTTGGTTTAAACGCTTCATTACTCGTTAACTTAAAAACCTGGACATGCATGTTTAGCTTTTTTTTAAAAGAAATCCTACCCCATGCTCCTTTAAAAGGGATATATCATGCAAAATCAAGTTTTCGGAGTTTTCAACCATCTGGTAAATACAATTTTCTCATAAAAAACCCAACCAGAGTTGTTTTTAGCCTAATTCACACGTCTGAATAATCCTCCTAAATTCTGCTCTCTGAGCAGCTGCCCCTCCCTCTCCTAGAAAACGACTGAGTGTTAAACTAGTGACATCACTGGTTGAAAGTTGGGTGCTAGATGTGTCTGCAGCGCCCCCTGCAGGCAGAGGTGCTTACCTCTGGTAGATTTTCAAACACACCCACCTCCTTCTCGCAGCTAATGGCCGCTTCGGTTTTTGGCAGTTTATATCACTTTTTTTTTTTTTTTTTTTTACTTTCTCTGTGAAAACGCCCGTTTGGCTGCATGGATTACAGGATTTTATTCTACATTCCTAAAGAACAGCAGCTGGATCAAAGAACAAAGACGCCTGATGGACAGAGAAGTAGGTAGCTACATGCTAATGTGATCTTATAACAGCATTGTGTGGTTAATTAATTGATCTGTAGCATCTCAAAATGTTCAGTAAACGGGTTCAAATAACACGCACGGCTTTTTTATATACTGGGCTGGAAAAATTTGCTTAGTAGACTTAGCTGTGTTGGTTTGGGCTCTGTCTAAAGCTTGGAGATTTATCAACTGAAATAGGCTTCATTGACTACGTTTTTTTTTACCCAAGAAATTAAATAAACCAAACATCTGAGCCCTTAATATAACAGTTTCATTGTGATACTTCATGATTTTCAAATGATTTGTGAGAATTTTGCTTGCGATGAAGCTTAGCGATGTTTGTCTCAGTTTTATCTCTTCCCGGATCCGCATCCGAGCATAGCGTAGGGGTTCAGGACGCGGGTTTATAGAGAAACGAGCCGTTTCACTTCGTGGTCCAACATTAACTACAGGATACAAGTTAAATTTCAGGACAAATTAATACTGTATAACACCAAGGGTAACATTTTATCATATATATGTCTATCCAAAAAGTTAAAAGCTGTAAAATAGCAAGATATAGTCAAAAGTAGTGTAATTATATTAACTGAAGACCAAAAAAAAAAAATCCACGTTTACCGTTATTCTTAACTATTTTCACAATTTTCAAGTCATTTCTGAAGAACTGAGACATGCAGTACGCAAAATGAAGAATCTCATATTTTTCATATTATAAAAGGTCAGGTCTCATTAAGAGACATGGAAAAAGTAAATCATCGTACTTGATCCCATAATGATCAAGACCTTTGTTTATTTTTATTTCCTACTCCTTCCCAGACTCCAGTGCAATAAATACGCGACATGTCAGTGTTTTTTGTGCTTAGCACTCTTCCCACAGCGCTCTGCTTGCATTGCTGGGTTGTTAAAATCGACCCAGTTAGACAGAGTTGCAAGTGCTTCCCCTCCTCCACCAGTTGCTGCACACTTCTAGCGAGGTGGCTAAAACAGGCCTCTTACTCTCACATGTTCAAAAGTTTTCTCTCACCAAGAAAAACCCCAAATTCCTGTCTCATGCTCATTCCTAGGTGCAAATTTTTTTTCATATCTTTAAAACTTTATTAGGTAAAAATGACATACAAAATCTATACGCAACATGCACAGAAAGGCTTTTTTTTGACAGATTGTTACTCTACGGGACATAAAGCATAAATACTAAACTTTAAGCCTATACACACAAGATTGTTGTAGAGCTGACAAACTAAAGAATGTTTTAGCGTTAGACCCTCAAAAGACTCCTCACCGTAATCATGAGATTATCTCCATGTTTATCTCAGTATTTGTCTTGGCTGAAAGAAACTTTTCCTCCAGCTACTGTTTTCTCCTTCTAAATCACAATTTTATACACTGGTAGCAATTCTTCATGCAAGCAACCACGTAGAAAGTAAAACCACGTAGAAAGTACACCGAGGTTCAGTGTGTCTGTGTTTGGTAGTGTTTCTTCCCAACAATGAGTCCAATGATTGAAACCTACCTGACATTACTTTTGGGTTCAGGTTTTGTTTATGTTTCCATAGAAAGTACCCCCATTTCGTCTGTACTTAACTTATGCAGATATTACTTTAACTACTGCTTCAATCAACTTTCCTTTGTTATTTCTTCCATAGAAAGTATTCCTGGGAAGGTTCTTTATCTAGAGGTCTTTCCTGGGGACAGTTGTTGAAAGTGCTACCCCTATGATTAACTTTGCACTCTCTTTTTGCTTTAGTTTCTCATAAAAAAAGCCCTTGCACCTTGAATTATTGTAGTTTAAGCCATGTTTCTTTTATGGATTGAAGTCAATGATTGAACTATTGCTCCCATTAACTTTGTTTCCTCTCTTTCCCATAGAGTACCCCTAACTCAGTGCTTCAATGCTTACAGGTGTTTCATTCCTGAACACAGATATTTAAACCACTAGGGGGCGCCTAAGTCTCCTCCCCTTCCGGTCAGCCCGCGGGTCCCCAAACCGAAAAAATAATGAATGGAAGTCGAAGCGATATTTGTCTTACGTCCTGAATCACACATATGTTGTACTTCGATTTAAAAGATAACTAATGGTGTACATTTTGACTGCGTTTGTCCAGTGATTTGGGATTTATTTGATTGTAAACATTGGCATTTAAAATGCCTACAAATCAGAAGTCGCATATATGACGCCATTTGGCTAACGCGAGCTAGCACTAGCTATAGCACGTAAAACCATCACCTAGAGCTTGTTGAGCTTCTCCTCCATGCTGGCTCTCACTCCATCGACTGCTTTACCCCCGACATAGCTGCTACTTTCCACATGGTCAGATTTATAGAGGTGTTCTCTGTGTTTAATGCTTCTTTCTTCGTCCTGGAGGCTACGACCCTCTAGCTCTTTCTTCTTCTTCTGCAATTGCAGTCCGCTAAACGTTTTCACACAAATCCTAAAGTAACTTTTGCCACCGGTCAAAAATCACAGTTATCTGTGCTTCAAAATTAGTTTTTAAAATTCACGGACATCATATATTCGATCCACGGAGCATTTCAAACTGGATCAGAAAATAAATGTAATCGCTCCAATGACCTTTTTTTTTTTGCCATTTGGGAACATATGGACCGGAAGTAGAAGGGCATGACTTAGGCTCCCCATAGCCACTGAGTTTTTATACTCCCTTTTAGGGCTGGGCGATATGACTTAATTTCAATATCACGGTATACTGAGCAGTTCACCTCACCAACGACGCTGTAACTTTAACCAAAAGCACAACCAGCTGCGCTCTCGGATCCGTTCCTCAAGTTACCATGGCAACGCCGAAATAAAAGGAAACTAGACTTGAGGTCTGTTGAAACAGTTTTTAATCTTAAATAACTCGCAGGATTTAAAAAGTAATTGAAACTATGTTTGCTACGGCTACACTAAAACCAAAAATCTATTTCAGGCAAATAAATGAGTGACGACCAAGGGGCAAAATCCGCCCGCAGAATGTGAAGCCAACGTGGAAGTGACAAAATTTGCAGTTCCTCCCTCATCCACTAGGGGCTGGCTGCAAAAAGGAACAACTTCCCATTGACTCCCATGTTAAAAAGTCCAACTTTACAGCAAAAATAAACATGTTTACAGCCTGGTCCAAAAAACCATTTTAGGTTAGATAGTTCAGGTTTACCATCATGACAACTCTGAGGGGGGGTGAATTTTTTTCTAACTCCTCCGTTTATTTGTAATTTAATTTTGAAATTATAAATAATTAGGGGCGTGTCCTTTTGATTGACAGATCCGTCTAGGCTAACGCCGCGGCAGACCCGGTCAGGTAGAGCACCTTGAGACTCAAGAGCGGGAGACGGTTACATCAGGCTGGAAGACTACAGAGTTGGACTCTAGACAGACTGGATGATCGCTGGTTAGATCAGTACTGGTGTGAGGAACACAGCTGGAGGCATAAACTAATGGATGAGATGTGAGGTGACTGAAAAGCTTTTTATTTTTTTTTAGGGGATCCTAATTTTCATGATGACTTTGTGACTACTTTTTGCTGGATGTGTTGTTAAGATAAGCCGACTAAGTCATCACCTTTCTCCGATGGTAATGGAAATAACACAATATCCGGCCGTATTGATCCGACCCATTTGGGTCTTATTATATTGATCCGTTTTCTCTACTCGAGATGTTTCTGCGTCTAAAGGGATCGTTGTTGAAAAACGGGGTAAAAGTCTCTCAACCGCGGTCTTCTGGCTGAAACTGGCTGCAGCCTACGTTAGCTTCAGTTAGCTCCCGAATAGCTTCTGACTAGCTTGTAGCTACGTCGGCTCAGAGCGTTAACCCTCCGCCCCCAGCCTCACAGCGCCACTCTCAGCTCCACCTCTTTGCCCATTTTTGGAGTTTCTGAGAGTGACGAGGCGAGTGACGTGAACAACATGGCGGCGGAAGGTTAGTCCATTGTTTTATACAGCTCTCTGCTGCTCCTCTATAACTCAACAGAGAGAGGGAGAAAAACATACATACTACGATACAGCAACACTATCGAACGGAGAGTTTTTGGAGAAACAAATCCCAACTAGTAGGGGTGTCACGATTCTCTAAATCCTCGATTAGATTTTCAATTTTTATTTACCGTGTCTTACAGTACAGAGCCCTATGCCATTTTTAAACCATTCTAGTCTATGATCACTGGTTTTACTGATTACATTTTGTACATTAAATCTTGTTTCAAAAGACATAAGTGATGCAATTTCCATTATTTTCGTGTAATGTATCACATTAGGCATTAACGGTCAAATTGAAATTTATTTATAATATTATTGCATTTACAATAAATTGTTACACTTATAAGTGTAAAAACCTTGTTTAAATAAATAAATGATTAGTGACAGAGGGTGGCTGCCATCTAGTGACTCTTTTTTGGTTACTGCAGCTTAACAACTCAACTCCGGCTGGCTCAGAGAAACAAGCTAATATGCAGCTAAAAGCGGTCCTCTCGTTTACAACGAGAATGTCGTCTTAACTCAATTAACTCAGAATATCCTCACTCGCTTCTTTTTTCCATCTGTCCTAGCCGTGGTTTAACTGTAGCTTAGCTAATAGCTACTCGCTAGCGTCAGCGAATATGCTCTGTAAAGGTGTGCTGTGTTCTTATTGTGATATACCGGTTAAGGTGTTTGTTGTGAGTTGTATGAGGACTGCTTAGAGTTACTTGTTATGGGAAATGCAATGCATGGTTCCTTGTGATGGAGGTGATCGCGATTGTCTTTTAGATTTCGATGCGCAAACCTGTGATGTAATTTAAATCGATTTCGATTAAAAATAAATTAGAATATTCAGATTGTGTTAGTCCCTACCTACTAGGCTATGAAAAAACAATAAATCTAACACCAAAGACGAATATACTATTTTATTGGTTGGTAGCGCCACATGGGGTGCTACACCCAAATGTTGTGGCGACTGCAGCTCAGGGGTTCAGAGTTTGCCTTGTAACCAGAGGGTTGCCGGTTCGAGCTCCAGATCTATCTGTATAAGTCTTTGTGTTTTTGGGCAAGACACTTCACCTACAGGTGTTGGCGCAAGGGGCTGATGGTGCGATATGGCAGTCTCGCTTCTGTCAGTGTAACTATAAAGCGCTGTATAAATGCTTTTTATTATTATTTTTATTATAATGCCCGTTGAAAGGCAGCCGAACACAGACATTCATGTGTAAAATGTTTCAGCCCGTTTGCGTTTATCCAGTTCAAACATTTCAAGGACATTTTAGTTTTTCTCCCATTTTCTTTGTGTTTTCCATGTATGGAAAATTGGTCTATCATTTTCCAGGTTTTCCAGGACGCCTGATAAAGCTCAAATTTCATGAGATAAAATAACTGAAACTCCTGCAGCACTACCAAAAGACATGAAGACTGAAGGAAATCTACTGTTTATGAAACTGCCTAGTTGTTTATAAATACCGGTAATATTTGTGGCGCATCACTGAACCGTTCGTTTAATAGAAATCCTTCTGCCCTTTAAACACGACAGTTAAACACTGCACGGCTGAACTGGCAGCATCGTCTCCGGTCAAAAGCTACTGAATATCAATGAGGCTCGCTGATGGAGCAGCAGCTGGAAACGACACAGACACAAAGATACCATCAGTCAGTAATAATGACCGCCATTCTTTCCACCCGAAAAGCTGCCAAGTGAACTGTAGCGAGCGGCAACAAGGAGCGCAGGGAGCCGTCGGCTGCTGGGTGCTCGAACACAGGCCGGAATTAGCAAAAAAGCTGCCTTGAAGGACATGGACGTCTCCAAGGCTTAAAAAAAGAAAAAGAAAAAAAAGGGAAAAACATAAAATCATCCGTCGTCTGGGCCGTGAGTTAAAGCCCTGCGGCTTTTCAGACCAACGTTTGGCCTTTCTGACACGCGACGCAGCAAAATGTGCGATAACAGCCTCACAGCTTGGTGGAAAACCCCACCACCCCAAAAGTAATGCCTTTCAACATCGACTTTCTACGTAGCGACACCTTCTCTTGGAGAAAACATGAAAATAATTTGACTTCAGAAAATTCTGCTGTTAAAATCGTTAGTTGTCAAACTCAGTCAACCTCATCACTGGACTTGGCATTAATACCTGCTTTAAGGCATTTTAAAGACATTTACGCAGTTTTGTACAAAATATATACGGAAATCTGTAAGACTGATCGATGCTTGTGTGTTGGTGTAAAGAGAACACCAACAATCTGCTCTGAATATAAAATAAGTAAAGATTTATGTTTAAATATTCTGAACAAGCAGCAGACTGATAACTCTAAATATATTGTCAGAAAACACTTAAAATCATAACGGCTTACTTTTGGTTATTAGGAAAAAAGCAGAGAGCTTAAATCATCATCAGCTTTCAGGATGTGGAGTGGAAAAAAAGGGATTTTAAAAACAACAGGAATTAGAATAAAAGTGGCAAGCGCCCCATCATTATGGATCAATCCCCTTTATTCGACTTTAATCTTGTTAGAATACAGGAGCCAGTTATGACTCAAGTATAGCTAAAAGTAACAGTCGTTTAGTGCTGTAAGGAAGTACAGTAAAATACATTTCAAACTGCTTTCTGACAACCAAACGTTGGTAGCAACTACTTATATTTCTTTCGTGTGTAAACTTTTAAAAATCGTTTTACTTTCAAGAGCAATTTTGGTAAGATTTACTTTTTACTTTTACCCGAGTACAATTTCTGGATACTCTACACACTGAATGAAGCGCATGAAAAAATGTTTATGAAAAAACACAGCAGATTCAGAACTACGGTTTATTACAGGAAACCACCTGTTTCTACACATAATTTTGTTTTATAATGTAAGCTTCTGTCTGTTGAGCTTTTTGTTATATTTTGAGGTAATGTGAATATATAGTAAACGCCATACTTTGTCACTAGGAGTACTTTTTACCTTGCTCTTAGATATATTTATTAATTATTTAGTCTAAGCATTGGTATTATATATGAAAAAAATATGAAGTCTTTCTTTTGCTCAACCCTTAATAGTCCTTTAAATAAATGCTACACTGGGGATCCTCTGCACACAAAAAAATGTCCAAGAGCAAAAAGGTGTAAATAAAATCATTTAACATTTCATTAGTGTATAATTATTTATTTTTTTTGGCACAAATGCCCGCCTTAGCTTCATTATTCTCAAAACATAAAAAGATATTTGTACTTTTTAATTTGATTTAAACATTTTAATGCCAGGTTTTGTTTAAAAAAAAATGTGCAGAGATTTGTAGTGTCACTTATGGGCATAAAAAAAATCTCTTTACATCTTCCTATTTTTTGTGTAGCATTAGATTTTATTAAAAAAAAAACATCAAGGAACCTGAGGATCAAAAAATGCTCAAACAATATTCATATAGGAATAACATAATATTACAAAAGTGATCATAATTTTACATGAATCTCATTTTTTGCTTCAATTCTCACAAAACTTAAAAATATTGTCTGTTTTTGAGATTCAACAACTTTAACGCCAGGTTTTAGTAATAAAATCTAATCTAAAAAGACTTAAACAGGAAAAATGAAACCAATTTGTGTGTTACATCCAGAAGACTTGTTTTGGGGTTGAATTGTCAGGGTTTTGAAGTGTCACTTACAGGCATAAAATATTTTGTTGTTGACATCTTCCTATTTTTTGTGTAGCATTAGATTTTATAAAAATCAAACATCAAGGACCCTGAGCACTAAAAAAATGCTCAAACAAAACTTCAAATAGAAATATTATTATAATATTACAAAAGTGTTAATATTTTTACATTAATTTAATCCTCGACCTCAAACCTCCAAAAAAAAAAAAAAGATTTAACTTCTTTAATGACAGGTTTTATTTGAAAAATATCAGCTCATAAAAAAAAAAAAAAAACATGAAAAGTCAAATCACTTTTTGTGTGTTATGGCCAGATGACTTGTTTTGGGGATAAAGCGTCAGGCCTTTGGAGCGTGGCATAAAAATATTTTTGCATATCTTCCTACTTTTTGTGTAGTATCAGATATAAAAAAAAAAAAACACACATCAAAGACCCTATAAATAAAATTATGCTACGTGTGCAAGTGTGTATGTGTGCAGAGGGTTGGGCGATAATTGTGTGTTCATGAGCTTGATCGCTGTGTACCCTTATGCAACAATACATTTGTCATCAAATGTTTTAAAAAAAATTTATGCATATTCAATATTTATTCAGCTGCAGGGAGGCTTTCATGAAAATAATAGTTTTCTACAGAAGCATATGGAACCCACCTGGTGGCGACCACGCCACGCCACGGCACCACCCTCATATCACCGACATTTTTCCTCTGGATATTTATGTAGTGCTTTAAGTCGCAAGTGCATGCATGCATGTACAGCCACACACACAACACAGATAAAAGAAAACTGTCATATTAGAAAGATGATATTCTATGGACAAACGCTGATTTTTTTTTTATCAAGACAGTAGAAACAGAACTAAAACAAATATTAAAATATGCATGCACACTAATGTATGAAATCTCAAAAAAACAAACAAACATGTTTTCCATTGTGAATCCAGGGGCCACAAGAGACCAAAAATGAACATAATTTAAATTAATCTTTAATCAATGTCCCAACATTTAATGAGAAATCACTTAGTCTGATGGAAAACAGTAAAAACTACAATTTCAGTGTCTGATGGTTGCAGAAACACAGGAAGAATAAAGAAAAAAAATTATGCCGATATTTAGGCTTTTAGAAAAATATAGTTTATATGGGAGTCAATGGTACAAAGACAGAAGGACCTCTATGTTAATTTGTTGGATGTGCAATAGGGGTGTGAGGAAAAATCGATTCACGTCTGAATCTCGATTCCCATTTAACAAGATTCAGAATCGATCCGAAATGTTTGAGAATCGATTCTCAAAAAAAAAAAGTTTTCTGAACCTTTTTACATTTTCACTTTGCGTAGTGTTTGTCATGCAACGGCCACCGTCGGTCTGATGCGCCGTTGGCTAGCCACTAGCGCTAGCTAGCTGTAGCCACTAGGCTAAAGCTTCAGCATGAAAGACGAAAGAGAAATCCAGCCCGCCCCGTCTTTGCTGAAGGTAAATGTTTGGGCCGTCTAAAAGGTCTGCTCCATGCTAATGACACCCTTGGCTAAAGTTTTTTTTTTATATATATAAATCTGCAAGTATATAAGAGCGATCTTTCTTTATAAGCTACACGTAAACATCCAGCAGCGTTGCACACCTGTGGCGCTTTCAAGGAAGTACGAAATATATGCTGAGTTCAATAATGTTAGGACTTTTAAAATTTCTAACAAAAACAATGAAAATAATAACATAAGCCATAAATTTCTGTTTAATGACGGTTGATAAGCAATATTTGGTGCATACTAAATATTTTCAATGTATTTTCTATTATGTACCAAAGAACAAACAAAATACTTTTTTTTTTTCTTCTTAAAATATATCAGCATTTTTTTTCAAGACTAGAAATTTTGTTTAAAAAGGTCTTGGATATCCAGTTCCAATTTCATGTCTTGTTACTTTTGAACAGTTCCCTTCTCTCAACATAGATTGTAAAATCCATTTTGTGTTGATGCCCTGTTACATTCATGGCTCACTTCATCACAGACACTTGGCAGATCAAGTTGTGTTCATTACAAACACAAATGATGAATGAAAGAGTTTTGATTAAGAAAAAAAAAAGATTTGAATCGAGAATCGCTTCTGAATCGAGAATCGTCACCCCAAGAATCGGAATCGAATTGAATCGTGAGATGTTGTAAGATTCCCATCCCTAATGTGCAATGTTTTAAATTATTTTTTGTTTTTATGTTGTTAAATTATCTGTCTTATTTGTTGTATCTTTCCATTTTACTCTTTAAAATACCAGAATTTGCTTTTAATCTTTTGTTTTTTTCTGTCTGATTACATAATTGTAAAAATATTCAGCAGATGTTATTCAGTACCAAAGTATCCTTTTTACCAATCCTTTTTTACTCTTAATCCGGTAATTTTTTGGACGTGTAATCCGAGTAAAAATATGTTGAAGTACAGTCTTACCTCAGTACAATTCTTGGGTACGCTGCCCAAACCCTGCTGACAAGTGAAGGCGGTAAATTTATCCAAATTTGAGGAGATTTATAGAGAATTGGGCAATTTAAAAATGGTCTTTTTGGGCAAAGAGAAATCTTGAAATCTACAATCCTCTCCCTTGTTTGCACATTTTAGATGAGATGACTGCCACGAAGAGGTCCAGCAGCTCTCTGTGCTCGGCCGCAGAGACGCAGTAAACGTACCCAGGTCGCGTCGCGTTGCTAACATCTGTGGCTGTTAAAATCTCCCCTCTGTTCTGCTCCCGGTCCCCAGAAGCGAAAAAACGCTTAAAAAACACAACAGGGGTTGGATAGACCTGCTGGCTTCAGCTCTCAGTGACTGAGCTGCAGTGTTGGAGCTCATCAACACTGGTGAGTAGCTAGTTAGCTTTAGCCTACAGCTGAAGAGAATTTGACTAAACTTTATTGACAAACTACTTTAAGGGTTTCATCCATCAATATTATAAAGTGTCATAAATGTTCAAAAGATTAAAAAGAATAAAAATAACCCTTTAATTTAAATAACTAACATGATGGTTTGTTTCTGTCTTACAAACTTACTTATGATAAAAAAAAGTGTTTGAAAATTTAATGAATTTAATTCTTAGTTAAAATTAGTTCAATGAAGAATAACAAAATTACTGGGCACTTAAAATATAGTTTTTACATTATGTGATTTTTTTTATCGATAATTACCGATATCGATCAATATGACTTTTTTTTTTTTAATCGATAAGCTTTTTTTTCTATATCGCCCAGCCCTAAGTGTATGCCATTAAAAAACAAGGATAAGAGTACGGCACCCTGTGGTGCTCCTTTCCCGCTCTAACCACCAGGTTAGAAGCGAAACCTTTCAGTCAGACATTCATTCATCCACCTGTGTTTTCTGAATTTACAGAATAAGTTTTAGAGGATACTGAACTGAAACGCTGAACTCGGCGTGTTCACTTGATGGGTTCCGAGTGAAACGTACCACAAACACTGAGACTACAGCTGAAAAAAAAAAAAAAAAAAAGCTGTTATCACTTCACGCAACGAGTCTGGCGGTGCTGCAGTTGGGCCCACAGATGGTTTCAAGTTTCACTGAACTAACACCAGCTGTCAAGTGACACCCTCAACAACTCTCCTGACTAAACTCCTGCCATTCGCTATTGATAAAATATGCATCACAGAGGAAACTCGAATATTCACAGAGTCAATCTGAGCAAACGCCTCATAAACGGCACAAACTTCACACACACACACAGGAAGAGTGGCACAGACACTCCCCGTCAAATCAGCCGTCACTGAAAATGTGGAACCTCAAAACAACGCTAGGCTCTCTAGAGGAAGTTCTCCTTTTCCGCTCACTCATTCCCGCCGATGAGGTTTGTCAGCAGCCCGTCTTATTTTTAGGAACCAACACAGAGAAGCACCACATTCCTGTTCCTGTCGGCTGGAGAGAAGGGACGTTCCCCATGTGGTCAGCACGTTCTCCAACGGTGTTTCAGGGTTAGAACCTATAGAGTCAGGTTCGTTACAAATAAGCCGTCACTGCGTTGAGACTGGTTTGACGTGACTGGTTTCACCACATCTTGCCGAGGTTTTGAGGCCCCTTTCCACAAAGAGGGAAGGTGACGGGCTAAAACAGCTCCTCTCTTTTACCAAGTGAAGAACCTGAGCGTGATTTTTGACTGAGCAGACTTTTATCCCTAACATTAAAAATACTACTAAAATAGGTTTTTATCACCTTAAGAACATCGCCAGAGTCCGCTCCATTCTCTCCAGACACTAATGCCTGCTTTTATCACCAGTAGAATCGATTACTGTAATGCCCATGATTTATGGTCTTCCCAAAAAAAAAGACTACCTCAAGTTTTCGGCTTCTACAAAACACAGCAGCTTGTGTCCTGACGAAGACCAGGAGGCGGGAGCACATTACGCCAGTCTTCAAATTACTGAATATGCTTCCCGTGTGTTTTAGGGTCGATTCTAAGGTTCTTTTAATGGTATTTAATGCCTCTTTTCTACTAGTGCCAGTACGGTACGGAACGGGAAGCTTTGCCGTGTTCCCGTTACCTCGGACTACCTCTGCCTCGGTTCCAAGCATGCCGAAGCGACCCGGAACGCCCACCTATGGACTGATTGGTCCGGCAACATGATATCCCTTTTGCGCCTACGCATTAGCAGTAGCCGCTGATTGGTATGGAGTTGTTTGTTTGTCTCAGATTAAGCTGGAGCTTAAAGTTTCAAATAAGGATAACACTGCAGTTAACTGTAAGCGGCCTAAAATTAAAAAGAAATCAGTGTGGGATCTTGTAATTGTATATATTATTGAATCCACGTTTTCACCATGTTGGCTGAGTGGTTAGTGTCGGTGACTTCTGGTTGGTAGGTATGGGTTCGTGTCCCGCTACTGGTGAAGTCTTTTTCACGGCCCGTTCAGGTTTCAGAAAAATACTTTTTCTAGATTTGTTTTAGGTTTTGCATTTCAATAAATGAAACCAAAAACAGAATTTTAATGGCAGAACAGTTCTTTTAATTTGAGATTTTTCAACGTATTGTTTCTTCCATTTCTTTTTGTGTCAAAACATGATTCCCTATGAACCCTCGCGGTCTCTGAGCTCCTCTCGCAGATGTCTCCATGTCATCCCTAAAGTCAGGACACGCACTCATGATGAGGCGTCTTTCAATTACTATGGCCCTCATCTCTGGAAATTGACTTTCATGTTTTTAAAACCAGGCTCAAGACTCACTTTTTTTAAATCTAGCTTTTAACTCACCATTTATAGCCTTTTCATCTTAACTGCTTGTTGGTCTTGTTTTGGTCCCGTTCATTTTATTTTGTTATTTGCTTGAACATTTATCAATCTTTTATTTACTCGTTTTTTTATTTTAACATGTTTTCCATGTGATTATACACAAATGAATTGTCATCCTGTTCCTGTGCCCGCATCGGGAGCAGTGGTCGTCTGTGGCTGTCCTGGCGTTTTTCCGGGTGGTGGTTTGGTTTCGGTCAAATCAAGAAAAACAAATCCATCTACACATTTACCGTTCGGGCCTACAACATCTTTGCTGGCCGCAGTATTTCCTACATTTTATTTTGTTCATTATTTTTACGCTTGGCATTTATGTGCATCGAGGATCGGTTCAAATCGGGACACATACACCCGCCACAGCTCGCTGCAACATCTTTTGCAGTTTGAGTCACTTCTTTTCCTTTGTGGTTTGAGAGGAAGGACGGTTCGGTGTCGGAGCTGCCTGGGTTTGCTTATCTGTTTGTGGTAAATGATAGCTGCAGTATAGAGCTATCCAATTTTTATTTAAAGGAACTTTTTATTGGACTTTAGCTGATTTTTCCGACAGTATAAGGGGGATTAAGTTCTGGTTTGGTCCACCTTTCTTTCTTCAATGAATAGCAGAGTTAGTGACAACCTCACGAGGGCTGCGCCGGATATTTTGGCTACCGATATGTGTCTCGGTTACACCCCCTGCTAATTAGTGTTGAGTGAATATCACAGCTAAAAGTAACATCAGAAAACTGTCAGGAGTAAATGCATCCAGTTCAGGGGAAAAAATCTGGGCAGAGAGAAGGGAGGCAAATTATGAATATTTTATAGCTAGTTTTTGATGCAACGCCATGTGCAATCACTACAAACAACAAAACACTTCCCGTTGTGGCTGCCTTCAATTGTAACCAACAAGAGGCAGCTGTCATATTTTCGTCTCTTTGCTATTTTCTTTTAACAAGTTAAAAATAGACTTTGCCAACTTTAGAAGATGCTCATGAGCAGTGATCTCTAGCTGGTGACACGTCAGTGAGTTTTATGTTTTAAATAGCAGCAGAGCCAAATATATCTGGAGTCACTTTACAGCGTCAGCAAAACTTCCAAGACAAAACAACATTTATATATATATATTACGGGTGTGTATTTGCAAGAATCTGGCGGTAAGATATGCATACAGAGAAAATAATATATCACTTTATGATGAGTAATACTACATATTTTGATTTTCAAAACTAAATTTAACTGTAGAAAAACTGTCACAGCATCCTAAACACTCCAACCTGTTTCATCCATGTGTCTCATCCAGTTTTATTACTAGTTCTAGTTGAGCCACTGGAACGAAGGAGATAAAAAAAAACAGCCACCAAATGCCAGTCCTACTTTCAATTTTACTGCCAAAATGATTGTGGTGTGTCAGAGCTTCACTGAAAACCTGTAAGTTTTTGGTACACAGCCCAGCCCTATCATTGAATGAGAAGGTGTGTCCAAACTTTTGGTCTGTACTGTATATACTCCTCATTGTAAGATGTATTTTAAATAATTTCCCTTTACATAATACTGTTAAACAATTAAGGATCGATCATATATTAAAACACAGATTGAGTCAGAGTGTAAAAAGGCTTTTAAACGGCATTGGACTTTTATTGAATCAGCATATTGTCACTACTGAAAACTCCAGAAAATAAATGGAAAAAGAGGATAACAGGAGGGCAGAAAATGCAAAAGACGAAATATTACTGTAGAAATAAATAAATAAAAATTGTGGTCAGTTAATTTAAAATAAATAGAGAAATAGTTAAATAAAAACAAAAGTAAAAAAACATATATAAAATGTTTATAAAAGGAAAAAAATTACAGTTATAATGTTAAATTAATGCTGCTATTAATGCTGTTATTAATGCTGTAAATTATTCATGTTAATGTATGCCATCGCCCTGTATAGCCATTCATTTATTTCTACATTCAAAACCAATACCATCGATGACGTAATACGGTGACTTTACCATTTGCTGTTCTTTGTTTTCTTCCTTAAATCTAATCAAGTTTTGCACGTTATGATACTCTTAAAATAGATTATTCACTTTTTTTACACCTTAAAAACATCGTCTTTTTGGGCCGGCTTTCTACTGCAGCTGAACAACTCTATTTTTTCTTCCCTTTAATTAAGAATATATTATGTTAAGATGAATTGTATCAACATTTGTTATGCAAGTATGTAGCCTCAACTTTTAAATTGTTTTATAACTATTGGCAGTATGCATCTTGCCCAGGGACAACAGCTGAAAACTAGCTTTGCAGCTAATACTGACACTTTTACAGTAATGTTCATTAATGTGTACTGTCCCTTTCAAATAAACTAATAAATAAATAAATAAAGTACAAACATTGCTGTTATGTGTCGTTTTATGAGTCAACCTAACAATGTGCTTTATAAATAAACTCGACCTTGACACAGGGATGTCTGTGAATGTGCTCACTTCCTGCATCTAAAAGTTGCTGTTTAGGTTCCTACTACATATCGAACGGTGATGTCTCCAGTTATGAATTTGTAAAATAAAAAGTATTCCCCCCCCAATTAAATGTATGAAAAACAGATGAAGTGGCTGAAAACAACGAAGTTAAGAAAGTTAAGAAAGATCTGATCCAGACAGCCGTGTTAGCGGTCGCCTGAAAGCATCGAGACGCGCCGGCGTTCGGCCTCAGATCCACCGGTGGAGGGATTCAAAGACGCGCGGTGACAGCGAGACCCGGAGAGGCAGTGAAAGCAGCCGGGGTGAGAAGCAGAAGTGCTATCGAGTTATAGACCACACCCGTTCGGCGTGTTTGGAAAGGCGCTTGCGGCACCATGACCTCATCAGATCAACTTGTACGATGACAGAGGAAGCAGCGTCTTTGGTTCTGGGTCGTCCTGTTGTGCAACGAAGGGGGAGTAGTGGGCAAACTGGTTTCACAGATACCGGCCGACATGCTGGGAGACTCAACCCTGCGACCCCTGGCAAACTGGTACACTTTTTACACCCAGAAGCCTGGGTGTGTTTCATCTGTGACTCTCTGTGATAAAAACGGCAAACTGAGGAGTCCAGAGCCGTCATTTAACAAAAAACATCTTTCAACTATTTTTCTCAGCCCGCTGTAGGTGCGGACTTTGAATGGGTTGTTTCAACAACAACAAAAAATGCTTTGATTTATCAAACTCACTTCTACCTCTGGTCTTTCGGGGTATCGGCCCAGATACGTCTAATTTACATGCATCGGTAACCGATAGTTATAATGTGGTAAATCTGCAATAAATTCACCACAAAAAAAAATCTTTTTTCACTTTAAATTTTAGTTTTATGGGGATTTCCTATTTAACATTTGTTATTTTGTCTTAGTTTGTTTTAGTTAGTAAAGTCTAGTGCTTTTAGTGTCTTCAAGAAAGGTATAAGTTAAAAAGTTTATTAATTCATCAATAGTATTGGATCTCTTATCAACAGATGCACAAAATCCAGGCATTGGTGTCGATATCGGAGCAGAAGTAAATTTTTTCTCATTGCAAAAACTAGTTTTACTTGTGTGTTTTAATTCTATATAAAGTAGGGCTGGACGATATAGAAAAAAAGCATATCGATAAAAAAAATAGTCATATTGATCGATAAAAAAATTACATAATGTAAAAAATATATTTTATGTGCCTCCCCAGTCATTCTGTTATTCTTCTATGAACTAATTTTAACTAAGAATTAAATCAATTACATTTTCAAACACTTATTTTTATCATAAGTAAGTTTGTAAGACACAAATAAACAAATACAAAGTAATATTATTAACCATTATATTATATATATTTTTAATCATGTTAATTATTTAAATTAAAGGCTTATTTTTATGCTTTTTAATCTTTTAAACATTTTATGACACTTTATAATATTAATGGCTGAAACCCTTGGTTTAGTTCGTCAATAAAGCTTATTCAAATTCACTTCAGCTGTAGGCTAAAGCTAAAGCTAACTAGCTACTCACCAGTGTTGATGAGCTCCAACACTGCAGCTCAGTCACTGAGAGCTGAAGCCAGCAGGTCTATCCTATGGAAGCATATGTGTAACATAAATAAAATTAAAATGCATTTGAAGAAATGCTTTGTCATTTTCAAAATCTGGCTGCTATTTTTGACTCATAAATAAAATTAAAAAGAAATCATCCAAATTGCTTTTTCATTTTACAATTCAACATTGCTCATTGTGTAACTTAATTAAAATGAAATAGAAAAGGACATTTAAGATTTCATTTTCAAATTACACCCTAGCGAAATAGTAACAAAATTCAATTTGAAATGTCAAAGTTGAAAAGTAAAATGCAATAGCAGAAATGCATTTTCATTTTCGAAATACAAATGCCCCTTTTGACTCATAAATAAAATTAAAAAGAAATAACCCAAACTGCTTTTTCATTTTACAATTCAACATGGCTCATTCTGTAACTTAATTAAAACGATAAAGAAAATTATATTGCTTTTTCGTTTTCATGCTCCCCGCCGCAAAAAGTGTAACATATTTCAAAGTGGATTCGCAATCCCACACGGCGCAGGTTATTGACGTCAGCGCAGGCGCTTCTTCTTCTGCTGCTGAGTTGGCTGTCCGAACAGGTGTTGTGCCATAAATGGATCGTCTGCCAGAAATGGATCGGCCGCGCGGGAGCGCGCACAGCCTGCCGGAGGCGTGTCTCTCTGTTTCTTTCCCCGCTGGTGGTGTCTCTCTCTGTTTCTTTCAGTGTCTACCGTCTGTGCATGTTCCCCCCAACCAGAGTGCTCCAATTGAAGGCTCTGCCTCCAACATCTAACATAACTAGTTAATAAACGGGGCATTTTGCCCATATATTAATAAGAGAAGTGTTGTGAAACAGTAGCGCTTTGACGGACTTATTTATTTATTTATTAATGCTTTTGACTACCTACTTGAAGCATTTGCATGTTTTTCCCCCTTTCTATATCGTTATATATATCAGTAAGGGCCCATAAAGTGTGAAAATAAGTGTTTTTTTGCTGCCATAAATGGATCACTCAGCGCCATTCAGCGTACCTATGGTATAGAATGGACTCGGTTGAGATGCAATCTTTAGAACATGACTGTGGTGAATAAATGGGTTCATTACAAGACAGATTCCACAAGTTTAGGTACGCTGAATGGCGCTGAGTGATCCATTTATGGCAGCAAAAAAACACTTATTTTCACACTTTATGGGCCCTTACATATATATAACGATATAGAACACCTTCCATACTATCCAACCCCTGTTGGGTTTTTTAAAGCGTTTATTCGCTTCTGAGGACCGGGAGCAGAACCGAGGGGAGATTTTAACAGCCACAGATGTTAGCAACGCGACGCGACCTGGGTACGTTTCCTGTGTCTCTGTAAGAGATTCGTAGCGAGCTGGGAGAGGAAAGTCCTGCTTAAAACAGCTGATCATAGTTTTATATTTCGTTCATTATTGCTACGTTTAGTGTTTTAGTGCGTCGAGGATCGGTTCAAAACGGGACGTAAATTTACCAGAGCCTCTGAAACATGTATCCGGAACAACGTCCTCCGTTGCTGCCTTGTTGTTACCTCTGAGCGCGGCGAAGTTACGGCGGTGGCTCGTTTAGGGAATATTAAAAAATTCTGTTTCAAATCATTTCATCCTTTTTGTGGTTTGAGGGTGGCTGACAGAGCTGCGTGAGTCATTGTTAACGATTAGTTTGGAGTAAGTAATGATTGTTATTAAGCTGCCTGATAGGGTATAATGAAAAAACGAGGGGGAACTTTTTTTTTCTATCGAACTTTTTTATCGACCCCTTTTTTTCTATCGCACCACACATCTATCGATATATATTGCTTTCGAATTATCGTCCAGCCCTACCCTGAAGTCGGAGTCATTTGATTTCGAGTCTGGATCCGCTATTTCGATAGGTAACACATTAAAAAATTAGCCTCCTGCATCTGTTTCTTCACTCTTCTTTATTATTTTTTTTAATCACTTGAACATTTAGAAATTCTGTTAGCAAACAGAGCACTTCTGTGAGGTAGCTTGAACAATTATTCACTTTTGGACTTTAGCGCAACAGTAGCCTAAACATAAAAAAAAAGTAATATAAAAAGAAATAGCACCTCAATTTAAATAAAAGTAATAATTAGAACACATATCAGGGGTCGTGTTAACGGAATGTTTTCTTTATTTGACCGGTTTATTAGAACGGTGATGGAATAAAAGATGTCATTTTTACGGATTAGTAACCGATTAATGTGCCGATGCTTTCAACGTTACGCACAGATTTCAGGCAAATTAATCAATTAAAGATTCCCAGACATTTTGATCACGGTGCATCTGACCGTCAGCTCTGACCGACGTATGCCGAGCACCTTCTCCAGCATGTTTGCAGGGATGAAAACTTCAAACTGGAACCCTGACGTATATATTTCAAGGCTGGTCCCCCACAAATGGAAGACACTAAACATTCAAACCCATCGGATGCTTAGGATGGCAAGCAAGATTCAAAACTGATATGATTAAAAATAAAAGAAGAAATGTATATATTTTGTTTTATTTAGTTATAAGGAAAAAAAATGTCTCTCTAAAACCAGAGAGAGGAAAACTGGACTCTCTTAAGTGCACAAACAGCTGTTAAAATCCCTCCTGAACATGTGTAAAAAAAACGCCATATCGTTCCCTTTACAGGGTAACAGCTGAGGGAAGCAGACTCCTGGTGGTTGTAATATTTATGAGGAACTCCAAACCAGGGAGTTTCAAGGTTTCCCCTCCAACCTGGCTCGCTCTGCCGGTGTTTCCCCTTCACAGATCCTTACTTGGCGAAACAGCGGAACGCACCCGGGGGCCGTCCGTCCGTTCGCTCGTCTTCCCTCCCAGCACAGCCAAATGAGAATCAGATGTTTGTGGCAGGAAGGACGCGAAGCCGGACCCGCGCCCATCCTGCCTCGGCGGGGTAGCGAGGGGGGAGTTGGGACAGCATCTGTGTGCGCATCGACAGGAAGTTCAGCATTCCACCCAACTTCCATCACCGGCCTCTGCAGCTGAGGCCGTAATCTAGCCTTTTTTATTTTATTTTATTACGGCACACTTGAACTTGAACGACAAAAATACATTATGGAAATTAATGCAGCTTCGCCCTCAATCCATCGCCTGATTCTGATTCGACTCGTGCCGCAAGAGCCTCTAAAGCTCACCCACCCGGCTTAAAATTTAGTATCAAGGCTCAGGCGACATCCTCCTCCTCTGCTTCCCTGTCAGAAGCATAACCCGTCGAAACAAAAACCCCAGACACCCCCCCCCCACACACACACACACAAAACATCCTGTAAATTCCTTGACAACTGCTGCAAGCTTCCTGCTGGCATTTGATATGCTCCGTTTGGTTCCCATGATCGAACATCCAGTCACGCTGAGCAGATGAAGGCTCGTCTCTGTGACACTCAGAAGCTTCCCTCAAGTCGCACAAACGCTGAGGCCGTCGCCGAGAGGCGAACGGGACTTAAACACAGCCCTGCTTCCGATGTCACAAGCCGTGGACGTCTTGGCGTCTTCCTGCAATTACAAGGGAAGACGACGAGGAGCCGCCGCGGGCCATCGTGTGTAATTAAATTGAACCTTAAGTGGTCGGGACGCGACCTTTACTCACTGAATCCTTTGGCTGTTTCCACTGAAATGCCTGCAGGAAGTACAAGCCGTCTGGATACAAACCAGACAGCTCGCCTTATCAGCTGCATGAAACCAGAACTCACCCAGCTGACTCCGTTTTTCCCAGCATGCGGTGACGAGGTCGGACAGGTCCTTGTACTTCTCGGCCAGCTGGAGCTTGCCGTTATTGAGGCGGGGTCGCCGGGCCAGGCTCTCGTCCGCCAGGCTCCGGTTGGAGGTCAGCAGCATCTCCCGCTCCACTTGGAGCTCCTGGAACTGGAGAAAAAGAATGACAAATCAGATCGCTTCGTCTATTTTCTAACATCATAAAGGATATTCCGACTAGGGATGACGTGACTGCAAACATGCTGGAGAAGGTGCTCGGCATACGTCGGTCAGAGCTGACGGTCAGATGCACCGTGATCAAAATGTCTGGGAATCTTTAATTGATTAATTTGCCTGAAATCTTTGCGTAAAGTTGAAAGCATCTGCACATTAATCGGTTACTAATCTGTAAAAATGACAGCCTTCATTTTTTTTTTTTCATCACCGTTCTAATAAACCGGTCATGTAAAGAAAACATTCGGTTAACACGACCCCTGATATGTGTTCTAATTATTACTTTTATTTAAATTGAGGTGCTATTTCTTTTTATATTAGACTTTTTTTATGTTTAGGCTACTGTTGCGCTAAAGTCCAAAAGTGAATAATTGTTCTAGCTACCTCACAGAAGTGCTCTGTTTGCTAACAGAATTTCTAAATGCTAAAGTGAATAAAAAAATTAACATCCTGCATCTGTTTCTTCACTCTTCTTTATTATTTTTTTTTTATGCGTTACCTAGTTTCGAAATCAAATGACTCGGATTTGAGGCCCCGATTAGGGCTGCAGCTATCGATTCTTTTTGTATTCGATTAATCTAACCATTTATCGATTCAATTAATCGATTAATCACTTTTTTTTTTTTTTACATTTTTAAATAACCAAAACAAATCATGCATAACGAAAATTTTGTGGCTGTAAAATGATCACTTTCCTTTTATCTCTCAAAAAAAACAATGAACTCCAACTCCAACATTTGGCTCCACAACTAAGCCCATCTAGAGTATTCATTTATTTATTTGACAAAATAACAATAAACAGCGATAATGTAAGTTAATAAACTAAAAAGTCCATCCCCTTTTTTGTGAAAAAGCCTTTCAAAGCAGAGTTTTTTTGGGGGGCGAATTATATGCGATTAATCTCTGAAATGCTGAGTTTTCACTAATAATTTAGCTACTTTTTGACATCTGATTTTTTTCCAGAAAAATATGTGAATTTAATCTCATAATTTTAATTTTGTTTCATTTACAACGTCCCTAATACTGCGTCGTACAAACTTGATCATATTTGTGGATCTAAAAAGACTAGAAAAAAGCTCTCCTCCTGTCTACTCGCACTTGGAAATAGACGTCGCTAAAGGCATTTTTAGATGTTTCCCTTCTTCGGCAAACCTGGCTTCATCTCCTGGCTGAAAAACTGGCTTTTAATGTGCTGAAATCATCCGGAACAGGTGGATAAAAATTAAAGTTCCCAACAAACCAAGTCAGAAGGTTTTGTATCCATGCTGCTTTTGCTACATGCACCGTTATTTTTTTGCATTTGCATCCAACTTTCCATTCGTGTTCGCTGTAAACAGGTCGTTCTTGTTTCTGAAGCACAAATATACAAATACAGTGAGACATTTCACACTAATAAAAAACATAAAACCGCTCAGTTGCACAGTTCTGAGTAGGCTACTTTAGGTGCTCATTGGGTAACATTTGTTTCTATTTTCTAAATACGTAAATTCCTTTTTATTTTTCATGTAATAGGGATAAAAAGGTAAATGTATTCAGATTTTTCGGTAAACAAATCCAGCTGTTTTCTACCTGACCACACGTAGAATGTTTAATCGGGGGAACTCAGAGCGCAGTGCAACGTTTCTGCAGGGAAAACTTTAAAAAGTAATACCAAAAAAAAAACCCAGAAAGGACTCCCAGCTATCGCTGAACTCTACTATCGGGGAACATTAACGTTTTCTCCTGCAGGTACAGTAGAAAAAGGAAAATGGACCAAACCAGAACTTTGTCAGTGAATGCATCTTTCAACAGCAATGAGGTCCGCAACACGCTCTGCACTGAACTGAATGACTCACATGAAACGATGTCGAGCTGAATCAGACCAAAATCCTTATTTTGGACAAAATACAAATCCCTATACATTACCATGCTGCATTCAAGTACAGCTGGGAGATCAGAATGTTAAAATATCAAAACAACTCCAAAAAAATTATTTAAACATTTCTAAAAATCAACCCCGTTTTCGAGTGGTTATGTTGTGTTCTACTCTGGCTATGTACCCATGTACTATATTATATATTTTGTTTTTTTTATTCAATAAAATCTCTGGTAAATTCTATACTTTCAACCTTTTGAAATAACTAAACATAATAAAATCCAATCTCAGAAATTGAAACGAAGGAATTAAAGAGAAAAAAAAAACGTTGTGCACATTTTAATTCATTTATTTGAATAAAAACGTACCGAACCAGGATTTTTATGTACCGTTATGTAACATTTTCCCAATATAGCAATATAAACTCTAATTTTTACTCATGGAAATGTGTAGCATTCGTGCTCATCTCGCAACAAAAACTCTAAGAGCATCCGAATACACAGTTTTAAAAGCTCATTTAATGGTGAAGTTTTAAACAAAACAAAACCACGTGGCAAAAACTGTCCATGATGTGAAACAATGATGTATCCAAGGGGAAATATTTCATTCAAAACGCCTGGAGGGACGCCGGAGCAAGCTCTGTGCTCGGCTTTCGGGTTAATAAATGTTTGCTTTTGACGCCAGCAGGGTTCCATTGGTAGCCAAGAGAAAACTTAAACGTTAGTCGGGGCCTCTGTGTGCAAATATAAGACATCGGTTGAGTTTGTTCGCGCTGCTGAGAAGGTGAGAGGCATTTATACATGAGAGACCATATCCTGTGAGGGCTCATCACCTCTGCAGGTACAGCAAAGTTATGCTGGTGCGTTACAGGAAGCAGAGCTGCTTGCATTCATGCAGATTTGACTGCATGACATCTTTAAATAGTCGCTGCTGAAGGCAAACTATCTTATCTACTGCGGCTCCAAAATGTTGCGCGTCCCGCTGGGGAATAACTCAGCAGCTAGCAATCCCCGACGTTCTCCCTTTGTTTCTTTTAAAAGAAATCGGAAACTATATAGTTTTTTTCCTTATAAAGAAACACTGTAAAGCAAGGCGGGCTGGCAACTCTTTGAACTATGGAAACCCAAAAGGTGAATCGCTGAGATTTTTTTGATTTCCACAAACATTAAATCATTATAAAAAGAAAATTCAATCAGTCAATCTCTCCTCCCAACAAACAAAAGTTTTTGACATTCTTGCTGCTATTTGCGGTCTCACCACGTCTTGGAGTTTGTTCTGTTTTTTTGCACAAATATGCAAGCACTAGGGCTCTTTCTGTAATCCATTAATCTAGCCCTTTATCGATTCGATTAATCAAATATTTTTTTTACATTTTTAAATAACCAAAACAAATCACAGCCATTTTACAGCCATTTTGTGGCTGTAAAATGATAATTTGCCTTCTAATCTCTCAAAAATACAGCGAATTCCAACTCCGACATTTGGCTCCAAAACTAAGCCCATTTACAGTATTTATTTATTCGACAAAATAACAGTCAAGAGCAATAATGTAAGTAAACAAACTAAACAGTCCATCCACTTTTTTGTGAAAAAGCTTTTGTGAAAAGTTGAAATGTTTTTGGTGATTTTCTTCTTCGCCAATCACTTAAGATTGTTTGAAAAGCAAGCAGAGTTTGTCACGTAAACTTTAGCAAAATAAAATGACTTTAAATCTCCTTTTAACTGTTGAAAACTCTAAAATGTGATCAACTCAGATTGGGTCCCCACTAGAAGAACGTCTCTGCTTTTATTTGGGTGCTACAGTCCCAGACCCACCCTGGGCCCCTTTTAGCCCCTCTTTATTTACCTCCTGGATACGCCCCTGCTCAGCAGCACTAAACGTTTAGGAATAATCACTTATTAATCATTCTAAAAACTCACAGGAGTCTCTGTGTCAGGAGAGAGTGAGAAAGTATTTTTTCTTACTCTGGTCGCAGCGACGCATTAAGTCTGTTGATTTTGACGCTCTAACAGTGATGTTGGCGCATTTTTTTGTGGCATATAGTGACGTTACGGCTCTTAAAACTCTTTTTTCGTCCGCTCACACGCAGATACTGAAAACAGAAAACTCAGATCTCCACTTTGGCAGGAGTTTTTTAAAAGATTTGTTGTTTTTTTTTGTGCCGAAAATCTGCGTTTCACTTGTGGCTGACGGGCCAAACCGTAGAAAAATATCTCAGTTTTGTGAGATATCCAGCTAAGTGTTTAGCTAAGCTCTCTTGCAGTTGAGCATCAATAAGTTTACTACTTAAAAACATCAAAGCTAAACATCGTATCCAGTCAAACAGCATCATGACATCGTTACAAACACAGTATTAAAATTAGCGTCAATGTTTACAGGCTTTAGGAAATGTTTCAGCGACGCTTGGTGAAACAGCATGTGGATGTTTTCTGATGCTGGATCATTGAGCTCGTACTGCTGTGCTACATCAGCTCTACATTGCAGTAAATACACTGTACTTTGTTCTCTTCTGTTTTTAGAATGTAAGGATCCCAAACTTTACACATTTTCTGCCGTTTATGGGCATCTTTATTCTCCGCCATCGCACCAACCAAATTCTTTTTTGTTCCCTGCTCGTATAGTGCGCCTCCTAGGAATTTAACGACTTTTTGCCTCGAGCAACTTTTGGAACCGAGTAAATCGAGTTACTCGACGAATCGCTGCAGCCCCAGCGGGCGCATTTTATCATTCCATTTTTCTAATTTCTTCCATATTACTTTTTTACGAGCTGTAGTGCATCTCTTTTGTAAATCTGCACGCTTCGTTATAGTTAGTTTTGTTTGCATTTAAGCTCAAAAGCTCAATGGGGTTTGAATAGTTTTGAAAGAGACGGCATCGTAATGTTGGATGTGATGAGAGATACCAAAAGGAAGCAGAAGGTAAGAGAAAACAGCAGTCAGGCGGTGAAGGAGTGACACGTATCAAGTCCTCGGAAGTGAAAGGAAAGATGGGAATTAAAAATCAGAGCTCTGAGTATCCAAAGGTCCTTAATTTACACTGACAGCATTATATATATATATATATATATATACAGCCTTGCACACAGAACAAATTCATGCTCTTATATCTTAAATCTAAACAGTCAGGCTTACGTGAAACTAAAGATGAACTTTTAAGCTGATCTGTGGCCAAACATGCAGGATAAACCTGGAAGCTGTAAAACAGATCGCTTTGGGACGCAGGGTGGTGTTGCCTATAAATAATGCAAACGAATGTCGTGGCTCCCCGAGTCTTCCTGAACAAAAAGAACCGCTCCTTCTACTGCGAGTCACAATCTCCTAATACTTTTCTGGCTCGCTTTGGGCCCGGAGGACCCTTAAGTCACCGAGGCAGACGACGCGCGGACCATCTGTCCCACATTTTCACAGGTCGTTAAAAGCTGGTCTGAAGTTCAGAGGAATTTGCAGAATGTCCCACATTTACAGTTCAGGAATACAGCTTGACAGGAAACAAGAAGGATGTCTCGTTTCCGTCTCATTCATCAAACGAAGACCACAGTCGTCTTCAGGGACGGACGGACGAATGCGCTGGAGGGAAAATAACGGCGTGTACTACCCTGGACAAACGACGTCTGCGAGGCGTCGCCGTTTGACTCGTCTGGCCGAGCGGAAAACAGCAAACGGCCGTCTCCCTTTCATCCCCGTACAGTCCGACGCCTAACGAGGCCTCTGCAGTCTGCAGCCATCAATTAAACAACTCTGCCTGCATTAAAGGGAATCCGTAGCCAGAAATAATGATAATAAATAAAGCGGCTGGTGTTTAAATATCAAGGCGCCTTCTTTGGAACGTTTGGGGAAAGGTTTAAAAAGGGGGATGCGACCCATTTTGTTCCAACATGAGATCAGAGGAGGATGTGTGATTGGTTGCAGTTGTTATCAGGCGAATCTGTGGGGCCCTCTTTGAGCTCTGCGGCTCACAATAACCTACAGTTGGGGCTGACGGGTCTGAATGACGCTTTACTGTTATGATATAAGCAAAACCGTTTAATGTTTGCCAACACTTCCTCCCTTGAATCTCTGTCTGCCGCTTTGATTTTCAGACCTTCCTCAGATGGCCTGGAGGTAAAAAAAAAAATAAAAAATGACAGGACAAGACAGAGTCGGTCTCTCTCTACTGCGTTTGATTTTAGATTGTGGTTTTGCCTCTCAGAGAAAACCCACGGATTAATCTGGGAAGTGTCAGCTAAGGCGTTTGGATTACTGTGCGTTGAGCTGGGACGCAGAGATCAGACGAAACCAGAAGAAGCACCTCTTCAACCTCAGCCTGACCCAGGAGAAGGTTCCAGTGTTGTTGAAGACATCCTTACCTTGTTCCAGTACCAAAGAAAACTCACCCATCATTCATCAATGACTACAGCCCTGTCGCCCTGACATCCCACATCATGAAGGTCCTGGACAGACTCCTGTTGCCCCACCTCAGTAAGCAAACTAGAAGCTATCAGGACCCCTTGCGGTTTGCTTATCGCCATCATCAACCTGCTTCGACCAACTCACTGTCATCTGGACAAAGCAGGAAGCATTATGAGAATCTTGTTCTTTGATTTCTCCAGCGCATTCAACACAATTCAGCCCGATTTGCTTTGTCAGAAACTCCTGAAGAGCCAGGCGCACAGCAAATTTGAAAGTGTTGAACATTTTGGTGTTAATTTTACTCTTAGTGGAGTTACATTCTCAGAATGCAACTCTGAGATGTACATTATTAGTTGTTAAAATTGAGTGTTTCAACATCAACCCTGGAGGTTTTAAAATGAAATGCACTGACTACGCCCCCTGCACCACAGGTTTTTACTGAAACCGGGAGCGAAGCACAGTCCGACGATTTTTCTTCTCCACATGTTGGAGTTCTTTGCTACGCTTGGTAAGTAAATTTATCTCTCAGACTGTTTTAACTTCACAAAAACCTTTATTTCTGTGGAAGAAGAAATTATGACCTATGGTGTGAACACAGATGACCTATTATGTAATATGTACATGCCTAGAGAAGTAGTCATGTGTGGAGATGGTGAGTGCCGGGATTCTGAGCACATTTCAGCCATTTCTTCTATGTGTGATGGCATTGTTAAAGCACTGATTGATGCAAGTATATCTATATATAGACCTAACACTAAGAAAAAGGGTAAACCTGGATGGAATGCCCAGATGGCTGAATTTCATGCAGAGGCACGTGAGGCGTCCATGGAGTTGATACTGGCGGGGAGACCAAGAAATGGGCCAGTTTTTGTAAAACAAAAAGGTCACCAATGCCCAGTTCAAATATGCTCTGCGTTACATTGTAAAAAATGAGCAGGCTATGAAAGCTGATGCAATGACCAGAAAATTGCAAGGTAGAAATATGTATGAATTCTGGAAAGAAGTTAGGGCTATGAAAGCAAAAGTTTCTCTGTTGTTGATGGCATCTCTGGCATAGATAATATTCTGGAATTGTGGCGTAAATCATTACAATAGGCTTTTTAACTGTGTCCAGAGTGACTCCTACAAATTCAGTGAAAATGTTGTTGATAGCGTAGATGCCATTTTGTAGGGGTGTGAAAAAAAAAATAAAAAAATAAAAATCGATTCACGCCTGAATCTCGATTCCTATTTAACAAGATTCAGAATCGATCCGAAATGTTTGAGAATCGATTCTCAAAAAATTTATTTTCTGAACCTTTTTACATTTTCACTTTGCGTAGTGTTTGTCATGCAACGGCCACCGTCGCATTGACAGGTCTGATGCGCCGTTGGCTAGCCACTAGCGCTAGCTAGCTGTAGCATGAAAGACGAAAGAGAAATCCAGCCCGCCCCGTCTTTGCTGTAGGTAAATGTTTGGGCCGTCTAAAAGGTCTGCTCCATGCTAATGACACCCTTGGCTAAAGTTTTTTTTTATATATATAAATCTGCAAGTATATAAGAGCGATCTTTCTTTATAAGCTACACATAAACATCCAGCAGCGCGGCACACCTGTGGCGCTTTCAAGGAAGTACGAAATATATGCTGAGTTCAATAACGTTAGGACTTTTGAAATTTCTAACAAAAACAATGAAAATAATAACATAAGCCATAAGTTTCTGTTTAATGATGGTTGATAAGCAACATTTGGTGCATACTAAATATTTTAAATGTATTTTCTACCACGTACCAAAGAACAAACAAAATACATATTATTTTTATTTTTTCTTCTGTATAAAAGGTCTTGGATGTACAGTTGCAATTTCATGTCTTGTTACTTTTGAACCAGGTCCCTTCTCTCAACATAGATTGTAAAATCAATTTTGTGTTGATGCCCTGTTACATTCATGGCTCACTTCATCACAGACACAAGTTGTGTTAATTACAAACACAAATGATGAATGAAAAGTTTTGATAAAGAAAAAAAATTTGATTTCAATCGAGAATCGCTTCTGAATCGAACCCCAACAATCGGAATCGAATTGAATCGTGAGATGTTGTAAGATTCCCATCCCTTCTATTTTGTGTCGTGAAGTTGTTAATGCCATTTCCAGGCTTTCAAATAATAAAACTGCAGGGTTGGATAGTGTCACTGCTGAGCACTGAAAGTATGCAAGTGCAAGGTTGTCTCCTCTACTCTCCATTTTGGTTCACAGCATGTTTTGTACATGGATTTTTACCTGACCACGTGCTAACTGTTTTGTTAGTCCCTGTCATTAAGAACAAAGCAGGGAATATTGGTAGCTCGGAAAATTATCGCCCAATCGCACTGGCCAGTATTGTCTCTAAAATTGTTGAGTTAATCCTGCTGGGCAGGATCTCAAAATTTGTATCTTCTGTAGACAATCCGTTTGGTTTTAAAGAAAAGCTGGGCAAAGATATGTGTATACATGCTCTCAAAGAGGTTATAGATAAATACAAGAAACAACATTCTTCTGTTTTTACATGTCTTTTAGATGCCTCCAAAGCTTTTGACAGGGTTAATCATGGCAAGTTATTTTTTAAATTAATTCAGAGGGGTGTACCCAAATTTCTTGTACTGATACTTAGCTATTGGTATGCTCCCCAAGAGATGCATGTCAAATCGGGGAACAGTATGTCAGTCTGCAATGGGGTCCGACAGGTGGGGGGATATTATCCCCTAATCTTTTTAAGGTGTATCTGGATGATCTTTCAATGAGACCAGGGTTTTTCCTGCGTTCAAATTTGCGTGGCGGCCGCCTCCAGCTAATTTTGTGCCGCCTCAGCCTGATATCGCTCTGCCCCCGACTATATGGACTTTTTTTTTTACTGCAGTTGCAGAGTTGTGCCACCACGGGGGCGCTGTATCATCAGCGGTGTGCTGGGGGAAGCACAGAAAAAGAAGATAAAATTGTTTTTCATACAGCGTAAAAATTGGGTTTTCCTGCTAGTTGGTGCGATCTGTGTCCTGATTTCCCCCCGGCTCTTTAACCGGGTAAATGTTGGGTTTTTTTTGCATCCAAGCATATCAAGTTTATTTTTTAAAAACATCTTCCGTCTCAGAGTAATATTAATGGATTTTAGCGTTACAGATATGACCTGGGAAAATCAGCCACTACTTAAAAAAAAAAAAACTCACGGTGAAACAGCGCAGACAAATTATCGTAAAAAGCAGTTAAAATTTAATCATGGTTGTGACAAGATGAGAAAATTGCAGGCAGGGACTGGCGAGGGTCAGAATCATGGTCAGAATGCAGGACTGGACACTTTTTATGACGAGTTTTTCTCCACCAAACCGGAGCCTTTTTCTAGGCGTCTGACCTACTTTTGCGCGAGCTGCGAGCGATCTGTTAAACTAAAGGTAATTTTTCCAAATAAAGTACTGCAGATTACAAATGCGATCATGTCTATGGATCTAAACAGATTATAGAGATAATATAGAGAGCTTTCCTCCCGTCTAATTCACTGGGAAACAGAAAGAGAAAATACATTTATTAAATGTGAAGAGTAGATAAACAAATGTGTATTTCAACAATAAATACTCCTCTCTGCCACAGTCATGTTTTCTTTCTGCGCAGATGGTACTTTTAAGATGTTTACAGACTCCTTTTCTGCTCCAGAGTCATTATGCAATGTTGCAAGTACCGTTTCAAGATGGAAAAAATACATAATCTAAATGTTATGGGTCTGGTGGAAGTTTTTGGGTTTTTTTAACATGGATGGATGAAAAATATTAATATATTTTTGGTTGACTGCCACCTTCCATTGTGTGGAGAGAGTATGCCTGAAAATGTCTCCAACTTTGCACTGAATGCAGATTATTCTCACTGTCTCGGCATCCAGCGCTCACAGACAGAGATTTGATTGGTCCACCTGAAACAGCAGATTAGCTGCAGGAACCCGTTCGATTGCAGGACTCTGATCCGTAAATTAAGTAGAAGTTTCTCTGCACAGAACGGGCAAAAACAGCATAGGTTACAAAGGTAACGCATTTTATTGTTGTGCATATTCTTCTGGGGCGGACATGTATAAATTTGCCTTCCTTCTGCTATATGTGGATTTTTAATGTCTGTCATTTGAGAAACAAAAGACGAAAAACCTTTGGCTTTAAACTGTTATTAACTGAATAAAGGTGCGATTTTCCACACCTGTTCATACCTTCAGTGCTTATTAGGATGAAACGTGGGACAGAATTATAATAGGCTATGAATAGTTAATAATTAAATAATAAATAATAATTAAATAATTAAAGCTAATAATAGTTAATGTCTGGCTGCCAGATTTGGTGATAAATCTCTACATCTTAAAGCACTTTCAGTTTAAAGTTGGCACCTTATGTAAGATTTTTCTTTTGCTGTAATGTATCTGTGATAATATTCTTAAAGGCACAGTGTGTACGTTTCGGCCAGTAGGGGGCAGTGCATACCTAAATTATCACAAGCATGCGGTATCTGTGTCTTCGAGTAAGAAACTCAACAAAGGAGGTCCGACTAGTGGTGTTTTCAAACGCTCAATTCCCTGAGAATGATCTATTTGCAGCAACATGACGAGCACATCAGTCTCTCTTTCATCGCTTAGAACTAGCAAAGAAGAAAAAATTTATTTATGGCGAAACTTTTTTGCATTTTGAGGAGAAAACAATGTTTTAATAGCGGGCGCTTTGTCCGTCCGGGCTCTTGTAGAAGTAAAGACGTCATCTAATACGGCTTTCCCCTGAAAAGAGGACCCGCGCCTATGTATTTTAAAACTGATTTTTAAAGTCATATTTTACAATATCGCCAATATTTTGCAATTAATGTGCTTTACGTAATTATTATTACATAATATTGTAATGGCTATTTTCAAAGCTGTACTACAAAAACTACACACTGTCACTTTAAACAGTCAACAGATATTTAACGCACATTTTTACATTCTTCATTCTTATAAGATAATGTGGATATGAACGGTCTTGTATGGCAAAAAAAATATATAGTTAAATACCGTAATACTGTTTTTTTTTTAAAATATCGTGATATGAAAATTTTGCCATACCGCCCACCCCTAGGCTCCATATAAGAGTCATCAATACGAGGCCTCCTCTTGTGATTCAACCCTTTAATCTCCATCATCCCAGGGTTTTAAATATCCAATCTTTCAACTTGATGCTGAACCATTTGTTGTTTAGCTTTTAAGTTATCGTGGGACATGATGATCCGACATCTAAAGGTCCCTAATCTTTCATCCCCTAAACCCTTCCAGGTTTATGTTTCACTGCGCACACTGTCGTTTTCACTACACCCATAGCTATGAAAAACCCATTCAATGCTACTTCTTCTCAATGCTTTCTATTGTCCACGAGAAAAAAAAAAAAAAAAAAAAAAAAAACAAACCGAGCTTTTGAAGAAGTTTTGGACCCCCCCACCCAACCCCGGTTCGAGTCTCGTTCTTCTGCGCGAGTGTGTGTTTGCATTCCCAGCGCCGTGGGGGGCATAAATGTATTAATACAGTCCTGCGGCGTGGGAGGAAAAGCAGCCGTAGCGGTGATTATGAAATTTTAATATCAAGACAGGGTTTAAGGAAAGGGGCAAGGGTTAGAGGTTATACGGACTTAAAAATATGAATCAAACGATGCTATCCAGTGGTGCATTACCTCCCCTCTCAGACTGAGCCTCTCAGACGGCATAAACACAGCTGAAGAGTGAAACATGGGATTTCACAAGTAAACACAAAGTGCCCAAAAGGAAGAAAAGTGTCGATTCTGCTTCGCAGGTATGTGAGTCATTGAAATCACAGGAGGTGCAGAGGTTTTAAAGTATTCTTACAAAGATTAAATGTCCAAAATCCATGATTAAAATGTCCCCCCTAACCAGACGATGAGCCAGTCATCGTGCTCAGACACACTGCCGACTGATAAGGAGTGAAAAAAAAACAACAACAAAACGATTCACATAAGACTCTTTAACGATTTTAAATTGATTTTTTAAATACAAAAATAGATTTTCACATTTTTATGCAGCCCAGGCTTGGGAAAAAAGTTTAAGTTCACTTTATTATGAAGTATATTTAAGTATGTAGCAAATTTAGAAAGTCTTAACTTTTCGTTCATTCTGCTGTAAAGGTTTAAGATGTCGGAAATCGAATATTCAGAAAATTATATATCTTTTCGATACTATAATGAACTAAAAATCTGCCAATATTGAAGAATCTCAATTGAAATTTAATCGGCACTTACAAAAGATAAAATAAAAATCATAAAACACTCAAAGTCAAGGTCCGGGGGCCAAATGGTGTCACATGCCTTCTACGACACTGCTGCCGTCTTTTTATGCCGCAATCTGAAGATTAGCCGTCTGATTATCTCTGTGGTCGCCCTGTTTGTTTTCTCTCAACATTACAAATTCGCCACCCTATCTGGTCTGACCGCTGTAGTCTGCCCCCTAGTGGAACTCTCCAGTAGTGCGTAAGCAAGTACGTCCCCGAGACGCAGGTTGCTGCTTGTGTCAACGCCACGATATGCAAAGTTAAAAAGAAAGTATGTTCCCGACCTAAAGGGTTCACTGAACTGAAATAACTCAAATAAACTACCTTGTGTCCTTTGTGATGTCACATTAAGCAGGCAGGCTCCTTGGAGGCCGATTTAATTTTCGATTATCCAACAATTCACAACAAAACGGGGAAAGAACTGACAATGGCATGTTGGAAAGGTGACCAACTACACCAAAAGTGAGTTTTGCTCTATTTTAGAGAACATTCAGGCTGGTAGCTTTAATGATATATTAAGGTAGGAACATATAAAACAACAACAAAACGTTTTAATAATTTTGACAAAAGGGGAAAAGTACAACGTAGTGTTAGTGCCATTGTTAACAACACAAAAATATTTTGGAGTAAATTTCCGCACAAAAAACCTGGAAAATCTGACATTAACGTCACATAAAAATAAAATAAATAAAAATCGGTAGTTTTCTAAGGTGAAGAAGTAGCAGAATTACGAGTAAAAACTAAGAATTTCTAACACCAACTGCACATATTTTCCAGGAAAAAAACTCGGACATTCTCTGTCACAAAAATCGTAAAATTACAATTTAAAGGCCAGAAATTTTGATATTAATTTCAGATTTTTTTTTTAAGGAAAAACACATAACTTTAGGATGTGGGAAAGAAGAAAATTTGCAACAAAAAATATAAGAAATTTCTATGATTAAAGGCATAAATTTTCAATATCTAAACTAAGATATTTCTGACATTGTAAAGTCAGAAAATTTTAAAATACGTGTTCTACTTATTCTGCATCATAGAGTTACGTGGGGGGGGGTTCCCGGAAAATATTTTAAATTAATCTAAAAAAAATTGTCTTTTGACTCGTTTTGCTACAGAAAATTTCAGAGTATTTTTTTCTGGAAAATCTGATTTTAATCTCAGAATTTCTGAGGTTTTCTTGTACAAAAATTAACTCCAAAATATTTTTTTTCGTTTACAATGGCCCTAATACTCCGTCGTACAAAAGTCTGAGTTGCTAAATGTTGGAATTTAACACAAATATGTTATTTCTTGGGGATATTTTTTGGGGAATATGGAATGAGGCAGAGAATATACCACAAAGAGGAGCAGAGCAACATGGGGGGGGGGGGTCAAGACTGCATCTGACGGCTCCTCAACGACATCACAACCACACACACATTTAAAAAGCAAAACTTTAATCGCTCTTCCCCCCCCCTCCACCAGAATTTAGGTCCTCAAACCGGATGAAACTGGGGAAATCTTGGTCAAATAAATTGGAAATCTGACCGCTCGCCACGCAGACAATCGATGAGCCACCACATTTCTGCTTCACACTAACTGCCCACCACAAAACACACGTTTGATCTTACTTCACAAATTACACAGAAAACTAGCATCTTTTTCTTTTATTTCTTTCTTTTCCTTCTTTAAAGGTGGGGTTATTAGAAGTGATAAGAGAGGAGGGGGGAAAAAGCGGAATAATTTAGCGGTACTTTGGCTGTTTGAAGATGCCTACCTTCTCATTGAGTCGAATAATTTGGTCCATTTTGTCGTCGCTGTGTAAAAGCTCCCGGAGCTCGGCGGTGCTTAAAGCCCTGTAGCCGTCCGGGCAGGAGTTCCCTTCCTTGGAGTTGGACATTTTTGACCCGGGAAGACTGCGCCTGGAGGACGGGGACACGGGTTGGGAGGCAGCAGCGAAGTCCCGCCGCTCTCTGCTCACATCTCGCTGGCATTGGAATGCGAGGCGCCCCGCATGCGGCGTCGAACTGCTAAACCGCGGCGCTTCCTTTTGGACACTTTCAAAATAAAGCCTCCTAGCTTATTTCAAAGTAAAAGGCCAAGGCTGCGTTCGGTTTTGGAGTTCGAATATCGATTAAAAAAATAGGTACGACGGAGCATTAGGGCCATTGTAAACAAAAACAGAAAAGTAATTTTTAAGAGTAATCCCCCCCCCCCCCAAAAAAAAAAAAAAAAAAACTAAGAAATTCTAAGATTAAAGTCACATATTTTCCGGAAAAAACTCAGAAATTCTCTGTCACAAAAATCGTTAAATTACGAGTTAAAAGACAGAAATGTTTAGATTAATTTCAGATATTTTTGTAGGTATAAAAAAACACGTAACTCTTTGATCTGGTAAAGTAGAACATTTTCTAGAAAAAAACGAAGAAATTTCTATGATTAAAGGCATATGTTTTTATTGTACAATTTTCTGACTCTACACTGTCAGAAATATCTTAGTTAAGATGTAAAAAATGTATGCCTTTAATCATAGAAATGTATTTGTTTTTCTTGCAAATTTTATTCTTTTCTACATCTGAAAATTATGTTTTTCCCAGAAAATATCTGAAATTAAACTCAAAATTTCTGTCTTTTAACTTGTAATTTTTTTGAGTTATCTTTTTCTTTATTTTGTTGACAATGCCCCTAATGCTTCGTCATATTAGGGCAATGGTAAACAACAGAAACATATTTCGGAGTAAATTTGTGCCCAAAAAAATCATAAATTCTGAGATTAAAGTCACATATTTTCCAGAAAAAAATCAGAAATTCTCTGATGTAAAAAAGGGGCAAAATAATGAGTACAAACTCAGAATTTCTAAGATCAACAGCACATATTTTCTGGAAAAACGCGGAAATTCTTAGTAGCAAAAATCGTAAAATTACAAGTCAAAAGACAGAAATTTTGAGATTAATTTAAGATATTTTCTAGAAAAAACACACGTAACTCTTTGATGTAGAAACATTGTCAGAAATATCTTAGTTTAGAAATCAAAAATGTATGCCTTTAATCATAGAAATTTATCTGGTTTTCTTGCAAATTTTCTTCTTTTCTACATCAGAAATTTAAGTTTTTCCTAAAAAATATCTGAAATTCAACAAAAAAATCCTCTCTTTTAACTTGTATTTTTTTTTATTTTTGTGACAGAGAATTTTTGAGTTTTCTTTTCTAGAAAACATTAATCTCAGAAATTCAGAGTTTTTACTGGTAACTTTGCAACTTTTTCACATCAGAAAATTTCTAGTTTTTTTTCTGGAAGATTTGTGACTTTAATCTCAGAATTTCTGAGTTTTATTATTATTATTAATTATTATTATTATTATTATTATTATTATTATTATTATTATTATTATTATTATTATTATTATTATTGAATACAAACATTTACATTAAGTAGCGAAAAGTTATAAAATAAAATCTGAATCTAAGAATATGTACATTAGGGACAAAATGACAAAAACGGGACTATTGTGCAGTATTCAAAATTTAAAAAAAAAAGTGGTATAGCCCAGATTGGAACGTGCAACAGGATACTTTAAAAATATTTAAATAATTAAAAATATCAAGAAATATGTACAGAATGTGCACGTATAGTTGAGCATTGAAATGGAAACACATCAGTATAATTAGTGAGTAAAGCCTAGTTTATACGTCTCCGTCACACAGACGTATTGACAGAGACGCTTTTCTTTCTTGCTTCTCCGTTTGTGTCAGCGTTGCCAAGCAATTCCCCACCTGGACAGCAGGGGGTGCTGACTTTTTGTGGCGGGTCTACTTACCGTTGCAGTGTCATTTCTGTCTAAGTAGAGTTTTTTTTTTTTCTTCCGCTTGTGAACGCATCTTGTGAACGTCCCTTACTCATGTAGCAATGGACGACAGAAAGTTTTGATTGAGCTGTAAAGCTTTTTACAAGGAGTGCAGGTCATGGAATACTCTAAGAATGCATGTAAACAACCACAGCAGTATGTTTTGTTGTTCTCTACACTCTACACTGGTGTTCAAAATCGCCAAAAGACCAGATTAGATAAACTCTCCTTTCAATAAATAAAGCATCTAATGCCCAAACTGCTGAACAGACTACTGATTACACCGAGTATAGAGCACCGTTGTGGTGAAATTATCTCTGGCTGTTGTTGAAATTCCCAAAACGCAGGCATACACAACTCGACAGCGTTGGATCTACTCATTTCGACGTAGACAAAGATTTATAAACTGCTTTACACAGTGCAAAAACAACAGATGTGAAGACGTTAAGTTTGAGATTGTTGGGGGAAGTTTTGGTTGTAGAGTCGTACAGCTGCAGGGAGGAAAGACGTGCAACAACGCTTCTTTCTGCACCCTAGGATGCATCAGTCTGTCACCGATGGAGCGTGCAGCTCAGCAACATCTCCACGCATGAAGATTATGAAACAAATATTTAGAGTAAACAATGCTAGATAGGTTCCAGACCAAATTTCGTAGGGTGGGGACAGGGGTTTCTTTTTATTATCATCGTGCAGGCTGCAATTAATTTCCAATCCCCCTGTTTAGGCTGCATCTGTTTAATCCTTGATTGTCTCCGTTGGTTTCTGTGCCATTCTCCACTCTAATTTGGGATTTGGAATTGATTTAGTTGAATTTCAATTTATGTAGGAAATATCAAGTTAAAAGGGGTCAAATATGATTAAATTTCTTCTAGTTTTATCTAAAATATACTAAAAAAAACAATGTATCGTATTCCTGTCGCTACTCCGTGTTGCCCTGAACTCTTTGTAAAATACATTGTATTTTGCAGTAATGTTTGAATACTTGTGGAAGTTTTTATCTGTCAGTTCATATAAGGAAGTTATTGTATATAATGTTTCTATATTAAATATAAATCACATCTATATTAAAGATACGTATTTTTTGAAGAAAAAACACGTTCGCAAAAAAGCAACACTAAGGATATCCAACCTTTAAATAACCATTTTTTTTTAGATTTACTACTCAACTACTACTTACTACTCAGTAAAATGGTCCGCATGTTTAATGTAACTTCATGTTTAAAATATGCTGCCAAGTCATTGTTAACCCATTTCTTTTTTATCAAAACTGACTGGCATAATATTATTATTTTAAGGAAGGAAGTAATTTTATTTAGTTCAGAAGAATATTGGCTCAACTTCTTACTTTTGATTTATATAATTTATTCTTTTTTTTTTTACTTTCGTCTTATAATAATATTTACGGTTTACCACTGGATGCAGGTGAGAGCCTGGCAGCCACCAAGGGGCGCCCAAGAAAACTGATGGTTTTGGGATCCGTACAGTTTCCCAGAACTTTTCATCAAACATAACTTATTTTTTTTCTTGTGTTTTGTTTCGTCACTGGTTTCCATTTTATCCTCTGATTCTTGTACTTCTCGTGCATATTTGGTGGATTATTTGTGTGGTTTTTTTATTTCAGAGCACCAATGAGAAGGGGACACAACTTTAATTTAATTTTAATCCTCATAGAAAACCTGAAATTTCCACTAATTATCTTTTGAAATGCCTAATTGTTACATGACAAGAAAAAGCGAGTTGGAGGTTCTCTTTTCTAATAAACCCACGTATTTTTTTTTTTTTTTTTTTTTTTTTGCTTTGTGGTTTTTATTTTATTGAAAGAGGAAATTGAGCAACGGTTTTGTGTTCACCATCATACTGAGTGTGTGTTTCTAGGAATCCGTTTCTGCTTAACCGTATCTGGAAGCAGTTTTGCCCTCCAAACAGCCAGAAAGTGAACTTATTTGGATTTTTTCTTGGCTGCAGGACTCTCAAACAACCACATCTGCTGTCAGACAGTAATTATTTGCATAAGCTTAGGTTTGAGGAGACAAAGCTCCTGTTCTTTTCTGTGAGCTGAAGAACTGTTGATGATGACTAGCTCAGTAAATGGAAAATACCTTTTTTTTTCTTTTTTTGGTTTGTTTTTTACAGTGGGGAAAAATGCATTTATTATAGAATCTACATGAATCTCAGGATCTAAAATGACAGAAGTTGTGTTTCTCAGCGGGAGGCCTTCACATTTTTATGGATATTATATAAAAATAGAGTGCAATGTAGGTTGTCCTCTTACGATCTGTGCTGCAACAGTCCTGGTTTCCCTGTTTCTGGGAGGTTTTTGCAGCCCTGACAGCTGAAATGAAAGGTTTCAAGAAGCTTCAAACAAATAATTAAGGCGGTTGGAAATTGACAACAAAGAGCACACATTGTTTTGCTGTTTCTTTTGCTCTTCAAATAAAGCCTGATAAAAGGATCCTGACATTGTTTAGACAGTGCTTCCAGCTTTTAAAGGAACAGTGGGTCTTTTAACAGCTCAGAGTCGAGAATAAAGTAGAATAATCAAAATGGCTTCAAAGTTGCTTGTATGTGTGAAATTTAACAGTAAGTTAGTTATGTTTTTGTGGCAGATGACCTGTTGTACTGAGCTAGGTTATGCCGGAAGTTTCTTCCTGTCAAAGGGGAGTTTTTCTTCCCCACTTTCGCTACATGCTTGCTCAGTATGAGGGATTGCTGAGGTTGGAGTCTTCTGGCATTCCTTACATAGAAAACTTTTACCTGATTGAAACGTTTGTATAATTTTATTGAAATGACTCTGAGATGTTGTGAATTGGCGCTACATAAATAAAAGTGAATTGAATTTTTGCTTCAGTTAACATAAAAAAACCCGATATTGAATAAAGTAGGAGAAACTAGATGCCCCATCCTTCAACTTCAACTTTTGTTTTCCAAAAATTATGTCTTTATTAAACAAAAAAGTTTAATTAGTATTTATTAGAATTGATTCGTAGATATCTGGAATACATATCCAGTCTACCTATCAAATGTTCACACCTTATCCAGGGCCTTTTAACCAGCGGATAAGCAGAGAGGCCCCTATATATGTGTGTATAGATAGATAGATAGATAATCTATCTATCTATCTATCTATCTATCTATCTATCTATCTATCTATCTATCTATCTATCTATCTATCTATCTATCTATCTATCTATCTATCTATTTCATAATATCTCTGGTACCATACGATACATACTGTATAGTGTATCAAATTCACAGCAATGACCCACGGAAACTGCATTTTTAAAAATGAGAACCTTCTTTTGAACCTGCAGGATGACTTTCTGTCCCTACAGGCAGTGAGGCTTCTGGCTTTTCCTGATGGACTCAGACTTAGCCGTGAACTCTCCTGTTCAAAGCTGAGATTAACATAGAAGTTTGGGTGTTTTATTTCAGGTGCACAAAGAATCATGCCGTAATCTATCACCGTGCTAGCTTTGCTTGAGAGTTAGCATATCATCATTCAGCAGCTCACAACAGAGGCCTAACTTACCTTCTCAGTCGTAGCTGGACGTTTATAAAACCTTTTAGTGATGCCTGCGTTTATGTGACCAGGGTAATCCGATACTGCTGCTCACTGTTTCCCCCTGTAGGTCCTGCAGCGATTGGGTTGAAAACACCACAGCTAATGCTAACGTTACTGTGCAGCGGAAGTACTACAGCTGCCTGAAAAGTCCGAAAACGTTCAACCGTAGTTTTTACTAGTAACAATTTAATTCCAGCTGTCTAAAATTAGAATTTGCTCTAGTAAGAATTAAGTTGGTTGTATCCACCGTGTTAATTCTGAATAGGAATAATGTATTTGTGATAGTAGCCGCGGCAAACCCCACACACACATGAAAGGGAAATGTGATGTTATTTGTCTTAGGAAGAATTACATTTATGATGTTCACTAAGACAAATTGATTTATGGATACTTAGAATGTTATTTTCTCCTAGAAAGAATTAATTTGTAGATATCTGGAATACATATCCAGTCTACCTATTAAATGTTAAAACCGGCTTGCCGTACATTCTGCCCTGTAGTTTCCTGCTGCGCTGTCTGCATCCTCCTCTCTGCCTGGTGTGTCAATGAGCAAGTTATGTCCGTCTTCTTTATTAGCTGACTTAAAGTATTCTGTTAGCTTAGGGGTTTTTTTCGTTCTTACTTCTTTGTCTCGAAGCTCCTTCTCACGAAGCTCTTTCCGTTTCTGAGCAACGCTCTCAAATTTCTTCCCCAACATTTTTCCACAATTCCTCACATCTAGGCGACTGCGCCCCAAATTGTTTGATTGGTGAGCTCATGGTGAACTTTAGAAGCCATGTGGGTGAAGTAGGTCACTTGTGATTTGGATCAGTCAGCACCTTAAATTAGCATAAAAGATGATTGACAGAAAACCTGACAAGTAATAAAACCTGAAATGAAAGGCCCCTAAGCGTCATAGGCCCGTGCATTAAGGCGGCCTTGATCGTATCCTTTCCTTTTGTTAAATTACCTGCAGGAACTAACATGATTGTTTCCTGAGCGAGACCAGACATGAACAGCTGTGGATCACTGGAGGGGTAGAAACCTCTGAATAGACCCAGTCAATGTAAATGAGGAGTGCAGGTGAACTGGAAACATGATATCCCCTTCTTCACACCTCCTGGACGGTTTATCTACTGTTCAGGAGTAGGTTAGGGGCACGTTTAGGACCTGACCGTGGGTTCCAACAGCAATGGAAGCTGTCGAACTTAAGATGGAGGCTTTGGGGTTTTGTTTGTATCTGAATTTTTTAGAAACTGTAAAAATTTGAGGGCCATCAGTCATTTTGACAGATATGTAATTCACACCCCTGACCACTTGGTGGAGGCACGCAGACAATTTCAACTTCACGGAACTAAATCAATCCAAAAAAAAAGCTGACGTTTAGGAGTTACAGATACATGGAGCGCGTCTGTGACTCTACCGTACGCAGAAAGATCGCTGCAGCTCAACCAGTGATGCAGAAAGAGTGCATGCTACAAATTTAAAAAGCTTTCATTTAGAGAGTTTTTCCCAATTCTGATCACTTCAACTGGAGAATTGTTCCCTCATTTCAAAACTTGGGCTGAAGTGGTGCTCGAGATTCCAGATTCAGCCTCCATTTTGCACAAGCGGGTTTGATGTTGATGTAAGACCCGAATGCAGGAGGAACGAGAGGGAGAGAACAGGTATAGACGATCAGAATGGCGGGTAGAAGACTGGAAAGGATTAAACAGAAGGGGAGACTAGACACAAAAGTATCATAACTGTGAAGAAGGACTAATCAGACAGCAATAAAAGATAAAGATATAAGAGAATACGAAACAAAGGAACATAAGAGAGGAGATCCAAATAAAAAACACTAGTGAACAGAGGGGAGAAAACAGAACAAAAGGAAATAAATAATAAATAGGAAAAGAAATACGAAAACCTTCTCTCACAAAAAACAGAACTAACAAAGAAAACTGAAAAAATGAGGAAACACAAATAAAAGATTAGGCACAATAAAATATAAACAAAAATGAAAATATCTAAAGACAGGAAGTGAAAAAATATGGATGGAAGGAGGGCCAAAAACATAACACTAAAATCCTGAAATAACAAGTAAACACCAAGAAATAAACTAAAATGATGAGATATACCGAATAAGGAAATTAAATATCGGAATCAGTTAGTTAACCAATACCATGAACCGATACCTAAAAGTTTGAAACTGCAATAACTTAACAGAATATGTTTATTTTTCACTTCAAAAAATGTTTCGTCATTTTTTAAAATTAATATTTTACTTTTAATCTAATTCACCATCATTTGTTGTAACAAGCAGACAAGAAAATAAAACCCATCTTCCTGTTAAGTATCGGTATTGTATCGGTAAAAAAAAAAAAAGAGTGTTATCGTTGCATTATTAACTAAAACTGAGAACATCATAACAATGAGTGACATTTTTTAGATCTTAGAGGAGTGGCCGGGAAGTGCAAATCAAAATTTCATCATCCTGAAACACATTTACAGTTTACCGAAACACTTTTACAAAGACGTTACCCAGAAGTGATAATGAATCAGTTGCTTAAATTAACACAATATTGTTAGCAGCTCTACCTGTGGAGATGTTTTACCCGTTCTGCGGAATCTATTTTCAAGTTTTGTGGACATTATGTGGTGATCGTGGACATACTTTGGACTTTCTCGCTGATGCAGAGGGAGAAGATGTCGATGTCGGTTTTATTGACTGGCTCGTTGAGTATTTCAATGAAGGCCACTCATACAGTGTGATTGTTGACATGGTGGAACGGCTTCACAGTGTCCGCCTGTCTTTGCGGACCGTGAAAACGAAATTAAATAATGCCGGATTCTACCGCAGAAAAAACCATTGATCTGAAGTACATATCAGAAACGCCATCAGACTGGAACTTCGTGGACCGGGACAGCTGTTACACAGCAAGCTTGTGCAATAACAAATTTGTCAAGATGTGAGTCGATATTGCTTAAGAGCAGAGTAGCTACCTTGTAACATCCATAACACAACGATGCTAGCTACCATTAGCTTGGCTAAACAACTTTTGTTAAACCATTATGTAGAGTGCTCCTGCATACTGCACATAACTTGAGCCACATGCAAACCCGTTGTTATCGAAAATGCGTCACTTACGTGGTTTAGCACATGCCCCCCCCCCCCCCCCCCCCCCGATTGCTCGGTCCCGCCATCTTTTAGGACATAAAGGGACCGTCCACAAAACTCACGAAAATAAGTTTTTTTTATGAGAGAACTACCACAAAATGGGCAAAACATCTCCACGGGTTGAGCTGCTGACAAGATTGATTCTGCGTTAACTTTGGAAACTGATTCCGTTCCTCGCATTGTCATTTCTGGGTCATGTCTTTGTAAAAGTTTTTCGGTAAAAATGTAAAAGTATTTTTAGGATAATGTAATTTTGATGTGCACTTCTCTATGAGATGTTCGGCACAAATGAGTATATAGTATATCAATGGGTGTGGCGTTGAAGTGGCATCAAGTATGTCTCTGTTTGGTTGATCGGTCCGGGGACTCAGACACAATTTATCAATCAAGAACAAAACCACTCTACATTCTGTCCAATGTTTGGGTAAATTTCCCCACACGATTCTGTTTTGGTTTTTACTCCAAACACGCCATAGAGGCTCTGTCAGCTTAACCCAGTAAAGTTAGAACTTTTTTCTTCTATTTCTTATCATTGTGACAGTGAACCCACTCGATGACACTTTTGCTGAACCCAAAGGGAAGCCCAACTTTTCTGAAGCCAACCAAAATGAAGGAACGGACTTCCACTTGTTCTGTGACGGTATATGGCCCCTCTTTTGCTCATTTAGGCAAACCCTTACCTTAGGCTTCAAAGAGAAACCGTGAAAACTCTCGATCAGTTTTATTTCTTTTCAGATTATGTATTAGTGTTTTTTCTTTTAATTTCCCTGATTATAATCACCTTATTTAATCTACAGAAGTAAATTAGAATGTTGCCTGCTTGTGTTTGTTACTGTCATATTTTCTTACTTAATTTATGATAAATTTGTCTGTTATAACCACTTAAAAGTAAGTAGATAACTTCGTAATGAGGGAAAAAAAGTCAATTTTACAACTTGGATGTCTGGAGACAACATGATAAACTTTGAGAAAATCACAGGGCCACATTTCGAATTTAATTCAATCAGATAACAAGCTGGCTTTAAATTTTATATTCCAAGTTTGTGACCCACTACCATGGTTTTACCCTAAATATTTCAGACTAAATTCAATCAAATTATTTCACTTACATTTCAAGCTACTCGCTCAGCTCATTAATAAAACACTACATCTGTCTAAACGGAGCTTTTTAGAGTCTGAGGAGGAAGCTCTCTGTCAGGGAGATTTACTTTATTGCAGTTTGGGGATTTATAAACTTCTGTGGATTTTAAGTTATCCACAAGTTACACACAGCAGTTTAAAGAGAAAGATGCACCTTTACAGCTCTTTAAAGAAAGAAAATTCATCTCAAGCTCTAATATGACAGTTTCAGAATGGTTTCCTCGCTATCTTCTATGATTTACAGGTCTCATTGTGTGGTGTTTTTATTAATTTTTCTGTGTTCCTTGGTGTGAAAACATGGTGTCTGAGTTGGTATCCCTGAAAAAAAATCCTTTCACTCTCCTTTTTCTTAGTGAGTTCCAGGTCAGCGCGGCAGTGGGCGGGGACAAATTGCCATGATTTTGGGGCCTGCTCATTAAGATTCATAACTTGACTGATTCGTTAACTGCAACACAAGTCTTACACTGTCTCTGTTTACTAAAATCAGAAAAGTGTAACGTGAAACAAAAATAATGCCGCAATTAAGCTTTAGATGGACCATATTCCCCAAAAAAAGCGCAAAAGTGCATGCACACATAAGCTTTTTTGCGTCAGTGAGTTGTGCTTCGTTTGTGGGTGACCTAAGATTGCATGCAGGCACAAATAGCCATATAAATGAGGACTTTGCGTGCTCTGCTGTGTGCACCAGCCTGCCTGCTCATTGCAACGGCCGAGAGACAGACACACTGCAGAGTAACGCTCCGTGACGTTAAGCCTAATTTATGCTTTTGTGTTTTGACAGAGACGGATTGACGCAACGCCGTTATCCGTCAACGCAAGGGTTCTCCGTCACCTACGCAAGGACGCACGGAGTAGAGGCCCAATTTTTTTAACTATCCGTCTCTGTCAACCGATTGCGTACGCATCTGATTGGTCAGATTGTGGGCGACTGTGGCTCAGTGGTAGAGTAGTTGGCTTGCATTCGGAGGGTCGTAGGTTCGATTCCAGCTTCCTCCAGTCACATGTCGATGTGCCCCTGGGCAAGGAACTTAACCCCCAAATTCTACATTGTCCTACCAAGCAATGTTGGGTGTATGAATGCGAGTGTGAATGGGTGAATGTGGCTTCAATGTAAAGCACTTTGAGTGGTCAGTAAGACTAGAAAAGCGCTACATAAGTTCAGTCCATTTAACATTTAAGTGACTGTAATCAGTAGTTAATGCAGCGTTTGGCCACTACTTGCTTTATTTTGAAAGGATAACTTATCTAATCTGTTCCTTTGGCGATTTTCAACACAAGGAGGTGTAGGAAAACAACAAAAAACGGCTTCTGTGTTTTTTTTCCATGCGTTTCTAGAGTACTCTATAAGCCTCACTTCTAGTAAAAAGCTTTACAGCTTAATCAAAACTTATTTTCTGTCGTTCATTGGTCCTTGAGTAAGAAATGCGTTCACAAGGCTAAAAAAACGTAAACGACGCTGTGATAGTAGGCAAAGATGCCATGAAAACTTAGCGCCCCCTGCTGTCCTGGTCGAGCAACGCTGAAAAAACAATAGAGAATGGAGTGGGAGAGCGGAGTACTATAAACAGAAACGTGTCCTTCAATACGTCTGCGTCTGAGTGCAAATTTGCTGTCGGAGAAGCATAAACTAGGCTTAAAGATGCATCTTTCTGTAAAGAAGGGACATAAACTGTCAAGTTCTTGACTGTCAGATTGTTAATTATCATTAGGGCTAGATCAGTAGTTCCCAAACTTTCCAGCGTCTTACCCACAAAATAAAAATGTTTAAATGCCCGTGACCACAACTCTTAATGGAACATACAACAGTTTTGTCTGAGTCGGATAAGTGGTATGATGGCAACATAACTACTGTAACATATAAATCACTGTATATTGCTTTGGTTAAAGGTTGGAAATGGAACATGAGCACAATAGCTAAATCTAGCTTATCTAGGTTGTAGTTACAATAATAAAAACATCATTCCAGCTGTTGGGTTGTCTGGTTTGCTGCCGATACGTCCAGTGACCAGCCTGAACCGTATCCAGTGAGGAATTTATCCCAGAGGAGTTTAACTGACAGCTAACATTAACAAAGTTAGCAAGTGAGTTAGCTTACCGATGCAGGAGTAAAGTCAGGGTTTCCGTGTGTGTTTGAGGCCTTAGAAATGTTTTATTTGGGTCCATCTAGGGTAGGCGTCATTAAAAACTACTCTAGCTTCTGTTCTTCTGCAGTCACTCATCTCCTAAGACAGATAACAATATATGTGGGGCCCTCAAGCATCTGCTTGACTTGCTAACTCCACAATTTTTCTAAGTGTGAGCCGAGCTGTGCCGACCATATAGTTGGAACATTGAGGCCAGATCTTTCAATGTGGTGGCAGCTGCCACTGGCTGGTTGTCATTGTTGTACCTGGTTAAAATTGGCATAGTATCATATTTTAATTCAGATATATTATTTTAAAGAAATGTTTTGCTTTCATTTTGCACCTCTCTAAAAAACCTCTGGATGTGTTTTGTTTTTTTATGTAGCTTTTTATGGAAATGTTTTATGTTCAACCTTTAATTCCAGTTCTGTTTTTGACCTTTCATTCAATTTATAAAATGGAGACGCTTGGTCATTGCCTCTTCTCGTATTGACATTATTTTCCCAAGAAAATATCAAGACTCCAAGTTGGGTCGCGAAACAAACTTTGGGAACTACTGGGCTAGATTGTCTGTGAATGTATTTTTTTATTTGTCATTCATAAACTTATGTCGAATCATGGTGGCGAAAAGTTAAGACATGCTTTTCAGAAGTAAAATTAGATATATACACAAAAAAGCCACTGCAAACAATTTTTTGGTCCAACGCCTTCCTATTTGTATGTCCAATCCCCGATATTTTGGGCCTTCTGATAGAATTGGCCATACTTATTAAGAACAAAAGTACTAAATGGATTGCGCCCGTCTTACTGCAGCTTTAAAAGGCGCAGTCCCCCCTGTGCCTGCTCAGTAAATCACCTGCTGCATATTTTTGGGCCTGCTGAGAGGTTTGCGTCCTGTCATGAATTTCATTAGCTTAATTGAAGGTTTGCCGTTTATAAAAAGGTTTTATATCCCTCTCTGGTGTCTAAAGAAGGGGTTTCACTGTCTAATTCACATTGCTAACAATAACGCTTTCAAGTGAAGGGGGGGGGGGGGGGGAGCTTCGGAGCAGAAAAAAAGGGAAGGAGAAAAGCTTTGAGTAGGAACCACCATCGTCAGCAGGGGCACCTAAACGAATCATACACAGGCTTCAGACAGTGTGTGGCCAAGTCACACAATTTCTATTTGTTTGTACCCTCCAAAGAACACAAATAATACCATACAAAAATGGTAAATGGACTGAACTTTATATATATATATATATATATATATATATATATATATATTTCTAGTCATGTTGACCACTCAAAGCGCTTTACACTGGAGCCACATTCACCCATTCGCACTCAAAAATAAGCACATATTCATCCACCGATACAATCATCGGTAGGCAATTTGGGGTTAAGTGCCTTGCCCAGGGGCACAACGACATGTGACTGGAGGAAGCTGGAATCCAACCTTCGACCCTCCGATTGCAAGACAACTACTCAACCTACTGAGCCACAGTAATAAAAATGACCACAAAACAAAAAAAATTCAAGTGAAAAACAAACATTTTGTGTGAAATTATTGCAGAGTTTACAGATTTTAAGTATCGGTTCATGGTTTCGGTTAACTTAGGTACATTAGACGGTATCGGGGCCGATACCCAATGCCAGTATCGGTATCGGTGCATCCAATATATATATATATATATATATATATATATATATATATATATATATATATATATATATATATATATATAAAGACTTCCACCAAAGGAACTTGATGAAGCAATACTTAAAATCTTTTATCTCTCTTTAAATTATATATTTTTCACATTTCTTTGTATATCATTGTCTCTATGCTCCAACTATTACCGTGGAGACATTAAAAAAACAGCCTATACACAATCACACTCAAGCAATGCACTCTCTATAGAATTTCCAGAAATAAAATACATGTTTTGTTGAAACAAAAACGTTCACAGGGTTTTAAAAAGGGGGGGGGAGCTATAAATAAACCAATAAATGATCAGTAACTAAGCAATGGAGTAAAAAGAAAAACAAAGAACCAAATTTTGACAAACCACATGATGGACTGAAGTTATCTCCAGCAGTTCTTCTTTCTGATAATTGTGAAACATAATAAAAGGAATCTGTGAAAGTGCTCCTCAGCAGGGGTCAGATAAGGGAGAGTTAAAAATGTCTTTCTCTCTTCTTCTTGATTTTATATAATGTCATCGTAGTCATCCTCATTTTCTCCAATGTCGTCATAGTCCTCAGTGGAGGCGGTGGAGATGTTGTCTTTTTGACCGGGCAGGAGCGCATCTTCGTCCCCCACCTTCACATAGTCAGACTGCTGGTCCACGCTCTCCTCGTAGTCATGCTCCTCGGCGAGGTTTTCATAGCTCTGCGCCAAATAACCGCCACATGTCATGTTTGGATCCGTGTCGCAGAGAGGCGGAGGAGGAGGAGGAGGAGGAGGAGGGAGATAGCTCACAGTTTCATCTTCTACCTCCATGTAGTCCAGCTGTGGATCCACGCTCTCCTCGTAGTCATTCTCCTCAGCCAGGTTCTCGTAGCTCTGAGCGTCTAAAACGCCTGAACTTACGTTTGGATGGTTGAAGAGTGGATTTAGCTGCGGCTGCACGAAGTCGAGCTTCTGGTCTGTGGTTTCCTCGTAGTCGTGATCGCTCTGGTCGTCACAACCGCGTTCTTCAGCCAGGTTCTCATAGCTTTGGGCGTCTGAGGAAACAAACCATTCTGTTTTAGACAATTTGTGTTCGTAAATGGAGAACTGAAGAAAACGCATCATATCTCGGTGAGCTAACCTGTTATTTAAAGATAAATAAGTTATTGCTGAAGAGTAAAACAAAACTTTTTTATTGCTTTAATCAAATACAGAACTTAACAGACATCTCCGTATTTGCTATAACTATATTTTGAACTGTATGACTTGGGTCAAAGTTTTTATGCATTACGGCTTACGTTTCTCTTAGCAGTTTGGTGACATTTTGGCCCTATTCCTCCTGACTAAAATTGTTCCTGCAAACCTTTTAAAATGCGTGGATTAAGCCGCTGTCAAAGAAACCAGCACAACACCGCTCTCTTTTATCAAATTTCGAACCAATTTCAAAACTTCAACTTCTGTCAGAAATGCTGGAGAATGCAACAATGTTTGGTTTTAACTCATTTCGTAGCACCGACTCGGTGCTGTTGGAGGTTCAAATGGATCTTCTCTTGACACGAAACCCCGGTGGACATGCAACTCTCGTTTTTCTGGACGTCTCTGCTGCATTTGAGACAGTAAATGTATCTTTCTATCAACAGCTACACGACTAGGTGCGCATTGGAGTTACTGCCCTGTAGTGGCTGATATACTATCTTTTAAACTTGTTGGTTTGGTAACATTACAGCGAAGGACCGAAACTGTTTTAATAACATCGCGAAAGTCTGTTCCAAAATTATTGGAATCCTGACTTCTCTTTGGGAGAAACGTGTCCTCCAAAAAGCAAAAAAAAACCCTGATGAACCAACATCATAGATCGTTCATTTCTTCAGCAATTACGATGTTAAATACTGAGCTGAGGGAATATTTATTGATCTGTTCTTGGCACATTCACCTCAGGAGCTATGGATACGTGCAATTAATCTTCCATTTATTTATTTATTGCATTTTTATTACTTGTACTTGGACCCAGATCTTATCAATTTACTCTCGTTTGATACTATTGCTGTGTGAATGGCTGTGGTGTCAAACTCATTTCCATTTTGGGCCACATCAAGCTGATGAATATCTTTAAAGGGCCGGTTGTAGCAGAAAGTTTTGACAAAAACCATAACAAACCGTTAAAATCACCCTCTGCATTCCAAAAGTACGTCTTAAAATTAAATAATCCGTAAGTACTTTAAATAATGATGGGATTAAGGATTATTTAAAGAAGCAGTGATTTGATTTTACTAAGAGGTTTTAGAGAGGTTTCAATAATATTGTCTGCTTCTGACATGCATATAATGCTTCAAAATAACCTGCAATGTAATATAAATATGTCAGACAAGTAGGGATGTTCAATATTGGCTTTTTTTTACTGATATCCGATATACCGATATGGCCTAACTCATAATTTCCGATACCGATATGTGGGCATCCTCCCTCATAAAAAACAAAATCTACTAAACCCTTTTAGGCAACCACAGTTAAATATATTGTATCATGCATACTTGAGTTTTAAAAATTTAGAAAATGTAATAAGTACTAGAATTTTAGTTAGGCAATTGAAAAAGGTGCCATTTTTATTTTGTCTTCAAAAGTAGCTGGAACATTTTCTCACACAGAGAATACTGACAAAGGCCCACCACTCAGGACAAATTTCAACAACATTATACCTTTATAGCAGTGAGGTGAAGTGGAAACAACTGAAACAAGAATAAAAAATAAAAAACCAGCAAACATTTAAGCAGGGCCAATAATTAACCTACCTTTTGATATACTGAAAGTTGTCTCAAACAAATAATATCTCAAAAACTAAACCTCAAATCTGTCATATTTTTACAGAGAGAGAAAAGTAGCAGCTGAAGAGTTTGATATATAATATGTGTATGGTGTGAAAAACTCATCTTATTAAAAAAATAAAAACCGATATTACATTTTAATGCCAATATCGGCCGATAATGACTTTAGGCCGATAATATCGGACATCCCTACGGACAAGTATTGGTTACAGAATATAAAGATCAATGGAAGCAGGAGATTTGGAGGAAGCCAAAGCTTAGAAACAATGTTCAGTTTAAAAGGGATTATGTTACAGAACCTTATGTTTCCTTTAATTTAAAGAGCATCTATGTGTGTAGGAATTTTGTTATGTCCAGCTTGTGGAGGATGAATTTAACTTTATTTTTCATTGTCCTCAGTTAAAAAATCCTGATCTATTTTGGAAACATCAAGCTGAAATCCTGTGTGGTTGTTTGAAACAAATGTTTTTGCGCTCGTAGAATTTGTGTAAAAGGCCTGGTGTCTGCGGCAAACTGTCTTGTATCCAAATTTTCTTTTTGTTTCGTGTTCATATGTTGTGTGTTTTTATGTTCTGCCACGTGGCTATTGTATTGTTTATTATCCGCCAAAGTGTCTAATAAGCTCACGTGAGCTGGGCACCAATTACGGTGTTTGACACTTAAATAAAAACTACATCTACATCAACTACATCAACACAATTGTATTGGGGTGCACAAAAAAAGAACTTACATTTTCTATCTAAAGGGTCCTCTAGAGTTTAGAGTGCCACATAAATGACCATGGAGGGCCGGATTTTGCCTGAGTTTGACGCGTGTGGTCTAGACGGTGGAAACTGAATTGCCCTTTAGGGATTAATAAAGCTTTCTGTATTCTAAACGTTTCTTTTAAAAGTGGCGACCATTTACTACTCTCTGTTCTTCTTTTAATATTTCCTTTGTACCCGTTTCCCCTGGGGTCATTAAAAACCAAACTATACATGGAATCTACTATCATTAAGAAGCAGATGACTGCCAGGTGTGCATGCCTCTAAAACGATGAGATGATTGGTGCACAAAGCCACTTCTATCCTGTCTCGAGGGTCTTAAAACATGTTTGTCACTGAACCTTAATCAGAAAAAGACTGAGGTACTTGTGTTTGGGCCCAGTGGATCCTGTCAAATTCCCCCTCTTGACTTAGGTTTCTGCGCCCAAATACTAAACCCACAGCAATAAATCTTTGGCTTTAAGATGGATGATGGATTTAAGCTCTACGACCAGATAAGGGCCGCTGATGGCTTTGAAGCAGTTCATGAACCACTAAAGGGCAACTTCTCTGATGTCTTTCCAAAACAGAACGGCAGCAGACATGTTATTAGCTGAAAAAGGTGGTGTTTGTTCCATTTTTGATGATCAATGCTGTTCACTTATTCCAAACAACACAGCTCTGATGATGATGATGACACTGACTGTTAAACCTTTTATTTATTTCTTTTCATGATCAAAATGTAACGTTTTATGAAGAAGTTGTCTTAAACCCTAACCGATGTGCCTCCTCTGATGTCACTGTGTTACAAATGTAAATACATGTTGTTTTGATTTTATATCATTTACAAAATGTTAATGCTTATTTTTGTGGTCATATTATGACCAAAAGTAGGGAATGTCGTAGGAATTATTATTGCAGTTATGAGCTTTTTTATTCATTACTCACAGCACCAAGATAAAACACTAGTTAACTGAACATTGCTTATTTATGCAGAGTTATTATTAGTTATGCTGATGCATTTATAGGTTTGATTCTGTGGCTCAGTGCCTAGAAAAAAATATTGCCGTTCTGATTTGATACATGGACTGCAAGAAGCTAGTTTTCTCACATGAAATCCCGTGTTGCCTCATTACAGATCTTGTGTTTACCTGCTGACATATCCCATGTTGTTCTGTGACTGGTCTTGTGATTATCCTCTGATGCATAGAACAGAGTGTTAGTTATCTTCTTATAACTGCTGAAACCGCTACTACCCTGTATGATGAGCTGATTTATGAACAGGTCAGCAACAAATCCAATAGGGTGTGGTTAATATATATATATATATATATTTGTGACTTTGTGAAGAACCTCAGAGCTCCCTATAGACTCTCCGTGCACATGTAAAATAAACGTATTTTAAAGGCACAGTGTGTAATTTTCGGCCAGTAGGGGGCAGTGCATACCTAAATTATCACAAGCATGCGGTATCTGTGTCTTCGAGTAAGAAACTCAACTACAGAGGTCCAACTAGTGCTGTTTTCAAACGCTCAATTCCCTGAGAATGATCTATTTGCAGCAACATGACGAGCACATCAGTCTCTCTTTCATTGCTTGGAACTAGCCAAGACGTAAAAATGTATTTATGGCGAAACCTTTTTGCTATTTGAGGGGAAATCAATGTTTTAATAGCGGGCGTGTTCCGTGCACTTTGTCCGTCCGGGCTCTTGTAGAAGTAAAGACGTCATCTAATATGGTTTTCCCCTGAAAAGAGGACCCACGCCTATGTGTTTTAAAACTGATTTTTAAAGTCATATTTTACAATATCGCCAATATTTTGCAATTAATGTGCTTTACGTAATTATTATTACATAATATTTTAATGGCTATTTTCACAGCTGTACTGCAAAAACTACACACTGTCACTTTAAGAAGACAGCTGACACTTTGTATTTTCCTCATCTGCGGCCTCTCAGACACCCACTGTTTTCCACCACAGACTACCAGATAAGGCCCACAGTAAAGTCCTCATTTAAGAAAATCAGCTTATTCGTACGCGAGATTTTACTTCTCTGAAATCACATAACAATTCAGGGTATTTTTTATTGACTGCGTGTTTTTCCATATTTATGTAGCTATGTCAACCTGACTTAAAGGAGACATATTATGAAAAAAAAGCCCTTTTCCTGGGAGATTTCGGATGTTATTGTGTGTCTCTGGTGCATATATACTAGGGATGCACTGAAAATTCGGTCACAGAAAATTTTCGGCCAAAAATGACCCAAAAGTGCATTTTCGGTTTTCGGCCGAAAGACCTTAATCACCGAAACAACACAGCCGAAACTTTATTAATTTAATTTATATTGTGCATTGTTGTTATGTCAGTGCTAAATAAATATCTTCATAGTTTTGTAACTGATTTATTGCAATGCCTTGATTTTAGTGAGGTTAGTACACATCATAGCCATAAATTCTATGGTTCTAATAATTAAAAATCATTTTTTTCGGTGTTTCGGCCTTAGTTCTCTTCATTTTCGGTTTTCGGTTTTGGACAAGAGTTTTTATTTTGGTGCATTCCTAATATACACACATACAAATGTGGAGAAAAAACTGCGATCCATGCTGTTTTGAGTGAGACAGGGGTTTCCTAATTGATCCTGCATTCAGTCTCTGATTGAGCTGTTCAAAATCTGTCTGGCTTTCTACGTCACAAACCAGTTACCGATTAGGAAAACACCATGTTGAAGCAACACGCAAAATGCTCCGTTTTTAGTAGGTCAAAAGAGCTCAAAACACTTCATCGGGTTCCAGTCGAAGAGGATAGAAGAGCGGCATGGGTTGACTTTATTTTTTATGGTAAGATGCTGGCTGTAAGGGCGGGGAAAACTGAGATACTGCCACCACAAAGAGCTACTCAATCTCCGTGCGGAAGACGGCAGACGAGCCACCGATCTGAGCTACTCCAACCCGGGGGAAGACATGCATGGTGCTAGAGAGCTGGAGTCAGCGAGATCAAGCTGGAATGCTTTAGAGTCTCAGGAAGAGATCAGACTTTATTCGGAAGTAGATATCAGAGTGCCAGGTAAGCAGTTAAATACATTCTTTCAACTTAAAGTAATTTCTTCAATAACCATTCAGAAGTATCTTGCTGAATTCCCAGGAGACTCCCCTCCTACGGGAGCAGATTCTGGTTCAAACATGTATGGTTAACCTACTTTAAAAAAATAATTTATTTGTGGGTTTTTTTGTATGGTTGAACTGGTGGGCTTGAGCAGGGGCGGATTTAGTTTTGAAGATGATCGGGGGCTTAGCCCAGATGACTCAACTTTTGCATTTTGATCACCTTTAAGCAGATGAAAGGCACTGGAATAAACTTAATATGCTTAATCATGTTAACTATCAACAACTGTCAGCTGCTGACTGAAGTCACCTAAAATCTCTGGTCCAGAGAACACAGCTTACATCTATTAAGAGCACATAATCTAAAGCAACAGGGCCACTAAAAGCTTATTGTCTTAGACATGAACCTGGCCTATGTTGTTTTTCCCGTTCTGTTCTTCATTCTTACACTGATTTAATCCTGTTTTTCTTTGCTTTCTGCTCAAGTTTCTATTTCCAATTCTCTCAACGACAGCTTTAATTAATTACATTTACACGCGAACAAATTTCAAGATTACCACGACAGCATCTGAGCTAACCCAAACCCATCTCAGATATGAACATAATGCTCAATTCATCCGTCAATCTGGGAGCTCACAGCAGGTTGAAGAGCTACAGAGGCTTTGAGGCACACCTGTGGCCTCTGCAGCTGATCTGCTACACTCCAAGGAGCCATTAGGGCCAGAATCAGTGGGTTTTTTTTGTCATTGTGGACAAAAAAAGTGACGTGTATTCTTCTGCTATATGTGTGATGGCACAATATGGATTATTCAGCTCATTAAGACTCAGTATCAAAATGAATAAAAACTGAGTAGCTAGTATGGGTAAAAATTTGTGGAGGGTAAAAACTGGTTAGCATTTTCTAATCCCTTAGGCCAGGGGTCTGCAACCTGTGGCTCCGGAGCCTCAAGTGGCTCTTTAGACCTTCCACAATGGGTCTCGCACCAAACATACCAAATTATGTTTTTTTTCTGTTCTTTCAATAATAAATTCAGGTTTTGGCAGGAGTTTTGTTATATAAAAAATATTTTAAATTTTGTCATAGAATGACATTAAAATAAAAATACTTCATCTGCTATTTAGGTTTAAAACTATGTGCAGTTTTACATAATTTTGCCACAAATGTCAAAAACTCAGAAGAAAATGAATCCATCCTCTTTACGCTAACATTTCATGATTTTTTTCTTTCTTTTACCTCAACCTAAAAACAGAAATAAAATAGTAACTATAGTACCTACCTAAAATAGTACCTATTTATGAATTAACACGTTACTCCAGTAGATTATTATAAAAAAAAGTTTTTCTAAAGGTCATGTTACATTTGCAGCTCTGAATGAGTTTTATTTATGTGGATTAAGTGCAAAACAGCTCTTTGGATGGTACAGGTTGCAGACCCCTGCCTTAGACCATACTGATGAAAAATCAAAAATATAGGCTGCTACATTTATTTTCTATACTCTCAAAATAACCTCCTGTATTAACTTTCTTACTGTAAAACAATTTTACTCTTCTTCAGTTGTTTCTCGGTCATCTTCCTCTGTGATTTTTAATTATTTATCCAAGTATTTCTACATTCTTCCCATGTCGCCGTGTATTACCATTCATTTTCTCTACAAAACCTAATAGCAAACTGACATTTAGAAAGCCAGCACTTTTAAAATAATATCGACAGACCTCAGTCATGATCCATTTTATCACAACTAGTGTTGTCTGCGTTAGTTTTTGTCTAAAAACGTTCCCCATATCTAAATCAGCAACACTCCTGCAGCAGTTTCCCCAGCAGGCAGACCGCTCTCTGCTGCCTCTCTGGTGAACTGCGGTACTGAAACTTATTTCAGAGAGGCTTTTTTTTTTTTCTTTCAAAATTAAAATTGAGATTCCGGGCTTCTCAGAAAACATCCGGGGCTCAAGCCCAAGTAGCATCCCCCTAACTCCGCCTCGGGGCGTGAGCAAATATTCTGGAAGCGTCATAATATGTCTCCTTTAAGTCGTTTCAAAAACTCAGGTGTGCCTGTGTGTCAGTCTTCAAAAACCCAAGAAACATCCTATCCCTTCAGAGTTCAAGAGCCCATGAAGTATACAAAAAGTTATTCTGTTATTTACAGTATTACTCACACTTTTGGCTGTAAAGTTACTGACATAGCCGTGACTTAAATTAAAGGAAATTTGCCCCAGAAAGCTCGACTGGAAGTGAATGTGTGGGTTTCTCTCTCCGTGTGGGACTGGAGGTTTATTTTCAAAAAGGTCAAAAGTCGTGTGCTCCCAATTTTTATTTTATTTTTTAATAACAATGCCTGCAAGAAGTTTGTGTCAGGACCCAGTTTTTTGATCATGAAATGCACCGGAAGGAAGCTGAGCCTTACCTGCCACGAGGAACTGTGTCCGTGGAGGAAGAGGAGGTGTTTTTGAGCCAGGTTGGGTCGCCTGGTAGTTTTTGCTCCTGAAAAGTTTCGGGATGAAAACATTTTTGTAGTTATTCTTTTGGACTATCATTCTGTGAGAATGCATTTCATACTGATTAAGTTAATTTTGTCTTCCTGATACATGGTTTCCCTTTTTTATTTTAGTAAGACAAACGTTAGGTTTTAAAAGATTATGTCATACCTGCTGACAGTTTCAACTGTGCAATACAGGAATGACACCATCGTTTAAAGCGTAATGTTTGTCTTGTTAAAAGAAAAAGGAAAATTATCGTAAAAATACAGTCGGTATTCATATACTGAACAAACATAGTTGTAAATAAGCCTTAAATTCACATTGTATGGCTAGGGCTTTCCGTGACAAGTACTTTTTTTTGTATTTTCTTTATTTTGCTGCCTCTGTTTTCAATTAACCCTCTCCTGTTAATTTTCTCCTTTATTTTCCATATATATAATATAGAAAAAATAGAATTAATAGAAGTAAAATAGAAAAGATAAATAAATACATCTGGCAACCAGTTATGTGAAATTGAACTATCAGTGACATTTTAATCTTCAGTTCTAAGTAAAACACACGCTGTATTAAAGATAAAATATCCCAACAGGAATTTTAGTAGGCTAGCTTAAAGCCGATGTGTGATTGAATAATTTTGTGATACAAACCCTTGTTACAGTCTTATAATAATATAAAAATAGTATAATGGGAAATACTTAAACGTAGTATATCTTTATGCTGATTTTAAGCATGATTACTTAAAATACACAAAGGGTAGCCTGAATATGTGGCAATAAAACTCCATTCACTCTAAAACAGCCTTTTAAAAGGTTGACTAAACATTATTTGCTTAACCACATTGCTTTCAGAAATATTTAGCTGCAGAATAGTCAATGGATTTCATTTAATGAAACAAATCAAGTCACTTCTTGTCTTAAAACTATCATAATAAAGTACCTGTAAACCTTCCAGGACAAAATATATTCTTCTTTTATTCCCGTAAACCTAATATCAATACTAATATTTAGCCTTTTTAAGACCAATTACTATGAGATCACGACAAGTTCTTTCACAGAACGTTTTTTTTTAAAACATATTGAGTTGATTTTCTGTAAATGTTTAAGTTGGACCAAAGTAGTTAGGTAATTTCAATTAACTTAAAATTGTAAAGAAATCTGAATTAAAATCTAACGTCAATCAAACCTTGTATTTCACTTTGAACGAACTTGATTGGATTGTGTGTTAGCAGTTGACATGTTTTTTTTTTCACGTTCTTTCAAAGAAAGATTTTTTTTTCAGTTTATGAGCATCCATCAGCATTATCTTAAATCCTCCTTGTCACCTGGTGGCTCTGATTCTATCCAGACCTTAAATGAATGCATTGAACAAATCAACGACTGGATGTTCCTTAACTTTCTCCAGCTAAACGGAAACAAAACAGAAGTAGTTATTTTTGGAAGGAGGAACGATCAGGAGTCAGCACACAGCTTCAGCTAATACAACTAAAAACGACCCATCAGGCCCATAATCTAGGTGTAATAATGGATTTAGACCCTCCAGGATCACATAAAGGCAATAACACGGTCAGCCTTCTATCACCTGAAGAACATTTCTAGGATTAAAGGACTAATGTCACAGAAGGACCTTGAAAAACTGATCCATGCGTTTATCTTTAGTCGGATTGATTACTGCAACAGCGTCCTCACAGGCCTACCTAAAAAGTCAATCAGACAGCTGAAGCTAAACCAGAAAGCTGCTGCCTGTGTCCTCACAAAAACCGGAAAGTAGAACACATCACCCCAGTTCTAAAGTCCTTAAACTGGCTCCCTTCCACTTCCAGACGAATGCAAAAATGCTGAATCGTAAGGCTCTTTTAAATCAAAGATTAAAACTCTACTATTAAGATCTGCCTTTGAGTCCTAAATTGCATTTTTTATTCCTATGTTTTCAACTGATTCTATTTTTTTAATCAGTTTTAAATCTATATTATTTTGTATAAATTTGTTCTTTATACCTTCTCTTTTTATTGATGGATTCTTGTGTTTTATTTGTTTTACGCTTCAGTTAGTAAGTGCATTTCTTTTGGTGATGATCTCTTTTGATTTCCGTATTTCTGTCGTGTATTTGCTTTCATTGTATGGAGTCGAGAAAGTCTCATAATAAATAAACTAACGCAGGGTTTTCCACGAATGCACATGCTCATTCGGAAATGCACATGGTCTGTTTCACAAATGCACACGCGGAGGTTCACAAACATCATTTTCAGAAACACTTGCAGTATAAATTCACAAATGCGCACGATGAGGTTCAAAAACGCACACAATCTGTTTCACAAATGAGAAGTGGTGGGTTCATGCACATTCAGGAATTTGTATGATCTGTGTGTATGTATTTGAAGCTTTTTAATATTATATTTGTGAAACAGATTGTTTGCATTTTTGAAACAGATCGTGTGCGTTTGTGAACCTCCGCGTGTGCATTTGTGACACAGACCATGTGCATTTCCCAATGAGCATACGCATTCGTGAAAAACCCTGCGTTAGTTTATTTATTATGAGACTTTCTCGACTCCATATCGCTGCCACTGAATCGTGTAAAGCACCTCGAATTGCTTTGTGTTGAACGTGTGCTATATAAATAGAACTGCCTTGCCTTGCCTTGTGCTTTACATAGTATATAACATTATCTCAGCATAAAAATATGAAAAAATACACAACTTGTGTACAAGGCAAAAAATAAATTAATTACAAACAAAGCAGAGTTGACAGGTGATTTTAAACCCATGACATGAGATTTACAAAGCCATGTATGAAACCACGAAGCCACCATTTCAGGCAGCATTTAAAAGCTCCATTTTGTGTATCTAAACCTAAAGTAAGGAAGCAAACAGTAGTTAATTGGACATTTATTTGAAAATAAGCATTACAGAAAGCATATAGCAGTGGATTTTGCTGTAGTACGTGAACATTTTAGAATTAAAGATACATAAAAGGACTACAGCTGACATTTATTTGCTGGGTTAAAGAACAGGTAGAAAACAGGTGAATTACTGACAGCTGAAAGCTAGTACATGTAACAGCTAAATGAAGCTGCACTGGAAAAAAAAATATTGGCAGTGAAAAATAAAGATCAAAGCATGAAAAATTAATTGTAAGTTAATTGTTTTAATTTCATTTCAACTTTTTTCACTTTCAATTTTTATATTACGATCAATACAGACATTTTCTCTACATTTATATCTGATTAAAAATAACGATTTTCAATTATAATTATATTTTTCTATGACATTTCTTTTTAGTTTCATTCCAAGCTGATGTCGTTTTTATCCCATTAATCAGAGTATTCTTGATTTTTTTTTGCCATTGATATTATCTTGTCTTAATTTAGCTTAATTTATCTTTGCTTAGCTTAGTTTAGTGTAGCTTAGCTTATTAGGAAGGGTGACAACAGAAGCTTTAACAACAAGTACGTCGCATTTCCATCGGGAAGTCTGCATTTATTTATTTCAAACTAATCCCCAACGTTCCTTGATAAGTTGGAGCATTTAAGAGCCGCCTAGCCCACACAAACTACAGATACCATAGGCTGTAAATGTTGCACAAATAAAGTTTTGTGGCAGTTGTGGTGCTACTTTTACATTTGTGCTTCGAATGGTTTGTAAGAAACATCAGTAGAATCGATTTGTAAAGATGTTACTTTAGTGTCTAAATGCATAACATTTAGAATCCACCCGTTTCGGATGTGATCAGCGCATTAAATGTCCGTTATTAGCTGTTATCACTCCCATTAAATGCAGTCAGACTGTGCCCTCTCTACCTACTGAAACACACTTTTCCGTTCGGTGTTTAAAACCTCTTCAAATTAGGTTTAAGCTTTTAAAAGAAAGTATATTTGTCCTTCTTTGACCTTCAGGTTAGGACATAAAACTTGTGGGCTGGTTAAAATTGGTTAGATAACTCCAGTTATGATATGCTACTCTGACAAAGTATGTTTGACAAGTGCAGACAGTTGGCTGTTATCAGTGATAAGAATGCTAGATAACGTACTAGTAGGTAGAGAGGGCACAGTCTGACTGCATTTAATGGGCGTGATAACCGCTAATAACGGCCATTTAATGGATTGACAACATCCGAATCAGCTGTAGAAACCCTTCTATTTCTACTGGTGCGCATGCTTTGTCAGCGTCACAAAGCGACTAGTTTGACTCCTATAAATTTTTAAGCTGAAGCTTGGAAAGCGCGTGGGTGGTCCTTTCTCTGGCGGATGTTCTAAACAACAGGAGCGACAAAAAGTTAGGCTAGCTGAACTTCTCCGTTGCTTGCGTTTGCTGCTTGAAACGCAGGAAAAGCTTAAAAAGTTGACGCGGCCAACGCACACAAAGCGCCGCAGAGACTCCGACGGCCTCAACTGTTGACTTTACATGTAATCTTGCCACTGTTGACGTTCAATTTGGGGCGGTGCGCACGCACCATAAGAGTAGTTAGCCCACACACATCAACCAGCCTTGGACTCTTTAAATGTGCGACTAACATGGTTAATTTTGGTACAAAGTAAGTAACCAAGGAAAGGTACAAAAAGGGCATTGTAAAATTATTTCCAAATTTGGCAACTTTATCACCATAATTGATCTATTTACTGGTATTTTATGGGATACCAACAAGAAGTAGTGTATCCAGTCTCCTTTAATCTGAAACCCTTAAATAAAAGCTGAAAGCATTAATTAGAAAAGCAACCAAGAGTCCCGTCAAGGAGCTTTAAAGATGCACAGCTCAGGTGGAGAGTGCTAAGAAGAGAATAGTTGTTAAACATAATATTTTTCACTTCACCTGAGAACTTATGTGACTTTTAATTTGCCGAAATATCAACATTTTAAGGTGTGTGAAAACCTGTTAAAAGCATTTTATGTCGGCTAAAGAAAAGCAGATAAAACAGAAAGCAGAAGTAGTTCTCAAATAAAGTAAAAGTGAACGCACGTGAGTGGCATTGGTTCGGTTTTTAAAATAAACTGGAAAATATGAACAAACATAGAAGAACCACAACAGTAGAATCGGGTCATGACTATCTTTCATGACACAGTTTGTGGTTTGTGTGTGTTTTGAGTTTTTTATTTTTATTTTTTTGAAAAGGAAGGGTCATAAGCGCTCTTTCATACACGTTGTGCTGCTCACACTGCTGGCTTCAACAGTTCACTTTAGAGGAGAATAAAACACTGCTGGGTCCCACATTACTCTACATGATACATGTTGATATTTATCACCTGACTACAAAACACCATCTGTAATTTGAGAAACTTTTAACCTTAAAAATATTCATTAGTAAATAGATATTTTTGTTCCGTTAATCCACTACTTGAGTATATTATGTTTTTTTAAGCTTTTTTATTGGAAAAATTATGCAGATCAGCTTATTTTTGTTTTTATTTAATAAAACCAGAAAACAGATTTCAGTTTTTGTGTCACTATATTTTCTGTCCCTGTCTGTTGCCCAGTTTCAGACCTTAAAAGAGCTGTTCCTGTTTTTTTGTTAGCCACAATTCAGGTTATGCATTTGCTATTCAGAGAAACTCAGACCATATTTATGAGAAGGCATTACTTGATTTTGACGTCAGTTCTTTCTTGAAGCTGTGAAAGTTGAAGCCTTCCTGCTGGAAGAAAGAAAATAGTTTTACGTTATTTGAGGCTGTAGAATTGTAATGAAATAAGACTAAGACAATTTATATGTGTTTTATTTTCTTAATAGTCCTAGCATTAATCGGTGATAAATAAAAATACAGTAGAACAAATTAAGCTCAAAGAGGAAAAAATAGCAATCAACACAAATCAAATAGTAAACTGGGTTAAAAAACACCTTCCTGTTTTCATTTTTATTCATATTTCCCCATAAAATTGTTTAATAGTATTCAAATAGCACAGCATTTTGTACCATTTGAGTCTCAGCTGCACCCAAGGGATCATAAAAGATTAATCTGAGCTGATCAAATCCACAGGGTGCCCCATAATAATAGCATTTCATACAATTATAATAACTTCTCTCCGGAGTTAAAGCCCTCAGATGTACTTGTGACTTTAATAACGTTTGGTTTCCTCGCTTCCTGTTTAAGAGAACAATTTTGGGGTTTTCGGGTTAACTAAACACCAGAGTAAAGAGGAAATTTCTGATGTCTTCAACACGGCCAAAGACTAAATATGACAGTGAAACAATATGCTGGAGTAATGTTAACATTTCAACCTTAATTACCAGCTTTTAAAAGCACCAAAGACATAGCCAATCATCTTCCAACATCATCTTTTGTTTGCGGATGGTATGGGTGTGCTTTGTGGGCCTGTCAATTGAGTTACTTGCTTGAATGTTTGCTGTTTTCCTTTCCTTTGTTGAATGGATGTCGAAGTGAGGCAGCGTCATTTTTTTGCTGTTGTGTTGTGCTGTTGAGCCACTAATATATACATATGTTTCAGGTTTTGCACCCGTTTTGTATTTCTCAAGGATAATTGTTCAATTAACTTCAACACTCCTACCCTCTAACTGCATTGGCTCATTGTATGTGTCGAAATATGATTGGCTGATTTGTATTTTTTCGGTAGGTTTTATCGTATTTACCCTGTGTGTGTACGTATTTTCTTTTAAATGACCCTGATGAAGTCTTTACGCCGAAATGCGTCGGTCTCAATAAAGTGGATCTATCCAAGTTTCCATTCATTCTATGATTTTTCTACTTCTCTGTGCACCTAGGAAGTGGGTGAAGTTGCATCTGTACAGCTGTTTTCTCCTATATTACAAATGTGGACACATTTACTTGAAATCCTGAAAAAAACAAAAAAAACATGCTTAAAACAAATTATATAAGTCAGCGTTTATGTTAAGAAAATGTGTTCTGTTTATATATACCTCGCTTTTGTAAAATCCACAGATGTTAAGAGTTGTTGGTGCGACAGACAAAAATAATTCCTGTTTTCACTAATTCTCCAGATTATCCAGAGCCAGGCTCCAACTACTACCGTGGGCAAGACCAAAGAGCTGTCAAAAGACATCAGAGAATAAATTGTAGAGCTCCACAAAGCTGGTAAAGGGCTGAAGGGCAATTTCCAAGCAGCTTGGTGAAAATAGATCAACTGTTGGAGTGTTAGAAAGTGCATGAGGCTAAAGATAAGTGTCGGTCTCGCTCAGAGTGGCGCTCCATGCAATATCTCACCTGGTGGGGTATCGCCGCTGATAAGAAAGGTGAGGAATTATTCCAGAACTACACGGGACACTCTGGTCAACGACATGAAGAGAGCTGGGACCAGAGTTTTCAAAGCTTACTGTCGGTAGAAAGCTAACGTCGTCATGGTTTAAAATCATGCAGCGCCCGAAAGGTCCCCCTGCTAAAGTCCACGAGGCCAAATTACGTCATTTCTGCAACCACGCCACTCCGCGCGGCCACCGAAGAGACCCAAATTTCCGCACCGCGCACCTAGGAAATTTTCTAACAAAGCCGAACATTATCCGCGCGGAAAAACATGGCGGAGGTTCGTAAATACAGAAATTTTTATGATTCGGCCGATAGAGATCACCGTGATCAACTGTGTTTTAATGGACGAGTGGACCATCTCCTTTTTCGTCTTTTTCTCTAAGTAAACAGCATAAAAGTTCTGCTTTGTTTAAGCTCACGGATGTCGCCATCTTGTAAACAATTTCTGCTTCTACTATAGTGTTGCATGCATGCCTTAGAGCCCTACGCCGCCCCCTACAGTCGTCAAGAATATTGATTCTCAGCAGGGACAAGCCGCGAAAAGTATAAACGCTGCTAGAAGGCGTCATGTGTCGAGCATAAACCAAGCCTTACTCCCATCCCAAGATATCATCATACTCACTGTAACACATGGGGGTGGAAACATTATGCTTAAGGCTGCCTTTCTGCAAAGGCACCAGGACGACTGCATTATATTAAGGAAACGATGAATGGGGCAATGTATTGTGAGATCTTGAGCAAAAAACTCCTTCCCTCAGACAAAGCATTGAATATGGGTCTTGACTGGGTTTTCCAGCATGACAATGACCCAAAGCAAACAGGCAGAATAAGTAGGAAGTGGCTCCGGAGGAAGTAGATCAAGGTTCTGGAGTTACCTAGCCACCCTACAGAGTTCAATCCGATAGAAAATCTTTGGAGGGAGCTAAATCTTTCTGTTGCTGCAGCCCCGAACCTGTAGATCTAGAGAATATCTCCATTATGCGCAAAACGGATAAAGAACTATGGGAATTGTTTGACGTCTGTAATTGCAAAGAAATTATTCTGTACCCAATACTAACACTGATTTTCTCAAGTATCAAATACTTGTGTGTGGCAATAAATTACAAATAAATTCTTGTCATTTCCTGATTATTTAAAAAAAATCTCTCAAAGGGGAAATGCAACTACAATGTGAATTTCAGACTGCTTCATAATTTCTAAGGGAAGAAACGTGCGAAATTGCACGTTGCACAGTTACTTACAGTATGTTCCTCACGGTATGTCCTGAAGTGGTGATTAACGGAATCAGGTGAGTGTAATTAACAAGAGGCTGAGTGGTTATAAGATTATTGGTGAAAGAAAGAAACACCAACGACAAACACGAGGATACGGTATCTAAACGGAACCAAACCAAACACAAGAGAGACCAAAAAAAAGAAAACCTCAAGACACAGTAAAACAGGAAGTAAATAAAACACTGTACACAAGATAACACTGCTTATGTAAACGAAACAGGAACTAAAGACTAAAGCCTGGTTCACACTGCATTTTATCAGCTGCTGCAAGCCAGATATGTTTATAGTGCGTTCCATTCGTCCTCTGAACTCGACACTTCAGAACTTCGGATATTATGTAATGAGCTCGTTTTGCGTGTCGGCTGACCAACTTGGAAAAAACGGACGCCACCACCAAAGCTGACTTTTGCTATACTTGAGTACAAATAAATTATAACCAAGTATTCTCTGCAGCTGCAGTTCCCCCAGGGGGAATGCAGTAAAAGAAGGCAATAAGATTATATTCCCGAGTTTCTGTTTTCTTCTTCAAATCAATTGTGTCAAATAATTTATTATTATTATTATTTTTAATATTGCGAAAAACCGTTTGCAAGTTTTCATATGTGCAACAACATAATTATTGATAACCACTATAACAATTACTGGGTGCTACTCAGCAAACAGAATGAAAACAGAATATATACATGAGAGAAAAAACGCAGCCATTTTTAAATTTGGAATCTCTGGCAGCTGGCAGCTCGGAAAAATCGAGTTCTGTGGACAACTGGAACTATAGGCTGCCAAAAAAAACCGATTATTTTGATTATCGACTAATCGTCTATTATTTTATTAGTCGACTAATTTGATCACCCATGAATATCATCTTATCGCAGAAGCTGCTCATATATCTACATCATAAGCCTCCAGCTGGAAGTGTTTTCTCTAAGTATTATGTGCTATCTAAAATACTGACAGTTAAAATGATTGCTTATCCAGCATTTAGGAAATCATTATGAAAATCAATGTTACATCAGACACATGACATGCTAAGGGAAATTAACTCACAATCACCTACTGTTAATGTTACAGATATCAATATGAGTAATTAATAACGTTTTCCATTTAATAAACCCTCACTTTGTTCAGCCTTTTTATAGTTTTTGTGTCCATGAGACTGCTGCCATTACATAAAATAAATACATAAATGTGCTAGCTACTGTATGTGCACTCCTCTACAATTTTCGCGACCTTTCACCTTTCACCAGCGCTACACTGTCTGTTTTGAACGCCACCATCCAGGCGCTGCTGACATGAGAGAAAAGCTGCGATAAATATAAAAACCTGGACATTTATAACGATCTATGAAAGCCCCAGACAGAAAAAGGCTGATATGTACGGGTAAAAGTAGCAGCTAATGCGCTAATTAGCTTGGCGAGGCAACTGTCCCTCTTCGTAGTCAGCCGCGCCGTGCTTCTTGTTAGGATGCTGGAGCATCACCTTCCTCCTGCCATGGTAAGCAGGTTTTACTTTGTGGATTTAAATTTGGATTACATATACCTCTGTACAGTTTTTATAAAACGCTCATAAACATTAGAGCCCCGTTGTCGGCTCGCCAAGAGAGTTTGGGTTTTCCGGAGTTAAGCGGCAATCGATCTGGACGTGTTTTTTAAAGGCACAATGTGTCATTTTCGGCCAGTAGGGGGCAGTGCATACCTAAATTATCACAAGCATGCGGCGTGTGTGTCTTCGAGTAAGAAACTCAACAACGGAGGTCCAACTAGTGCTGTTTTCAAACGCTCAATTCCCTGAGAATGATCTATTTGCAGCAACATGACGAGCACATCAGTCTCTCTTTCATCGGTTGGAACTAGCGAAGAGGTAAAAATGTATTTATGGTTAAACTTTTTTGGATTTTTAGGGGAAATCAATGTTTTAATAGCGGGCGTGTTCCGTGCGCTTTGTCCATACGGGCTCTTGTAGAATTAAAGACGTCATCTAATATGGCTTTCCCCTGAAAAGAGGACCCGCGCCTATGTATTTTAAAACTGCTTTTTAAAGTCATATTTATATTTTATAATATCGACAATATTTTGCAATTAATGTGCTTTACGTAATTATCATTACATAATATTTTAAAGGCTTTTTTTAAAGATGTACTGCAAAAACTACACACTGTCACTTTAAAAGTACATTTATTGTCGACATTGTCGGGACGAATCGACTAATCGTGGCGGCCCTAACTGGAACGCAGCATTATATGGCACATTTCCACAGCACGGCAATTCAAGGTGCTTTGGGTGATTAGGTGAAAAAATAAAAGTAACAATAAAACAACTATAAGGATAAAAAAAACAAAACATAAAGAAAATAAAACATACTAACATTGTGACATTCCATTTACTGTTAATCCATCAATCAATCGCACCTCTAAATGGATGGGTTTTTAGCGTTGATTTAAAGAGAAACTCACCCAGTACCAGAGTCAAAATCCTCCCGGATTTACTGATGTCAGAAACCCAGGCTGAGCCGGTAGCAAATCCTGATTCAAATTCAAGCGCAGTGTAAAGTTTTAACCAGAAGATGGGATTCCACTTACAGTTCTTGGTACAAAATTAATACTTCCACTTAAACATACCAAAATAATCGTACAACTTCTTCAGTCTTCAAGCAGTGTAAGACATTCTATGACACAGATCGACCAACGACAATACACCCAGAGTAACGCCAAAAACTAGAGACGAGAATGCAATGCGACAGCAGCGACATCAACATTAGCAACAACAGAGGCCACACAGAAGAACAAGTGGAGCAAAAAAGAAGCCAAACTTATCGAGATTCTTGGGTATCTGTTTTTTTTTTTTTTTAGCGACATGTGATTTTTGACAAAGTCATCGGAGAGAAACATCTTGTAGTTTGATCCACTGAAATCTTGAGCCGTGCAGTTTGCCAATAGTTGGCATGTTTTGACATGAAGCAGTCGTTATGCAACTGCCAAAAAAGAAACAGTAAAAACAGAGCCTTAAAAATAAATAAAAAAGACTACAATATGAAACAAAATGACCAGAAAAAATGTACAAAACCTGTGTAGAAGTTGAGATCAACAGGTTATTTTGTCAAAAGTAGTTATTTTCTAACATTATTTTTTTACATTATTTTTCTCAGTGAATAAATGTCTTCAAATTAAATATTTTCTATCATTTTCAGTGTGTTATATTGCTGCAATAAAATCTTTTTTACACATCTTTACCACTGTAAGCCTGTTCTTCTGCCTGACTGAGGCTACGTCCACACTGCAGGAGAAAGCGCATCAAATCCGACTTTTTTGCCCCTATGCGACCCATATCTGATCTTCTTCTGGCGGTCTGAACGGCACAAATCCGATTTTTTCAAATCCGACCCAGGTCACTTCAGTATGTGGTACTGAATCCGATACATACGTGATGTGTTTGAAAGTGGCTGAGGTCTGAACGGCCATGCCGCTTTAAATACGTTGTGTCAGTGACGTCAATAATCAGCGCCTGAGAAAACAAACAAACAAGCATGGCGACCGAGATTGGAGAGGGAGCGAGTCAATGGACAGAAAATGAAAATTTCATTAATTAATTTGTCAAAATTCCGTTGGTTCCGACCAATGGCCGCTGGCTGCTCTGCTTTGTGACCGCATACCATGGAGGCCGCCATTGCTCCTGCATTGCTGTAGTACCTCCATTTGGCCGCTAGGCCCCCATTGAAAAGCATTGGACTTTAGACACGTTAAAAACAACTTTAATGCCTGGTGCCCATTTTTTTTTTAAACTTTCTATGGCTACATATTCTTCCTGAGATAACGCTGGGCTCATAAAAAAGCCCAGGCTGGTTTTCGTAAGATAATTTTTTGAAATCTTGCATAATTAATGAGGGGGCCGAGCCAAGTTTAGCATCAGTGCTAACGACACGGGAGCAGAATGGGTGTGATTACGACCGAACTACACGCCCATACATGCCCCGCGAGGGCGGAGTCTACAGTGAAGATCCCGCCCCTATGCCCTTTTTAGGAACATGCTTCGTCAGAGCTGGGGAGGAGGAGTCTGTGAATCCGCCATGAATTCCCCCATGAAAGTCATACTGGTAAACCGGGAGGAGGCGCTGTCTATTCTTTTTTACAGTCTATGGTTCCGACTATGCAAGACTTGATAGACTGCTGAAAAAAAACGCTTTCATCTGTAGCCGCCATTTTTACTTCCGTAAACAGAGCGCGCTGTGCGTGACGTACTATGGTGACGTCTCATCTTCTTCTGCGCATGCGGGGCGCTTTGGAGCCGTGAAACGTTCACACTGGAGCCGCGTTTGCCGTCGCATTTTATCTGTAGTGTAAACGTCCATACAAAAAAAAAAATCGGATTTGATTAAAAAAAAAATCGGAATTGAGCATTAAGACCTGCAGTGTGAACGTAGCCTAATATGCAGTGTCTAGAGCCGGGTTTGGCGGGGAGCATTATTGCCACCTTTCCTTCTCTGTGTTTCCGTTCATAGTGTGTTACATAAGGAGCCCATTCTCATGTTTGTTCAAATACTAAGTGTACTCTATTTTGATTATCATTTTATGCCTACGCAGTAAAACATCTCGTGACGATTAATTGATCACACTTGCTGGGATTTCTTCCTTTAAATGTAATGACAATCTGAGGCTCCAAAGAGCTCTTGTTGCCCCAAGATGCAAAATCGTGTACCTGAATTGATGAGTGTATTTGAAAAACAGAGACAGAGGGAACAGGATTATTTTGCTTTTTTAAATTAATTTTATCGCCATGTGTTTTTCAGACATGTTCACAGAATGTTAGAAAAAATAAAACACATAACTTTTAAACTTAAATCATTCAACTGTTTTGGTACTGTCTCAAATTGCACTTTAGCATGTATTTAATATAGTAAAAGTTTCTCAAATAGAAACGGCAATTTTCATTTGAAAAAATCTATGAAAACAAATTTTATGAGTATATGCAGGTGAAAATAGCAAATTTTTTAACACATGTTCGTGTTGACTTGAGTGACACAACAGTTTTGTTAAACGTAGAACATATTAGACGTGTCATAAATGCCACACATAAGGTTTTGCCTCTAAGCTGACTCCGTACATGTGTTAAAATGTAACACACCATGTGTTGTTTTCCACACATCTATTTTCATAGCGTGGGTATCATTTCAGATTTCAAGAAATTGGTTTGATTCCGATTCTACAGAGTTAGATAAGGGTCAGTGCTGTTAAAAATGTCTTTTTAAGCTGTTACCTTAATTATATGTTTGTAATACACAGGGATGTGAATGTTACAACAACTCAGGATTAGATACCGATTAGTGGAGTTACGATTCACAATCAATACTATTTTTTTATTTTTTATTTTAAAGGTGCCAATTTGTAGGGCTGAGACAATATTTTTTTCTCCCGATTCAATTCTTTTATGATTTTTTTTTAAGTGCCGATTAAATTTCAGTTGAGATTCTTCAATATTGCAGATTTTTAATTCACTATAGTATTGAAAGGATACATAATTTTCTGAATGTTGGACTTCCCGGATCTTAAACCTTTACAACAGAATGAATGAAAAGTAAAGACTTTCTAAAGTAAAACTGCTACATACTTAAATATACTTCATAATAAAGTTAACTTTAATTTTTATTTGAAAATCGATTTTTTTATTTAACTTTTTTTTTTTATTTAAAAAATCGATTCACAATCGTTAAGCAAAGAATCTAGATCCTTATGCGATTTTTTTTCCCCACCCCTAGTAATACACTGGGTGAGTTACAGTTCACCAGGGGAAACTGTATTAATCCTTTGACTGATAAACAATGTTAAAGCGATTTTTTAAATCGATTTGATTCTTTGAATTTTTATAAAAATTGAGAATTAGTATTAAAGCTGATATAAAAGTAAATAATCAGAATCATTCCTAATTAGGGCTTTTGATCTTAACCAGAGTAGAGTAAAAATAAAACTGCAGCTGAATTTTAGATCATCTCTTTGTTAACGTTAAGGTGTTTAAGGTGAAAGGAAAATAAAAGCAGAAGTGTCTGATCCCAGAATCACAACAATGGTACGTTTAAAGAAAAGTATGATTAAAAATACAAAAGATCCACATCATAAAAAAAAGTTAAATTAGGATGGGTTATATTTTTATTATCTGTTTTGTCTGTTTGCACTGGAAAAAACTTGTTTAACCTGTGGACCCATTTAACCATCTCATCTGATATTATGAGGCAGTTGTAAGACAGAATGATGACTTCAATGATTATGCTGCCCATGTTTTTTTTTTTCCTGTTCTTTTTACTGTTGAAAAAAACCTTGCTTTTAGAGGATGTTTTAATACCGCTCTTTATGTTTTCCAGGCAGTGTGTTTTTAGGCAGAATGGAGAGAAAGATCAAATTTTCTGTTTTCTGAAGTCCCGAAAAATCAAAAGCGAAAATTCAGCGGACAGGGTAACTCTACAACCATCTTCTGCCGGTCCATCTGTGAACATCAAGCAGGATTTCAGTCTTTTTCATGTCTTTTTGGACACAAGTGGCTTCCTCCCCGCACAGTGTGTGCATATCTTCACTTTGTGCCCATACAGGCGTGTCCCGCTTCTGCCAACGTTAACCAAGTTCTGCTAACTGGACCCTCTTGTACATCCTGACGTCTTCTTCGCGACAGCTGAACCTCAAATATCAGGCTGTCTTTTAATGCAGTGGCTTCATGCTTTTCAGCAGGAAATGATTGCTAACACATGTTCTGATGATAAATGAGTGCACTGAAATGAAGTCAACCTCTCATTTTGGGCATGAATACAGTGAAAACATGGTTTTGTGATACAGAAAACATTTCAGGCAAGAAGCTACAAATGTATATCCATATGATCACTGCAGGCTGATCTAAAAAATAAAAACTGCTTTTACCCTATAGATCTTCATGTTGTGTGGATTGTTATATCAATTCATATATTTTGTAATCTTCTTTTCTATCATTTGAATAACTGTTTTTGCACCTTTAGGTTACAGGAACACACTCGATGAACTTATATAGGACAGAAAAAACAAATTTGAGTCTCAAATGCCGTTAAGCAAACCGATGCAGAATGCTAATCGGTTTCATAAACTGTACGACCAAAATAGCAGGGAGAACAACGCCTCAGCTGCGGTCAAACAAGGTCATGTAAAGATGCGGATATCAGTTGAACTCAGGATTTGCTTTCTCCGTTTTTCTTTGTGAAACTTTGTCAGTAAGGAACTCAACTTAAACCATACATGCAACAACTCAAAATTCATGAATGTTCATAGTAACTGAGGTTAACCAGCAAAGAAGCAGAGCAAAGGGAGTTTAATTATAAATGCAGTCCGGCTCAGAACTCCAACCTTGGTTCTGTTTATGATACTACTGGTTTAGCGTACAGGTTAACCGTAACAGAAACTAGATGAGAACAAGACTACTTAAATATCTGTAATAATTGTGTAATAGTGTGTTAATGAAGAATAATGTTAAATTAGATAAAGTGCAAAACAAATAGTTGCTTATTCATACATCAGCCTCTGCTGAGGTTTCTTTTGAATGGTTTTCTATTCCTTTAATGTTGATTTGTTAAATCAAATACACTCTTATATTTTTATTTCCCTGTTATTTTTTCCTACCTTTTCTTTTTTTAATATATTTTTAACTTAAGAAAAACAGCAAAAAAAAACTTTAATGACATTAAAATAGGAGGTTTGATAATGTTTGTGTGTGCGTTTAAAAAAATTAACTTAAACTAAATTTATTTAATAAAATAATACACTTATTTATTTATTCACTTATATTTACTATAATTAAGTTATATGTATAACTATATTTCAGTTAATTAACTGTTTTCTTGTTAATTAAACAATTGGTAAAATTACATATGTCTAGTTATTTATTCACTTTCATTTTTGTTTGCTTTTTTTATTTCTTTGTTTTCTAATTTTTTTAAATGTATGACACAGTTCTTTCTTGATATGTTACAATTTCTATTTATATTTATTTTTCTAAGACACATTATTAAACAGTGACTTTTGAACTGTTCTCTAAATAATTATTAATTAGTTAAAAACCCTCGCTTTTATTCCTATTTGCCTATTTGCTCAGGTCAGGGATTGCAACCTGTGGTTCTGTTGGACCTTCCAAAATGGATTTGATTAACATGGTGAATATTATCCCACACAAAAAAGTTAAAAATAGATACAATGGTAAAAAAATGCAGCTTTTAGCAGTTTTTCACTGGATGATTGCTTGAAATTTTCACAACAGAATGACACAATAATTACCAGTTCTATTGTTCTAAAGCTAGTTTTCTTGTTTTTAGTTCGCAATAATATCAACATTTTATAGAAGAAAATGCATTCATTTTCTTTCTACACAGATTATATGTTTTACTTTAATTTGAAACCTCAAAATAGTGATGAAATGTTAGTTCGTTAAAAATATAACAAATTTCCTACCGAAGCTATCTGTTCAAAATGACAAAAGTAATCTTTTATCTAAAGTTGGAGCAAGATCTGCGACTCTTGAGAAGTTTTAACTTGGTGGACTGAGGGCAAAAAGTTTGTATTAGGAAGGTTACAGCCATGATGTTTACATAAGGGGCCCAAATGCAACTATTTAAGAACCAGCTAAGACAAAACTTCAGCCTCCCAACTGGTTTTGGTGATGCTGGTTGCATTTCGTAAACCCCATATTGGGCCCACATGACTGACTCCAACTGGATCCTCAACAGCTGTTTTCTGGGAAACAGAAGGTCTGCGTTCGTGTCTCTCTGAGCTTTAAAACAGAATTTGTGTAAGTTCAGATTTAACTCTTATCATGGACATTGTTTTCAGTCACCGCTTGGTTTATTTTACAGTTTTAAAGTAGGACCTGCAGTTTGGTTTCATCTACGTTTCATTTATAAGATCTTAGAACAGGAGGATAATATCGTGGAAGCAGTCAGTAAAGAGACCAGAGAGCCACATTATGTACACTGAGGAGGGAGCGGGGAATGTGAATGGATACAGGTAAGGAAATCAGGTGTTTGGGAACTGCTGAGAATGGGAACAAACAGGTAGGTTGAGGAAAGGTGAATAATCAACGCAGCGAGGCTGAATAGGACTCAAATTAGTAAAAAAATAGTGGAGAAAAGAATAATCGAATCGTACAAACGGCACATCATGATAAAAAAAGTAATCTAATGAAAAGTGATGATACTCAAAGACCTTTAAAGCATTTCTAAATAACCAAATATGGCAAACTTTAATGAGCAATAATAAGGAAACACAACCAATAAAACCCCACTAACTTATTTTTGGTAATGAGTGAATGAAAACTGCAATACCTACGAATAAAGCATGATTATGAGTCAGAAATCTGTCCTGTTTCCCTCTATATACGCCCGATCTAATGGCACTGTATCTGTCAGAGGCTTAAAATACTAAAGTTGTGTGGCATACGTTCTTTCTTTATCACAAAAGCACAGACTTAGTCTGAAGAAGTTTATTACGTTGCTAGAAAAACAGACAATGCTTCAGTGCTTGGGTGATTCAGCTTACCTTTTCTGGAAATGCACTTGTTGATGACGAAGAAGATGAGGCTGACCACCAGCGACACGAAAATCATCCCAAGTATCACCAACACCCAGAAGTATTTGCGTAAAAGAGCCATGGGATCTCTGCTGGACACCAGAAACCATCAAAGAGAACAAATAAGTCCCCCCTCAAAGCAAGAAGAAAAATAATAATTAATAATAATAATAACAGTAAATCACGAAGCAACTAAAGCTCAACCAGTTTTCCTCCGTTGCTTTTCAGTATACTGGGCTCTGGTCTGGATCGGAAAGACGACCATTCACCACTTCCTCTTTTTTCAACGTTGACTAAGTCTAAAAGTTATTTTGGTTTCAGCATCTGAACTGTGAGACTCGGACGAGCCTCCTTGACGAGCTCTAGGGACTTTTTTATGTTTTCAGAGGAAGTCTACCTCATGCAAGGCCAGCAAGAAAGAAAGAAAGAAAGAAAGAAAGAAAGAAAGAAAGAAAGAAAGAAAGAAAGAAAGAAAGAAAGAAAGAAAGAAAGAAAGAAAGAAAGAAAGAAAGAAAGAAAGAAAGAAAGAAAGAAAGAAAGAAAGAAAGAAAGAAAGAAAGAAAGAAAGAAAGAAAGAAAGAAAGAAAGAAAGAAAGAAAAATTTACAGATAATTCTGCTCCTTTTGGGCTGAGCCTAAGTCGGTTTGTATTTTTTTGCAAACAAGAAAGCAAAAGGCAGCTTTAAAAATAAGCTGCTGATTCCAACTGGAAAAGCGTATTTCCGTTTGAATTATTCCATGAAAAAGCTGTTTTTCAAAACAATTATCTTCTGTCCCCGCACCATCTGTCTGAAGACACTTCCTGACAGCTTCCAAGAACAGATACTGCTTATTTACAATTAGGGGTAAGCAGCATGTAGACTCCCTTACATGCAGCTCCAGCCTTCAGTGGCCACCTTTTAATTTTCTAATTGAATATCCAATTATTTGGATTTGAATTTAGGTGAGGTTTGAGTAAAAAAAAAAAAAAAAAAAAAAAAAGTCCCCCAAATACAATAATCTGCCCTACCTTTTCAGCAAACAGCAGATGGATCCGAAGCTGGGTCAAAACCGAGCGTCAGGCTCAGAGAACTGGACATGAAAGTGGATGGCATGACACGGCAGCAGTCATCGTGTACAGAAACTTTGCATAGCAACTTCTTGTTTTACAGAGAAGAAACCTGCAGGCTGAGACCGTAATATCCCCACCCTCTGGAGCCATGCTCCACTGACCCCAGCTTGTGGGTGTTTGCATGTCTGACAGGAGGGCAACCATTTCTCTGCAGAATAATTCAGCCCTCCGAGTGCTTAAACATGGCGTTTCCAACCATCTGCTTGCATATTTTGATTTTATGCCCTTTTTACCACCGGGGAGAAAACAATAATGCTTAAACAACGAAAGAAGAAAGCATGCACATCTGAGCCGTTCGAAGTTTCAGATCCTCTTATGACACTTTGATCTTTCACTGGGCTAACATCACTCTATGATATGCGCGGCTGCAATGTTGTTATAAATGTATTATAAGACACATGATTCTGATTGTGACACTGTTGCACAAATAATAATAATCAAAAAAATGTAGTGTGTTTCCAGATGATTGAACCAGATTTTTCTGCAAGCTGAGCAACCAGACTGGACCCCGTTAATCGACGACATGTTGCGAGTGGCATGCAAAAAGTTGCGCAAGACCAGCCTTGTTTCAAGAGTTTCAAGCCATTAACTCCTGGCGGACAAACTTTTATACATGAAGGTTAAAATTATCAATTTAGAAGCACTTTGGGGGTGAGATTTCACCCCACAAAAAAGGTTAAATTAAATTTAATTGGCATGTTTTTTATTTTATTTTCTAATTCTCAATATTAATCTTAATGTGTGAGATTTTCAAAAAAATAGCCAACATTTTTGTTGAAAAGGGATCTGTAATAAAATTGCATATAAGTATCAAAAGGATTACACACAATTGTGATAATGTAATGTTTTTTTTTTTGGAAGTATTCTCCTGACTGATACCTTTGCACAATTTTTCCTGGACAGAGACAGACTGTCACAGAAAGAAGTGCAAGGATAATGATTAACAACGAGGAAAACCAACACCCTCTATATATATATATATATATATAAAACACTGGGGAGAACTAGCTAGAAATACTGTAGATGTAGAATAAGTGGAAAGTGGACCAAGTGAAAGGGGCTATATAGTAAAAAAGAAAAGAAGACTGATGTAAGTCAATGCATGAGATATTAACCTCTAAAGACGGTTAGAATGTTTTCTGTCACAAATACTTTGGAGAAATGGCTGTTTAAAATATTTCCAGCATAATTATACCTGAATATATAGGAGACTACACCAATTATGTCCCTAAATACCTGACCTCTCAGTTTTTTTTTTGTTTTTTTTTTTGTGTTAATCAGAATGAAATGGTGAGCCTTTGTCAAATAACATGCACACATATACTTTTTTAAATGCAGTGCCTTGAGCATTACATCAAGGCACTGGTGTCCAAATTCAGTCCTCAGGGGCCAGTATCCTGAATGATTTAGAGATTTTCCTGGTTTAACACACCCGAATCAAATAAGGGTCATTAGCAGAACCTCTGTAAAACTCTGACCTGCTGAGGAGATAGTTGGACCATTTGAGTCAGCTGCCTTGGCACGGAGACAGGTCTAAAACTGGCAGGACAATTGATTGAAAGCAGGAATTAAAAACATTTTTTGGTTCTTTCAAGTAATTTTTTACATTGAATACAAACCTGATCTTAGGAGATTGACTTACGAAAATGTCCTTATACAAACGTATTCACTGATAATAATAATAATAATAATAATAATAATAATAATAATAATAATAATAATAATAATAATAATAATAATAATAATAATAATAATAATACAGGCTGCACGGTGGCGCAGTGGTTAGCGCTGTTGCCTTGGAGCAAGAAGGTCGTGGGTTCATATCCCGGCCCAGGGTCTTTCTGCATGGAGTTTGCATGTTCTCCCCGTGTATGCGTGGGTTCTCTCCGGGTACTCCGGCTTCCTCCCACAGTCCAAAAACATGCATGGAATTGATCACTCTAAATTGTCCCTAGGAATGAATGTGAGTGTGAATGGTTGTCTGTCTCTCTGTGTTGGCCCTGTAACAGACTGGCGTCCTGTTCAGAGTGTACCCTGCCTAACGCCTGATAATTGCTGGGATAGGCTCCAGCAGCCCCGTGACCCTGAATTGGATAAGCGGTTAAGAAGATGGATGGATGGATGGATAATAATAATAATAAAAAAAACCTTCTGAGTACAAACTACTGCCATCCAGCAGGAGATTCAGGGCCTTTAGTTGTAGGTTAAATTGTTTTAAAAACTCCTTTGTACCTTGCTGAATAAAATAAAATAGAATAAAATAAAAAATAAATAAAATTGCTGAATAGAATAAAATTACAACTGCTAATGTAGTTGTAATTTTTAGTGGTGAGTAACTCATACTGCGTTGATGTTATAGTACTCTGCCCCAGAAAAATTTGCTCAAGGGAACAATAAAGTATGATTTGATTTTGTTCATTTAAAAAAAGAGAAAGTAGACTAAAGACCTTGTTGTTTTTTGTTAAAATGTTTTGCATTATTTCAGAGGTGGAATTAATTTTTCATATTATAAATGCTAATTATTTTTCGATTTTGACTTATGATTAATTTACTGCACCTGATGCTTTTATAACATTGTTATAAATAAATGTGCTGAAATAAACAAAATAAACGTGAACTTGATTACTTGATATTGTCAACTTCTGTCACAAAAATGTGTAAAAGTTCTATAAAACTATTCAGAGCATGCAAAAAAATGTGTGTTTTAATCGAAAAACAGTTCTGCTTCTGGAGACAACTGCGTAGGTTTGCGAGGCCAATATGACACTCTCAATATGGCGGACACGGTGACGCATCGTATCTCCAGTGTAGCTAAGCCGGTGAAGCGTCTGCTCTTTTCGATCTGCGTCTCTGTTCTGCTACGGAACCGATTTACAGGAAATCCTCTTGTTTTCTACAAAATAAAGAACAAACGACGCAAATAAATATATATAAAGATGCAATTATAGGGTTATTACAGACATTTAAAAATTGTATTATCATTTTTTTGTTACATAATGTTCTTTTAAATGCGTAAATATATAAAATACTCCATCAAGTATTCTTATCGCAAACTCGCGTCGGTTTTATTTTGAAGCTCCAACCGGAAACACGTCCACTTTTCCCTGTTTGTGGCTTTACAGAAGGTTGTGATGTTAGCTTGTTTTCCTGGGCGCTCCTAGCTGTTTTTCCCACCTCTCTGTTAACTGCCTGAAGCTCCCCTCAGGAAACCATGGCCGAGGAGGCCGAGGGTTCCCCACTGTCGTCCCAACATGACGGTAACTGTCCTGTGTTTGACGCCCGTCTGAGGAGGGTGAAGGGGAGGTGTTGACGGTTGACAGACCCGAAGGCAGCGGCCTCTGCATCCTTGACAACATTAGCCAGTTAGCATCACCAGTGCGACGTGTCACTGCCTCCCATTGAACGTTTGCTCTAACCCACTTTCCGCTCTCAGAAGTCATCACCTTAACCGTTTCAGTGTTGTTAAACCTTTAGGCTACACAACGGGTGTTTTATTGTGAGATTTACCAACAAACCCAGTAAGAATAACGCATCCGAACCACCACTATCTTCAGCTGCTGTTTAGCAGGGAGCTGTGGCTCCTCAGACTAATTTGATCTTAAGGTCGATTCTGTTTCTGATGTCGACTGCCCGTCTACGGTTGTTATGGGTCGTATCGGCCAGATGTAAAGCCCAGTTTGTGAAGAGTTGGACCTGAATGTGAGGGGGAGATTGGTTCAGCTGCAGGACAATCACCTATTCTGCATCAATAATCAGTGATTATGTTATAATTTGGCAGTATTTTTTTTTCTCAGCCAAACCGACCTTTATAAAATTAGCGATATATTTGCATTAATATCAATATTGGTTCACGGTTTTCGGTATTATTGCGGTATTTTCTTAAAAAGGGTGTTGAGTGTGTTTTAGAAAGCATTGATAGTCCTACACAAACTAAAATAGCTTTTGAAAAAGTGTAACAGCGTTTATTATATTTAAAATAATACAGACAACACCTTATTAAAAGTGCAACTTTTCACATCAAAGGAAAGGAACAAGGGTTGAGAATACAGATCATTATAATTATTCTACTGTTATACCTTTTTTTTTTGTTGCTAAATCAGAAGAAAACGATTGGGTAGAAATTCATTATCTTATGCTTTCTGTACACCGAGAGACTTTGAAACGATTTAGAAAAGACTCTTAAAGATTATCAGCTCATATCTAAAGAGTTGGACTAACATTTTTTTAGTTTCAGACTAAAGATTTTATAAACACCAAATCTTGTAGTGACACTATTTACAAGACTACACCTCATATCTTCTTAATGCAAGGTGTTTATGCTGTACCACTTGCTCCATGCAGATGCACAGATAGTGTTGATTTGTGCCTGTGTTAAAGGGGGCAAGGTTGGCATACACTTTGTAATTTATGACCCATTTCTAGGCCGTTTTTCAGCAATGCAACACAAATATTACATTTCTTGTGCATAGACCCTGCCAGGCTCCATAGGTGGCTACAAAACTGTCATTTTACAAATATACAAATAGCCTACTTTCCTGCAGGAACAAAAAAAAAAAAAAATGGATGTGTGGCAAGTAGGGATGCATGATTATGACCAAAATAATAATCAAGATTATTTTGATCGATATTGTAATCATGATTATTAATCACGATTATTCATCCAGTCTTGTAAAATATCTATTTTAATTGGAAAAAAATTAAATAATGCAAAAAAAGAAACCCAACCTGAGAGTACAAACTAAATATGTTATTTCAGAGGGCAATCTAGAAGTGCAACTTAATGGAAACAATTACAGCTTATACAAAAAAGGCCTAGGACATTCCCTGCATCCGAATCCTTATTATGTACTACATGCTAAGTAGCAACTACTACTCGCCTGCTGATGTAGTAAATACTGTGTAGTAAACTAGCGAGTAGTAGGTATGAAATCAGACGTATTGCTCCACAATTTTGCGTGTTTGTTAACCCGGATGTTTATGTGACGTTCACCTGTGGTCCTTCCATCCACTAGCGCTTATTTTGTCTGTTATAACTTAACTTAAATGTTTAATCAGCGGTTAATAACAATCACAGTAATCAGTAACATCGCTACATCTACATTTTTACGCCAAAATTGCGGCAGTTTCAATGGTTGATAGTTCATCTGTAGCCAATTTTAGCTATGTCGCTCTTCTACGATTTCGGGGCTTCCGCTGCATTGTGGGATAGCGTAGCGTCCACCGGCTGCTTACTGTGGCAGTATTACACATCCAGGAACTTTATGCCTACTAGTCAGATCCATACTGGAGATTCGGATCTACTACATCGCTCGCTTACTGCTTTTTTCGCCTGCTACGTTGTCGACGTATTCGGATGCAGCCATTGTGAGTGCTGAGTGGTGTGTGCACGGTTTTTATTTGGGCAGCTTAATGAAACTTTAGCCATGCAGTTGCCCCCTGGTGGTTGGCAGACTATTGGTTGAGGCAGTGTATGATGAAGAGGCGCGCAGTGAAGCTCTCATTTTGAATGTAAATATCGTTGATGATCAAGTTCATTTAATTGTGGCCACCAAAATCGTGATCATGATCAAAATCCGATTAATTATGCAAGCCATAGTGGCAAGTTGCAAAACAATGTCACAAACAGGATTTGAACCCATCACCCTTTTGGTGGTACTCCCAACACATTAACCACTGTGCTATAATAATAAACCGTGGGAACGGATTCGTACCCCTCAAAAATGATTTCTGCACCTCTAACCCCTGCTGGGCTCCGTAGCTTCGTGTGAGAACGGCTTTATTGGTTGTTGGATGTTTTACGTCACTACGACTGCACTAGGACTTATATCAAACATTGTTTGAGACAAAAGACTCGAGAAAGCATAAATCGGGTCGCCAACTGCAGATTATCACTTTACATTTAACATTCAAGATGACGGGAGCGAGGTGAGACTGAAGCAAGATTTCTAAAGACTGCCAGTCTTTAGTCAGACTGGGAAAATCCTTTGGTGTACGCCCAGCATTACGTGGCATATAAGAAGTTCAAGGTATATCTGCTATTGACTCCAATATTTCATGATAACTATGTGTTATTGATCGTTTTGACGGTATTACATGTACTAATTATAGCGCCAGGAACGCGTTATAATATTATCGGACAACTACATAAACCCTCTATATCTGGAAAATATCGTCCTCAGTTTGCGCCCTTCCAGTGAGCTTTGCAGATTTGGAAAAATCTCAGTCAGTAATCATTGTTAAATTCATAATAATGCGGCGAAAGTCAATCTATTGCATTGGCGACAAACTCTTATCTGCCCCCCTTAGAGCCCTTTAATGCATAGCGTCATTTCAATGTGTAGGTATCGTTGCATTCTACCTCAACCCAAAGTCGTAACATCACGCATTTCAGCTAAAACGCTAATCTTAATGTACCTTGCATTGACTGTAGAGTTGTGGCTGATACTCACAGGATAGCTGTCTTCTATCAACTGTCCCTCGGTATTCTTCAAATACCCAAAATATGTCCGTACTTCCGACTGTGTCTTCTTTGAGGGCTGATAAATTTCGTGCGGTCTTCTCCTTCTGCCATCATTTCAGCTTAGAGAAAGTTTTGTTCGTAAACTACAAAGTGCGGCAACTTCAGCAGATGAGACGGTGGCTGGTAAGGCTCAACGTGCCTACACCGCGGACGCGGTAATCCACCGAGATGCGTAAAAAAACCCTCAAAAATCAAGATGGTAATTATTATTTTCAACATTTTTACCGGCGATTACCGTTAACTGTGACATCCCTAGCCGATACATCAACAACCGATCTTTATTTCCATCCTGTTTCCGCTTGTGTATGTGTTCTAGGAATAGTCTGAGCCACTTTGTTTGACGCTCACTGTCCTTGGTGTTCATACCTGACGTAGATCTTCATGATCAAGATATTTCTGCTCAAGGAGAGTGATAAAAAAAACATGATTACGATGGGGAAAGGGAGAGGTTGTGGTTTAATCGCTATCAATATCAGTATTGTAATATTTCACATTCATGTTGCAATGTCGAATTCCTTGTATGTACACAAACTTGGCCAATAAGGGCTATTCTGATGGTTTTCTAATATTCTCAATTCTCAATTTCTTAGTTTTTATTTTACAGTACAGAGCCCCATTTTATTTTTTGACTAGATCATTGATTTTTTTTTGCATTTCATTTTGTACAGTAAATCTTATTTTAAAAGACAAAATTGATACAATTTTTTTAAATCTTGTGTAATGTATCACATTAGGCATTAATGGTCAAATTACAATAATTTATTTACAATAAAACTGTAAAAGTATTGTTTAAATAACTGATGATTATTAAGAAAGAGTGTCTGCCATCTAGTGACTCTTTATAGTTACAGCAGAACGACTGGAGACATGTAGATCCACACAGTTCATAGACCCGAGTAAAATGCAGCTAACAGCGGTCCTCTTGTTTACAATGTGAATGTGGACTTAACTCGCCGGGAACTTAAAATGTCCTCACCTGATGATTTGAGAGTAGAAGGAGCGGCTTTACCTCTGGTCCCACTGCTTCATCTGTCCTAGCCGTGGTTTAGCTGTAGCTTAGCCAATAGCTACTAGCTAGAGTCAGCTAATGTGCTCCGTAGACGTGCGCTCTGATCCCGGGGGATGTAATGCAGAAAGTTAAAACGTTACCAGGTGGTGATGTCAGTTGTATGAGAACTGGTGAGAGTTGCTTGTTAGGGATTTCGATGTGCAAGTTCGTAACGCAATTTCGATGCAAAATCTTGATCCTGACACCCCACACTGGCCATATGTAAAACTTTAGTTGCCCACTAAAATTAAAGTGGTGGCTTGGTGGCCCCAATACTGCAGAAGCAAAATCAGTTATATTTAACTCCAAAAACATTTTTTTTCTTTCTCTTTTAGCCCAAAGGAAAATTCAATGTCACAACCAGAGGTGGGCAGAACAGCCAAAACATTATACTTATTAAAAGTAAAATGTAGTAATTCATATTTATTACTAGAGTAAAAATGTATTTTGTAGAAAGGCTATTCAACTTTTGAGTACTTATTTTGAAATGATTAAATTTTATTTAATACTTAAAAAATATGTAATTGGACAAAAAATATATATAATAATATAAGTTACTTTTGGCAAAATAACTTAAAAATGCAACATGGTTTTAAGTGTGACACCACAAATACCTTATCTTTCACAGTATTCTATTAAACTTGAAGTCTCATGTGACTTTGCCTGCCTTCTATCTCATGGCAATGTTTGTTAAATTGTATCGAAAAGAGTCGCTGAAAGCACTTATAACAAAGATGGCTGCATTAATGTGTTAGAATGAGACTCCTTGTAACGGACAGTCTTTCAACGCGTGTTTTGAGGGATAGCGAATACTGCCACCATGTAAATGTACAGTCTAGGGCTGCAACTGACGATTATTTTCATAATTGATTAATCTGTCGATTAATCACTTTTATTAATAATTATATTTGACTATTGCTTTCACCTTTTCACTAAGAACAAGGAAAACACAAGAGAATTGCACAGTTCACTGCAATCTATCTAATTGGACCTGAACAAAGTCACACACACTGCAACACTAAATTAATATTATTTGAATTAATTAACAACACTGTGGTCCCTCGTTTATTGCGGAGGTTCTACAAAATAACCCACAACAAGAGAAACCCGTAAAGAAGTCATTTTTGTCTTTTACAATTAAATGTTTTAAGGTTGTAAAACAACTGGCAACACACTTTAAACATGTTTCTTAGACAAAATTAATTGTTTCTAGTTTTTCTGGCTAGTTTTAATTTTGTAAGAGCCGATAGAATAACGCTAAAACGTCCCCGAATAGATTGGCAACAAGTTCAGCCAACCAAGATGATAGTATCAGAAAATGGCGTTTATTTGCCGAAAAAAATCAACTTTACATGGCGAAACCAAAAAGGTAAGACAAATATTACTGCTGTGAGTTTGAAAAGTAATTCCTTGTTGTGGGCATGTTTTGGCTCATATCTCTGCGGGGCTTTCACGTAGCCGGTTGCTGGAGGCTTTTTTGGAATCGACTGGGTCTCTGCTTTCATTTGAGTGGGTGGTTGTGTGTGTAGCACAAATGATTGTTGCGTTAGAGCCAGAAATATGGCGCCTGAGTTGACGAAAATCTGATTTTATGAGTTTGTTTTCAAATTAAATTTATTTACATCTGAGTTGTGATTGTGGTTTGTAAAAATAGGGTGACACTAGGGCTTAAGGGGTTAAAACGTGATTATAAAACAAGTAATTGATGACCAAATTAGTTGTCAACTATTTTAATAATCGATTATAATCGATTAAATCGATTAGTTGTTTCAGCTGTAGCACAGTCCATCTTTTCCTCAGCCATCCTGATTCTCTGACATTTTGTTTTTGAGCAACTGGAAGTGCACCTTGGATCCTCTTCAGTATCCGTCTTGATCTGGTCCTCAAAAACTATTTGAAATGCGCTTGTAACTTGAGTTACTCATATTATAATGAATAATATATTGCTGATACATCAGTTTTACTGAAAAAAGTAAAATATCCCAGTAATTCGTTACTATTGTAATTAATCCCACCGCTGTTGACATCGAGGCCGGGCTTCAACTGGACCGTTCAGTTTGCATGACGATTAAAACACCCCACTCGATTATCGCGATCAAGGTTTATCACGATTTTGATTAAAATTCGATTAATTGCCCAGCCCGACTAGTAGGAACCTTTCTTTCTGTGGTGTTGATTACAAACAATTCAGACATTTTAAAACCAGCAAAACCGCTCCAGTCATGATGGGGAAGAAGAAGTAGCAACATCTCTGACCTTTTAAATTAAAATATTTTAATTAACATCGTGTTTTTGGGGGAATAAAGCAGCTTCTTCAGTGTGTTAAGAAAATTACTTCCAGTCTTTAAATGTATTTCTGTTGAATAAACTGCAGAGTGTTGGAGTTTGTGGTGGTTGGTAGCATTTGGCTTCATCATGTTCAGTTTTTATGTGTTTTTTTCCTTTTAACTGTTGCAATAAAGTTAAAGCCGTCTAAATGGGGGCAGTAAATCTTAACTTTGTGCTTGAAAATCCCGTGTTGGAGTTTGCTCAGCTGTCATATGACATTAGCAGAGCCGCTCTGTTTCCATTCGTCCGTCTGGATGTGAGAATGTCACCGTCTCCCAGCTCGTCGCGCTGGTTTTAGACGACAGGAATTAAATCAGGTATGAGCTGGTCTTGCTCTAGGAAATAAGCTGTGGCTGGTTGGGACTCTGTAACCGCTCCGGTCAAAACTTGAAGTTAAAAACAGAAAGAAACATGTTTACAGCCCGGTTTTTAAAAAAAGATGGTGGTCTATCCAAAAGGTCTCTGCTCCATTTTTATGCGTAAATGAAATTATCTTTCTGCTGTGCATTTATGATAACGATTCTTGGTTTAAAATGGGTAGAAATGATCACATTTCTTGTTTACGTACTGATTATCGAAACTTGTTTTAATTAAAATTAACATACTTAGCTGTAAGTTATGGACTAAAAACGCCTCATTATTTTATTTAAACAAAATGATTGAATCTGCCTTGAAGGCAGAGGGGTAGCAGAGTCGCTCAACCACAATTTTTTTTTGGCTGCTAACCTCCATTAGCTTCCATTTAGCTCAGTTAGCTCGTAGCTACATCAGCTCGGAGAGCCATATACTAATAATAGAGATCCCTATTTTTTCACCGTCCGCTTTGATTACAGCTGATGAAGTGTTGATGCGTTTTTTTTTGTTCCCTCTCGTCCTCCAGATGGGCTTCAGCAGCGGGTGGCGGAGCAGGAGAGAGCCGAGTTCATCCGGCTCAAGCAGCAACTCGAGGCCGAGTTCAACCAGAAGCGAGCCAAATTTAAAGAACTGTACCTGTCTAAGGAAGGTTGGTATCCCAAGATGGTGGTAGCAAATTCCCGATGAAGCAGAATACACCTTCCTCCTCCTTTTCTGTTCGTGTCCTTTTTTAACCCGCCATCTGTACTTGGAGTTTTGCTCATTCGCCTCTCGTCTGATCCTTTTTTATTTATTTTTTTCACTCAGAGGAGCTCAAGAGACAAACCGTGGCGCTGGAGAGCTCCCAAAGTGAGCTGAGCTCGGTTCAGGCCCAGCTGGCTCAGGCCCAGGCCGAGATCGAGACCATCAAAGCCGTGGCCACCGTGTCGGAAAACACCAAGCAGGAAGCCATCGACCAGGTCCGCAGCCAGTGGCAGGAGGAGGTGGCGTCGCTGCAGGCCATCATGAAAGGTAAAACAAACAAAAAAAAAAAACCCAACTTTTGTTCTTAACCATAATAGGGCTGGGACGACGCGTCATCGCTTTCAAAACAAACATGGCGGGAGCATGTAGTGTCATCATGCGTGAGTCAGTTGACTTAAAAATACCTCCATCCGAACTCGCGGTTCAAAGGTTATGGAACTATTTTAAAATAAAAGGGAGCGATTTTGTCGTCTGCCGGCTTAGCAAAATGGAAGTGTCCTATAAAAGCACGACTGCATCCAGGATCAGTTCCAGCAAATGATTAAACCCCGTAAGTTTTCAACTTTTTTACTAACGCTATGTATTTTGCCCTATAAATAACTCAAGCACCCCCACGTAGAAGGCATATACATGAGCAAACACACACACACACACACACACACTTATATACAGAAATTAACACTCAACCTCTTTAAAAGCAAAAATGATTCAAGCTTCTTAGCTGCGTCTGGTGTATGTTACTGCTATCTGTTTGGTTAGTTTTTATTTGTGAGCCGTGTTGGCAGAATGAGTCTGAATGCGCACAGACTGATTATTAGCAAAAGCCGAAAATGCAGAGAGTAAAACATGTTTGTTAACAAAGGTAATGCACTACCTGCCCACTAAACGTAGCCGACATTAATACAACATTGTTTAAGTGCTTGCACGTTTAATAACGCCTCATCCTGTTTGAATACTATTTTTTTTTACTTCATGCTTCTGCAGATTGTCGGATTCAAAGTTGCCATCTAAAAACTAGAAAAATGAGCAGCATTTTATTGTACTGAACAGCGCCTCTCTTCCTGTTTATCGTTTTTTTTGTGCAATTCTTATGTCAAAAACAAGAGAATATGCAGCAAAGTAAATGTTTTTTGTGAATGAAGAGCACTTTTTTTGCATAAAGTGAATGTAAAATTTTTTGTTTTACTTTTTTTGGTATCTTCTTTCCTTTATTCATATGATTTGGTTGCACGACATTTAACTTTTTCTAAATGTAACCTCTAACAGGAGATTGTTCTAATTCCACAATTTTATTTGGGATTTTTTTACAATTAAAATGTGTTCAAATGAAGAAATTTGTTTTTTTCATTGAAATACATAAATTAATAAATGTCAAATTTCTAGACAAATTAAATAATCGTTAATCGAATCGGATCAACGTCGAATCGAATTGAAAAATGTATCGCTAGATTAATCGATTACAAAAATAATCGGTTTGCCAAGCCCTAAACCATAACAGGATTCCCTTTAATTGTACGGTAAACTGAGCTTGTAGATTATTTTAGGTTTTTTAAAATATAGGTTTTAGTGCAGAACTACATCCACAGCGGTAAAATGTAGATCTGAAACAATAAGTTGATGCTTAAAAGCGGTTTATTTTGTTTCTTTAACCTCTCAGAGCATGTAAGAAAGATATACGGTTAAGCTTTATTTAGCATTTAAAAAATATATAGGCTGCATCTGCAGTTAAAAAATCATCAACATGCCGTTTCATACCACACCATGCCATGCCAGTTTTATTCATATAGCCCTTTCACGACGGCCGCTGGCTGAACAAAGTGCTGCACTGTAAAATAACAATAATAAAAGCATAAATAGAGACATCAAACTTTTAAAAACAGGCTGCAAATTAATAAAAAGCCTTAAGATTATTACAGAAAAGAGGCTAATCAAAGGCTTTGTTAAAACTATGCATCTTTAGACGTAAATCTTAATTAGTGGTGGACGATAAAAAAAGTAAAAAGTATATAAATTTAGCCAATGGTAGAGATTTTGAATATACCGCGCTACCACAGTAATGCATTTTGATGACATCATCAAGCCGTGCCTACTTCATACTTTGCACCAGGTACTCAAGGATACTGATGTTGAGTGTTTGTCTTCATATTAGATGTTATAAAGCTCAAAGTTTTTTTCTTCCTTCATTTAACAGAAAAGAAACCAGTTGAACTTGAAGCATTTTTATAATATTAAATTTTTTTTTATTTAAAATATCTTTAATCTCAAATGTCTTTATGTTGTGAGAATTTTTGTGTACCACATGTCACTGCACAATCTGTTCAAGAAGCACGATCCGTACCGTGAGCACATCTGCACATGCGCGCCAGGAAGTACTTCCGTTTAGATTTCCTTCGTTGTTGTTTTTTATTCGTTCATTCATATTTACAGATCAAGGCCATTTACATTTTACAAATAAACAGAAATAGATAGGCAATCTTGTTTATCTGATCTATTTACTCGCTGATAAATGCACTTTCTGCATTCGTAATCTTAACAGCTTTCTTATTTGTCACATATTTTATGGAGCTGAAATATTGACTGCGGTCAAGTCAACCGTCGTTCTTTTGTCCGTAGTCAAGTGAGCCGCACACATTTGGAGTGCGCTTGTATGTAGTACTTTACGGTAACAGCCGTCTCGCTGCTTGAGAGGAGCGGAGATGAGCGACAGAGAATGGGCTGATATCAGGCTGAGAAAGGGCTGCTACCTCACACTTATTGGGCAAAGTAGCCACACATTAAAGATGGTTAACTATTTATGTCATGTTTCAAAAGTGAGCTTTTCCAGAAAATGTTGCAGGTGGCGAAAGAGCGCAAATCCTCGAGAAGAACTAAACAGAACTAAACAAACCCCCCGGTTGTAGTTCCTGGCGCGCATGCGCATAAGTGCTCACGGTACGGATCGTGCTTCCGGAACAGATCGTGCAGTGACACCACACATGCTTTAGATTATATCCCAACCTAGATATTAGGCTACATCGCCCAGCCCTAATCTTAACTTTGATTGCCGCGCTAGGTTTATTATTTTGGTTTCTTTTTATCGTGTCTTTGCAGATACAGTGTGTGAATACGAGGTCCAGTTCCACCAGCGCCTGGAGCAGGAGCGAGCCCAGTGGAACCAGTACAAAGAGGCGATGGAGAGGGAGCTGGGGGACCTGAGACGTCGCCTCACCGAGGGTCAGGAGGAAGAGAATCTGGAGGACGAAATGAAGAAGGTAGAGAACCAGAGTCTGGGTGTGTGTTCTTTGTGCTTTATGCTTTGCTTGCAGCCTGAAAATAACACTTTCTGTCCAGGACTTCTGTTTCCCCACCCCATCTCTTGGTCCCTCTTCCAGATTTAGAAAAGAAAAACAACACGAGTATCAGAGAGCAGATCAGAGTGTGCTGAACGCTCTCTCTGCCTTGACCAGTACTGAATTTTTTGTAGCAGATTAAAAAAATTCAAGCTGGAGCGTCCATTTTTTTGAGTTTATAAATAAGCATCCAGAAAAGTGTTGCAGGATGTACAAAGACAAAGATTTGCGTCTCAACATCTTGTTTGTAGCGTCTCTCGCTAGTATTTATCCAGAGCAAAACCAAATAAATCTAATATTACCAACACTTTCTTCATGTTGGACTTGATACTAGCTGAAAAGCAGAGGTAAGAAGCTTCGTCTCTATTGTTTTTGGGGGGGGTTTCCCATTGGGCAAGAGGTGTGGTGCCCCCTGGATAGATTGCCAGTCCATTACATGTCAAGCAACCATGCACATGCCTGAGGAAAATTTAGAGAGAGAAATTAACCCAAAATGTCATGGACGATGGGAGGAAGCTGGATTGAATGCACAGAAAGAATCCTAAATTGGGACCAGGGGTCGCGTTAAAGAACCACTCCGATGAAAATTGCATTTCTGAGTATTTCTGCATTCAAATTTCTGTGACGCTAAAACTCCATCTAAAGCAGAGTGAAAATGTGACGTAGCAACGCTACTAGGTGGGTCACAAGCTCCTGCAGTGCACCCCAACAACTTCCACGTTTAAATCCACAATATTCTGACTTCTATGAACATATATAATCTATATCATTATAAAGTTAATAGCAGGGGCGCCCAAAGTTGGCCCCCAAAGCCATTTATTTTGGCCCGCCAGGGGATGACCCTGACCTTATATAAAAATCTGCATTAACCAATCAGAATTCAGTGAACGCTCTACGCCATGTTTCCATAGAGTGTTAAAGCTGGCAAGCGGTGGGCTGACCTGAAACCTGAGGTACTTCTGCAGCAGACTTCTGTTAAGGCTGAAAAAAAAAAAAAGAGATGTGCTGGTTCTACTAGGAGCAACATGTGTGTCTGATGCTGCGTCTGATCCTCCCGATTTTCTCAGGAGAGTCCCAAATTTCAGTTACCCTCCCGAAAACCTCCCAGAGCCAACATTCTCCCGAATTTCTCCTGATATCTGATGGCGTCCCATTTCATGCGCACTCCCCGTTTCCTATGTGAGACGGAAGGAGAATAAAATCTGTTACGTTTTTATTTTGCCAAGGAAGGAGCTTGAAGGTGCAGTTTCCTTTCATTTCAGTCGTGATAATCCATCACCTGTTGGTGAAATTTGCCGTTTTGAATCCAAAATAGGTCAACTACGTATGTCTGATGAGGGAAACAATCAGCTGTAATTAGTGACGCAAAAGCGAGCCGCAAGTCTTCAGAACAGTCTTTTTGGGACTGACAAAAGCTGTAGTTTCAGTTACTTTTAAATCTTCTGAGATATTTAGGGTTAAAAACAGATTGAACCAACCAGAAGTCTAGTTTCCTTTCCTTTCGGATGCCCGATGGTAACTTCAGAAGTGGATCAAGGCTTTTTCTTCCAGCTCTTTGAACCCGATCATGCTTGTGGTTCGGCAGAAAACAGAGTTACAGCAAAATCAACAAACTAAATGCTGCACTGCTACCAAAGTAAGAAAAAATACTTTCTCCCGACACAGAGACTCCAGTGAGTTTTTAGAATGATTAATAAGCTACTATTCCTGCTGCTGAGCAGGGGCGTATCCAGAAGGCTAATAAAGAGGGGCTAAAAGGGGCCCAGGGTGGGTCTGGGACTGTAGCATCATGGCCCTTATCAATGTCTCCCTAATTCTGAGGTCTCAAGGTTGGAAAGTATGCTGACAATGCACGGCTGAGTGATGAAGAGTGATCCATCCTAGTGGATTTATAGCGTTTTGAGGAAAAATTTAACTAACTTGGAATTCATCATCAACAATATTGTTGTTTTATTTTTTTTACCAGGATGAATGAAATATTTACAAAATGTTTGGGTCGAGGTACATTTTTTTAAGTTTTCCTGAAAACTATTGAAATGGATTTATAGCGTTTTGGAAAAGAGCTCTTCAATTGAATTTACGGGATACATCATCAGTAATGTTCCTCTGAGTCATGGGGTGTTTTGGCCATTGACACTGTACACCCTCCCCAGAGAGGGCCAGCTGTAGGTTGATCAGACCTCAGCCTGCATCCCAAGACCAATTAGCTATGAAAGTCTCCTTAATTGTCAGCACTACTTAGGTGCCCAACTGGGTTCGTTCCTCTTCAGCCAAAGCCACTGGCTGCTTCGTTCTGCTGCCTCTGATGCAGTTTTAATGGCTTTGCGCTGGTTCTAGCCCTTAATTCCCAAGTCCCTCAGCAGTTTTTGAGGTGGATGTTCCCACAAACCTTCTGCAACCAACTTCTGTCCACAAAGCTAAAATTTCAATTGTCAAATTATTGTCCTAAATGGTCCTATTAGCATTTACAGTTTGAAAATGCGACGTTGGTTTCAGGCTCAGGAGGACGCGGAGAAGCTGCGCTCCGTGGTGATGCCAATGGAGCAGGAGATCGCAGCCTTGAAGGCCAAGCTAAGCAGCGCCGAGGAGCGGGTGAAGGAGCTGGAGGCCTCCAAGGTCAGTCAGTAACAGCTGCTATTATGGTTGATTTAAAAAATATATACAATAAAATATGAGGGTTTTTTTTTGGCTCATTCTAATCAATATGCTGCTCTTGTGTTTTCTAATATTTCTTTATATTTAGCTTCCGGTGAGTCTTGCTTTTTGTTTCATTCTCTGTTAGATAAACCAGATCTGTACTATAAAAATTCTTTTTAAATGGATGTGATAATGAATTTCCTAATGTAAAAACATTGAGAAACTTACAACAGAGTGTTTAGTTTGCGCTACTGGTTTCAATTTGAGCTGGTATTTATTTGTTGCAAGGACTTATTGAAAATATGACGTACATTAAGTTTCACTTTTGATGTAAAAAGGTAAACTACTCTGTAACTCTGCTGAAAACCACTCTTGCTCTAATTAACTGTAAAAATATTCAATGTATAGGGCCGTGCGATATGATGAAATATATCGTCGGGACGATTGAAAATGTCTATCGCTTTATATGAATCTCTATCGTTTAAGCCACGATAGGGTTTTACCGCAGTAAATTATGTAAAAAATTACAATACATGAAAAAAAACAGGGAGGAAGACGGTAACCAACACGTTTCAGACCAGGGATCTAAACAAGATTATCCGACAACCAAAAGTTGGTCTCCCTGCGTGTCTGCACTCCCCTCACGACGCGCAGCTTGAACAAAAAAAAAAACGTCTCACCTCTTAAAGCCGTTTCGTTCACTAGCAACAAATCAGTGATGTGCTACAGCGTCTGAAGTTTATCAGAGCTTACGCCACAACTCGGCGCTGCTTTTCCTCATTGACTCTCTGTATTTGTTGTTGTGGTTCTAATAAAATAAATGTGTAGTGTTGGAGTCCGTTGGTCTGACCGAGAGCTGGTAAACTTTACAAACAAATGTTGTCTGATCTGCGTCGATCTTCTTATATCCAAATGACATCGATAACCATGACTATTTTCCTAATCCTACTATTCGGGAACCAGAGCCTAAAGCCAACGTGATCCATCTGTTTTACATTTACCAGCAGCAGCCGCCTCGCGTGTGGGTGGAGTCGGAATAAATATCGACATAACAGCCCTCTTTTACATAGGAGACACGCACATAGTGAATAAAATAAAAACGAGACCGTGCATGAGGAGAGAGAAAAAACCCTACTATGGCCAAAACGTGCTGTAAAGTTAAGAAAATGAATGCAGCAGGTATCGTGGCAAAATTTTGACATGGAAGGAGATCACTATATGATGAGTCTGGGTGGCGTTATTGTCACCTATAATGTACAACTGCATTTCCACGTTGCAATTTTTTCTAAACTATTCATGAAATAAATTATCAGAAAAATTGCTACGTCGTGAAGTATATCATTATCGGGAAATAAACTGAACTATATCGGGATATACCTATCCATCTACATTTAAAAAGAGGAGGAAAATTAATTAAAATTTAGTTCCGAACTACTTTATTAGTCCCAAAAGAAAATGGTTAAACGTTATAACTTACGTTATCTAGAGGTTCTTCAAAGTGATGCTAATTTCTGTGTCACAGCAGAACCCTCCACTTATTTAAGAAAACAGTGAAAATGTGGTAAATTGGGTTTTTTGTCGAGTTTCAGGCTCCAAAATTAGCCACCTTGATCTTGAAGTAGTAAAGTTTCACTGCTTAAACACTTAAGATTTGTTTTCTTTTTCCAGATAAGAAACTAAAAACCAAACACGACAGCATTTTCTTTGTTTTGTTTTTTTCTGGGGACGGGGGATGCCAGGTGAAGGAGCTCAATCACGTTCTGGAGGCTGAGAAGTCGTGTCGTACGGACCTGGAGATGTACGTGGCCGTGCTGAACACGCAGAAGTCCGTGCTGCAGGAAGATGCAGAGAAACTACGCAAAGAGCTCCACGATGGTTTGTTTCTGTCCTCCTTGATTAAACTTTGTGAAGTAGATTTAATGAAAATACACTTTTTAGACTGAAGAACATGGCTGCTATTATATTAGGGCAAGACAAGTTTATTTTTGTATAGCACACTGTCAGTGACGAGGCAATTCATGGTGCTTTGCATCATTGGGGAAAGGCATCAAAGGCAGCTCTAAACACATTTTTTTAGCTCTTAGTCAAAGCAGCTCAGTGTTTCAGCAGCTTTGCGGTCGTCAGGAAGTTTGTTTCAAATAATGAGAATCTAGGGATCATTAGTAGACTAGAGTTGGAGGAATTTATAGATCTGGGGGGTCGGTATAAAGACAACAGGTCTTCAGCATATTTTGGAGCTAAATTATTCAACAATTTATAAACTAGTAGGAGTATTTTAAAATCTATAATCTGAGCCACAGGGAGCCAGTGTAAAGACTTAAGAAATGAGGAGATGTCTTCTACTTTCCTGGTTCTAGTGAGGATGCAAGCAGCAGCGTTCTGGATCAGCTGCAGCTGTCTGATTGATTTCTTTTTTTTTAAGGCAGACCTATGAAGATTCTGTTACAGTAATCAATCCGAATAAAGATGGATGAGTTTTTTGAGGTCCTTTTGTGACATCAGTCCTTTAATTCTGGAAACGTTCTTCAGGTGATAGAATGCTCACTTTGTTAATGCCTTTATATGACCATGGAGGTTCAGGTCTGAGTCCATTATTACACCTAGATTACGGACTTGGTCAGTAGTTTCTAGTTGCTGACTCTTCATCTTGATTGTTCTCTATGGATCCAAAGATAAAAACTACAGTTTTGTTTCTATTCAGCTGGAGAAAGTTATGGAACATCCATCCATTGATTTCCCAATTGCTCAAAGTGACCTGGTGACATTGTAATTTTAAGATGACCTTCATAATTTATTGTTATAATCTTGGGTAGTGGAAGCATGTAGATATTAAAAAGAAGAGGCCCCAGGATGGAGCCCTGGGGGACCCCGTATATGATTTCTGTCTGTTCTGATGAAAGATTGCCTATTGACAGCAAGAAGATCCTGTTCTTAAGGTAAGACTTTAACCAGCCTGACAGTCCGAACCAACTCTGCAGTTGTTACAGTAGTATATCATGCTGGTCAACAGTGTCAAACAGTTTACTCCCTCCTGTTTGGATCTTGGGGAGGATTTTATCTTTTTGTGACAGTAGGAGCTCCAGGAGAGTCACTTTAGACCAAAATGTTACATTTTCAAAGTGGTTCAATTTCTCTTTCGTCACACTGCGCTCTTTAAAACGTGAACAGGAATGTGTAGGAATGTTTTAGAGGTTTGAAGGCACGCCTGTTGATCTCCTGGGCGTCTCTCTGCTGCTCTCAGTGTGCCACAAGCTGGAGTTGGAGCGGCAGCAGCACAACCAGCTGAAACAGACGTGGCAGCGGGCCAACGACCAGTTCCTGGAGTCCCAGCGCCTCCTGATGAGGGACATGCAGAGGATAGAGAGCGTGCTTTCCTCCGAACAGCTCCGCCAGGTGGAGGAAATGAAGAAGAAGGACCAGGTACGGCATACGAGACAAATTTGCACCTGAGCTCGGTTTGATGGGTGATTTGTTTTTGATTTCTCAAGTAATAAAACACATGAGCTCAATCTTCTTGCTAAATGTGCCTGAGGCTGTTCCCATGTAGTTGGGAAAAGTCTTAGGTCAGAAAGATTTCGGAATTTCTAATAAGTTTACTTTTTGCATCATTTTGATGCAACACATGTACTTAAATGTTAAAGAGTCGCCCATCCATCCATCCAATTGCTGAGTTATCTGTCTTAAAAAAAAAAATGACACAAAACTGTCCAAACAACGCTGGTTATATGTTTAAAACTATATTTTAATTTTCTTTTTTGAATTTAACTGGGGAAAACCTATACCAATATTCCAAATAAGTAGTCCTTTTTTATATATGACTAGGGATGCACCAATCCACTTTTTTCCTTTCCGATACAGATTATCTGAGGTTCATAATCTGCTGATTCCAATCCGATACCGATCCAAACACTACTGAATTACATAAACTGTGCCATGAGGAAAAAGCACTATGGATGCTACCAAACTTTTTTTTTTAACCGATACAATATCAATACTTGGATCGGAGTACTTGACGATATGGAGTACCAATGCCAATACTTCTACCACACACAAATACAATAAATTGGAAGACAGGTTTTATTTTCTTCTCTGCATGTTACAACAAACGGTGGGGAATTAGAAAAAAAATAAATAAAAAATGACAGCAAAGTAGGCCTGGGCGGTAAACCGGTTCATATAGAAAACAGAGTTTATTTTCGTTATGATATAAATTTTTATCACTGAATAGCTAAGACAACAACTGGAATGTTTAATGTGGGGAAGTGTTTCAGCGGTGCGACGCTCTTCACTACAGAGTGAAAAGTAACATTTTTTAAGTACAGCTGCTGGCAGGAGCTACCAGAACGAAGCACACAATGCTGAGAAAGTAATTCCAACACGAGAGTCCCGTTTAAAGTTTAGAAGTTTATCGGCTTTAAAAGGTCAGACAAGATCCGAACAGCATATCTTTTACAAGCGCTATTGTGAGCAACCAGTTTGGGGGGAGTATTCAGCGCTATGTGACCGTCTGTAGATAAACGCGGTCAACGGCGGCAAAGCCAGTAGGAAAGAAATAAAAAATAATATGGTAAATATGTTTTTCTTACCATCTACGATACTTCTACGTCTTTTTTTCTATTATCTGAATAGCTAATAATCTCCTACGGTCGCCATATTTGTTTAACTACTTCTTTGGCAAAATCCGGTCGGAGTCTGTACTCTGCCCCCTTTATTACATGCAAAGCCAGTACAAGATGCAATTTACGGCTTGTGTCAACGTGAGGTTAAAAAACAAGTTTACTTTCATCAAGAATGTCGACTAGAATCATAATCATTTTAATTCTTTTCATATCATTCACCTGTGTCTTAAAAAAAAAAATGCAGTCCATATGTCAGTAAAAAGGGCTATTTAAAGCACATTTTCATGTTATTCGTTCTTATTAGATAATGTAGATATGAACTTTCCTTCATAAAGTAAAAAAATTCAGTTAAATACCGTAATATGTTTTTTTTAAATACCGTGATATGAACATTTTGCTATACCGCCCAGCCATAAGCAAAAGTGACACTTTAACTGAAAAAAAAAAATTTCTGTGAAATTATTGCCGCCTCTGTATCAGTTTATGGCATCGCTTGTATCTTATGTACTGATACAGTACGTAAGAACGGTATCGGCAGTTGTGTATCCCTAGATATATACGTATTACTAGATCTAGTTGATTCAGCGGAACGAAGAAGTTAATGACTGTAACCGACGTCATTTTGCCCGTGCCGGTAAATTCGGTATGTAAAAAAAAAAAGAAAAAGAAAAGATGTGTTTGAGTTTAGCGGTGCTCCTGTCCCTTTAACAAATCGGGGTTGCCTTGAGTCACGTGACTAAGCACAGTCAACTTATCGTAATCGAGGTGAAAATGCTCAATATACCGTGATATTAATTTTAGCGATACTGGAAGAAATATCTAGTAATATACATATAGATTGATGAAACTTTTACTCTGTACTGTAGTTTATAAAAAGATCATTGATCCAGATACTTTTGCGTTATTTGGGATAAAATTTTCCCGTCAAATAAAATATTAAAATGCAGATTCAGGTACATCTGTGGATTTTGACCTGAAAACCACGTAGGGAGCCCGAGTTTTGTTGTTTTCCAGAAGGGAAGGTTTGGCGACTGTAACCTGAGCCGAGATGAGTCGTGAACCAGCTGCAGCTTGTCTGGAGGGATGAACTGGATCTGTCTAACCCACAGCTTCTTACAGGATTTGCTTCTAATGCTGCGATATCACAGGGCACCTTGAGGGTTTTAATGGAGCTCATCCGTCTGCAGAGTAGAGCTGCTCCTGGGAATAACCTCCATGTAAAATAAAAGAGGGCAGCAGGCAGCGTTGCTCCTTCTGTTCTGGTTCTGAGTCTGAGCTGTAAGATCGTTTTAGTCCCATTTTATCATCTTTTTTTAGTACTGTACCTGTTTAAAGTTAATATTTCGTTGCAATATTTAGTATTTTTACTTTCAAGCTAATTTTAAAGGGATGATTTTAACTCTGTTGATGCAAAATGTAATGAAAATGAGGAATAATTAGATCATATTAGATCATGCAAGTTTATCTAATAAAGGCGCCACTTAGTGGGAGTCTGACTAGATTATACTTAGCGTAGGGGAGGAGGATTTGTGACAAATTCTGATTAGGATTTGTGTATTTTTTTATTTTTGCGTTGTTGCAGGAGGAGGATGAGAAGGAGAGGCTGAGTCTGGTGAAGGACCTACAGGAGGACGATGGAGGGGACAACACGGAGCCTCTGGAGGACTTCCTGGGGCTGAGCGTTGAGGAGGTATGTGCGTCATGTCATCTGATCCGTCCCGAGACGCTCAGCAGCTTGTCTTGGTGTCATGTTGTTTTCCCCCGGTGGTAAAGTGAGCTTCTTCGCCTCCATGCTTTGTCCTTGTGTGTTTTCGTTCGTCACACCTTTTAACCAAAAAGATATTTATATTCTATTTTGCTTTTACAGGTTAGTCCTCATCGCTGGTCTTTTGTAGTTGTGCTGAAATGTAAAACGTTTTTTTTCTTTCACTGGAGGCACTTTCGGGCTGTGGAGATTATTCTACCACAGCTTTAGTCAGTGTGCCACAAGCTCGGTGCGATCGATGCAAGTGGAAACATCTGCATCATTCACACTAGTATGGTCCAAACCTGGTGTACCGCGAGCCAAAATTTGCCAGCTTAAAGTAGGGTTGTTACGGCGCAGCTCATCTAAGTAAGGGGGAAGTATCATAAAACCCTACAGTCAGATGTTGAAGTTGCAAGAACAAGAGAGTTTAAACAGAATAAAGCAACATCATTAAAAATACAGATCAGAAAACGTCTCAGACTGAACTGACAATAAACTGAAGTGTTAAAGGTTTCAATGAAACTAAAAAGGCGCCCAAAACATAGGCTCAGAGAAGCCGTGAATAAAAATGGCGCACAAACAACCGGTCTTAAAAGGACTATAACATGTTATCTTACAGCTTTATGATAAAATGTTACAGTTGGTTTTATATAGTGTTAATTTCTCCTAATTTTTAACCGGTATTCTGTAGTTAATGTTGGAGCAGGAAGTAAAAGGGCTCATTTCTCTTTAGTCCCGCCTCCTGGCCCCCTTTCCCCTTTATTTTTTGTAAAGACCGGAGTCAGTAAAGCTTATTTCGGCTGCTAAATCTACCATGTTTAAACAGAACCGATACAGATTTTTAGACTGAGCCCAAACCACCCCAGCTAAGTCCACTAAACAAATCTGTCCAGCTCAGTATATAAAAAAGCCATGGGTGTTGTTTGCACCTGTTTACTGAACATTCTGAGATAATACAGACCAATTAATTAACCACACAATCCTGTTATGAGATCACATAAGCAGCTTGATAAATGGCTAACACACATTAGCATTTAGCCACTTACCTCCATCAGGCGTCTTTGTTCCTTGATCCAGCTGCTGTTCTTTAGGAATGTAGAACAAAGTCCTACATGGGACGGGTGTTTTCACAGACATTTTAGAAAGTAAAATTCCAACAAAAAAAGTTGTTCTGGCTGCTAAAACCGGAGCAGCTATGAGCTTTGAGAAGAGGGGCGGGTGTGTTTACATTCTACAAGAGGTCGCCTGCTCTGTCTGAAGGGGCGGTGCAGACACTTCTAGTAATCCTTAGTGGTAACTTGGGGACATAAAATAGGTCACTTTGTTACCACTCAGTCGTTTTCCAGGAGAGGGCAGGATTCAGGAGTGAATTGTGAATAAGCCAAAAACCACTCTGGTGGTTTTTTTTTTTTTTATTCTAAAATTTCTCTACCAGATGGTTGAAAACTCCAAAAACGTGATTTTGCATGATATAGGCCCTTGAAGGCAAAAATATTTTCCAACAAACTAAAAAGAAAAGGCGCTCTTGGATTGGCTGCTTTGCAAACACCAGCCAATAGCGATTTGAGTAACGTTGTACAAAGATATTCAGCTTTCCCTAGATGCATTTTCGATGCAAAGTTTCCCCACAAAAATATCTCATTCATTTTATTTTAGTTTGTTTTACTTTTATTTTTTTTTTTTAAGAAAAGAAAGCTATCTTGTTTCCCAAATGTTTGACCTGTAACACGAGGATCACCTAAAACAGATACAGATTACCGATGCTTTCAGACCACAGGAGCATTTTTGAAGTTGTCTTATTTCTTGCTCTGATTTGCAGAAACTGTACCAGCTTTTTCCTTTTACTACAGAACATTTTATATAAAGGTATATCATTGGTGGAAGATCCTTTTAAGCTGTTGTTTTTTACCCTCTGCCTCAGAGTTAGAGGTTTATTAGTTTGGTTTCGAAAGGTGCTTTCAGGACTCGAAAACCTTTTAACCCACTCTCGCTGTGACCAACTACAGCACTGTTAAAGGTGAAGCTGCAGCCACAGCATTACTCTGTCAGGATGAACACAAACCCCCCCCCCCCCCCAAAAAAAAGAGAATTAGTCTCTGTAACGGTTGTAGGGAGGAACTGAATGTCCTCGTGTTAGCGAGTGGTTTGAAAAGGGGAACAGTACTGGAGAGCTACTGTCCTGCAACGAATAGAGCCATCGTGTCCTGCACACCTGGATCTCCTCATCGGCATGGCGCTTAGCTCTGCGGGGGCATTTATTTTAATTTTTTTTTTTTTTTTAAACCGTGTTGGAGAACAGATGCATCTAAAAGTTACAGGGTAGTGCTAAATGACATGATTTCCAAATGCTACACCAGATCGCTAAATGAAAAACAAGAAGGTTAACGTTCTGAAGCAGCTTTTTGTCACACTACACTTTAGATTTCTGTGCGATTTATTTATCGCATCAGGAAAAACCTTTCGAGCCTCCTATCAGACCCGATCCATGCCATCTGAAATATGAAAGTTACTGTCTAGCCTTTGCCAGGCAGTCGGTGGTGAGATGAACATGAAACTTGGGTATTAGGTGTTTCCTTAAACTCATTAATCCGCCAGAGCTGCGTTTTTGTTTAGACAAGAACTGGTTTCAGCTTTGTCTGCATTGCCTTAAGGCTATTGTAAGTTGTTTTCTGTGGAAGTAAAGCTGCAACATCAAAGACTTTAGACCCTTGCCCAGAAACAGAGAAGAGTGGAGCGCCTCTTCTCACGGGGCCGCCTGCGATCCCGTATGGAGCGGGGCTGAGACTTGTCCTCCCCTTCCTTCTCCTCATCGTTTTTGTCCGATTTGTCTCTCAAAGTGCATGCTAAATAATAAATGGCAACTTCAGACCTTGTAATATCGCCAAAAGGGTTGTGCGTTTCCCATCATATCTCACTTCAGCACTACTACACATTTATTTATGCCATCCTAAATCTACATTTTTGAGGCCTGTTTTTTTTTTTAATAAAGCATGGTTTCACTTTCAGGAAACCGGTTCAGTGATTTATTTATTCAGTTTTCCCTCTGCATAAATGAACAATACAAAAAAGGTTTCCTCAGAATTTTTACATCATGAGTTGTTCTGCAAGACTAAAAGCCGTAAATATGAATGGGATATTCCACCCCTAAGTAAAGTGTGCCTGTTGCCATTTTCCCCAGTGTTAGATAAGTGAGGAAAAAAAAAAAGTTTTTTTTTGTACCCATTTCAATAATCCCTCTGATCTGGCAGCAATTTGTTTGCTTTAGCTTAGCATAAACCAATGTAAGTGAATGGGAACTAGTTGTTTTGCACCTCTCTAAAAGCCCAGTGGAGATACATTAAAAAAAAATTATATATATATCTGACATTTTACACTGAAAAGTAGCAGATTTTACAGTTTCTTATTAGTTTATTTGGAAATAAATGGCACTTGCCTTATCAAATTACAAATTTCTTATTTTTCTGCAGACATTTTGAATGTCTTTTCTTTTTTGTGCAATCCTTCCCTGTTAAAGGGGGGTTTTCCTCTCCACTGTTGCTATATGCTTGCTTAGTATGAGCGATTGCTGTGGTTGAAGTCTGAATCAATGGGGCACTACTGACTTTTTGTGAAAATGTTCCACATTCAACCTCTGATTTCTCCGTTTGTTCTTCCAGCCTCATGCCAACCACAGCGCTCATGGCTCCATACACTCCTTAGACACTGACGTGGTGGCCGGGGGCCCCTCGGACACCTACAAGGACAACCTGCGGAGGGTCCAGTCGACGGACAGCCTCGGATCCCCGCTGTCTTCGCAGCAGGGGCTCGGCGGTCACAACCACAAGGCCAAGTCGGCCAGCAACCTGGACGAATCGGACTTTGGGCCCCTGGTGGGGGCGGACTGTGGCGTGGGAGACGGTAGTTTCGGTGAGACGTCGTCCATCGGCTCCATCAAGCTGACGGCGGGTCACTTCCTGCTGACTAAAGACCAGGAGAGCGCCATCAAAGCCATGACGCCCGAGCAGGAGGAGACGGCATCGCTGCTGTCCAGCATCTCTCACGCTCCTGACACCACTTTCTTACCGCCTACTGGCTACCGGCTCGTCAGCGACACCGAGTGGAACCTGCTGCAACAAGAGGTGCACACATTTATTTCCTACATTTTCTTAGTTTTCCGAATAAAACGGTGGACCCTGACCTATTAGTATTCACGTTTTAGGAGTTTTTGGAGAGCATATATAAAATATTCATTGGAAAAAGCAGATTGGGAGGCTGAAATATCTAGATTCGGTGTTACATGATACGCTATTACCTGGTGTATGCAAACCAGCCAATCCTGGAGCAGCATTCATCTTTCTTTCCACTGAAGAGCGGAAATAAAGAAGTTAGTAGTAGTGCTAGGACTGTTTCCGCTGTGTGCATTAATGCATATAAAGTAGGGGTTTAACGGGACATGCATTCAGCTTTTTTCGGTACGGCCCTCTCGGTTCGTAACGGAAATAATCCGGCTGTTTTCTACCTTAACTCATGCAGAATGTTTATGCGCAGAACTCAGAGCGGAGTGCAATAATTTAAAACTTTAAAAAGAGACAGAAAAACAAAGCAGAAAATCACTATTTGTGAACATAAATATTTTCTCATGCAGCTAAAGCAGAAGGAGAAAGATGGGCTGAACCAGAACAGATACTGGTAACGTTTATCGGGGTCGATACCGTTCAATTGTACTCTTTTTGGTATCGGTTTGTCAACTGATAACATGAACCAATACTTAAAATGTGGAAATTTTGCAATAATTTCACATAAAACTTATTTTTCACTTGGAATTTTTAGTTTTGTGGTAATTTTTATTAATAATTGATCTTTAAAATATAATTCTGCATCATCTGTTGCAACAAGCAGAGAAGAAAATAAAACCTGTCATCCAATTCATTGCATTTTTCTGTTTGGTAGAAGTATCCGTATTGTATTGGTTGGAAAAAATTGGTATCGTTTTAGGGATGTAAGAAAATATCGATATGCCTATCTATTGTGATATTTTATGCCATGACATTTTATTGATATTCAAAAGCAAAGAATAGATTTTTTTTTTTTAGAATTTCAATTAAAACATTACAAAATTACAGTAACTTTTGTCATAATATTAAAAGTATGAATGGTAGTTAGTGACTGTTTTCACCTTCTTTGTTCCAGTGGATCAACTAGATCTAGTAATAAAAGCAGGTTGGAGTGTTAAAAATGTTGTAACAGATTTCTACAGTTAAATTAATTTGTAAAAATAAAAATATACATATATTTATAAATATTCGAGATATATATATCGCAATATATCGTATTGTCCCCTTTGTATCATGATACATATAGTATTGCCAGATTCTTGCCAATACACATCCATAGTATCGTTTATCCCTAATTAACACCGTTCGTTTTCAAGTTGGTCATATTTTTTCCTACTCTGGATAGGTCAGCTTGTATTATAATTAAAAAAAAATGTAGAATCAAATCTCCAGTTAGTTTTATACTTTCAACTTTTTAAGTTATAGAACATAATGAAATCAAATAAATTTTAGGAAAGGAAGGACTTAAGGAAAGTAGCTCTTAATGCTACGCACATTTGTATGTATTTCTATTTGTTAAAGCTTGCTGAATATTTGGTGCTCGATCTTTTAAAATGAGCTGCACTGTGGAATGTTCTATTTCAGCTCGACTGAATCCCATCAGGGTTTTCTGGATGTAATCAAAAATGTTTTCCTTTTGGTATGCCCCAACAGACCATGCAAGTAAAATGGGACAACTGTACACTAACCTAAAGGAATGTTAGGAAAACCTGTTCAATTTCTCCTTAATGCAATATCTAATCAACCAATCACATGGCAGTTGCTTCAATGCATTTAGGGGTGTTGTCCTGGTCAGGACAATCTCCTGAACTCCAAACTGAATGTCAGAATAGGAAAGAAAGGTGATTTAACAAATTTTTAGCGTGGCATGGTTGTTGGTGCCAGACGGGCCGGTCTGAGTATTTCACAATCTACTCAGTTACTGGGATTTTCACAAACAAACATTTCTAGGGTTTACAAAGAATGCAGTATGTGGCAGTCCTGTGGGAGAAAATGCCTTGTTGATGCTAGAGGTCAGAGGAGAATGGGCCGACTGATTCAAGCTGATAGAAGAGCAACTATGACTGAAATAGCCACTCGTTACAACCGAGGAATGCAGCAAAGCATTTGTGAAGCCACAAACACGCAAAACCTTGAGGCAGATGGGCTACAACAGCAGAAGACCCCACCGGTTACCACTAATCTCCACTACAAATAGGAAAAACAGGCTACAATTTGCACGAGCTTCGTGCCCTGGATGTGCATCCCACAAATTTGTTGGCAGTACAGTGATGAACCATCTCATGTATGAGGATGACTGTGTGCTTTTTAGCCCAAGCTCAGCTGGTCTGCGGCATCTTCTTAACATAAGTTCTCCGTTTGTTGATGAACATGATGCAAAGTGCAATGATTCCAAAAGTGTTATGATTTGCAGAACCGCAGAAGACAGACATTTAACCTTTCCTGTTTTTAGGCTCGCAGGTAATGTTCTTAATATCCGCATCTTGGCCACCTGATCAGAGATCGGCTGACAGATGACGATGACGTTAATCGTCAGTGCCGTATGCTTTATGTGCGAGCGAACGTTGTGGTACGTTGAGCCCATTCAAAGCGTATTGTGTGCCTTTCTACACTGTACGTCTGTGGCCGAACTATAAAAAAGCTAATCTTCAGAAACTGCTAGTGGCATTCAATGACTAAAAACGCCCTAATCTACTCGTGCGAGTCAGTTGTTTGTGAGCACCAGAGTGGACACACTGCAGTCTGTCCTACGGAAAGCTATGTTCGGGTTTATTTGCTGGTTGAATGATTCTGTATATTAGGGGTGGGCGGTATGGCAAAATTTTCATATCACGGTATTTTTAAAAAACATTTCGGTATTACGGTATTTTTTTCCCCATACAAGATGGTTCATATCCACATTATCTTATAAGAATGAAGAATAATTTATTTAAATAGCCCATTTTAGTCCCATATGGACTGCATCATATTGTTTTTTCCAGACACAGGGGAATGATATGAAAATAATGAAAATGATTATGATTCTAGTAGACGTTCTTGATGTTCTAAGGCTGAAAAGTATAATTTTTTTAAAACGTCACGTTGTTGCAAGCAACAAATTGCATCTTCTAATTGCTTTGCATGTAGTACTGAAGAACCCCGCTAGGGGGCAGAGTATAGAGTCAGACCGGATTTTGCCAAAGAAGAAGTAAAATAATCATGGCGATCGTAGGTACCAACGCGGGTGGATTCATTCCTAGAATTAACTTTTTTGTGTGTGTGTGTTTGTTTTAAGCATTGAACGCATACAAAGAACAGCGCCCTGTTTATTATTCAGGCCGCACCACATCAGCTCTCCCTCCTAACCAGCCAAACTACGGATTGTTGTGCAGCAGCATGTGTTTGTGGTCCTAAGTGACATGGGAGTATATTATTATTGGCGTATTGGCTTTGGGGTGATATAAGTTTATAAGTTGTCTGTGGGAATTATCCGTCCAGTTCGGATATCAGCTCCGGTGTGTGCATTTCAGTGTTTGCTGTGTGTGCAGTGCAGTCAGAGATTTGGGGTGTTCGGTGCTTAAAGTTTAAATGCTTCGTATTTTTGTATATTTATGCATGTTGGATCACTGTATAGTTTCAGTACATTTCATAGTGAGATACCGCTGCGTTAATAATACGAAATTATTCAGCTAAGGGGATGTTTTCTGACTTAAATTAGTGCTAAAATATTAGCGGAAGTAGCTGTGTCCATCTTCACAATAGGAGCATTTATTTCTTGTTGTGTTGAACTGAAGAATCTGCTGTTTACTTGGAAAATTATCAAATGTATTATTTAATATGAAGTCTATATTACATTTTATTTATGTGATATTTATCACAGACTGCTGATATCCAAATGTTATGTTTATTCTTATATTTGGCTTAGTTCTGCCTCTATTTGTTATTATTCATATGTGACCACAAATAAATTATGAATGTGACTGTGGAGTAAAAACAAAAAGTTAACTGATTTCTCCTATATGTATTTTTTTTTAAGAGCAATTGCACCTAGATTTGTCCTTTTATTTACACAGAAAGTTCTAGTTAGTATTTTTTTGGGATCATATTTAGCAATGGTGATTGATTCACAGCTACTGTGATTAATTAGATTAAAGTTTTTTATTGTTTGACAGACCTACTAAAAATAAAAATAAAAAATAGGACGGTATTTGGACCATGTTTATATGCTTTACATTCTTTAGGCACCGTTTCAAGCACCGTTTAGGCAACGTTTCAAAAGTACCGGTTTGGCACCGGTATCGGATAAAACCTTAACGATACCCATCCCTAAAAGTGAGTATATACAGCAGTGCAGAGTTATAGTTTGTTGTTATGTGAATGAACTCACACTCTGTGACTACACAGTGTTGATCAGAGCGACAGCCTGGGGGGAAAAAAACTGTTCTTGTGTCGGATGGTTTTGGCGTACAGCGCTCTGCAACGCCGGCCTGAGGGGAGGAGCCTAAACAGGTTGTGGCCAGGGTGTGAGGGGTCTGTGGTGATTTTTCCGGCCCGCTTTCCTTACCCTGGACTGGTACAGGTCCTGAATGGAGGGAAGATCAGTACCTATGATCCTCTCTGCAGACCTGACTGTTCTCTGCAGTCTGTCCCTGTCTTGCCTGGTGGCGGATCCGAACCAGACAGAGATGGATGAGGTCCGGACAGACTGGACTATTGCTGTGTAGAATATGGTCAGCAGTTCCTGAGGCAGGTGGAATTTCTGAGCTGACGTAGAAAGTACAGCCTTTGCTGGGCCTTCTTCCTTATAGAATCTATGTGGGAGGTCCACTTCAGGTCCCGTGTGATGGTGGATCCTAGGAACCTGAAAAAAAAATGACTCCATCCATAATCAGGAAGAATAGGACAAACACTTCAGTGGTTAACTCCAATAATGGATGTTTAGCTTCGGTAGTCAGCAATAAACAATCAGGATATAGATAACAACAAGGGACACTTTGTATAATGCTGAGAAAGACATTCACATGATCTGTCATAAGTGTAACACCAGATGAGAAGATTTGTCATAAGTCGAGATGTTTACATACAATTGGTTCTTGTTTGTACCTTAGAATCAGAACAGCTGTCTAAGAGCTGAGTAAGACAATTAAGCGTTTCTTAATGTCCCAGCATAATAAAATTTTCTGTCACAACCACCCAGGCCTTCTGTAAATCAAGTTGTTTTGTTACTGGTGAATGTTAGGTACAGCGCCACACGCAAGACGTTTTACTAGGGGATATAATCCATGGAGGATTCAATTTCAGTTCAGTTCATAGTATTATACATTTTCTACCCAGCAGAATGATTTGATTCGTAAACAAGCGTGTCGTGTTTGTGTTCGACCAGGTGAAAAACGCCGGCAGGAAGCTCGGCCGACGCTGCGACATGTGCTCCAACTACGAGAAGCAGCTGCAGGCCATTCAGGGGCAGGAGGCCGAAACACGAGACCAGGTTTGTGTATCTGCTCTCACAAAGAAACCCAGACTAATTTCACCTTTTATTTTATTCAATTATGATAGTTGTGAATCCTCCGTAGTTTGACGTGGAGCTCGCTTCTGATTACTTTTTTTCTTCCTGTAGGTGAAGAAGCTACAGGTTATGCTCCGTCAGGCCAATGATCAGCTGGAGAGTACGATGACGGAGAAACAAAGTCTAGAAGAATCGGTAAAAACAGGAAATGAGGAAACTGCTGCTAAGGTCTGTATATTATAAACTTAGTTAGGGGTCCACTTTACCTACAAAACGAGAGCTCCGTTCCTTCCTGTTTTTAATGTCTTTTGGTAGACTACTAGGGCTGCCTCCCAGAATGAATTGCATCTTTACATCATAATCTATTCTTAGCTACTGTGAAAGACTGACTGAAAGTTTTCCTTTTCCCATTTTTAATGCACAGTGAAACACTAATTTTCAACTGGCTGAAAGTTCTTTTAATATATATTTTTTTGCATATTTTTGTTGTTGGGGTTTTTTTGGCTGCTGTTTTGACCAAATTTCCCCTCGTGGGACTATTAAAAGATTATTCTACATCCTTTTGACATACATTCTCATGAAAAGGTTGTCGTCGTTTCTCTGGGCGTGTCCGGTTTAGAACAATATTCCCTCCAAAATTGTGATCCGAATAATACATCCTCATCTAATTATGGTCCTAGCGTCCTGTTTTTTGTTCCCCTAAACATGCTGGTTATGATTTACTTATGTTTCATACCTTTTGAGACCTTTTGAGTCTGATATATTGATTTAACTGTGTAGCCTTCTAACAAGCGCTCTCTTGTGTGTGTGTGTGGTTTTTTTTGTCTACTTTCATAGGTGTCTGCGCTCATGCAGAGGGTCCAGGAGTCGGAAACGCTGCTCAGCACACTACAGCAGGCCTTAAGCGACGCTAAGAGGAACACACAGGAGCAGATGGTGAGCAGCATGTTAAGATCCCTGCCTGATGGCTTCATTATCGGCGTATTAAAAATGACAGGCCGCCCGAAACGCATCGTCGGTTTGTCTTTGACGATCACTTACAGCCACGCGGCAGCTTGTGGCGTCTGTCTTCTGGTTTTATATCACCACTTAATCGCTGTTCTTCACAGCCGCTGGGTGATTAAAAACAAGGTTAACTGGTGTAGGATGTCTTATTTGCATGCCGTCGCACCCTAAATCCCTCTCTGCAAGCCTTTTTAAAAAAATAATTATTTTAAACTTCAGTGTTTCCCTTACATCCGTGCAGGATGAATCACGTGAAACAGCAGTAGCTCCTGCTGCTTCTTCAGAAAGCAACGCAGGTTAAATTCAGGTTCAAATATCGATAATGTCCCCGTAAAAATGAATAAAATAACCCTCGCAAAATATTACCACTTGTGGTTTTTTTTGTTTTTTTGCACCTTCATTACTTTGTATGCAGTAATTTTCCCATTCACTGAGAAAATAGTTTGTAAAAAAACAAGCAAACCTATACCTTTGGTTACAATAATTTCAATTCAGTTTATTTAAATAGCACAGTTTCAAAACAGATGTCATCTCAAGGCACTTTACAAGAAGAGTTATTACAATACAATGTTTAAGTTAGGAATTAGAGAATCACAGAAGACTGTGTCGTGAATTCTCAGCAATCCCTCACTAAAGTATTCTTTATTAATACTTTTTAATAAAGAAAATATAGACATTTTGTTCCGTGCTAGCCACAATCTTTGAATGTTTTTTGCCCTCCACATGGCATCGACAGTCTGCAAAACACACACACACTTCTTTGAAAGTTCTTAATTTGACAAGTTAAAGGCACAGTTTGTAATTTTCAGCCACTAGGGGGCAAAGCATATCTAAATTATCACAAGCACGCGGTATCTGTGTCTTCAAGTAAGAAACTCAACAACGGAGGTCCAACTAGTGCTGTTTTCCCTGAGAATTATCTATTTGCAGCAACATGACGAGCACATCAGTCTCTCTTTCATCGCTTGGAACTAGCGAAGAGGTAAAAATGTATTTATGGAGAAACTTTTTTGCATTTTCAGTGGAAATCAATGTTTTAATAGCGGGCTTGTTCCGTGCGCTTTGTCCGTCCGGGCTCTTTTAGAAGTAAAGACGTCATCTAATATGGCTTTCCCGTGAAAAGAGGACCCACGTCTATGTATTTTTAAACTGATTTTTAAAGTCATATTTTACAATATCGCCAATATTTTTGCAATTAATGTGCTTTACGTAATTATTATTACATAATATTTTAATGCCTATTTTCAAACATGTACTGCAAAAACTACACACTGTCACTTTAAGAAATAGTAATGAATATGAACAAAAATTTGTCGTAAATCTGTTTTTAAAACTGCTGTCAAGTCAAACTGAGATCATTTAAGGGCCAAACAGAAAGGATAAAGTCTTAAAATGTCTTTGAAAATGACACTTCATTAGACCTTACCGTATCAAGCTTCTCAATACAGACTAATGGATTCAATTTCAAAAATGCCTTCCTTCTCCAAAAGGGAAAAATAAATGTTGTAACTCATATCATCCAATCATTGGTCGCGCTGTAGCAATACTTCTCAAAAAAGTGGTTTGACAAAACATGACCAGATGTAAAAGTGTTTGTTTTGTTTTTTGTTTTTATAGGCGGTACTGTTGAAGTCGAGGGAGCAGGTGGCGGATGAGCTGAGCCGACTACAGAGAGACAACGAGAGCCTGCAGGGAAAACACCGCCTGCATCTGGAACTACAGCAGCAAGAAGACTTCCAGATGCCCAACACTGTGCAGGCAAGTCTTTCACACTCACACACTTTCACTGACCTACAGCCAGAGTCTAATTTCATCCATTTATTTAAAAAAAATTAAAAATACAATTAGTTTGGACTCTGTAATGTTCAAACTATTCGATACTGAATAAATCCAGCTGTTTTCTACCTGAACTCATACAAAATGTTAATGTGCAGAGCTAAGAGCGCAGTGCAACGTTACCGCAACAAACCAGAAAAGACTAAACCAGCCATCACTAAACTCTACTATCTGGGAACATTAATGGTTTCTCATGAAGCTACAGTAGCAAAAGAAAGATGGACCGAACCAGAACTGTTCGCCCGTCCATCCATCTGTCTGTCCATCCATCCATCAGTTTATCCATCCATCCATCTATCCGTCCGTCCATCCATCAGTCTATCCATCCATCTGTCCGTCCATCCATCTGTCCGTCCGTCCATCTGTCCATCCATGCATCTGTCTGTCCATCCATCTATCCGTCCATCTGTCCATCTATCCGTCCGTACATCCATCCATCCATCCACCTGTCCATCCGTCCGTCCATCAGTCTATCTATCCATCCATCCACCTGTCCGTCCGTCCATCCACCTGTCCATCTATCCGTCCGTCCATCCATCTATCCGTCCGTCCGTCCATCCATCCATCAGTCTATCTATTCATCCATCCATCTGTCTGTCCATCCATCCGTCTGTCCGTCCATCCATCTGTCCATCTATCCGTCCGTCCATCCATCCACCTGTCCATCCATCCATCCGTCTGTCCGTCCATCCATCTGTCCATCTATCCGTCCGTCCATCCATCCACCTGTCCATCCATCCATCCGTCTGTCCGTCCATCCATCTGTCCATCTATCCGTCCATCCATCTGTCCATCTAGCCGTCCATCCATCCATCTATCCGTCCGTCCATCCATCTGTCCATCTATCCATCCATCCATCCATCTGTCCGTCCATCCATCTATCCGTCCGTCCATCCATCCATCTATCCATCCTTCCGTCCATCTGTCCGTCCATCCATCCATCTATTCGTCCATCTATCCGTCCGTCCATCCATCTGTCCATCCATCCATCTGTCTTCCGTCCGTCCGTCCATCCATCTATCCGTCCGTCCATCCATCTCTCCGTCCATCCATCCATCCATCTATTCGTCCATCTATCCGTCCGTCCGTCCATCTATCCGTCCGTCCGTCCGTACGTCCATCTATCCGTACGTCCGTCCGTCCGTCCGTCCATCTATCCGTCCATCTATCCATCCATCTGTCCATCCATCTGTCCGTCCATCCATCTGACCATCCATCTGTCCATCTATCCGTTCGTCCGTCCATCCATCTATCCGTCCGTCCATCCATCTGTCCGTCCATCCATCCATCTATCCGTCCGTCCGTCCATCCTTCCATCAGTCCATCCATCTGTCCATCTATCCGTCCGTCCATCCATCCATCCCTCCATCAGTCCATCCATCCATCCATCCATGAATATAAAAATAAAAAAACGTTCTCATAGAGTCCCGGTACGCTCATAGGTGCTCATAAAACTTTGCAGAATCACAATCTTCCTGATGTCTGCATGCTGCTGTTTATGTTTAATGCACAGAGAGGAACAGAATAAGATGTAATTTTTTTTTAGTCGCAATGATTGATTAATAGTCCGATATTGACAGATATAACCTAGCTGCTCGTTGCTCCATTTACGCTCCTGGTGCGCAATTCTTGGTAGGAAGATTCCAGATCTGGATCTTGACAACAAACCCCTGAATGTGTCCATTTTAAATCCCTCCAGGTCTTTATAGGCTTTAAGCGATGATCCGGAATAGGACGAAGGAAAAATGTATCAGGAAATTGTAAGTCAGGGTATCTCAGTTCCACTCAGACATCTTATTGTCTTAAAAAGTATCCCAGGGGGCTTGGTGAGGGGCAGAGATGTTTATTCTTTCGAATTTCCTGGTATGTAAAATAATATCTTCCGCTTTCAAATGGTAGGTAAACTCCAACGGAGTAAAATCCCAGATGGCGATGTTCATTTTGATTACATTCATGCCTACCAGCATGGCACATGGCCTACGTTCTGACAGTCACGTCTTGAGCTCTATAGGCCCGTTCGGGTCAAAGTAGACGAAGTAGACGAAGGTCTGATAGTGGAAACACACCGATAATCCCTGAGATCAACGGGAAATAAATTCTTCCTGCCATCTCCTCGATTTCGGTTTAGTAAATATATACACTACCGTTCAAAAGTTTGGGGTCACATTGAAATGTCCTTATTTTTGAAGGAAAAGCACTGTACTTTTCAATGAAGATAACTTTAAACTAGTCTTAACTTTAAAGAAACACACGCTATACATTGCTAATGTGGTAAATGACTATTCTAGCTGCAAATGTCTGGTTTTTGGTGCAATATCTACATAGGTGTATAGAGGCCCATTTCCAGCAACTATCACTCCAGTGTTATAATGGTACAATGTGTTTGCTCATTGGCTCAGAAGGCTAATTGATGATTAGAAAACCCTTGTGCAATCATGTTCACACATCTGAAAACAGTTTAGCTCGGTACAGAAGCTACAAAACTGACCTTCCTTTGAGCAGATTGAGTTTCTGGAGCATCACATTTGTGGGGTCAATTAAACGCTCAAAATGGCCAGAAAAAGAGAACTTTCATCTGAAACTCGACAGTCTATTCTTGTTCTTAGAAATGAAGGCTATTCCATGCGAGAAATTGCTAAGAAATTGAAGATTTCCTACAACGGTGTGTACTACTCCCTTCAGAGGACAGCACAAACAGGCTCTAACCAGAGTAGAAAAAGAAGTGGGAGGCCGCGTTGCACAACTGAGCAAGAAGATAAGTACATTAGAGTCTCTAGTTTGAGAAACAGACGCCTCACAGGTCCCCAACTGGCATCTTCATTAAATAGTACCCGCAAAACACCAGTGTCAACATCTACAGTGAAGAGGCGGCTGCGGGATTCTGGGCTTCAGGGCAGAGTGGCAAAGAAAAAGCCATATCTGAGACTGGCCAATAAAAGAAAAAGATTAAGATGGGCAAAAGAACACAGACATTGGACAGAGGAAGACTGGAAAAAAGTGCTGTGGACGGATGAATCCAAGTTTGAGGTGTTTGGATCACAAAGAAGAACGTTTGTGAGACGCAGAACAACTGAAAAGATGCTGGAAGAATGCCTGACGCCATCTGTTAAGCATGGTGGAGGTAATGTGATGGTCTGGGGTTGCTTTGGTGCTGGTAAGGTGGGAGATTTGTACAGGGTAAAAGGGATTCTGAATAAGGAAGGCTATCACTCCATTTTGCAACGCCATGCCATACCCAGTGGACAGCGCTTGATTGGAGCCAATTTCATCCTACAACAGGACAATGACCCAAAACACACCTCGAAATTGTGCAAGAACTATTTAGAGAAGAAGCAGGCAGCTGGTATTCTATCGGTAATGGAGTGGCCAGCGCAGTCACCAGATTTGAACCCCGTTGAGCTGTTGTGGGAGCAGCTTGACCGTATGGTACGCAAGAAGTGCCCATCCAACCAATCCAAATTGTGGGAGCTGCTTCTAGAAGCGTGGGGTGCAATTTCTCCAGATTACCTCAACAAATTAACAGCTAGAATGCCAAAGGTCTGCAATGCTGTAATTGCTGCAAATGGAGGATTCTTTGATGAAAGCAAAGTTTGATGTAAAAACAATCTTATTTCAAATAAAAATCATTATTTATAACCTTGTCAATGTCTTGACTCTATTTTTTATTCATTTCACAACGTATGGTGGTGAATAAGTGTGACTTTTCATGGAAAACACAAAATTGTTTGGGTGACCCCAAACTTTTGAACGGTAGTGTACATAAAGGAATTGTGAAAAGACGTAACGATCTTCTGCAGGATCTACAGGGCCTGGTGGTGCAGCTGCGGGACGACGTCGTGGCGTCGCGGACGGCGGCCGATCACATGGAGGAGAAGCTGAAAGCCGAGATCCTGTTCCTGAAGGAGCAGATCCAGGCGGAGCAATGTCTGAAGGAGAACCTGGAGGACACCCTGCAGCTGGAGATCGAAGGCTGTAAGGAGGAAATAGGTGAGGGGCGGGGATGAACGTCGGTCACGGTTTTCTGGCCCTTTCATATAAAAACCAAACAAAAAGGAAACAAACATCTCCTGTTTCTGCTTCTGTTTTTTCCTCCACTGATCATGTTCCCACAGACATCTTGGAAGGTATGAAGATAACTTTGATGAAGCTACACCTAACGGCTTGAGTGTGTTCATAGCACATAGTTCCTAGCAAAAATATTCACACTCTTTGTACTTTTTCCGCATTTTGTGTAATATATGTGAATGAACAAAAGATAGACTCTATTTACTGCTGATGTCTTCTATAACTGTTATTACTACGTATCAGAGCATTTCTGATCATTTATCAGAAATCTTCTTACCTTCTCTACACCGTTATGCGCTGCTTTGTGTTGGTCTGACACAGGCGGAGAGGGAAGAAAGTCCAAGGAGTGTGGTTATTTTTTGCAAAGTACCGTAGTTGCCCGACCAGCTAAAGTGCGCTTCAAAGTAACACGGCGTTTTTGTTCCCTCACCTTTTATAGCTGCTGTCAGAAAACTCACCTCACCGTGTTTGGTAACTGTTTTAGAGCACGGTGCAGATGTCTGAAGCCCTCCCCCTCACTTATTGGTACTCTAATAATGAAAAACAAAGGCTCGCTGGAGCACTTGGAAGGGTTTTCGTTGAACATTTTCAGCATTTTCTGCTCTTCTACTTCAGCTTGAGACGTATACTAAGAATCTCTTTTCTCACAATAAATTTAGAGGGGATGGCTTAAGACTTTTGCACAGTGCTGTTGCTTTAAATGTGAGTTTTTTTATATCCTGTTGAGTAACAGGTGCGTATGCCTTAAAGTGTTCTTTTACAGTTATTTCAAGGTATTTAGGGTTGTTAGTCATGGATGGACGGATGGATGGATGGATGGATGGATGGATGAAAAAATGTAATAATGGATGGATGGATGGATAGAAGAACAGATGGATGGATGGATTTATGGATGGATGGATGATAGAAGAACAGATGGATGGATGGATGGATGGATGGATGGATGGATTAATTAGCAGATGGATGGATGCAATAATGGATGGATGGATGGATGCAATAATGGATGGATGGATGGATAGAAGAACAGATGGATGGATGGAAAGAAGAACAGATGGATGGATGGATGGATGGATGGATGGATGGAAAGAAGAACAGATGGATGGATGGATGAATGTAATAATGGATGGATGGATGGATGAATGTAATAATGGATGGATGGATGGATGTCGGATGCAAGAACGGATGGATGGATGTTGGATGGAAGAACGGTTGGATGGAAGAATGTAATAATGGATGGAAGAACGGATGGATGGATGAATGTAATAATGGATAGATTATTTAATGGATGGATGGAAGAACGGATGGATGGATGGATGGACGGAAGAACGGATGGATGGATGGATGGACGGAAGAACGGATGGATGGATGGATGGATGGACGGAAGAATGGATGGATGGATAGATGGATGGATGGATGGATGGAAGAACGGATGGATGGATGGATGGATGGATGGATGGATGGAAAGAAGAACAGATGGATGGATGGATGAATGTAATAATGGATGGATTAATTAGCGGATGGATGGATGGATGTAATAATGGATGGATGGATGGATGGATGTCGGATGCAAGAACGGATGGATGGATGTTGGATGGAAGAACGGTTGGATTGAAGAATGTAATAATGGATGGAAGAACGGATGGATGGATGAATGTAATAATGGATAGATTATTTAATGGATGGATGGAAGAACGGATGGATGGATGGATGGACGGAAGAACGGATGGATGGATGGATGGATGGACGGAAGAATGGAAGAAAGGATGGATGGATAGATGGATGGATGGAAGAATAGATGGATGGATGGATGGAAAGAAGAACAGATGGATGGATGGATGGATGAATGTAATAATGGATGGATTAATTAGCGGATGGATGGATGGATGTAATAATGGATGGATGGATGGATGTTGGATGCAAGAACGGATGGATGGATGTTGGATGGAAGAACGGATGGATGGAAGAATGTAATAATGGATGGAAGAAAGGATGGATGGATGAATGTAATAATGGATAGATTATTTAATGGATGGATGGATGGAAGAACGGATGGATGGATGAATGTAATAATGGATGGAAGAACGGATGGATGGATGAATGTAATAATGGATAGATTATTTAATGGATGGATGGATGGAAGAACGGATGGATGGACAGAAGAACGGATGGATGGATGCATGGATGGACCGAAGAATGGAAGAATGGATGGATGGATAGATGGATGGATGGATGGAAGAACGGATGGATGAAAGAATGTAATAACGGATGGATGGATGGATGGATGGATGAATTGATTTATTAGTATTTTCTTTCCTGGTATAAATGTGTTGGTTTATAATGTTTTTAACATGGACTCTATCTCATTGATGCAGTCTCAGTTTAGACTCTATGGTACCTAAACACCAGAATGTTTTCATGTTTTCTTTACAGTCCAGTTCGGTTCTAAAGGCTCGGTCAGTCCAGTAACTCTGCTCAGCTTGTTGTCTTAGATCTCCTGCTGTGTTTCTAACACCTGCAGAGAACAAACTCTGCCTCAGCTTCGCCGTTCTGTTGAATTATTCATAGATTTGAAGGAAGCGTTTGATATTCAGGCCCCGTCCACACGTAGTCGGGTATCTCACAAAACAGAGATATTTTTCTACGGTCTGGCCTGTCATCCGTACGGAACCGGAGATTTTTGGCATCAAAAACAAATCTTTTTAAAATTCTGGCCAAAGTGGAGATTCGTGTTTTCTCCGTTTTCAGTATCTGCGTGTAGACGGACGAAGAATGATTTTTAAGAACCGTAACGTCGCTATATGCCACAATAAATGCTCAAACATCACATGTGCGACCTGTGTTTAGTCTCAGCATGACACAGCATTTTTGCCCTCAGAGCTGTGTTGGTATCATAAATTGTCAAAATGCGTATTGCTTGCTCGCTTGCTTTTCCAATCTCCATATCTGCTGCGTGCTGAAGATTGAGGATAGAAAGTTACTCTGAGCGGATAGGATCTGGGAGAACTACTGCCCCCTACAGGTTTGCCACGTCTATGAATATGCTGAAAAACACATTTATCCGGTTATGTGTGGATGGAGATTTTTTTTTCTTAAGGAGTGGAGGAAAATCTTTGTTTTTAAAAAACCTGGCTACATTTGGACATGGCCTCATATTAGCTTCATGTTCCTCTGATGATGATGATGCAGCTGTTGTTTGTTTTTGTTCCACAGCGTCGTTCTCCAGCCTGAAGACGGAGCTGGAACGAGTAAAAGCAGAGAAAGAACAGGTGATGTTATCTCTATAGCTATATTAAATAAAATGTTTAAACATCTCTGTTTTTCAAGAACTCATGTCAAAAACAAAAGTTTTAGCATTCAGTCAGTGAGCCGGAAACCATGGAATACATCAGTTATCAGTTATTGAGAGGAAATCCTACAGGATTACTCCGTCCATCTATCTGTCCGTCCATCCATCTGTCCGTCCATCCATGCATCTGTCCGTCCATCCATGCATCTGTCCGTCCATCCATCTGTCCGTCCGTCCATACATACGACCGTCTGTTCATCATCCGTCCATCTGTCCGTCCATCCATCAATCCGTCCGTCCGTCCATCCATCTGTCCGTCCATCCATCAATCTGTCCGTCCGTCCATCCATCCATCTGTCCGTCCGTCTGTCCGTCCATACATACGACCGTCTGTTCATCATCCGTCCATCCATCAATCTGTCCGTCCGTCCGTCCGTCCATCTATCTGTCCGTCCATCTGTCCATCCATCATCCGTCTGTCCGTCCATCCATCCATCATCCGTCTGTTCATCCATCCATCCGTCCGTCCATCCATGCATCTGTCCGTCCGTCCATCCATCTGTCCGTCCATCCATCCATTTGTCCATCCGTCTTTCCATCCGTCCATCCATCTGTCCGTCCATCCATCTGTCCATCAGTCCGTCCGTCCACCCATCCATTTGTCCATCCGTCTGTCCATCCATCCGTCCGTCCATCCATGCATCTGTCCGTCCATCCATCTGTCCGTCCGTCCATCCATGCATCTGTCCATCTGTCCGTCCATCCATCTGTCCATCCGTCCGTTTGTCCATCCGTCCATCTATCCATGCATCTGTCCGTCCATCCGTCCATACATACATCCGTCTGTTCATCATCTGTCTGTCCATCCGTCCATCCAACCATCCATCCATTTGTCCATCCGTCTGTCCATCCAACCATCCATCTGTCCGTCCATCTGTCCATCCATCATCCGTCTGTCCGTCCATCCATCCATCATCCGTCTATTCATCCATCCATCCGTCCGTCCACCCATCCATTTGTCCATCCGTCTGTCCATCCGTCCATCCATCCGTCCGTCCGTCCATCCATCTGTCCGTCCACCCATCTGTCCGTCCGTCTGTCCATCCATCTGTCCGTCCATCCATGCATCTGTCCATCCATCCGTCCATACATACATCCGTATGTTCATCATCTGTCTGTCCGTCCATCCATCCATTTGTCCATCCGTCTGTCCATCCAACCATCCGTCCATCCATCTGTCCGTCCATCCATCCATCTGTCCATCCATCTGTCCATCCTTCTGTCCATCCATACATCCGTCTGTCCGTCCATCTGTCCGTCCATCCGTCCGTCCACCCCTATCAAATATCAGGTTGCAGCTGAAAAATATCTACATACAACTTTTGGTCCATATTGTCCATCCATCCGTCCACCAATACATCCAGACTAAAAAAATCCTCAATATTGAATCTGAATAAAGTCTAAAATATTGTTGTGATCTCAGTGGATGGACCGGCCGTATCATCCTGATCGTGTCGTATTGTTGCGTTTCTGCAGCTGCAGAGCAGTTTAGCTGAGAAGACCGAGTCGCTGGACGGCATCCAGAGCGTCAAGACGAGCCTGGAGCGGCAGCTCAAAGAGGTCACCAGCGCAAAGGTTTGTGCCGCTGTTGAAAAACGGCCATGAAAAACTGCAATTTTCCGGACTTCGTCTGTTTCACTTTCGAGTCTGAAAGCACCCTTCTGCACTTTGTTCGGATGACCTTTACTGGTATTTTTGCGGCTGAAGACCTAGTAACAAAATATATATATATATATATATATATATATATATAGCGGGGTAAGGTTTTAAAAATAACCCACGACAGGCAAAATCCGCGAAGTAGACACCTTTATTTTTTACATTTCTAAATGTTTTAAGGCTGCATAACCCCTCACCACACACTTTATACACTTTTTCTAAGACATTAACCTTCCGAGATTTTAAAACATAAAAGTTTTGAGGAATATAGTTATAGGTAGTTGTTTGTGTTGTTTTTTTTTTCTTTAGGACGAGAAGATTCTTATAACCAGACTTGAAAAATTTGGCAAGTGCAGGAGACACGACAAATACGAGATTTACATTTGCCTCTAATCAATCAAGACGCAGAACACAATGCGTAAATAAAACATGTAAAATTGTATTGGCAAATCTGCGAAACAGCGAGGCGTCAAAAAGTGAACCGCATTATGGCAGAGTCCGAAATTAACGCTCACCAAATGCGAGAAAAATTTCAGTTTGGCAAGTAAAATTTGGGGAACTAACTGCCACATGTCGAGTAAACGTTTGCACCAAATTAGTTTTGCATATTAATCCTCGTAAGGATTTTTGTGACGCTCCTCTGCTGTCTGCATGCGATCTACACGCCGCACCGTACGTGATTTCCCATCATCCGCGTTAGCAGTCATCTTTGGGTTAAAACTAGCAGGAGGACATGACTGGGGCTGAGTGAAACAGTCAGTTTGTTTCAGACAGAAAATATTTTTGCATTTTCATCAGAACACAATTAGGATCAGCCAGCAGCAGCTTCAAGCGGTGTATCAAGATTCTGGACTCAGCGGGGTTAATATCCGCTCCGACTGAGCAGAACCTGAGCTCGCTAGGCTAGTATGCTGGGCTCTGCTGCCGAGTTAAAGCACTAACAATAATACGTGCTGCACGTTAGTCTCAAAGAATCAACTAACACCATAAAAAGTAACTATTTGTCGCTAGTCGCTTTGTAAAAATAATTGCCAGAGGATTCTAAGTACAGAAAAACAGTCGCTACGTAGGCAACGCTTTTTCCTTCTGGATGAGATGAAGTCACATGACTCTACGTAGTTATTTTTAGATTTTAATAGGTGTTAATTAAAAAATATTTCTAAAAATTGTTAAAAAATCTGAACCGACTAAAAAGTTGTTTTCTTATTAACTATTTTTGAAGTTGTGACTCCTTTCTGTCTGGCTCCAAAATAATATAATATTATAAAGTGATTTTTTTTTTTTTTTTTTTTTTTGGCTGTCTGTGTAAAAATCGTTTCAAATTTCGGTCAGTAAACATTTTTTCCTCTACCAGCCAACTTGGCTCAAAGATTTTATTTCGGACCCCGCATTACAGCGAGGGACGGCACACTCCTTTCGTTTCGCTTCCATTCAGCTTCATCTTTTAAAGTGCAGGTTACGTACTTGCTAATATGCATATAAAATGCTGTACAGAAAATTACCATTTGAAACGTTTATTGAGGTTAATTTAAATTAGGCCTGAACGATTAATTGATATTTGCAATTATATCGCAATTTGACAAAAGTGCAATTTCCTAATCACAAAGGCTGCAATTTGACTTGACATAAAAATTTCTGGTAAAGTCACGTGACTTGCAAACAGCTCAAACAATGTAGGGAAAGAAGGAAACGCTGCACTTTAACCAGATATAAAATGACCTAAAGCTTAACAGAATCCAACGCTGCACAATAGTTGGTACCAAAGAGGAACAGAACATCAGTTGTGAGAAATTATATCTGCTATGAAAACGTTGATGCTGCACAACGCCAGGTAATGCAGAACCCGCCTTGCTGCCTCACGAGGTACAGTACGAAACTTTATCAACACCTAAGAACATCACACCACCATATATGAGAGTTGCACGGCTAAACTGACCGCCACCAGTGTTTCAATTTCCAGTAAACAAACTTCCAGATGACAGGGATCGCTGACCGAGCTGTTTGAAAGAATCGCTCGTTACGAACATAAAAAAACGGCACACTGAAATAATTCGTGCTATAACGGGTTTTATAGCCAAAAGTTTGCTTTGTTAAGCATGATGAAATAGCTAGGATTCAATCTCACGAACACATTTTAGCCACATTTAGAGTCTGAAAGTGCATTAGATCGATGGAAAATTAAAAATCAGAGCTTGTTCCTTAAAGCATCCTACTTCCTGGATAACCAGGCGGAGGAAAACATTGCAGCCAGAGGGAATTATTAGCTGGGATCAAAAGGAAGAAAACCTTGATTGCAGAACGACACCGATGACCAACGAGTGTGATGATTAAAAGTAGACAAAGTTGTTTATATTTGCCTTTGTCTTAAAATAAGTCTATTTTATGGAATAGAATAAATTATGTATAAAGAAATCTGTTCATAATACACAATATTTTTGATTGCATTTATTAAAAAACGCATTAGAAAAGCCCCACTAAAATAATTGCAAATTAAATCGCAATCGCAATATTGAAGAAAAAAAATCGCATGTTGATTATTTTCCAAAATCATTCAGCCCTAATTTAAATTTAACCGTGCATAACTGCGAATATGTTGATTTAAAAGTTTCATAATCTTGACGTGTGACGTAAGGTGGGGGAGTCATATTGCTGTGCGCTGGTTTCTCAGTTTCTCGTTATCAGATCCTGTGGTTGTGTTATCAAGAGTCAGCGTGTTCATTAGCTTTGGATTGTTATCATTTTTCTTAAAAATGGTAAATTATTGGGTTTTCTGTAAAAGCACCAGACTGTTGGGACATCAAACCCGTATCCAAAAACAAAAAAAACCCATAAAACAGGCAGCATCTTTCGTATCTGGGAAAACCCTTAACATTTATGGGGCTCAATTCGGACCAGAGGATTAAAACACCAGCAATGTGAAATAGTATATTGAAGCAAAGATCATAGACTCTAACATCTTCATGGGACCTCCGTCTCCAAGCAGCCGGCTGGGAGACACGACCGGATCTATCACAAGCTCAGCTCTACGCAGACGTGATCTCTGCTTTGTAACTCTTCTGTCCAACATCTGCTAATTACCAGCTTTGTTGAAAGTTTACAATAAATTATTATAATCGACGTGATACTTGGTTTGTAAAAGAAACAGTAAAGCTAACTTGTAGCACCGAGGCTAACCGTTAGCATTGGCTATCATCGGTTTGATTTCGGTTTTTATGCTTCTCCTGCTCTCCTCCTCGTCTCTCTTTGTTATCTGGGGCAGGTGGTAGGCTCATAGCTGTATGGTTGAGTTCAATCATATGTTTAGTTGTAAATGTTTAACATTTATTCCATAGTTTTCTATTGATCGAGCTGACAGGACTCCCTTGTCTTACGGCACTTCCGGTCTGGCCTTCTCATAAAAACAACTCTAAAAGCAAAAATTATGTATATATTAGTACATTTTTATTTAGAAACTGTTCCTAATATCTCTAAACTATGATTTAAGGGGTGCTCTAACCTGCAACCAGACTTTAAGAGTATGTGTGCAGAAGAAGACGAGCACTGCTGTTTGCGTCGTACCCCTCCCACTCCCAGAGGATTACCCCCGGTAAATTTCTTGATGTCCAAAAAAAGCCGAAAGGCGATGCTGCAGTAAAAAGTGGTGTATTCAAAAAAGACAACCGCGGTTAAAGATCACACTGAATGGTCCCCGAATCTTCCAGAGTGTCTGTCTGGAAACGGCTTTAGTGAACGAACTGATTACTGGAAACTAAACCGGTGAAACGCGAGGTCACTGTGCCTTTTTTCCTTCCCTTCCACTACATTCGTTTATTCTGTGCTTCCACCTCAGGTTGCGCTAGAAAGTCAGGTCCTGGACGAGAGAGACAAAGCCCAGCGGCTGCAGACGGAGCTGGACGTCAGCGAGCAGGTGCAGAAGGACTTCGTCAAGCTTTCTCAGACGCTTCAGGTGAGCAGGAAGTATTTGGCACACAATGTATATTTTCTCTATTGACAATATTGCAAGAGATTAATGTAGGTTTTTATAGTTTCCTTATAACCGATTTTTCAGTGTGCTGGTAAGTTACTGCATACAAAGTAATAGACTTGTAAAAGTCTGTGAAACATCCTTGTAATTGGTCGTAGCACAACCAGTATTTATCGGTGTACCTTTATTATTTGTTGTTGCGACTTGAAATGTGTTTTACATAAAACATACCTTTTTTTTATATGTTTCTGCGGTAATTGTACTGTAATTTAATTTCGCATGGTAAATCAACCGGCACCCCAACCCTGGTCGACTAGCACTACGGCAGGACAAATTTCTAGTGGAAACACGGTTGTATTATGGGTTTTTTTCTGTCCAGCCTCTACGAGGTTTTATCTTGCAGGATTGCTCTGGATTTGGCCCTATCCTTCCTCCCATTACCTCTAACCAGCATTCATGTCCCTGCTGATGAAAAGCTTCCCCACAGCATTGTCCTGCCAACTCCATGTTTCAACATGTTGTATTCGTAGCGACGTGCAATGCTGTTAGTTTGGCTCAAAAGTTAAATTCTGGTTAGATCGAGTGATTTGGGTTTATTTTTTCTTTTTTGGCATATGCTGATGCATATAGAGTTCACGGTCAGCCAATAGCCGTTTTCTAAAGGTTTTTCGCCTTGTTTCCCAATAAAATGTCCCACTAATAATTACAGTAAATGCACAGCATTTCTGAACCCTATCAGCTTTCTAACGCCGTATTTAAACAAGACTTAATTCTTATTTCAGTTTCTTATGCACTGAAGAATAGGAAAATCAAACATTTAAACAAAGTTAACAAAACCAAACGATAAACTGAAAAATCACTGAATATACAAAATGGGTAAATAAAGAAAAATGCTGAATCATGTCCCTGCTGATGAAAAGCTTCCCCACAGCATTGTCCTGCCAACTCCATGTTTCAACATGTTGTATTCGTAGCGACGTGCAATGCTGTTAGTTTGGCTCAAAAGTTAAATTCTGGTTAGATCGAGTGATTTGGGTTTATTTTTTCTTTTTTGGCATATGCTGATGCATATGAGTGTGACGTGGTGTGACGTGTCCCACCAGGGACATGAACACTTTAGATCACTGCTACACTACAATAAAAAATGCATATCGCTCTGTCCCCCGTGCTGCTTTGGGACTTTCCGACCACTGCCTGGTCCACCTCATCCCATCTTACAGGCAGAAGCTGAAATCTGCTAAGCCTGTAGTAAGAACTGTGAGGAGATGGACAGATGAGTCAAAGATGCAGCTACAGGCCTGCTTTGACTGCACTGATTGGAGCGTCTTTGAAGCAGCGGCTTCATCCCTGGATGAACTGACCGACACTGTGACATCCTACATCAGCTTTTGTGAGGACATGTGTGTGCAGACCAAAACCTTCTGCTCATTCAAAAACAATAAACCGTGGTTCACTGCAGAACTGAGACGGCTACGCCAGGACAAGGAGGAGGCCTACAGGAGTGGGGATCGGGACCTGTACAAGCAGGCCAGGAACAAGCTGACAAAGGAGATCAAGGCAGCAAAGAGGAACTACAGTGCTAAGCTTAAGGACCGTTTTTCTGCTAACGACCCCTCTGCAGTTTGGAGCTACCTGCAGACCATTACTAACTGTAGGAGACCATCCCCCCACCCTGTGGAGAGCCCCCGCCTGGCTGAGGACCTCAACGACTTCTTTTCCAGGTTTGAAAGGACTTTCACACCTCCCACCTCCCCCACCATCTCCATCACAAAAGACCCAGCTTCACCCCAAACCACCCACGTACCTGCCTTGACGATCTGCGAACAGGACGTGCGCCAGCTATTTCAGAGACAGAAAATTAAAAAGGCTCAGGGACCAGACGGAGTGTCCCCAGCCTCTCTGAAATTCTGTGCTGACCAGCTGGCTCCCATCTTCACCCAGATCTTCAATAACTCCCTGGAGCTGTGTGAGGTCCCCTCCTGCCTCAAACGCTCCACCATCATACCGGTTCCCAAGAAGTCCCCAGTCACTGGATTAAATGACTACAGACCAGTTGCCCTAACATCTGTGGTCATGAAATCCTTTGAGCGTCTGGTACTGACCCACCTGAAGGACATCACAGATCCCCTGCTAGACCCCCTGCAGTTCGCCTACAGATCAAACAGGTCAGTGGATGATGCCGTCAACATGGCTCTACACTACATCCTGCACCATCTAGACTCTGCAGGTACCTACGCTCGGGTCCTGTTTGTGGACTTCAGCTCTGCGTTTAACACCATTGTCCCAGAGCTCCTCCACCAAAAACTGTCCCAGCTCACCGTGCCTCCCTCCACCTGTCAGTGGATTACCAGTTTCCTGACTGACAGGAGGCAGCAGGTGAAACTGGGTAAGTTCACATCCAGCTCCCGTTCCCTCAGCATCGGCGCCCCCCAGGGATGTGTTCTCTCCCCACTGCTCTTCTCCCTTTACACCACTGACTGCACGTCGAGGGACCCTTCTGTGAAACTCCTGAAGTTTGCAGATGACACCACCGTCATTGGACTCATCCGCGACGGCGACGAGTCTGTGTACAGAAAGGAAGTGGAACAGCTGGTTCTCTGGTGCAGTCAGAACCACCTGGAGCTAAACCCGCTCAAAACTGTGGAGATGACAGTGGACTTCAGGAAGAGACCACCATCAACATCTCCTCTCATGATCCTCAACAAGCCAGTCCCCACAGTGGAGTCTTTCAGGTTCCTAGGATCCACCATCACACGGGACCTGAAGTGGACCTCACACATCAACATAATAAGGAAAAAGGCCCAGCAAAGGCTGTACTTTCTGCGTCAGCTCAGGAAGTTCAACCTGCCCCAGGAGCTGCTGATCATCTTCTACACAGCAATAGTCCAGTCTGTCCTGACCTCATCCATCTCTGTCTGGTTCGGATCCGCCACCAGGCAAGACAAGGACAGACTGCAGAGAACAGTCAGGACTGCAGAGAGGATCATAGGAACCGATCTTCCCTCCATTCAGGACCTATTCCGGGCCAGGGTCAGGAAGCGGGCCAGGAAAATCACCACTGACCCCTCACACCCTGGCCACAATCTGTTTAGGCTCCTCCCCTCAGGTCGGCGTTACAGAGCGTTGTACGCCAAAACCACCCGACACAAAAACAGTTTTTTCCCCCAGGCTGTCGCTCTGACGAACTCTGTCTAGTCACAGTGTGTGAGTGCACTCACATAACAATAAACTATAACTCTGCACTTCTGTACATACTCACTGTAAAATAACCCCGGCTTGGTGTATATATTATCCTTTATTATTTACGATCTGATATTTATTTGTATTTTTACTTATTTTTGTTCATATTTTTCTTTTTTTTTCTTTTTTCTTTTTTATTTCACTTATTCAAGTTCTGTACTGGAGGAAAAAGTTTGCCGGAGTCAAATTCCTTGTATGTGACATACTTGGCCAATAAACTGATTCTGATTCTGAACTGAAATGACAGTAGAAAAGTTGTTAGTATTTTGGTAGTGCATGCATCTTCAAGTCATATCTGTTTTCTATTTTTGGTGGTTTCTGATTTTAATGTGGAAACTAAATGTACGATGTGAAATACAGCCATTGGTCTGAGTATTTGTATTTTTTTATTTTTTTTTTATAGGAAGAGATCAAATATAAATCGATTAATTTCTCAGGTAATACCACGTCAACATCATAGTGTTTGTAGCTAAAGTTTTATTCGTGACACAGTCCCTATAAGGAGTTTAGACAAATAAAACAGGTGTGTGTGTGCATATATATATATATATATAAGGATTTTAACATTGAATAGTAAGAACATTTTAAAAGTTTCCTTCAGATTCACCCATACCCACGACCAAACCCACTCAAACCCCATAGAGATTAACATTTTACAATTATTGCATGGTCACATTGTTGTTATATGATCCAGATTTTGGTCTGTCGTTTAAAGGTTTAAAATTTGCTCCTTTTACAGAAAAAAAAAGTCTAAGGGAAAAAATTTCTACACCATGGAACCCTGCGGTCTGTCTGCACATGTTACTGTTCTTGTAGATATAACAAATTCATAAGTGGCTAGGGAGCTTGTCTATTTACACATTCATAAAAAAGTTTTAAAGGGGAGGCATTATGCTTCCTCCAGGCGACTATCGCACATTAAAATAAAATTGTTGCACAAATTCTGTCGGAAAATCCTGCATACATCCAAATCCACTTTTAAAGAAATTTGCCTTCTCTTCACCTCCGTATTTGACGCCTTGATACTCGCCTGAGCATCTCTAAGACCCTCCTATCCTTTGTGAATTATCCAATATCCGACCCTGAAAGTGAGGTTTTTGAAGAACCAGAGAGAATTTTTACAAAATGTATCAGTTTTGTAATATACAAACCCCTTGGCACGTTTTATAAATATTAATTATCATGAAGCTACGTTTTACATTGAAATAGGACTGCTACGATTAGTAGATTCGTTTGTCGACAATTAAAATTTTCTAGAAAAAAATTTCAGTTATGGACGTCATTGTTTATTTTTTTAAAGCTTTATTTTTCTCTTAAAACGGTCGCTGTCCCTTTTATCTGCTCTTTCTGCCTTTCTGCACATGCGCAGTCGTGGCAATCGGGCTCATTTGCAGCGTCACCAGAAGCAGTGTCGGTAATGAGCCGACAGCCTAGCTCTTAAAAATACTGGAGAGTGTAATGTGTACGTGTAATTCAAAATTCAAAAAGTAGAAGCTGCTTTCCAGGATGGTATAGCCATTGTTTTTGAGCTTCTTAAAGGGAAGCCCGCTGTGGCTGATAACAAACACGGGCAGTAGCCCCTGTTAGCTAGTTAGCTTGTTAGCTGCCAACGTTAGCATCAACAGTCGAGCGATTTTCTCTTTTTCCCCAATATGTTGGCTTTTTACCTTCTCTTGTCCAGTGATATTCATAGATTGATGAAAACGTCCAGATTCTCTCATATGACGTCCTGTAAGGCCCGACCTGCTGCTTTTAGGCTGGTTCTGATCCGTTTATACACGGATTAGCAGCTGACGGGACATCAGGGTGCAGGTGTCACAACAACAAAAAACTGCTTCTTATTCGTATTATTGCCTTAAAATACTTTTTTGGTCAGAATGTAATGCTTACTCTGACTTTAGATGTTGAATAGACTTGGGCAGGAAGAATCATTCAGTAGTTTTGATGAAGCTCCTGAATGAAGAGGCTGTTGTATTATTTTATGGATGCAACATTAAACAGTGGTGATGGTAATTTCACTACGCTTAGCGCACGTCATGTCTCTGGTGTAACAGTAATTTTTTTATACAGTTCATAACTTAACCACCTTTAAAATAATTGTTTTTGCTACAGAACACTTCGATTAACATGCGAATATTAGAGCAGCTGCTCCTGCACTAACATGCATTTTAAACAGATTAGTCGACTAATCAGCAAAAATAATTGGTGATTAGTCGACTATCAAAACGATCGTTTGTGGATGATTTAACAAATAGTTATTTTTAATGAAACAGCATTATTTCAAAACAGCAGAAAAACAAAGAATGCAAATTAAAGATGAAACATTGCGTTTTTATTTAGCCACTAGGAGAAGGCAGCCAAGCAATGTGTGAAAGCTAGTCATTTCATCTGACCACTTTTTCTATAAGCTCAAATATGTCTGTCAGATGTGTTCATAAAGGTGGAAAATTGCCACCTATAGCATCACATAGTCTTGAGATTTTGAAAATTATGTTTTAATGCCCTGCTAGTGTCAAAATTAGCACATTTCATGATGGAAGTGTCTTGCAAAGCAAGCTACAGTCATAAATGTACTAAAGGCATCTTTATTCCGTACATTTCTCCTCAACTACTGCTGTAGGTGCTCACTGGGCTCCTCAACAGGATGGCTGACCTGATCCGTATTGGATGATTAGCAGAGTGAAGTGAAACGCCGAGAATAATAAAAAAGAACTAGCAGAACATAGCTTTTTATTTATTGAAACATCAACCCCAGTTGTTTAAATCCACTTCCACCATCATGATTTATGTCTCTGGATTCAACAGATTACAGAGATGCAACAGCTGTTGCTCTGCCTTTAAAAGTAGCTAAGTTATGTTAGGAAATGTTTGAATAGTTTCATGACTGGTTTAGTAACTTATTGGTGGTCTTAAGCAAAATATTACGTGAATATTTATCTTGCCCACTTGTCCAAGAAGCTTTCGTCAAGCCTGCGACTTTGCAGGACTCTGGGATTAATGTATTCGGAGCAGACTAGGAGTCTTTAAAAAACTTTACAGAAATAAAACATGATTGCATAAGGAAGTGGATCAGAGTGATTTAAATGATTGATTCTGATACTGAGGCTATGTGGAAATTGTGTTTGGGAGCACAAGTGGCTGTTAGATCAGTTCTGGTAAGGAATGTCCGCATCAGTTTAGCTGGGGACAAACCCGACATGTCCCCGGTTAAAACCAAACTGACACGTCTTTTCAGTTTAAAAAAAAAAACACAGAATATACCGACGTGAGCAGAATTACATCTGTTAAATTAATACGTTTTGGTAACGGTACATTTTCTTCCAAATGTATCACCTGGAATAAAAACGAACCGACAAAAAAACGACGACGACAAAACGCAAACAATGAAACGTGTTAATTTTTTTGTCCTCAGGTGCAGCTGGAGCGAATACGACAGGCGGAGTCGTTGGATCGCATCAAAGTAATCCTGAACGACACCAACCTGACCGACATCAACCAGCTTCCAGACACATGATAGCCTCTGAGCGCAGACTGGCTTCGGTTTACACGCCCCCACCCCACCACCCGCCCGCTAACATAATAATCCCACCCTTCCCCGCCGCCCCTAACCACACCGGACAGGAATCCGACGCTTCGCTGGGAGCCCCATTTCAAGCCTTGGGTAGAATAATGAAGAAGAACACTATTTAGACGTGTAAATAACTTAATGTGTGACTGTGTATTGAGGGGGTGGAAAACCCTCTCCCCGTGTGTGTGTGTGGGGGGGGGGGGGGGGGTCTGCTTGCCTCATGTTTCTACTGTAGATACGACTGTCTGTATTAGCTCAACCAAAAACAAAGGTTTTGTCGTCCTCTAATGCACTTTTCATCTCCCGGTCTCCTCCTGTGCTCCAAGCGTTTGATAATCGCTTCTTTAATACACTCACCTCTGATTCTTTTTCTCCACTCCTCTCCACCCTAAAAGCAAATTATGAAGGATGGGAAATTCTTGCACATACTTTGGCTGGGGTTAAAAAGGAGCATAAGGCAACCAGTACCTTCCAATTTCTTGAACATCCTCTGCTGAATTCTCCTGGTTTTGGTGCTCGTTTCGTCTTATCTTCGGCGTTCGTCCAGTCCCAGTCGGCGGACGTCAGGAAAAAAACACTATTTGACTCCTGGAACATTTAGTGAAGGAAAAACAAAGATGACGAGTCAAATAAAAAACAAAAACGGAGGAGTTTAGGAAGTACGACTACCTTTGTTCAGGTAGGTCTCGACACGACGATCTTATCGTCTTTGTTTTAAGACGCTTAAATGTTTCTGGGCAGAAGATGTGGATTCTTAACGAGCTGTTTTCTCCCCATTTCCCCCCGCACCGCCTGGCTGCTTTGTTTTCATTAAACTGTCATGAAATGGTTTTGTCCGTCACTACAAGAACCTCTGTTGTCTGTGAACCGATTTGGATTAAATGACCTCAAAACTTTGAGTGCAGCCATTGTCTGTGTGGAATCGAAGGTTATTTTTTTACTTTAGGAAGGACATTTGGAGCGATTCCAGAAATTAAGACCTTTAAAGCATGTCTCTCAGGGTGTAACCGTACAGAGAAAAAAAAAAAAAATCATAGTTCAGACATATTTTGGATTCTAAAATTACAGTTTGGTACGCTATAATCAAGAGGAAATATATACAAATGTGGATATTCTTTTTTTTTTTTTTTTTTTTTTTTTTTTTTTTTTTTTTTTTACTCTTAGCCTTTTACTTCCTGAGATTAATTGAACTGCATTACTAAAAACTTTGTTAAACAAATAGAACTACATTTAGGAATTGGTTGGAATTTCCAAAATGTTTAAATAGCACAAGCGGACTTAGCAAGAGTAGAAAAGAATATAAACACTTGAAAACAGTCAGTGGCTACGGTTAAATGGACGCAAATAATTGGATAAAATGCCTGATCTGAATTAAAATGCTTCATATGAACTCAGCAGTCGGATTACTCTGACCCAATCAGACTCATTCAGATCAAAATTTCATTCTGATTGGGAAGGGTGGTTTATCCCGATGGTTAATCCGATCGTGTTGCATGTATACTCCTATTCGAAATGTAGGTCATTCCTGCTTATGTCTGTTAAGTCATGCGTAGACATACAATACGTCGGGCATAAAAAATAAAAGGGTTCTGTTTTTAATTTGTTTCTGTACATCAGAATGAAGGCTTGTGGAAAAAAACGTGACCAGAAAAAAAATAAAAGCACGCTCTTAAGAACATCGTCGTCCTCCATTTCTAATGGGTTCGTTTACAACGGAAGTCAATTTCCTCTTCTAAGGCCATTTCCAGTGTTTCTGATTGTTCTATAGGTGTGAAATTCTAATCCGTACAATGATCGGCTTAAAGATATTTTGCACATAGCTACTGTTAAAGACGCACTTCTGAGCTGCTTTATCATTTCTTCGTGGTCTTTACATGATGATTAGGCCATTTTTAGCCAAAATAAAAAGAACCCGTGCCGTTTTCTACGACGTGGCTTCTGCAGAGCGGCAACAGCTCAATAGCAATTTGCCTCTGCGTTGTGGGCTGAACCGTTGGCCGCTACTGATTTGCAGTCATTTAAATGCGGCAATGCTCAGGACAGCAAATTTTTAGCTTAATCTTCTTAAGATCTTCATCTAGCATAAGAAAAAATGCCACAAGAACATGCTAACAAAAAAAAAACCAAACAATTTTGTTGGAGTGGGTCGTTAATGTTTGGACATTTTTAAATAATACTTTGCAGATATTTAAGAAATAAAACGTGCTTCAATCACTTTGGAGTTCTATACATTCTATACATCTGTAATAGTTGCAAAAGTCCAGCCCCTCCCATATAATAAGGCTATAATATAACTAAACTATCACACATTTACAATTATGCTAAGTGCTCTATCCCAGTTTTAGACTGAGCGAGACTTTCGCTTTGTGCTCTACGGCGTTTGCGTGTTTCAAAATTGCACTAACCGAATGACCAATTGTACCAAGTTCAGCTTCCACAGGCTCCCTTTTCACAACATACGCAGACTACAGCTGTAATGGAGGACAGCTCTGACGATATTGAAATCCCGGGTCAGTGTAAGTTGGAATCTGTTACATTAAAAGCCTGTAAAAACCTCAGATGCTAATACCCAGGGTTCGTATTATGGGGGAGCTAAGGGGAGCAAGGCACCCCTGAAGGCCCCCAACTGACAGACCATAAGGGAGGTCTAAAAGGTTCAGTTTTAATTTAGTTTAGTTTTTTTTCCCCCACAAGAATCCTAATGTGTTTCAAATTAAAATGAAATCATAATTTGTCCATCTTGTGTGTTAAATTTCTCACATTACATTTTCCGAACACTCATTTCTTCTTAAAGCGATAGTCTGGATCTCTAAATGAATTACAAATTATAAGACTTTTATTAAATTGACCTCCTGGCCTTAAATGTTGATATAAAATAAGTCATTTTATGAATTATAACATTACGGGTAAGTCCCGCCTTCCCGTATCTCAGCTATGGCTCAAAAGCCACGGCGCCGTCCACCTGAACCAATCAAGTGATGGTCATGCTCGTGCTCATAACTGCACGCATGCTCAGTTTTTCCTGCCAATCAAGCACATTTGGAACGACGTTGTCTAGGATTAGATTTGACAAAGTCTTACTCAGGTTTTGGACATGATCTTAAAAAGTATACTGGATTATTTCGGTTTTAAGGACCCAAAAAAATGAGCAGTGAAGTGCAAGTTAATCGGTGTTGCTGAATCATTTCCCACAGCCAGTGGAAAAGTAGGGACACACAGTAGGTCCATGTGCCAATGGAGTTCTCTGCTTGCAAAAAACGTAACTGGTGTGCAATGGATGAATGGAGAAGTCAGCAGTGAATTACAGAATAGACAAAAGATTTCAAGCATTGAGACAGTTTATCTTAAAAAAAAATAGTAGAAATGTTAGACAGAAAAGAAAACGAACACTCATTTAATGCAAGAAATCAGCAAGTTTTTCAGAGATTTTGCCAATTCAAAATGGCTTTTAGAGAGCCCCCAATCATGACTAAAAAAAAACGTAATATCGCTAAAATGTGCGTAAATCATAGCACGCTTGTTTGTTAGCAAGCTAGGTTTGTTAGAAATTGGTTCACAAATCAGACTTGTGGTACCTGTGGTCCCTACTGATTTAAAGATAATGTAGGACTAATGTACTGATACTAGATCTTTGTTAAGCAAATATTTTGGTTTTGATGGTGATGATGATCAGCATAGTCATAATGATGGTGTTTCTGATCTAAGTTGCCCCGTGATTTGTGTTCTTGAATGGCTGTAGGGGTTAGGGTTAGAGTTAAAAAGCTGGATTGCATGTTGATCACGTTTTTTTTGTTTGCTCGCTAAACTACCAAAATATATATATTTTTTTATATGGTTTTCACCGTTGTGACATAAATATATAGGTGTGTGTGAATTTTGAAATCGCAGTGCACAATGAAAAATATGGCTCCTTGGGTTAATTCGAACCCTGCTTATGCCTTAGAACCCCCGAGACGTTTCGAACTCACAGGGGGAATATCGTTAACTATTCGCAACAAAACGTGGTTAAATGGAGGAGTTTTAGGGCAGATAACGCCTTATTACAGGTAGGAAATCTCCTGCCTTGATTGGCTCCCGTTATATGGATATACGCTGATCGCGACTGAATATAAACTACTCCAAGTGGCTCCAAACTTGTCTGGTCGGGTATATGAACGTAATATTGGCTAAAAATAAGGTCTGGGTTGAAAAAAACCTAAATAACTTTTCCTTTAAATTTTTTTTTTTTTTTACAGTATTGCAATAAATCGTATTGCACCCCAATGTATGACGATACATATCGTATCAACAGTTTTTTTACCAATACAACCTCCTGCAGTCTATCCTAGGGAAATGAAGACACGCAAAGGAGAAACTGGTGAGACTAATCATGTTTTCGGACTGTGGGAGAAAGCTGAATGTAACTCCTTGGCCAAATTTATAAAATAAGAAATTATACTTTACAGTTAATAAATAGCATACTCAAATTAAATTAAAAATAAATTTTATCGTCATCCAACACAAAGAACACTTGTTAAAATTAGCAATATGTGCACCGTCCACTTAATGCTGTAAGAAAATCAGAATAAAAAGTAATAAATATGTCCAAAGATGCATGCAAAAAACTTTTAAATGTACATTATTCAAACGTCTGATAGCCGAAGGAATAAGGGACTTTTGATATATCTTTGGGTTTTGCATTTCACAGCGCCGTACCTCTGACCTGAGGACAGGAAATGTACAAGAGGTGCATAAATCCGCTTTTTGTTTGTTCGGACTGGAGACCAGCGGGTCGAACACCAGTCTTCTCCCACCGTATTGGGAAGATGGTTGGACCAACCAGGACAGATTTGCTGTACAAAAAGAAAATCTAAAGCTGGTTTCCTTATTGATTGACTTCATAAATTCACACTGCGTCAAAGTATTCAGGCTTCAGCTGTATTTGCTCATCGTGGGCGAGTGTTTGTGTATAAATAACCGTGTTGATTGGGCGTATATGTGAGCGGGTTTGTCGCTTTCAGGTGCACGGCTGCTGAGAGTGGAGTAAAGGATGGAAGGCCTGCAGCCACGGAGCAACCAAAGGACTGCTAAGCTCCGCTACGGAAGGCTGCAGCTGCCAATCTGATGGGAGAAACGGCACCACCCAGAGGTCGCAGCATTTTCAACAACAGGGGTCGAAACATTCTGGTCGTAATCCATTTTAACCCGTTACTTTTTAAATATGATAGTATACATTCATTTTAAATCAAATCGAAGCAATATATATATATATATATATATATATATATATATATATATATATATATATAAAATAAATGACTGCACTTTAATCCTGCTGTGACACTTCACAACTTCCTCCTCCCATAAACTCCTGCCAAACTCGAGATTGTAATGAAGCACCACTTCACCCACAGTTTGGAAAATTGGGGAAAACATTTTTCGTAAAGGCGCTTGAATTAACCCCATGGCACTTCTGGCTTAATGGGGAGCCTAAAATTCACGCTGTTCCCTGCCAAAAGAAACTTTAAATGGAATGGAAGGATGATCGTTATTTTCTGATCCCATTTGAAGTGCTCCGGGGATATGACACACGGTGAATTTTAAAGACACATTTTGATGTAAAGAAAACACACATTTTTGACAGGCGGCAACGGTTACTTTAGGTTTTGTGTAAGAAAAAAAAATACTTGGCGGACTGGAACTGAAAAAGCAGGAGGAGAAAAAAATTGCCGTGATTTTACCCGGCATCACCACTTTCCTCCATGACGAAGGAATGAGCATTAAACGTGCAGAAAACCTCTATAAATCTAATAATGTGGAATATTGGAAATAAATGACAGGCATTTTTTTTTTCAATTATTTCTTCACATTTGTTTTCACTTACACATTTATTTATTTATTTCCTCAATTATTTATGTCCTATTGTCTTTCCAAATTTATTTATAAATGCACTTATTAACACATTTATTATTTTTTTTTATTATTATTTTGACAGGCTCAGTCCTCCATACCTCTGAGCCACTTTGTGCACTGCAAACACAAAATGCCAGCACTTTATTACCAGCGTTGTAAAACACAGTGTCTAAATTAATAAGTGAAATCCATCAAAGCATTTTCATCACCACTGATAAGAGGTTACAGATCAATAATGAAATAACATTATTTATAGCTCAAAATAAAATATCCAAGCTTTTTTACCCATTTATTTTTCGTTCTATTCTTTCGTTTTATGAGTTTTGTGTTTTGCCTTCTTAAGCTTTTAAAAAAGTGTCAATAAAAACGGTTTCTATGGGGAAATTATTAGTTTATCGTCCTTTTATTTTAAGGATTATCTAATTCAAGGGTCCACCTTTCTGGGAGAGCCTACAGGGGGAGACAAATATAGTCACAATGGTAAATCTGATCTAGAAGAAGACAGTAAAGGTGGGGAAACATAAAAAAAGGAGAACATGACTGTGAAGCTGGCTTCTGCTTCCTTTTTAGGTAAAGGGTTATTCCTACATTTTTTCTTTTTATCTAGCCCACCTTTACTCAGCTGTGGTGTAAAATCGATGACGCACTGATCCACTTAAAAAAAACAGATAACACTTATTTTTTATTTCAGATTATTAAAAATACAATAAAGATTTCTTAAGGTAGCCAATACAATGCAAAAAATGTGGATCTGCTGTGCTACAAGTGATTTCAGACTGTTTAATTGTAGATAATCTTTGTTTTGGGATCTGATTTAAGGTTTAGGATGTTTTAATACATAAATCCTCACGGTGCCAGGAAACTTTTAAAGAGAGGTGCCCCAGGAGGAATCTATGATGGAGTATTAGGGCCATTGCAAATGAAAAACATTTTGGAGTAAAATTTACACCCAACAAGCACAAAAATTCTGAGATTAATTGCACACGTTTTCCAGAAAAATTTCGGAAAGTCTCTGATGTCAAAAAAGTAACAAAATTACCAGCGAATACTCGGAATTACTGAGATTAATTGCAAACGTTTTCAAAAAAAAAAAACTCGCAAATTCTGTCATAAAAGTTTTAAGATTACAAGTTAAAACACCAAAAATTTTAGATTATTTCACATAGTTTTTAAGGAGACAAAAAGCGTAATTCTCTGATGTAGAAAAGTAGAAAATTTGCGAGAAAAGAAATTTCTATGATTAAAGGCATACATTTTCAAAATCTAAACCAAGATATTTCTGATAATGTAAAGTCAAAAATTTTATAAAAAAAAAAAAAAGTAAACCTTTAATCATAGAAACTTATTTGTTTTTTCACGTAATTGTTCTACTTTTTCTACATTGGAGAATTCTGCTTTTGTCCCTAGAAAATATGTGAAAAATCAGAAATTAATTTAAGAAATTTTGAGTTTTTTGCGGCAGAAATTTACTCCAAATTATGTTGGGTTTTTTAACAATGGCCCTAATATTACATATTCTTTCCATGCAGACAAGCATTGGCTCTACATCGAGCTGGATCACATTTATTTACGTTTTTAAAATATCTGGCACCTCACACAAAGTGGCAGGGTACAAAAATATTTATCTGCCAGAGGTTGGAAATGAATACGGGAGCTAGTTGTGTCACGTTAAGACAGAATTTGCCTTGAAAACGAGAATCTTGTATAAATGAGAAAGGTCATAACAGTAAAACGGGGGAAGTTTTAGTTCCGACTAGAAGAAAATTTGAGGAGATGGGCCTCTTTATGTCTTTTTAAGAAGTCCTAACCCGTCAGACGAACATTTAACGTGACACAAACCAGTTTTCATTTAAAGAATACACGTATTTTTTTGTCACACTACATTAAGACACGGCTACTTTTGCTCTGCTAGTTTTGGCAGTTAAACGTGTCTGTAGTCTGGATGCCCAAATTTTCTTAAAATATTTTATATTTTGGGAATTGTAGCAGATAAAACAAAGGTTAAACAGATAAACTGCGCCTTAAATCAGTGTTTTCCAACCTTGGTTCCTAGAGGGCCCCCTTGCCCGTGTCGTAAACAACCCCAACTGCATTAGAAACCTTTTATGACCAGAAAATAAAAAAGCATGTTTTTGTTCTTATCCATCTTGATTTACATTGTAGTCTATAAAGCCAATTTTCTTTTTCGGGTTTTGGATTTTATAAATCGATCTCTAGGGACCCCAGGTTGGGAACCACCGCCTTAAATGATCTTTACTTCTTATGCAATAATTCAGTGCAGATTTGATGAGTTGTTGCGGATTTACTTTGAACTTGAGGGGCATCTAAGGCCGTAGTTTACAGATTTGGGGTCATAAAATATTCAGAGGTGTGTATTAGCTAATTATGCAAACTCAGATTAATTTATTTCTAGGTTTTTTTGGGGGAGAGAAAATGTACTTTTAGGTGTACTTTTAATTGAGAAATATTTCTGGATTCTCTGCCCTGTGTGGATAACTTTACCGAATTAAGAAGAAACATGTTTTAACCAAAAAAATGCAGCAGACACAAACACAACTGTAGCAAACTTTGTTATTTTAATGTTATTTTCCATCTGCCAGGTGCCTTATTAGATAAAGAAGATGCAGTAAACAAGTAATATATCATCACTGGAAGTATTTCCCCCTGTTCTGAATGGCGTACATCCGGGATTTGTATAGCGCTTTTTGCGAGACAGATAACTGAAAGAGCTTGATTCTACACTGAATCCTTCACACACTGATGGTGACGGCTGCCCGGTGTACCCACAGCTGCCAGAAGAGAGGCTGCAGGACGCTGGCGCCACCAGCAGGCAAGGCGGGTGAAGTGTTTTGCCCAAGGACACAACGATGGAGACGGGCGGAGCGAGGTTTCAAACCAGCACCGGGACAAACTCCCACCTCCTGAGCCACCTATCGCCCTGTTCTGACATAGGGTAACCCGCTGTTTCCCAACCCTGGTCCCCAAGGAGCTTTTTGACTGATGGCTGACTGGTGAACAGCAATCGTAATTAAAATAAATGCATTTTATAACTATTATTTTATTTCTTTTAACTGAATTGTCACAAAAAAACGTTATCTTTTTGCATGTCTGAAAACATTTCCTCAGTACTTGAGTACTCTTTGTAGAATATTTTTTTTATTTTACTAAAGTAACTTCTTGTTTGTTTGTTTTTTGTTAAAAAACTGAAACAAGTGCCACTTTTATTGGAGTATAATTTTAGGTACTGGGTGTCCTCTTTAGAAATTAACCTAAATTTAATGAGGTTCTATGTGCATCATTATAAGCAGAGGTAGGTAGAATACCCCAAAATTTTCAACATAGGTTTTTTTTTTTTTCTCAAGTAAAAGTAAAGCCCGTATGTATACCCATAAGTTTAACAAACAAAAAATACTTGAGTAAGAGTGAAAAAGTATTTGGTAAAAAGGCTACTTGAGTACTGAGTAACATCTAATATACAGTAAGAATTTGCCCATTCTGGTCATTTAAAGACCAAAATGGAAAAGACAAATAGTTAAAACACACAATTATTTATTTAAATTGAGGTATGTGTGAATCAGGACGCAAGAAAAATAACTTTTATCGTTCCACTGACTTCCATTCATTATTTTTCCAACAGGAAGGGGAGAAGACTTGGGTTTCCCTTTTTTGCAGGTTCTCCTGGGATGGTTCTCCACTCCTAATGGTTCCCAGTCTTAGTCACTGCTGCCGTTTCTCATCAGTTCTTGAGCTTCTTTCAAAATAGAAGAGAAAAAAAACCCCCAACAAACTACAAATAACATAACACTTTTTAAGTAGTTGAAATACTTTTTTTAATTCACTTTTTCAATATATTACCAACATTTATAGTAGGTAGTGGTTAAATTCGAGATAAAAGGTACTTCTAGAGAAAATTTGTGGTTTTAACTATATATTCTATTTACCTGAAATGCTACAAACTCCACAGACAGAGGATTACGTTAGAAAACCAAAGCTTGTGTAGAAACAGGCGGTCTCCTTTTGATGAAATGTAGGTGTGTGTTTGGTGTATCTTTGGTTAAAACGAGTTTGCTATTTAAGTAAATTTACTAGTAGCTACATATTTACCTCCTAGTAAGAGTAGCGATACTTCATAATAATATTACTCAAGTAAAAGTAAAAAGTACAGCATAGCAATTCAATTATTTTTTTTAAAAAACTAGAGGGAAATTAACGGGATATTCCGGCACTAAGTGAAAGTGTGTCTGTTGCATTAGAGTTAAATAAGAATAGAAAAAAAACGGAAAAAAAACCATTTTGTAATCAGCCCAGTTAGTCTGGCAGCAGACTGTTTGCTTTAGCTTAGCATAAACCAGTGTAAGTGAATGGGAACTACTAGCATGAATAGTAGTTCCACTTGCATTAGATAATGAATTTTTACTCTGGAGTAGAATATCCGCTTAACTGTTGCTGTAGCTCATTAATATTTTTTTTTTAAGGCGCTGTTGGCAGGAAAGACTTCTTATAGCAGTCTGTGTTGCAGCGTAACCAAAGAAGACTCTGACTGAAGACACTGTTGTTGTAGGATAGAATGAGAATGATGAGAAGTAAACTAAAAAAGAAAAACACTAGGGATGTGTATTGGCAACAATCTGGCGATACAATCAAGATATGCTGGGTACAATGCGATATATCGCGATACTATGAGTAAGACTATATTTTGTGATTTTGAAAACAGAATTTAACCGTAGAAAAACTGTTACGCAATTTGAAATCTAAATCTAGTTGATCCAGCCGCCAACTAACGCTCATACGTTTAATTTAATGACAAAGTTCAATTCATATTCTTAAAACTAAAACAGAAAAAAAAAGATACTTTAATTTCGAATATTGATACAATTTCGAGGCGTAAAATATCGTAATTTGTTAGCATATCGAAACAAAAACAAAAAAACAAAAAGTACCACCTCTGCTATCAAACGTTGAAAGACCATGTTGGCCAATAAATTGACTGCTGGAACTAATTGTGTTGCCTTTGTACCACTTTACGACTGAGCCAGTAAAAACGCGTGTTAGCAAAACCAAGGCTTTTCCTGAACAACTGTTAACGGAAATTCAGCCGATCCCCGCAAATTCTGCAGGTCTTGAAATTTTTTTTCCAGTTAACGCAAGTTTACCTCTCCTTTTACCAGCTGCGACTCTCCCTTTCATTGTTTTACATCTAATGGCTTCGCATATCATGTACACTCCTTGTTTCTTATATGAGAAGGATCGAAAATAAAATTTGTTACATTTGCATTTTGCCAAGGAAGGCGTTATGGGGTACAGTTTACTCATTCCAGTCATGAAAATCCATGGCATTTTGGCAAAAGTCGCCATTTTAGGCCACCTACATGATTCATGTGGGCCCAATAAGGAAAACAATCAGCTGTAATTAGTGATGCGCAGCTTTCAGGGGGAGCAGCTTTTATGTGAATAAGAGAAGCTGTAGCTTCGATTGCTTTTTATATCCGCAGACTTGTTAAGGGTTAAAATCCGTTTCGAACGACCTCAAGTTTAGTTTTCTTTTATTTCGGCTGCACGATGGTAACTTCGGCAGCGGATCAAATCTACAGACTCAAAGCTGTGCTGCAACCAAAGTGCGAATAAATAAATATATATATCTTCTCAGTCTCTAGTCACATCGTCTCCTACGATTTTAAAAATGATTGAGTGACTATAACTAAATGTTCGGTGCTGCTGAGCAGGGGCGTATCCATGAGGTTAATGAAGAGGGGCAAAAAAGGTGCCAGGGTGGGTCTTTGAATGTAGCATTTTAGAGTTTTTCCTCTGTTTAAATTACCTTTAAATTGTGTTTTTATGTGACAATGTAGCCTTTTAAGACTGCTCATAATAAAGTAATAAAAAGCTTGCTGTTCAAACATTTTTTAAAACGATTGGTGAAAAATAAAAGAAAATCACGCACAAAAACGTTGCAACTTTTGTTGTAACTTTTCGCGAAAAACCTGCTGCTACAATCACAAAAAAAAAATGTTGGAGTGACTGAAAACTGGTGAACTGTCCCTTTAAGAAACTGCCTGGCGGTCGGAAGCTAACTTCATCGTCGTGGCAGAGGAGCTACTCCTGTTTACAACAACATAATGGAGCCCAGATGGTCGAAGAACGTTTGCAGGCGTGTTATATGGCCTGGGTGTTTGTTATGCTTTGTATTCGGTGAGTATTAAACATTTGAACCGGTTTGAATCTGAACCCGAGCTAGCTGCTGCTTTTCACCGTCCCTGTGATAAATCAGGGTCGCTAGCTTTCCGATGTTTCACCGCTGCTCCCCCAGCTGCTGTCCCTCGCACAAAAACTGCTTTGTTCGGCCTCACGGATACAGCCGATGGTCAGTGGAACACCCCGAGGCTGGATTGGCGGTGTATTCGGTGCTGTTTGGGCCTTAAGCGCTGGTCGGTGTAACGTTGGAGATAGCGGGGCTTAAAACGACTGAAATTTGAATGGAGTTTGGTTGGAGGACGGCGGCTGCCGCCCTGTTAGCGGCTCACTCCGAACGATGGAGAACGACTGCTTCACATTTAGCTCGGACACACTTGTTTTCTGTAGTTTTACGTGTTTAAAATCACTCACAAATAGTGAAATAAATGCAATTTAAGTTAATTAATATTTTACATGTTGGCCATGTTAGCCGTGTTTACCTACGTGTCACACAGTGCGGGTAAAAAAAAACCCTCTAACATTTAATGTACTTTTTACTCAGGGTTCTTTATTTCACTTTTAATAACGTTTTTTCATTAAATCTTAATGCTTTCCTCACAGTAGCTGTGGGTTATCATTACTGCGCCAACAAATCAGCGGTGTTGGTCCAAATCCATCAGATAACATCTGATTTTCCCGTTTCCTGCACTCCTTCTGAACCAGACACAGATGCTGATATAATAGAAATATCGTTTATTGTTTATCAGTTTGGGGGATATAGGGCTATTGCAAACAACAGAAAAATGATTGCGGTAAATTGTTCTGTCCAAAAAGCTCAGAAATTCTGAGGTTAAAGTCACATATTTTACAGAAAAAACTCAGAATATCTCTGATATCAAAAAGAAGCAAAATTACGAGTGGAAACTCAGAATTTCTGAGATTAATTGCACATATTTCCAGACAAAAACTCGCAAATTCTGTCATAAAAATTGTAAGATTACAAGTTAAAAGAAAAAAAAAATTTGAGATTAACTTCAGATATTTTTTTAAGGAAAAAAAAACAATGATCTGATGTAGAAAAGTAGAAAATTTGCGAGAAAAAAAGAAATGACTATGATTAAAGGCATATTTTTTTTATTTAAAAATGTTCTGACTTTACAATGTCAGAAATATCTTAGTTTAGATATCGAAAATGTATGCCTTTAATCAGAAAATTCCTAGTATTTTCCCACAAGTTTTCTTCTTTTCTACATCATAAAATTGTGTTTTTTTCCTAGAAAATATCTGAAATAAATTTCAGAATTTCTGTCTTTTAACTTGTAATTTTACGACTTTTGTGACAGAGAATTTCTGAGTTTTTTTTTTCTGGAAAATATGTGATTTTAATCTCAGAATTTCTGAGTTTTTTGGGTGGAAATTTACGCCAAAAATATTTTTATTTTGTTTACAATGGCCCTAATACTCTGTCGTGGGGCTATTTTAAACAGAAAAATATTTACGGTAACTTTTTCTGCCCAAAGAGCTCAGAAATTCTGAGGTTAAAGTCGCATATTTTTCCAGAAAAAAAATCAGAATATCTCTGATGTCAAAAAGTAGCAAAATTACGAATTTCTGAGATTAATCGCAAATATTTTCCACGAGAAACTCGGAAATTCTGAGTTGAGAAATTTTGAGATTAATTTCAGATATTTTCTAGGGGAAAATTTTTTATTTTACAATTTTCTGACTTTACAATGTCATTTAGATGTTGAAAATGTTAGTTTTTCCTCGCAAATTTTCTTACTTTTTACATCAGGGAATTGCGCTTTTTTTCCCCCTAGAAAAAATAAAAAATTAATCTCAAACGTTCTGTCTTTTCATTTGTAATCTTAAAACTTTTTTGGTGGAAAATATGTGCAAATAATCTCGGAAATTCTAAGTTTTACTCGTAATTTTACTACTTTTTGGCATCAGAGAATTGCTGAGTTTCTTTCTGGAAAATATGTGCAGTTATTCTCAGAATTTGAGTTTTTTTTGGGGGCGGAAAGTTACTCACAATGTTTTTCTTTTGTTACAATGGCCCTAATACTCCGTCATAGTATTCGAGCAGCAGAGAGGTAAAGGGAAAATGGATCCAGATTCACACAAGCGCAAAATATAAATTTTACAAAAATAGGAAGTAAGAGACGGTGTGGTTATGGCAAATTGACATCATTAGGGGAAAAAAATTATGTCTTTCTTTGTGATGCTTAAAACGGCAGATAGTTATAATATTGTTCAAAAATCTGGGGGAATGCTTGTAAAACATACCTGGATCCATTAATCAAGCTGTAAAATCGTACATGTAAAACAATACATAATGCAGGATTCTTTTTTAAAGTCCAAACAATTTAAAAGCCCATCCAATCCCGCTTCAGTTCATGAAGAGGACAATATAATTTTAGAGGTTTGCTTCGGCTGGATTAATAATGGAATAATAATAATGATGATAATAATGATTAATAAAAATAAGTGCCAAACAAAGATGTGCTTCTCTTGTCGGAGTAAAACCATGAAAGCACCTTAGTGATAAATTAAAGACAAAAAATCTGCTGTCAGAATTAAATAAAAATAATTAAGAATAAGAAATGATACGATAAAAATAATAAAATTTAATAAAAAGGCATTGAAAAGAGATATAATTAATTCCTATTAACTGTGTAAATATGTGAAATCAGGTTCTTTTTGCTATTTTGAATTAATGAGTCAAACTGAGCGTTGCATGGTAATTACATTGCTATAGGATCTAAAATTAATGTCCATCCATCCATCCATCATCTTCCGCTTATCCGGGGTCGGGTCGCGGGGGCAGTAGCCTACGCAAAGAGACCCAGACCTCCCTCTCCCCGGATACTTGGGCCAGCTCCTCGGGAGGAATCCCGAGGCGTTCCCAGGCCAGCTGGGAGACATAGTCCCTCCAGCGAGTCCTGGGTCTTCCCCTGGGTCTCCTCCCGGTGGGACGTGTCCAGAACACCTCACCAGGGAGGCGTCCAGGAGGCATCCTGACCAGATGCCCGAGCCACCTCAACTGGCTCCTCTCGATGTGGAGAAGCAGCGGCTCTACTCTGAGCCCCCTCCCGATGACCGAGCTCCTCACCCTATCTCTAAGGGAGAGCCCAGCCACCCTACGGAGGAAACTCATTTCAGCCGCCTGTATCCGCGATCTCGTTCTTTCGGTCACCACCCAGCGTTCGTGACCATAGATGAGGGTAGGAACGTAGATCGACCGGTAAATTGAGAGCTTTGCCTTTCGGCTCAGCTCTCTCTTCACCACGACAGACCGGTACAGCGCCCGCATAACTGCAGACGCCTTACCAATCCGTCCATCGATCTCCCGCTCCATTTTTCCCTCATTCGTGAACAAGACCCCCAGATACCTAAACTCCCCCACTTGAGGAAGGACCTCATCCCCGACCCGGAGAAGGCACTCTACCCTTTTCCGGCTCAAGACCATGGTCTCGGATTTGGAGGTGCTGATCCTCATCCCAGCCGCTTCACACTCGGCTGCGAACTGCTCCAACGAGAGCTGTAGATCACGTTCAGACGAAGCCAACAAGACCACATCATCTGCGAAAAGCAGAGACCCGATCCTGAGGTCACCAAAACGTATCCCCTCCACGCCTTGGCTGCGCCTAGAAATCCTGTCCATAAACGTTATGAACAGGACCGGTGACAAAGGGCAACATTGGCGGAGTCCAGCTCTCACTGGAAATGAGTCCGACTTACTGTCGGCAATGCGAACCAGACTCTGACACCGTTCATATAGGGACCTAACAGCCCGTATCAAAGGGCCTGGTACCCCATACTCCTGGAGTACCCTCCACAGGACACCCCGAGGGACACGGTCGAACACCTTCTCCAAGTCCACAAAGCACATGTAGACCGGTTGGGCGAACTCCCACGCACCCTCCAGGACCCTGCCGAGGGTGTAGAGCTGGTCCAGTGTTCCACGGCCAGGACGAAAACCGCATTGTTCCTCCTGAATCCGAGGTTCGACTATCCGTCGGACCCTCCTCTCCAGAACCCCCGAATAGACCTTACCAGGGAGGCTCAGAAAAATTAATGTAAGAAATTTATTATTATGTTGAGTTTCTTGATGTAGTTCATAAGAAGGGGTTAAAAATTAAGCGTTTTGCTTTTTCCCGACCCTTTTTTTTTTTGGTTGTAATTATTTGGATCTTGATGTTTTGAATGCAAGCAACCAAAATAAAAACATTTCATTTCGTGGCATTTCACGTCGGGCGGGGGGGTGAATGTTGAATTCTTTTTATTTAGATGGTGGCAGTTTACGAAAAAGAAAAGGTTAAATTAGTCCGATTACACATCCATTCCAGTTTATCTCTTTTATCCATTACCACCGCGCTTCACAGTCGGCGTATTCTCTTTGGTCCCAGTTGTTCCTGAAGTCTCATGGCTTTTTTCAGAAGCAGTCTTTTTACATCAGCCATACTCCCCCGTCTTTAATCTCCACTTGTCCGTCATCTCTCTGAGCTCTGGTGTTGGTGTAAATTTGCCGGGAAGGTTTGGTGGCTGAAATGAGGAACCTCAAACGGTTTCGGTAAAGGCGCGGAGCGAGCTGCTATCTCTCCTCTGAGGTAATTTCTGACCGTTTTACGTCTTGGCTTTGTGTTTAACGCACACCTGTGTGCTCTGGTGACTCAGGTGTTTTTGTATTTTGTATTTATTAATTTACTCTTCTGTCAAGTTATTCAGTCCTCCTGTCCTCATATCTCTCTTCATGGCTTCCACTACATGCTACATCAGATTTAGGGCCTTTATTGTTAACTTATAAAGCATGAATCAACCTCAGTATTGCCTCACCTACAATCTGTTTCATATTAACTAGAGCACTTCCGTCTATCCTTAACGTCTGTTGCGTTCTTTATACAGAAACTTAGTACAGTAGCTGGTTTTAGGGCTGGCCGATACAGCCTCAATCTATATTACGATCAGTGTTGGGGTATTTATACGTCTCAAAAGAAGGTTATTTTCATTCGTTTAAGTTTTTTTTTTTTTTTTTTTTTCGACTTGAGAGTTTAAATTGTATTTTAGTTTTAATTAGTTTTTACCATTTGTTGGGTAGTTTTGTTGATTCAAAATGCGTTTTTTTGATTTTTGATTTTTAGTCTTTTTGTTAAACAAGTTGTGTAACAGAGAGAAATGTGGAACAAAATCTCAAACTAATTATGCTTTTTTTTTTTTTTTTTTAAATGTATTGACATCGACCAGATTAACAACCATACAAAACAGGCAAGTTTAAAAGATATATGGCAGAGTAACGTTCAAAGTTCTGTGCACACAATAACAGCAATTTAGCATTAAAAAGCCCAACTATTAATGTAGGTGCTACAGTTCTATTAAAAACAGTAGCTGGCAATACAACAAAACAAACCGCATGTCACTATGAGAACTATGATGCTTTTTGCCAATTTGCGTATATTCGGGGGGTTTTTTACTTAGAAAATGACAAATTAGAACAGAAAAACATACACAGATACCAACTCTTGTGGAGGACATGAGAATAACACAAAATAGCCAGAAGGCAATCAATGGAGAGAACCCAAAAAAATAATAGGATCAGAGCATAATGCTGCGTTCAGACCGCAGGATTTGTCAGCGTCAGCAACGTCAAGATTACATGTTAAGTCTACGGTTGAGGCCGTTGGAGGAGCGTCGCGGCCTCTGCGGCGCTTTGTGAGTTTTGGCTCATAACGCAGAAGTTCAGCTAGTTGAACTTTTGACGGTCTGAACGCTCTTGACGCAGCACGGCAACCAATCAGAGCGTCTCACTGCAGTGACGTTGCCCGACGTCGACGCTGCCTAGCCAACCACGATCCGCGAGGGTTTAAAACATCCAGCAGAGAAAGGCTTCGCTACGAGCTTCGCTAGCTTCAACTTAAAAATGAAAACTATTTTTTTCTTAAAATAAATGTCAAATAGCTACATTTTAGATGTACAGACTAAATAAGAAAAAAAGTAACGTTTACTTGAAACAAGTCTAATCATCTAAAACACGAAACTGCTAAGCTAGTTTGTGATGCTCAAGACAAAATGGAGATGATAATTTGGGTAGATTTAAGACAATAAATCTCACCAAGCTACAAGGAATTTGCAGTAGCGCAATAGTTGTCACAGTAACGAAATTTCGGCATTCACTACCGGTAGTAACCCACTTATTTCGTTACCAAACCAGAGTTTGGTCAAAAGAAGCTCATCGCATAAGCAGGCCTTTCTCTGCCGTTGGAGGAGTGTTGCGACCTCGCTTTGTGACCTTTGGCCCCGTCAACTTTTCAACTGTTGGCTAAATACGACACAGTGTTGGAGCCCATCAACACTGGTGAGTAGCTAGTTAGCTTTAGCTTTAGCCTACAGCCGAAGTTAATTAGAATAAATTTTATGGACAAACTAAACCAAAAGTTTCAGCCTTTAATATTATAAAGTGTCATAAAATGTTTAAAAGATTAAAAATCATCAAGATAATCATTTAATTTGAATTACTAACATAATTAATGGTGAATAATATTACTTTTCTTTCTATTTACTGATGTTACTCAGGTCTCTTGATTTGTTTCTGTTTCTTACAAACTTGGTTATGACTAAACAGAAGTGTTTTAAAAAATGAATTAATTTAATTATTAGTTAAAATGAGTTCATTGAAGAATAACAAAATGACTGGGGAGCCGCTTAATTATATTTATCGATAATTATCTATATCAAACAATATGGCTTTTTCTATATCGTCCAGCCCTACATAAAGCGTGAATTAGATAAAATATTTATAAAAACAACCACAAAACAAAAATTTGTGAGGTCTAAAAATGAACATTTTCAGTGAAATTATTGCATTGTTTTCATGTTTTATCCGTTAACTTACCGATACAAATACATTATAACTGTCTTGATACCAGTATCTATATTGGTGCTTTCCAAGTATTTATGCATTTGTATATTTCCTGTAATTTATTTACTGCCAGTTTTGCCTACACATTTATTTATTTTAAATTTTTAATTGGTTTACTTATTTCAAATTGTAGTTATTTCATTTATTTTAAATTTTGGCAGGATCGGTCCTCCATATCGAACACATGAGAATGACATGGAATTGGATTTGAAATTATGGACGGTGACGTGCAGTTTTTCAAACGGCTTGTAGCAGCGCAAGATTTCTCATGACAATCATTTGCTAAAAAAATAAAATAAAAATGAAAGGATGGTTTTTATTCATGTTCGGAGCGTTTATAGAGGCAGCAAGGATCCAGATGGCAAAACCGCAGGTTGAAAAAAGTGAAATTCGCATAAAATGTGCCCTTGAAAACAGATGCACATATGTAACTCTGAACCTGCAGCATCTTCTGTCAATTCCAAAACAACCTGTAAACCTTCTTGATTAAAAGCCTCCCAACATAACGCATAAAATGGAACAGCTTCCTTTTTCCAACGACGCCTTTGTTTCCCCCCCCCTCTTGAGTCATTTGGGAATATTTTACGCAGCCGATCCACATTTTATTTGACTGTTTCAAAAATTGACCTTAAATTCTTAGGCAGCGGTTTAACAAACTGAAGCTTGAAGCCGCTTTGTAAATGCATAAAGAAAGCGTAGTGCTATGAGGAAGTGGTCTGTTCTAAGTCTGAGATGGACATAATCTGACAGGAAGGAGCTGGATGACGAACATTGCTCTCCAACAAAAGTTTTAATTAAACGTTTATTGATAAAAAAACCCCAACATTTTGGGAACATAAAATCGTTCCGAAAACAAAGTTGTTCATCAGTAACCTCTGCGGTTGCTATTTTACTTTTCTCAACTTAATCCTGCTAGTGAAAAGACTGTCTGTCCTATATAAAGTGCCGTGAAAAAGTATTCACTCCCCTCTTAACCTTTACACGTTATTTTAAAACACAACTGCATACGTTAGTGAGTTTTATTGGGGTTACATGTGATAGACCAACACAAATTGGTGCATAACACCTTTTTTTTTAATAGGACTGGACGACATGGTAACATTTTTTCAGTGATGACATCAGGTGCCCTATAGCTGCCTATTTTCTGCTTTCCTCTCTTCTCCATCAATGTCTCATATGAACTTCTGCTTCCGTGAGACTCTTACTGACTAAATATTTATATAATATGTCAATCTAAATGATCACTGATAATACAGAAAAACCAGGTGGCATTCACATGGCTACCAGTAGCATCCAATCAGACCAAACTCCTGATTCTAAGATATCGTAAGTTGGAGGAATCCTCATTGTTGAGAAGGTAATTTCCCAATAGCTGGGAGATTGGACTGTCGAAATATCAAAACAACTCCAAAGTGATTTAAGCATGTTTTATTCTCAAAGTATTTAAAGATTTCTAAACATTAATCTTTTTTTCCCAAGTGCTGATGGGTTTTTTTTCTACTCTGGCTATGTCTGCTAGTACTATTTATCTTTTAAAAGTTAAATTAAAATATAATTAATTTCAGGAACTGAAAGAAAGAAATCCAACAAAAAAAAGGTTTTGTGTGATTTTGTGTGCCGTACATCTAGGGCTGAGGATATTTATCGAATTTTAATCAGAATCGTAATATCAAAAACTCGATGATGATAATCACTTGGTATGTTTTAATTGCTATGCCAACTGACCACCAATCCAGTCGGCCAAAACTTAACGAAAAAAAGCACATATCAAACAAAAAAAAAGATTTTATTATTTCCTACCATGTGGTATTATTGACTTACTTTGTGGTGATTTTTCTTTGATACTATAAATCCAAATTCTACCTAATCCAGCTATTTGCACCATTATTCTGCTTACCGTTTGAATTTATTTCATTTTGTATACTTCAAGTACATCTTTGAAAACAGCCATTAAAATATTATGTAGTAATAATTACGTAAAGCACATTAATTGCAAAAATATTGGTGATATTGTAAAATATGACTTTAAAAATCAGTTTTAAAATACATAGGCGCGGGTCCTCTTTTCAGGGGAAAGCCATATTAGATGACGTCTTCTACAAGAGCCCGGACGGACAAAGCGCACGGAACACGCCCGATATTAAAACATTGATTTCCCCTCAAAATGCAAAAAAGTTTCGCCATAAATACATTTTTACCTCTTCGCTAGTTCCAAGCGATGAAAGAGAGACTGATGTGTTCGTCATGTTGCTGAAAATGGATAATTCTCAGGGAAAACAGCACTAGTTGGACCTCCGTTGTTGAGTTTCTTACTCGAAGACACAGATACCGCATGCTTGTGATAATTTAGGTATGCACTGCCCCCTAGTGGCTGAAAATTACACACAGTGCCTTTATTTATAGTCCAGTCCACTTTGTAGAAAAGCATCCGTACTTTCTGTCATCCTTTGTTCCTTGGGGGGGTTGTGTTCACAAGCTGAAGAAAATAAACTAGTTAACCAGAAACGACAATGCAATGGTAGGCAGACCTGCCATGAAAAGCTAACACCCCCTACTGTCCTGGTGGGGAATTGCTTTGCAACACTGAGACTGAAAGAAAAACTGGATTTTCCATTAAAAAAACTAATAACACTTTCATACGAAGCCTTAAAAAAACTGTCTGGAATTTTAATTCATATTTTAACTGTTAAACGGTTAAACCGATTTTTGAACTTTTTTTTTTTTTTTTGAAAAAGCACGATTTAAAGGAACTCTGTTCCAGCAGTTTTGCACTCGTGTAGGGGTGTGAAAATTGAAGAAAGAAAATTAATTTTTCTAACTCTATTAATCTGGATGGGTTAGTCCAATTCAGCTTGATTTGTCTTCAGCCGGACTAATGCTGCGTTCACACCGCCCCCAAACGTTAACGTCAGTTGCAGCAAGATTACATGTAAAGTCTATGGTAGAGTACGTCAGAAGTCCGTCACAGTCTCTGCGGTGCGTTGTGTACGTTGGCTCCGTCAACTTCCCTTGCGTTTCATACGGCAACGCAAGCAACGCAGAAGTTTTGACGGACCCAACGCAGTTAACGCAGTACTGCAGTTCCAGTGAAAACATTTTCAACAAAAGCAGATTTCAAAAATCAGAAATAACACTTACCGAAGACAGATGCACAGGTGCTCCTAAAGAGGAACAGAAAACCTGTATTTGGTGTCCTGGTAGGAGATCTGAGCTCCAATGCGGCCCAGGAGGTCCTAAATTAGGGGCGGGACAGACGGAAGTAGCACTGAAAGCGAACCTCATCCATAAGCTGCTCCTGGAGCAAATGGTTAAACTCCCCAAACTCAGATTGTATCTAAAGAATGGGCACTGATGCACCCTCTCATTACGATCCGCCATGGTTCAGATCGTACGGCAACAAGGGAAGCGCCGCGCACGCACTCCTTTTGGCTCAGAAGCAGGCTTTGGAAGCCAAAAAGTACATGCGTCAAACTTGATCCGTTGAATCCGTTGCCTGACGCAGACAAACTGTGTGGTGTGAACGCAGCATTAGTTGAATACATGCATTTCAAAAGTCTGGCTTTATTTGGACTAATGCGATAATTTAGCTTTCTCTTAGTGTATGTAAACGCACTGATTGTAATGTAGAAATTAGTAGTATCTGCATAGTTGTTACCTAATTGGGGTTTATAATCTTGGCTACAGGTCTGGGCGGTATACCGGTTCATACCGAAAACCGGTGTTTATTTTCGTATTCATATGAATTTTTAATATACCCCTATACCGGTGAACAGCTCAGACAACTTCTGGAACGTTTAATGAGGGGAAGTGTTTCAGCGGGGACCGATTTCACTGCTACACGCTCTGCAACACAGTGTAGAAAATCACGTTTTTAACTAACTAGAGCTGCTGGTTGGAGTGAAGCACACAAGAGGAGCCTCGTCTATTGTTTAAAAAGTTTATCGGCTTTAAAATGTCAGACGAGAACCGAACGACATACCTTTTATAAGCGCTATTGAGAGTAACCAGTAGGGGGAAGTGTTGAGCGCTATTTGACCGTCTGTAGGTAAACGCGGTCAATGGCGGCAAAAACAGTAGGAAAGAAATCATTATTAGCGGTAAATATGTTTTACATACCATCTACGATACTTCTGCCGTCTTTTTTTCTGTTTTTATCCGAATATTAACCAGATAATAATCTCCTACGGTCGCCATGTTTATTTTACTTCTTCTTTGGCAAAATCCAATCTAAGTCTATGCTCTGCCCCCTAGCGGGATTCTTCAGTATTGCATGCAATGCAATTAGAAGATGCAATTTGTCGCTTGTGCCAACGTGAGGTTTAAAAAAAATTATGCATTCAGCCTTAGAACATGAAGAATATCTACTAGAATTATAATCATTTTAATTATTTTCTTATCATTCACCTGTGTCTGGAAAAAAACAATATGATGCAGTCCATTTGGCAGTAAAATGGGCTGTTTAAAGCACATTTTTATATTCTTCATTCTTATAAGATAATGTGGATATGAACGGTCTTGTATGGCAAAAAAAATACCGTTATGTTATGAAAATTTTGCCATACAGCCCACCCCTACTTGGCTAGTCGAAGCATGTAGATATTAAAGAGGAGGGATCCCGGGATGGAGCCCTGGGGGACCCCAAAAGTGATTTCTGTCTGTTTTGATAAAAAAATGATTGTAGAAAGTTAACCTTAGTCGTTTGTTTTCAGAGAGGGCATAAAAATGTCCGGCTCCATTTCCACAGCTCGAAATGTTGGTTAGAAAACCTAAAGGTATGAAAGATGGCCGGAAAAAACACTTTTTTAACCTCTTCTGTTACAAACTCAACCCAAACCTTCCTCTAACCCATTGTCTCCCCAGTGACCACCTGCTGAGCTCTGTGTTGTTTTCAAGCGGAGTTATTTTTTTTTTTTTACCCCTGCTGCTGCTGCTATGCATTCAGTGTTGTGTCCTGTAACTAGCGCAATCCCTCACACCGTCCATGTTTCTTCCCCAAACAGCCATAAAACCTACGTCTGCGATCGACATAAGCACCGACCCCGAAGTGATAGTGCAGAACGGCACCACCGGAGTCCTGCGATGCACCTTTAAGTCCAGCGAAGTGGTCACCAAAGGCACCTCTGTGACCTGGAGCTTCCAGTCAAATCAGCCCGACCATCAGTACTACAAAGATCCATACGTGGTGAGTCCCCGCCGCTCGCGTCCTTCCTGGAAAGTTTCCCACAGTCCCCGGGGTTGTTTCCTGTAATTGTTTGGTCTGTCCTGAGACGTAAATAACCGCTTCAGCTTTTCCTGAAGGGAATAATGTGATGATTCGACATGAGGCTTTGGTTTTAGGTGATCCCTGCTCCGTTTGAGCAGCACTTTTTTTTTTTTTCTCCCTACATTTGTTTGCGTGTTTTCAACATAAAGCTGTGTGTGACCGAAAGGTAGCACGAAAGCAAATTAAATTCCCTCACGTAGAATGATTGAGTCAGCCTTATGACACCCTTTCCAAAGAAAAAGATTACGTTTTGAGCTTAATGTTGAAAAAGATTAAAGCACCTGGAGAAATAACGGTATCCTTTAGTAATCTGCTTTCTATTGGATCTGTTTTTTTTATATGCGATGAATTGACAGGTTTGAATGCAAAAGGCAGCTTAAATGAACATAAAACTGTGTGTTTTCTTAAAAACCTGAATCCTGACCGGTTCCTTTTTCAGTCCGCTTTTGTTTACAGACCAGTTGGGTCGGCAGCCTCCCTTTTTGACACAGCCCGAGGGTCTTTAATTTGCAGAGCGGTCATGCCAGAACAGATGTATGCCGTCAGCATCTGGAGAATGTGTGTTGCACAACGAGCTGAGCTGAAAACATCTATTTTTTTTTATTTTTTTTTACCAGTCCTTTTTTTTTCCAGCCCTTTCCTGTTCAACCGAATGCTCTAAAACCAGTGTTTCCCAACCCTGGTCCTCGAGCCACGTTGCCCTGCACGTTTTAGATGTTTCCCTCCTTCAGCTCCCCTGATAATCGGCTGCAATCGTTTGAATGGGAAGTGCTAAAGCAGGGAAACATTTAAAAGTTGCAGGTAGTTGGTATTTTTTTATTTTTTTCTTCCACTGACCAATTCCCCTTTAAAATCCCTAGACAGGCTTTCGGTGGACCAAAGCCTCTTTCTAAATACCCTCAACCCCTCATTGGTTTTAGCTGACCTGTTTCTGCTGCTCTTGTATTTGTAGCAACACCATGGTGTTGCTACACATACATAAAAATACATGTACACATGTATTTTTATTACCTGCTATTTGGCATCAGTAGCCTGTACTATGATCATTTAAAACATCCTAAATACAAATTTGTTTTCAGTTTTGACTCAAATCTGTAAGCTTTCATGTTAAGATTTTTAGAAGTTTTGGGTTTTTTTTATTCTCAGCTGTAGTAGTTCTGGTTCTTTATTATCTGGTGTTTCATACTGGCTCACTGTGAGGTGATTTTTTACTGTAATTCTGAGACATTTTATGTCCTTTGGCTTGCAACTAGATTTATTGTTTTGATTTGTAGCTTTATCACATTAACAAAAACATGACTGAAATTCCAGCTGGAACTTTTCTTGATGTTCGCTCCTACTTTTCCAATAAGGAGCTGATAAGTTTGGTTTATTTTTGTGTCTCAGAGTAGAGAGCATGATAGTCTTGCATATTGATGCTGGAGAATGATATGGGCCCTTTCTCCTACAATCTGTTTTTGGTGGGGCAAATTAATCAGTAAACAGAGTTTTTATTAAAAAATTATGGATTTATTAGTAGATAAAGATCATGTGTGTTATGCTGTTTGGTGATTTTTTAGATTTAGATGTCTGTGTAGCTAGTTTTCTATCTGACCATTTAGCTATCAAGCTTTCTATGTAGCTATAACGTTTTCTACCCAACTTTCTATCTAGCTTTCCTACTAACCTTCTAGCTAACTTCATCTCTAGGTTTCTAGCTAATTTTCTTTCCAGAATTCTAGCTAGCATTTAAACAATCTATCGTTCTATTTAGCTTTATGTCTGTCTCTGTCCAGCTAGCCATCTCTCTAGCCATTTGGCTCTCTATCTAGCCATTTGGTGTTCTAGCTAGCTGGCATTTCTGTAGTCTATTTATCTAGCTGTCTATCTAGCAATGTGACCATTCAAGTATCTAGTTAGCCATCTGTATGGCTTTCTATCTGACTATCTATGTATCTAGCTAGCTATCTGTCTGGCTTTCTATCTGACTATCTAGGTATCTTGCTAGCTATCTGTCTAGCTTTCTATCTTATTATCTGGGTATCTAGCTAGCTATCTGTCTAGCTTTCTGTCTGGGTATCTAGCTAGCTATCTGTCTGGCTTTCTATCTGACTATCTAGGTATCTAGCTAGCTATCTGTCTGGCTTTCTATCTGACTATCTAGGTATCTAGCTAGCTATTTGTCTAGCTTTCTATCTGACTATCTGGGTATCTAGCTAGCTATCTGTCTAGCTTTCTATCTTATTATCTGGGTATCTAGCTAGCTATCTGTCTGGCTTTCTATCTGACTATCTAGGTATCTAGCTAGCTATCTGTCTAGCTTTCTATCTGACTATCTGGGTATCTAGCTAGCTATCTGTCTAGCTTTCTATCTTATTATCTGGGTATCTAGCTAGCTATCTGTCTGGCTTTCTATCTGACTATCTAGGTATCTAGCTAGCTATCTGTCTAGCTTTCTATCTGACTATCTGGGTATCTAGCTAGCTATCTGTCTAGCTTTCTATCTGACTATCTGGGTATCTAGCTAGCTATCTGTCTAGCTTTCTATCCGACTATCTAGGTATCTAGCTAGCTATCTGTCTGGCTTTCTATCTGACTATCTAGGTATCTAGCTAGCTATCTGTCTAGCTTTCTATCCGACTATCTAGGTATCTAGCTAGCTATCTGTCTAGCTTTCTATCTGACTGTATAGGTATTTAGTTAGCCATCTGTCTGGCTTTCTGTCTGACTATATAGGTATCTAGTTGGCCATCTGTCTGGCTTTCTGTCTATCTGGTATCTACAGTAGTTAGCCATCTGTCTAGCTTTCTGTCTATCTGGGTATCTAGTTAGCTATCTATCTAGCTTTCTATCTGACTATTTAGGTATCTAGCTAGCTTTCTGTCTAGCTTTCTATCTGACTATTTAGGTGTCTAGCTAGCTATCTGTCTAGCTTCCCATCTGACTATCCAGGCATCTAGCTAGCTATCAATCTATTTAGCTTTCTACCTAACTTCATGTTAGCTTTCTATCAAACTTTTTTACTGGCTTTCTAATTTTCTGTCTAGCTTTCTAGAGAACTTTGTATCTTGCTTTCTGTTTAACTTCATATCTAACTTTTTATATTAATGCACACACTTTTTTTGCATATTTAAATAAATGAGATTATAGCCAGGGCTAATTTCCATCTCTTGTCCCTTTGCTGGAAGTACCAGCAAGGATTCAAATAAGAACTTATACCCCAGAAATCAAAGATGATACATGAGATGGAAAGGAAACAGCATAAAACTTTTTTTAAATGGTAACAAAAAACATTTGTCACATTAAATTCTATCAATTACTATGTTCATGACCGCAATAAGTGAAAAAAAACCTTAAACATTTTGTAATTTGTGCAACTACGTGCAGCATTTTGATTTGCTGGTTATGATTGTTTTTTCTTCAATCAGCCATGTCTTTTTCTTCTTTTTTAAAATTACAACATTTAAAAATATTATCAGAAGAAAGAAAACGCTTCTTCTATTTTGGTTTTTAAAATTGAAATGTCTTTATCGAGAGCAAAGTATCCACAGCGTTTCTGAAAAAAGCTGTAACTGATTCCTGAGTGCGGTATGTCAAAGTAATACTCTGACTGGAAGAAACAGATCTGTCTGTGATTGTGTCGTGGTGTGGTTAATTTATATGGAGCCATCTCTGTGGCTTATCTGCAAATTTGATGCTGTAAAATGTTTATGAATCAGTGCAGATGGATTTCTAAACCCACCCCCTTGGTGTGCCGAAATCGTAGCTACAGATTTAGTATGCTGCTCTCCAAATCCACAAACTTTGTTAAATTCAAACATTTGAAAATAACCGACCCACATTTGTGCAATTGATATTTATTCATTACTTTCATGTAAATATAATACTTTAGAATTCATCTACATACCTTTTGATTCAAATATCAAAAGTACCTCGTAATCCTAATCCAGGATAGCCTGTATTGATTTTCAGAAATCAACTTTTCCAAGTCTTCAAAGGTGACAACAGAATCTCTTTGGATTTTGTTAATATGGATTTTTTGAAATACTACTAACAAAAAAACAAACAAAAAACATAATTTTACATTGACACGTTTGTGACAGACCCTGATTAATTATGTCATCCTCATTATCCAAAATATGCGTATTTACATTTGTCATTTTGTCATCAAAAAATTATTCACATCCAGGTTTACATTGAGGATAAAATGTTGTTCATGATCTTCTAATGTAGTTTAATACTCATGTCGGTTAACCGATACCATAAACCGATACTTAAAACGTTTAAACTCTGAAGTGATTTCACAGAATAAAAAAATAAATAAAAAATGTCTTTATTTTTATCTAATTCACCATCATTTTTTTTTGTCACAAGCAGAAAAAATTTATAAAATCTGTCTTCTAATTAATTGCATTTTCTTGTATGGTAGATCCAAGTATCGGTATCGTATTGGTTTGAAAAAGTGTAGTTTATATGCATGTATGACTGCCATAACTGGGCCAAAAGCAAAAATAACTAAATAATAAAATTATATTCTGTGGCTTTGCTTCTACATTTTCTCACTTGTTTTCCCGGTTCTAATTTTATTTTTCTAGATTTACTACTTTTTCGACGGTAAAGAATACCCGGGACCAGAAGAGTTTAAAGACAGGGTGCAGTTTATAGGAGACATAAACAAGAAGGACGCCTCGATACAGCTGAGTCCTGCTCAGTTCAGCGACAACGGGACCTTCTTCTGCGACGTGAAGAACCCGCCGGACATTATAGGAACTCGGGCCCGAACGGAGCTCCGGGTCGTTCTGAAAGGTAAATCTCTAGCTGTACTTTCAAAAGAAACATGTTCATACCTATAGACGTTTTTGACGTGAGAAGTATTCATTCCGTTTGAACTCTATTGTTTTTTTGGCATATTATAACCTCAAAATTAAGTGTGGTAAATGCATAGCAGTATATATTATAAAGATTTTTGATAAATAAAAATTTTAAGTGTGGCAAGCATTTATATTTAGCAGAACCACCTTTTAACTGCTGCAGGTAACTTTATCCTCGGAGTGAAGATTTCACAAAATCTGGTTTACAAAATCCCAGATACGTTAAGTTTCCTATAATTAGAATGATCAGAAAAAATGTGTGAACAGATTCACGTTAACAAATTGCGGTGTGCAAACATACAATAAGACAAATCCTTCTAAAAATACAATAAAAATGTAAAAATAAAATGATCCTATATGCACAGAGACCACAAAAAACTACTGTTGTCATGTTTGTTTGAGGGGTATCCAGTGGGAATGAACAGGCAGACCCACATGTGCCTGCTTGTTCTTTATGTTTAGTGACATGAAGCAATTAAGTTCATGTGACGACTTGCTATCCTTTGGCTCAGCGGACGTTTCTTTTCCCCTCTGGTGGGAGTTTGTTTTTTATCTCAGGATCTAGGGCTGCCACTACCGATTATTTTCATAACTGATTAATCTGTCGATTATTTTTATTTTTTTTCCGATTAATCGCTTTTATTCATGATTATATTTGGCTATTACCTCCACCTATATAAATTATTACAAACACATTTTCATTATGAACAAAAAAAACACGAGATAATTGTGCAGTTCACTGCAATCTATTTTATTGGACCTGAACACGGTTAATAGTGTAAAATGAGCGTAACGGTGCAAAATATTTGTCCAGAATCATTTTTAATCCTAAATACAAAATGAGGTAGAATTCTGATTTCGGGAATGAAGGAGGCTGACTTAGTTGGGCAGTATGTTGGGGCAACGTTGGGGCTCTCAGAATTAATTAACCTACCTTCACTAAACACATTTTCATGGTCTGTGGGGTGTTGGAGTAAATTTTTTAAATTTGGATCTTCTGCTTTCAATTAAATGAACTCAAACATTTCAAAGATCAGATTTGTGAGAGACAGCAGGCTACAAAATGTGAGTTGTGCATAATTCTTCTTCTGGGAGGGAATGTGGGGGGTGACAAAGACAACTGCTGTGTTCACACTTATGATTGTGTCCTTTATTGACATATACGGTTAAAAAAAAGCAATAATACTTTTTGGGGGTTTTTTCCAAACAAAGTTTACGTCATGTCAGTCTTGTGCTGATATCTATTAAAATAAGTTGTTTAAAGTTTATTGAAAGTACACAGGGACTTACAGATAAGAGTTGCAACAAAAATGTTGTATAATTTGTTTGCAGGATTACTCGTTTGCAGATCTATATCAGAGGAATTTAGTGTAATTTTACGTGGAGATCAACGTCAGCTATACACATTAAACAGCTTTCCAGTTCCTTGTCGGGTTGGGGGCCGGTGTTTCTGCCTTCGACTCTCCAGACCGCGGTTTAGATTAGGGGTTAAGGTTGGAGGTTTAAGTCTGACTGTTTGAAAATGTCGAAAGGTGTCTTTTTTATACAAGTAACGAGTGGAGGATGGAAGATCTTCTTAATGAAGAAGTAACGCGTGAGAGGGCCAAAATGCTTGCTTGTTTATAGGTGCCAATGTAATTTTCCTGGATTTTCTGTTATCACATTGCGCCTCTCATAGTTACACAGCTAAAGAGTAATAACTATGATGAAAAATTACAGGCCTCTACCGTGTTTTTAAGTAGGACAATTTGCACAATTGGTGCCTGACCAGTATTTTTTTAACCCCCTCAAAAGCCAATTATTGCAGTAAAATCTTTATCCTTTTTTAACAGTAAATCTATACAAAAAAAGGGGAAAAAATTCTGAACCTATCAATGCAAATGTTAATATTTATGGGCGGATTTATCAAAGTCTCAGTTTCTCAAAAAACTTGAAGGTAAAACTTACAAAAAAAATTTCCGGGTCAAAATAATTTAGTCTTTTTATGAATGCTAGTCATTAACAGCAATCTGAAATATATATAAACAATATTTATGAAATCTCAAAACTATTTTAATCTCCTAAACTGCAGATATAGAATATAATTCACATTTAATGTCATTGCACTTGTCACAAGTACAAAGCCACAAAATGCAGTTTGCATCCATCCAGAAGTGCTTTAGTGAGAATATACTGTGGTTATATTACATTAAATCCATTGTGGTGTTGTATTCTTTTGACTAGGATAATATTTAGATCTCGGAGTTTAACAGTAGCTATATCGATTAAATAAAACTTTTAAAAAAGTTGAAGCCTCACTTTTGTCCCCCTAAATCAGTGGTTTCAATTATTTTCTGTCGTTCCCCCTCCTAGGGAACATCAATTCGTTTTTTCTTGCCTCTCACCTGAATTGAAATACTGTCGATAACCTGATGAAAATGGATAATTTATCTGCACTCGCCACTGGCAGCAGCATTCTGCCAGCAAACACCTGATTATTAAAATGGTATTTTACAAATGTAGGGCTGAAAAGGGGTTAATATTACAATTTAACCGTTGATTTGTTTGAAAAGTTCAAGGGGTGTGAATACTTCTTTGTAAAAAAAAAAAAAAAAAAAAAAGAACCTGATATTTATGGTGTCAATGTTTGTTTTGCCGTTTGACTGTTCCTGCAGAGTCTCTCCCTCAGAGCAACACTAAGACCATAATCTTTGCCGTGTGCGGCGCTTTAATTCTGCTGATCATTGTCGCTGTGGCTGCCTGCTTCGCTATCAGGGTGCTTCACAACCGGCACGATTACGAAGGGTGAGTAATGGTGCTAACACAAGTACAGGGTTGAACTGGTCTGCCTTTTTTTTATACAAACATTCTTTAAAGGTGCAAAACTCTTCACTTTTAGCCATAAATGTTTCTTTTCCACCATTGCCAGTTATTGATACTGGTTTTGATTCTAAATGTAAATCCAGACGTTTCTTAGTCTCCGATTGCCCGGTTGATTGGATCGGCTGCATGGTTTCTGTACTTCTCTGGGCTGTGCCAAAGATCGACGTCTTTTGCTCTTCTTGGTTTCTTCTCTTAACTCCTTCTGCATGGGAGCTGCATCACTCTCCTCGCTTGTTGGGAGATAATAACGAACAAAACTTCGGATGCTTTAACCTGATCATTAAATATCTTTTTATTCCCAAACTACAGTTTGTATGCTTGAGGTAGTTTGATGATGTCCTGCATGCTCAAGCAACTCTCTGCTAGTTTAAAAGTGTGTGGATTTTAACGTCAAACATGATAGTGGGTATGAACCTTGTGCAGAGGAGGAAAGAACATTTGAAGCTCTGATTGGTGATCTTTTGGGGTTGCTCTTTGCTCTGGTGTCAGTCATTGGTCTCCATCTCTGTCTCCTAACAAATCACTCCACTCTAACATTTTCATTTAACACCACTAACCGACTCTGTGTGAGCCAATCTGCACGTTGTCTTGTCATTTATTAATTTAAATGCAGTCATGTAACCTAACCGTTTGCTTTTCTTCCTCAGTCGATCAATCAGCCATTATTTCTTCAGCCTCTTCCAGCAATGTTTTCACAGATTAGAAATGAAGCAGACTCGCCTAACAAAACCACTCGTTCAAGTTCTCAAAACGTCATTTATTTAACTTTGTTTTTTGGTATTCAGAAAGAAGGTCAAGACGAATTTTAAGTTTAAAAAAAAACATATGTCCTAAAGAAATGCACACCTTCACATTTATCACAGTTAAGCCAAAAAAATACACATGCAATGAAAAGCCTGATATAAAATATTAGAAAAGACAGACCTGCAGAGGAGGAAGCATGAGCATTCAATGAACTTCTTACTTTACTGTGAATTTCTCATATTTGAGATTTTCACAAAAAAGCTTTATTTTGGAAAATCTGACAGTCTGTAATTAAATTCAGTTCACTTTTATTTATATAGCGCCAATTCACAACAAATGTCATCTCAAGGCACTTTACAAAAAAAGTCATTTCAATACAATTATGTGCAGCTATCGATTCTTTTTGTAATCGATTAATCTAGCACCTTATCGACTCGATTAATCAGATTTTTTTTTTTTTAAACAACCAAAACAAATCATGCATAACGAAAATTTTGTGGCTGTAAAATGATCCAACATTTGCCTTTTTATCTCTTAAATAAACGACTCCAACATTTGGCTGCAACACTAAGCCCATTTACAGTATTTATTTATTGGACAAAATAACAGTCAACCGCAATAATATAAGTTAACATCCTTAAACAGTCCATCCACATTTTTGTGAAAAGTTGCAATGTTTTAGTGATTTTTATTTTTAGCCAGTCACTTAATTTGTTTGAAAAGCAAGCAGAGTTTGAGACGACACCGTCACATAAACCTTAAAAAGTAAAAAGTTAGTAAAACAAACTACTTTAAATCTCCTTTTAACAGTTTAAAACTCTAAAATGTGATCAGCTCAGATTGGGTCACCATTAGAAGAATATCTCTGCTTTTATTTTGGTGCTACAGTCCCAAACCCACCCTGGGCCCCTTCTAGTCCCGTCTTTATTAACCTCCTGGATACACTTAACGTAACTATATTTTGGATAAGGAGTTTCTGTGTCAGGAGAGACTGAGAAAGTTTTTTTTTTTCTTACTTCGGTCGCAGCCCAAAATTAAGTCTGTTATTTTTAAACGTTGGAGCATTTTTTTGTTGCAGATTCTGACGTTATGGTACTTAAAACTCTGTTTTCATCCGTCCACACGCAGATACTGAAAACGGAGAAAACGCAGATGTCCGCTTTGGCCGGACTTTTTTAAATGATTCGTTTTTTTGTGACGAAAATCTGCGTTTACGTGTGGATGACAGGCAAAATCGTAGAAAAATATCTCAGATTTCTGAGATACCCGGCTACGTCTGGACAAGGCTCTCTTACAATCGAACGTGAAACATCGTATCTAGTCAAACAGCATCATGACATCGCTGCAAATACAGTATTAAAATTAGTGAACATCAATGTTTACAGGCTTTAGGTTACGTTACATTGTTTCTGCAACGCTTGGTGAAACAGCATGTGGATGTTTTCTGATGCTGGATCATTGAGCTCGTACTGGTGTGCTACACCAGCTCTACTTTGCAGTAAATACAGTGTACTTTATTCTCTTCTGTTTTTAGACTGTAACGATCCCAAGCTTTACACATTTTCTGCCATTCATGGGCATCTTTATTCTCCGCCATCGCGCCAACTAAATTCAAAATGTATCACGAGCTGCAGCCCTGGCAGCATGCGCTCCCACTGATGGCCAAGCCTGGTGCGGAACATTGAACAAACGATAGGGAACAATTTAAACCATCAAGTCCAGATTAGCTGCAGGTACGTTATAAAATCAGAAACCTCCCTGTGTGACTCCTCTACTTGTTGCGTTTCCCGCGGTTAATGGAGAAGCACGGAGCACATCGTGGAGTGTTGTCAACTGCTAACGTTAGCTTAGCAATTTAAGGATGTCTACGAAAACAAATACGTGCGCTAACGTTTGTAATCGATTGTACCGATTAATCGAATCCAATTCCTTTTTTCTTTTTTTTGACGTATGTCGGTAAAAGGTCCAACGTGTGCTGACCCGATTCTGTGGGGTATTCGCTTCAACTTCTGAGTAAAGCCAATTGAGTCCAAGTAGGGCTAGGCGATTAATCGGTTGTATTGATTTATCTAATTTTCTGTTAATGAAGACTTAATTCTTGGAAAATGTAATTGTTTTAAATTTATTTTTCATACCGGTGCACTACTTTTACTTCCATAGTTTAGAGTGATCTCAATCAGGCCAGGATCTTGTTTTATAAAGGTTATTTTACAGCTTGTTTTTAGTTAGGGATCGAATTCAGGGTGATTGAAATAAAAGCACGTTTTTGACAATATTTTATTAGTTGCAATTTATTTTTAATAAAACAGTTGGGAAAAAAAATGATTTAAATCAGAGATTTAATTTTAAAGCCATAGCGCCCAGTCCTACTTTCATGTTACTTTCTAGAAGTTAAAGGTTGGATATGGAACATAGGTTGTGGTTACAACAATGAAAACATCGATGCGCCCAGTGAACAACCCGAACTGTGTCCATTTGAGGAATGTATTTCAGAGGACTTTAACTGACAGCTAACGTTAGAAAGTGAGTTAGCTTACCGATCCAGGCAGGAATGTCGCCGTTTCTGCGTGCGTTTGATGCTGTAAAAAAAAAAAACGGTTAATGTTGGTCCATCTAGTTTAGGCTTCACCTAAAACTAGTTTATGGTCTTCTACCATCACTCCTCTCCTGAGACGGATAACGATATATACAGGACTCTGAAGCAGCTGCTTGACTTGCTAACACCACCATTCTTCCCAGTGTGAGCCGAGCTGTGCCAAAAACACATATTTGAATCATAGAGACCGTATCTTTCAACCCGCAACCCGCGGCCGCTACTGACTGGTAGATGTAAGCATAACATAATTCTCGTACCCGTTTTAAATGTACAGTTTATTATACTTTAATTTAAATACTTTTTTTTCCTTCTGCACCCCTCTAAAAGCCCTTTGGATATACAATAGGGATATGTATTGGCAAGAATCTGTCAATAAGATAAGTCTCATGATACGGCATGGTACGATATATTGCGATATATCACGATACGATGAGTAATACTATATATTGAGATTTTTAAAACTGAATTTAACTGTAGAAAACCTGTCGCAGCATCCTAAACACTCAAACCTGTTTCATCCATAATACATCCAGTTTTATCAGCAGTTCTAGTTGGAACGAAGGAGGTGAAAAAAGCCACCAAATACCAGTCCTACTTTCTGATTTCTCAGAATTTCTTAAAAAATTTGTCAGAATTCTTAAAAAGAAAAAAAATCGATTCTTTGCTCCTCAATATCGATACAATATTTTGTCATAAAATATTGCGATAAATTGGCATTGTGATATTTTCTTACATCCCTAATATACGTCTATGTTCCACATCTATCAAGTTACTTTCTACAACTTTCTTTCTAGACCTTTAGTTATTTTTCAGAATTAATTTTTCTGAATCCATGAATAACTTTCTAAATTTTCAGGTCTGTTTCCAAGAATTTACAGATTACTTTCTAAGACCTAATATTTACTTTGACCTAACCATTACAGGTTACTTTTTCAGCACTCACAGATTTTACGCAATCAACAATGCTAACTAACACTTTCAAGTTACTTTGTAGAATTGTCACTGTATTTTCTAGAACTGTCGCATTAATTACAACAATTGACTTTCTCAAAACTCATAGGTTACGTTTCAGAAATATAAGAAAATTATGAGTCATGTAAGAAAGAAGTTTCTTTTATACCACTTTCGTTGTTTTGTTCTGTTACTTTTTTTAAATGGACTGAACTTATATAGCGCTTTTCTAGTCTTACTGACCACTCAAAGCGCTTTACATTGAAGCCACATTCACCCATTCACACTCGCATTCATACACCGACACCCAACATGGCTCGGTAGGACAATGTAGAATTTGGGGGTTAAGTGCCTTGCCCAGGGGCACATCGACATGTGACTGGAGGAAGCTGGAATCGAACCTACGACCCTCCGATTGCAAGCCAACTACTCTACCACTGAGCCACAGTCGCCCACCGCACCGTTATCCATGGATTTTAGAATCCATGGATAACTTTTCTAAATTTCCAGGTTGGTCTCCCGGGGAATTTGTTCCAACATGCAAACATGTTACTCTCCATAAATGTCTCTGCAACAAACACAGAAAAAATTAGGGTTAGGTTGCAGCAAACCACATGCTATGTATAATACTATGTAAGTTTTTTGGTAAAGTAACCTCCTAGCTCCAATGAGCGTAACCGGGAAAAACGGCATAAAGTTACTTGAAGGTTCTGGGAAGTTAGAAACTGTTTGTGTACGTATGTGTATATATATATATATATATATATATATGTGTGTGTGTGTATGTATGTCATATCATGATTTCAGGATGAAAAAAAAACCCTTAAATAAAATATGAACAGGAAATAAACTTGATGTATTACGCCAGCTTAAGTGAGTACATGATTACATCCAATTATAATTAGTAAATGATTCTTGCTAAAGAAAAGAAAATCAAAACAAAATCACTAATGCATAGTACCAACTCACCTTCTCAGAAACCTTGACCTCATTTTATTTCTAGTCTTATAATTATGAAGGCAACATAATACCATCCAAATCCCATCGTTGCATCTCACAGCTGCTCCCCCCCATGTGCTCGTCTCATTGCTTTTATTTTTGTCCTGTGTCCCTTCATATGTGTTCATGTTGCTATGACTGTCCACCGCCGGTTGCTCGACACCACTGCAAACCGTAACCCCTAAACTAGATGCACGACCCTGGAAGGTATGAGCTCTGAAGCTCCGCGGCCACTAAAGAAGGCGGAGTCCAGCCGGGAAGGCTCCAGGTGCACCAGCCCCTCGGGTCCGCTGCAGGTAGGAGCCGGGGACGACGACGAGGTTTTCTTATAAGGCTGCTTATTTCCAGTTCATTCGTCTGTGAGCAAAGAACAGCTTTTATTGGTGGCCCAGAGAAAAAGAGATATATTTTGAGAAGCTTGTGTTGCTTTTAGATTTCTTAGAAAAACAGAAAAGCCTTGTAGAAGTTTCAACACTTCAGTTTCTTAAAGTATTTCAAATGTTTTATTGACATTTCAGATTAAAAAATTAAAAAGAGCAAAACTCAGGATCATTTTAAATCAAATATGGAACATTTTTTGGGAGTGGTGTTTTCCTTTATTAAATCCAACGTACGCGGAACCTCCACCATATGTGATATTTTGTTTTCCTTTTGCTACGGAATAGGAATTATTCGACGTGGGTATTAGGGCCATTGTAAACAAAACAAAATTATTTGGAATCAATTTCCACCCCAAAAAAAACCATTTAGTAATTCTGAGATTAAAGTCCAATATTTTCCAGAAAAAGTAGCAAAATTGCAAGTAAAAACTCAGAATTTCTGAGATTAATTGCACATATTTTCCAGGAAAAAAATAGGAAATTCTCTGTTACAAAAATCGTAAAATGACAAGTTCAAGGACAGAAATTTTGAGATTCATTTAAGATGTTTTCTATAAAAAAACACGTAATTCTTTGATATAGAAAAGTAGAAAAGTTGCAAGAACAAACATATATTTCTATGAATAAAGGCATATTTTTTTATTTTAAAATTTTTATCGACTTACAATGTCAGAGATCTTTTAGTTATTGAAGATATCGAACATGTAGAAAATTCCTAGTTTTTTTCTTGCAAGTTTTCTTCTTTTCTACATCATGAGTTTGTGTTTTTCCTAGGAAATATCTGAAATTAATGTCAAAACTTCCGTCTTTTAACTTGTAATTTTATGATTTTTGTGACAGAGAATTACCTAGTTTTTTCTGGAAAATATGTGACTTTAATCTTAGAATTTATTTTTTTTTAGGGTGGATATTTACTCCCAAAATTTTTTATTTATTTTACAATGGCCATACTACTCAGTCGTAGGATTAAACCCACTGGGGGGGGGGGGGGGGGGAATAATCTCAGAATTCTGATTTTAAAGTGACAATGTGTAGTTTCCTGACTATAGGGGGCAGTACATGCCTAAATCACTGAAAGCAAGCAGTATTTTTGTGTTCGAGTGAGGACGGTTGGTCATTAATAGCGATTGCGCAATTTTTTTTAGTACGACAAGGTAGATAGTTCAGCCTCCAGCGAAATATATTCAGCAAAATGAGAAGCACATCATAAACTCCTTTCATAGAGCTGTTCATTTTAAACTTCCACGGAGAACGAGCGGATAGTGAATTAACCGCATATTCAATCAGTAAAGGTGTTTTGTCCACATCGGCTCGCGTGGAGTGAAACACGGGGTTTAATATGTCGGCCCCCGTACGCTAAAATCTGTTTGAATTCAGACTTTAATTTTAAAATTTAGAATTTAATTTCAAACTCAGATTTTTTTCCCTAAGAATTCTGATTTTAAATTTTGGAATTCAGACTCAGATTTTCCCCCCTCAAAATTCAGACTTTACTCACAGAATTCAGACTTTAATTTTTTGCTCTTAAAATAATATAAACACACATCTCCTCTCCGACACTGAGGCTGCTTGCTCCCTAGTTGGTGTTCATTCTGAGAAATAAAATATGAATTCTGAGGAAAAAAAGTTTTGAACGGGGAAAATGTTCTGAATTATGAGGCTAAAGTCTCAATTTTTCCACTCAGAATTTAGACTCTAATTTCAAAATTCAGAATTTGATTTCTAACTTTTCCCTCACAATTTTTTCTTCAGAAATCAGAGTTTACTCACAGAATTCAGACTTTAATCTTTTGCTCCTACAATAATAAAAATGCTGATCTTCACTCTGAAAATTAATTCAGAAATTTGAGAGAGAAAAATCTGAATTCTGAAGTGGAATATGTTCTGATTTATGAGATCGAAGTCTGAATTTTCCCCCCTCATAATTCAGGCCTCAATCACAGAAATAAAACTTTTCTCTCAAAATTCAGACTTTAATTTAAAAACTCTGACTTTGTCCCTTCATATTTATTTTTTCTTCAGAAATCAGATTTTACTTACAGGATTCTGGTTTTTAATTTCGGAATTCAGACTTTTTATCTCAAGAATCGAAAGAAGTCTGAATTCCGAAATTAATGTCTGAATTGTTCACCTCAAAATAGGAAATTTACTTGCAGAATTCCGACTTTTATTTCAGAATTAACGCTTTTTTTCTGAAAATTAAAATCAAGTTCTAATTCTGATGGAGAGAAAAAAAGTCTGAAATCGGATTTTTAGTGGCCCTAATCCTCTTCCGTACTTCACATATTTGTGCCTTTTTTGAAGGAAAGAAACTGAAAAATTAAATTCGAATCTACAGATCGGAGGATTTCATAGGAAAATTATTAATTGGTACAAGTTGCGTAAAGAACAATCGGTGCAGCTCCAAAAAAATCCAGTTGTTTTGGGAAATTAGAGAGTTTTACCAAAAGTTTACTCAAATTTGACTATGTGTTTTAGCTTTTTTGACTAATCCACAGCGAACAGAATTAACAGATTATTTAAGAGACAGATTCCTGTTTAATTTTCTTCTGTCTGAAGCTTTTCATTGGTTCTCCTTTCTCTTCCACCTTTCGTCTCGTCTTCAGGGCCCGGTGATATACGTCCAGCTGGATCACTCGGGCAGCAAAAACTCCTTCCATAAGATGGAGCCGGTTGTCTACGCTGACATCCGTAAAAACTGAAGATGGGGACCAAAACGACAACAAGAAAAAGAAAAAAAAACTAAATAAAAGAAAAAAACAAAAGAAAACACAGTAAAGTATGAGACCTCTCTATTAGCTGCTCTTGGGAAGGGTGGGAAAACTTTTAACAGGGACAGAATTGGTGCAGTTTCTCTATTCTCTTCTTTTCTCCATATGTCCTCTGTAAGCATGTTATATGATAAACTAATGTCTTTGTTGTTGACTTTAAGATAAAGAAAAAAAAAAGCTAACGAAACGCTCCAGTTGACTACATCGTATCAGCCTTTTAAAAACTTCTCCAACGCAGGGATCAAAGTGAAATAACGCCTTCATTGACATCATTCCATGTGTATAGAACTTTATTTTAACCCTTGAATCGTTGTGGCCCGCCCCGATATCCTCAAACACGCTCGACGTATTATACAGTTTTGCAGGCTGTTGCACCAAGTCAGCCAAAATCTCTACTTGGCTTCAACGTCTTAACAAACCTCCAAATATTTCTGTTTTATCAAATGAAAAGATCGGTTTTTAATGGAGGAGGACGTCATACCTCGCCGGATAATTAAAATAACTGCTTGTGAGCGTTAAGTGTAAAAACCTGTTTTAATAGCTTTTATTGCCTGAATCTCGAAGACGCACAATATTTCTGTTTCCTCCAACAGAGTGTTATATGCATCCATCTGATAGTGAAGAGTTGGTGGAAAATAACGGATACCAGAGAAGGGCTGAATCCCATTTAGTGTCTCTCTCTCCTCGGCATTCCCTTACGAATAAAAACCCAATGTGTTTTCATCAGATTTCAAACACATTTAAATCATTTTTAGCTCTTTTTTTTTTTCTTTGTTCCATGGGTGTTTTAAAAATGAAGCGTACATATATATATATATATATATATATATATATAGTACAAGCAGACATAGCCAGAGTAGATAACATTATACACACTTGTCAACAGTCAGTGTCCGTGTTAAGAAATATTTGAATAATACTTATATTTGAGAAGAAAACTTGCTTAAATTAGTGCTGTCATGAGATAAAACACTTTTTATAGATTAATTAACTATAATCTGTAATGAATTAATCTAATAATCTCATTTTTTAGCTCACCTAATTGCTGAGAAAAACCTTCATCTTTACGTATTTTTATTTGAGTTCATTACACTAGTATGGTAGAACAAAGGTTTGTTCTATTTAATTTAAAAAGTGGTTTTATGAAGTAATGTATTGTATTTAACGGACTTGAAGAGATGCAGTCCCAGCATTTACACTCTGTGGTTTTTGTGACTAGTCCCAAGTGGCGACTGCAACCTCCCGATTTCATTAGCGTTCTGGACTTAGTTGGGTAAATATCTGCTCAGAGTCCAGCTGTATTACGGGTTAAAACATGTAATATACGCCTTTTTTTTTCTTTTTTTTATAACAGTGGCTTGCAATACAGCTGGAGCAGCTGGGTTGGGTAGCATAAAGAGTAAAGCGCACGTGCCTCACCTGAAGTCTCCAATAACCCTATAACAAGTTGCTCGATTTAGCGCTATTCGCTTTTATTTTTAAAACGGGAGCACAAGAAGCTCAAAGCATAAAAGCAACATAAATTTAAAGGCAACTAGCAAACACTAAAATTAAAGATTAAAAGAATAGATTAAAAAACATAGCGCACTGAAAATGGTTGTAATTAATGAATCGCGATTAACTAAATAATTTAACACCCCTATGTTAAATCCCTTCGACGTTGTTTTAATATATCGACAGCCTTGTTTCCCAGCTGTACTTAAATGCAGCATTAGCAGATGTTGACTTCCGTTTTATACAATACTGAAAATATTAAAATATTAAAGATGGATTTGAGAGTTTTTATGGTTATTTATTTCAGTAATTCATCTAAATCTTCCACAAAAGCCACAGAAATAAACCGATGAATAGTCGTCAACTACACTTGACAAATTGACTCCTTAGAGGAGCGTTCCAATAAACGCGTTATTCGTACAACGTGCCGACAGATTGAGGGGTGAAAAATGGGATTCAGCCTAATAAACTCTGGTTCCTAAATCCGGTTCTGCTCCTCATTTAAGATCCTCACATCCTGGTGCTTTAAGTCGACAATGTTTACTCTGATAAAATGCAGGTGACGTCAAACTTAAAATAAAAAAAATAAAAAAGGTACAGAAGTTAAAGGTGCGATGTAAATATACAACACCGTCTGTGCTTTCTCTGGTGAGAGGAGTCTTAACTTGCAGAGGGAAAAATATAGGTTTTAGCGGAAAAAATGCATAAAATAAACGTGTTTTACTCCACCCATCATGTCAAAAACACGGCAGTTGTCATTTTTTGTGTGTGTATATAAGACTAAAGTTTTCTTTATCTGCTAGATTTTTTTTTTTTTTTTTAGAGGTGGAGCAGATCCATCTGTGGACCCTACAAACGGAACCAAACGGTGCAAGATGCGGATCCGTCCAAGCAGGTTTCTCACATGCATGGGAGAAAGTGAACGTTTTTACCCAGGAGGTTAACATATCTTCTGGGTTTCCTATTCTGGTTTGCAGCACATTTCTGGGAATATACACACTACTAATACTAGATTAAAAGTTTATCATAACAAACCTAAACGGATTCTCTTAACAGATTATTTTGAGTTGGCAGCAGGACTCAAAACTTGATGTCAAACCTAGAGCCGTGCAACGTTTAGAGAACATGCGGTGATGTTATTGTTGAAAATAGCCGTGAATAAATCTGTATGAATTACTCGTGTGCAAACGCACGGCACTCCAGAATATAGGCTCACCAAAACGCGCATCCAGGCAGTCGCTTAAACGCACTCGTGGACATTGGGACGATGGTTTCGATGCGCCAAAGTGCGGCTTGTGAGTAGAATAAATTTTAGATGACCTCTCTTGGTGCTGGTGCAACAGTCTGCAGAAGATCTCCATCATGATCTTGTTTTGTAGAGGCGTTTAAAAAAAACGTATAAAGTTAGATATCGGCCCGCAGTAACGTTGCATGCAGTTCTAGTAACATCCACGGAGTGAAGTTGGTACCGCTCACCCAGCTGGGTTTTTATATTTTTTTTGTGCGTGTGTGTGCAGAAAGCGCCGCCTGACGTTGTGTTACTGTGAATGCTTCAGCTCTCTGTCAAGTTCTGGCATGTTGTTGTGGTACCTTTTTTTTTATTTTATTATTATTTGTTTGTTTAAAAGAAAACCCTTTTTGGGTTTAATTTAATTTGAACCATTTGGGGTAGCCTTGATAATTTAGCTTCATGTTGAATTTTTAAACTAGGCATGTTAATGTTCAGCTGAGTTGACTTTGTCTCTCTCTATAAAAGCTGGGAGGTGTAATTTTGCGTAACAAAACGACTTCTAAATACACCGTTTGCATGCAATTCACTAACAAAACAAGCATCCCCTCAAATGTTTTTTTTTTTTTTTTTTACTCCTTCCTGTATGCATCATGTATTTCCTCATTAATGGGCCAAATATGAGCGGTTTTACTTTGCAGATACTGTTGAGCTTTAAATGCATTCCAAATCGGTTTTTTTATTTTTTATTTCCTGTTGTCTTAAAGCGTTTTGAAGCCAAATTTCTGTATAAATTGTGTTGAATTTTTGTGCTGAAAGCCATCAGCTCATGATCTGAAATGCAGTAACTTTCCACAAACTGTACAAGTTTGCTCACCAGTTGAAAATGTAGTGCTGTTTACTGTAAGTCATTCCGGTGTGGTGCGCCTGGGGGGTGTCTTTCCAGAGGAAGGACAAAAGTTTGCTGAAGAGGTCCATAAAGACGCTGATTTGTGTTTGTTTTCGCTTAAAGTCTTAATTATTTGTAACCAGACACTCAAGCATACGCAGTGCCTGCATGAAGTATTGGTTTCAAATGCTTCAAAATGGTCAAGATTAAAGATTTAACTATTTTAACAATGGAGTCAGTTAACCCGCTTTTTCGGGGTGGGGGGGGGGGGCCACGTCACTTCCGCAAACTCAATCCAAACCGTATCCGTCTTCTATATCCACTTAATGGGGAGAGGCTTGTCTAAGTGACAGAAAACGTTTTCTACCTCAACGAAACCCAGTTCCGATAATAAGCAGCTAAACGGGGGAAAAAAGTCAATAGACGCTAAAGACTCGTACACAGAAAAAAAAAAAGCCAAAACAGAAACGCATTTCCTACCCACACAAGCAACCTCTCACATTGAAGTCCAAACTCAAGTCTTTCCGACGGGATCCGAACCACCTCTCCACGTGCATGAAGCCAAAAACATAAATTCAGTCCTACCTTTAATGATTTATGGTCAGAGTAAATATTCTCTTAGTTCGTGCAATAATTTTCGCATCACGCTGATATGATTCCTGACTATTGTCCACCTTTTTATTTTTTTGTTTCTCTCCCGGCTACCGTGTAGAATATGCCGATTACATTCCTTCACCTTACTGCAAATGCATTTCTCTGGGATTGAATGCTGTTGGCTACGTGATCTGTGGATTTTATGGGTTCTTACAGGTCGATCGACGTTTCCGTCATCCATATTGGCCTACGGCCTCCTGAGTTAGTCAAATTGTCTGACCAGAGAAATAGCAGCAGAAAGCAAATGTTTTTTCCCCGTACTACGACTTTTCTATCGTTGAAAAAGAATGGGGTGGAGATATATAGTGGAGCAAAACGGTATTTAGCAGCAACTGATTGTTGTCCTACTTAAAAATATGACGGTCTCTCATTTTCATCATAGTTGTACCTCAATTGTTAAACATAATGTAGAAATAAAATCCCGAAAATCACATTATGATTTTTATTTCTATTATTTACAGAATTTATTTGTATAATAGTGCAGAAAATAAGTATTAAAAACTACAAACAAGCAAGAATTTTGTCCCTCGCAGGCCCGTCCTTGCTTCTTTAAGTAGCTATTCTATCCTCCACTTGTTTCCTTTATTAATGGTACCCGTTTAAACAGTCGGACTCCAACCTCCACTAATGCCAAGACCAGAGAGCTGTCCAAGGACACCAGGGGCAAGATTGAACACCTGCACAAGACTAGGATGAGCTAATCTACAATAGGCAAGCAGATTTATGAGAAGAAACCCAACTGTTGAAGCAATTAGTTGATGAAGTCAAAACATCCCAGCTGTAGAGAAGATCTGTATGGAGGAATGAGCCAAAATACTGGTTACAGTGTTTGCAAACCTGATGAGGACCTACAGGAAACTTTGGCCTGTCATTCCCAACGAAGGTTACATTGCGAAGTATTTAGGGGAAACTTGTTGTTTACCAAATACTTATTTTCTCCAACGTTATAAAAGTGAAGTCTTTAAAAATGATACAAAATGATAACCTTTTTTATTATTATTATTTGTCTTACCGTTGAAGTGTACTTCTTTTTTTTTAAGTAGGAAATCTTGCACAATCAGTGGCTGCCAAATACTTTTTCTGCCCCGAATGTTAATTGAAAAAAAAAAAGAAAGAACTAAAATAAATAAATAAAAACGTGGTGCCAAATTGACTAAGTTGTAATTTTTGCCTAAATTCCTAACGGCTTCATACCTTTCCATAACTTTTAGGCTTCATTCTTTATGGATGTATGTTAGTACAGCAAATGTACAGAATTGGATTAAAAAAATTTGTGTTTTGGGGGGGGTTCATCTTTATTTACTATCACTCAGTGGAACAAAAACCTCTGGGGTGCTACCTAGTTTGATTCCAGAACAATTCAAATATACGTAGTGATTCCAGAGTTATGTTAACTTCATTTTGGAAATGCTATTTTTATTCATCTCTCTCAAAAAGAGGCCTGATTAAAATTTAAAAACTCTATTTTTGTATTTATGACTAAAAGCTTTTTTTTAATAAATGATAAATAGAAGATTTGCTTGCCAAGAAATGTAGGAACCAGAGAAAAAGTGGACCCTGTCTGTTGCTATAGCGACTCCCGCCTTTTCCTGCCTTGTGGACCAGAGGCTTCTGCATCTAAAAGAAGGGAGTTCCATGTTGCTATGGTAATTCCCACCTTTGGCACCAGAACGTTCTGTAGCTTAGTAAAAAAAAGAAAAAAGATTCTCATGTTACTACGGCGATTCCCGCCTTTTCTAGCTTACCTTGAGGAGAGCTTTCTATAGCTCTGGATCAAAAAAATTAAATAAAATTCTCATGTTGATATGATTCCTGGCTTTTCTAGATGTTTGCCAGTTATTCCCAGCTAAAAAAAAAAAAAGAATATTTCTCTTGCTAGGGCGATTCCAGCATTTTTATTTTATTTTACTGTGACTGAGCACATTCCTTACCCCTCATCTAAGAAAGGAGGGAGTTGCACGTTGCCACGATGATTTGCAGACAAGTATTTATGCCTGAAACAAACAGCTCTAGAGTGAAACCTGCAAGATTAGTGACCAAACATATTTGTTTTAAATGTTTAAAGTGCTTTCAGTAGGAGATACGTCAGGTTAAACAGAACCTTGGCTTCCAGTTTGGAAAGAAAAACGGAGTATGGGGGTGAATTGGAGTTTGGATTCGCATTTTCTGCACTCTGGGGTGATTTAAGCAACAACAAAAAAACAGACCTTACAGCAGTGGGACACATTAGGTGAAAATGGAGAACAATACAATAGTTTTTTATATCTGAATTATACACATAAGAGATTAAACTGTGAGCATTAAAGTAATATAAATTCACCAAATGTCTGAATGTTTTAAACTCATCACATTTTAAGATGAACGTTTCCTTCCTAAAATACTTAAAAAATAAAACCCTGAACCAAAACTACGAACGTATCAAATCCGTAAAAGGTATGAAAACACAAATTGATTCGCTTAAAGTGCAACTTTCTTTGACGGGTTTGAACTTCAGATGGTGTTTCCACTGTAATCTACAAAACAAAAAAGGGCTGCGTTTTATTTCTTTTATATTCTTTCTGTCGTTTATTTTGTGCGGAAATTTCTCGTTGTGTGGGGATAGTTCTGGGAGTTTAAAAAAAAAAATCCAGATTTTGTCCATTTTGACTCCAAACAATGCAAGCACTGCGTAGCCTTCCACTTTGCCCGTCCTTCTTGGTTGCCGTTTTTGTTTTCAGCAGCATGCATCATCCGCGTACCGACGAACCCGACAGGAAAAAGGAACAACCGTGTAAGATACCGACGAACCCTTTGCTGCTGGTCGCTTTGCTTCTAATTGTGACTTGTTGCAGTGATTAGTTGTGTTGTAAAAAATTGTGATGTAAACTATAAATTATGAAAGACTCCCGATCCGGCTGGGCTCGTGTGTGCAGTGAGGTTCTCGGGTTTAAGGCAGAACCGGTCAGGTTCAGTCTCGTCGAGTCTCAAAAGAGCGTGCTCTGTGTGTTTCGATGGTTAGGTAGTTGTGTGTTATTTACGAATTGTTTGGTATGTCGTGTAAAATCTGCACTATGTCTTGCATAACAAAGACAACGAATGCCCTGTGATTGTTTTTTTTAAATTTTGTTCCTCTGAATGACCATGGTCTCTGTTTAATGTCTTTAAAACTGGAATGTTGTACATTTAGTGCCTTTTACATTTCATTAGCTAACTTGAACATCTGCTCAAAAATAGAAAAGATAAGATTCATTTATTTTCCTTTTATTGTATGTATTTTTTTATACACCTAATAACGCCTCTGTATCCACTGTTCAAATTTTATATAAAACCTACTCCCGGCCGATAATGCCATGTCTCTGCTCTCGTTATTTTTGCTCTCACATCCATTCCCTGAATATTGTAACATTACGTGTGTTTAACATTTACCATCTTAAAACAGAGAAAAAAAAACACTTCATATCCTGAGAACAAAATTACTTTGAGTTAAAACGTCATAAACATGCAATCAAACGTCATTGACAACTGTTTTACATTTAACCAGAAGAAAAGAAAACCAGTTAATAAAACATTCATGTGTATCAGTCCTGATTCTGCATGTTGGATAAAGAAATAAATGATTTAACAAACAGGTACAAATGAGAAAGAAAGTAATTGAGAGTTTGGAAAAGGTTCTAAACCCATTTCTGAAGTGTTGGGACTCCAGCAAACCAGAGAGTCGTCAGCCATAAATGGTTAAAAAATGAGAGATTGGTGAACTTTACTAGGACCGTCAGCCTACCAACGTTAACCCAACATTGGAGCAACTGCTCGCCCAAGAGGTCACAGATGACCCCACATCATCATCCAAACCACTTCAGGCTTTACCTGCCTCAGTTCGGGTCGGAGGTCATGACAAAAATGGCCTGCATGGCAGAGTTTCTACAACAAAACAACTGCTGAGCAAAAAGAAAATGTAATGTTAGTCTCAGTTTAGCCGGAAAACTTCTTGATCATCTCCAAGACAAAAAGCTGAACTTTTTTCAAGGTGTGTCTCTTGTTACGACTGGCGAAAAGTTCTGAGAAATAACATCATGCCAACAGTAAAACACGGGGGTGGAGGGCTGATGATCTGGGGCCGTTTCAGTGCTTCGGGAGCTGGAATGGAAGACTTGCTGGGATATCCTTGGAGGGACCAAATTAGGCACTTTTCTATTTCACTGTAGACGTTTTTTATCAGTGATTTAGCATAATCTTAAATATTTTCTTTTTTAAGCAGTGACTCTGCAGTAAAACACCTGACGTGAACCAGAAATGAAAGTCTTTACGATGACATGACAACGTGGACTTAGGCCATTAACCTTTCGAATAAATAATGAAGTTATTTGTGTTGTAAACCTTCCAATCTATTATTGTCTCTAAGCTCCGTTTGTCATTATGATTTTAAATGACACAATCTGTTTAATTGTATTGGTGATTTATTGTGAGGGCAATTCAAGTTGTGCATTTTACGAAGTTGTGATTTTGAAAAGGCAAATATCTAAACTGGGCGTCAGTTGAAGTTCGGTTTTAAAAGTCTAGATATTTCTTTTTTTTTTAAAGGGCAAAGGCACAGACCACAATGTTAGCATCTGCTGACGCAACCGAGAAACCCAAGGAGCTGCAGTCGGTTAGATGTAGTTCTAATGCAGAGGTTCCCAAACATGTATTTGTGGGTTCTAGAGAAAAAATGTCAATACCAAAATGCCAATGAGCAAAAGTCCGCATTCTATAAACTGAATAAAAGATTAAAAGAAACAGGACTTGGATTGATAAAATCAACATACAGTGCTCAGCATAAATGTGTACACCCCACTACGTTTGTCAGAAAACCTTTATCTTCCTTTCAGAATCAACGTTTTGTATGATATACTATACTACAAAATACTCCATTGATTGCAAACAAGATTTGTTCATTTGCACAAACAGAAAAGTGATTTTCCTAACAAATTCATTCAAGCCCATGTTGCAAAAATGAGTACACCCCAATTATAGTCCTAGGAGAAATGCCACAGTTAAGACTACAAAATTCTAATTAACAGGGATTCAACCACAGGTGAGTCTAATGATTCATTTAAGAGGCGTCCAGCAGACAGGTGACAATAAAAGGGCATTACTTTACAAAGAAAAGTCCTTCCCATTTCATGCTGTCAGTAATGGCTCCCCATGGAAGAGAAATCTGAGAAAGGAAATCATTTCTTCGCATAAAAAAGGTGAGGGCTACAAGAAGATCAGCAAAGCTTTATATATCAGTCAAAATACTGTAGCAAAAGTAATCCAAAAATTTGAGAAAGATGGAAGTGCAACCATCTTACAAAGCAGTCCACCGAAGTTAAAGGAGATATATCATGCTTTTAAATCCTTACTTTTCACATGTAAATCATTCACTTGTGGTCTATGTAAAGTAGAACCACAGTGGTTTGGTCTGAATTCCATGTTATTGTAGCCCCACAGACCCTCCTTATACCGTTCTGAGGAGCATCTTTAGAGCAACTCATTTTCGTGCGGTCCCTTTCAATGTAAGCGAAACATTTCATGCCCCGCCCCCTCCAGGTTACAGAGCGTTCCACTCCACCCCGTTCGGACATTTTTGTAGTCTGATAGCAGCGATACGATTACTACCGGCAGATAAACTTTTTATCGCGAAGCGATCGTCGCTAAATTCCTGTACATCATGTGTACCCCACGACAAAAACCGGCAAAAAAAGCCCAATCATTTTATTCAAAGCATGCAGTATAGTTATATCCTCAGCTAAAAGCTAGCACACATCGCTAACAGAAGCAGAATGTACAATGCTACAACTATGAAAACAATCGCCCATACGACATATCAACACACAACACTCATGTCTAAAATAAAGTTTACTGTCATTTTAGTGTTTTTTGAAGCTTACCGCTTTGCTTTGTCCGTCGTTTCCGTGGAGACAAGGAACTGACCCCTCAATCAGACGAAAGGCTTTTTGGCAAATCCCTCCTGATACAGACAGAGGTTGCTGAAGCACTCGTCCTCGAAGTGCTTCGTGCAAACGAGGAGAACTTTCCCCACGGATGTCGGTATATTTCCACTAAAAATAAAATGTAACCAGGCACTTCTGGGAGGCTCTGATGCTGGGGGTCGATGTAGGGATTTGTGTGGGTTAATACACCCAATAACTGAACATTTTGACTTGCTTTCTTGTAATTTCGACATGACTGACCTTGGACTACAAAATCGCCGCGGGGGAGAAAAAATGGCGGCTTCACGAAATTGGTTACCTGGAAGTCCTTTACCTTATTTGGCAGTTCAACAAAAAATGCTGTGACGTAATAGACAAGAAAACGTAATAGCGAATAGAGAAAACTAAACAGACTGAAAAATATGACCAAAAAAGAATATAAAGATGTAAACACAGCACCAGAAGAGAATAAATGTAAGTTTTCTGCACTCCTAAACACCCAAAATACACATTTACATGCATTTAAGGGCTAAAATATTTTTCCATGATATGTCTCCTTTAACATCTCGACAGGAACGTCTTCTGCTGAGAAAGGTTGAAGAAAATCGCCATGCAAGTTCACTGCAGTTAGCTAAAGCAGTAGAAAGCCAAACTGGAACGACTGTTTCCTGTGACACCATACGACGCACACTGCAGAGGAATGGCATGCTGGGTATCATCCGTGAAGGAAGCCTCTCCTAAAGCCCATGCACAAAAAAGCACGCCTAGAATTTGCTAGGGCCCATGCTGAAAAAAATGAAGACTACCGGGACTCTATACTCTGGAGTGATGAGACCAAGATCACTGTTTTTGGAACTAATGGTTTAAAAACTGTATGGCGTCATAAAGGTTAGGATTTCAAAGAAAAATGCATTGTGGCTACAGTGAAACATGGTGGTGGCAGTGTCCTTATGTGGGGCTGTATGAGTGCTGCTGGTGTTGGGGAAATGCATTTCATTGATGGTATCATGAACTCAATGTACCGGCTGAGTTTGTCTCTTGATCTGAACCCAATCAAACACCTGTGGGGAATTCTGAAGCGACAAGTTGAGAATCCCTCTCCATCGAGCATCCATGCTCTAAAATAGGTTATTCTTGAAGAATGGAAAAAGATAGATGTTGCCTAGATTGCATAGAAGACTTGGTGCTGTCCTTAAAAATCATGGTGCTCATACAAAATACTAGATGTAGTAGTTTTTGTTGCAGGGTGTATTCATTTTTGCTTCAACCAATTTGAGTAAAACTGAAGATTTTTTGATCTAAATTAGATTATTAACCTTAATTTCATGTTGTGGAGTTAAATAAGTGTTCAATAAAACTCGGCCTTGTGGAAAGTTTGGAAATTCTTCTTTTGTTCATTGAGCTACTGATTAAATTCATACTTTTCAAAGGGGTGTACTCATTTATGCAGAGCATTGTATATTACTCTATATTACTATATTGGCCTTTGACGTTGGTTGTGTTGCCATTCTACCACTTTTGAAGTGTCTCCGAAAAAATGCTTGTATGTTCCATCAAGTGTTGGGGTCACGGGCCTCTTACATTTTTATCATGTGGGAAGTATGGAAATCTCTGCTCTAGAGAGCGTACGTCGACAGAAAACGGTAAAGTCACGCATGAACAAGCGAGCACAGAGAAGTAGACTTTAGCCAAAGATGCAAGAACGAAATTCAGGGAATTCTGTGTAGCTGAAGAAAATAAAGGAGGAAGTAAAAGTTAAGGAAGAACAGTTGTGCAAGTTGTAGGAAACCTATTTGTCGAACTCAAACAACTGCTCCTTGCTCTGTTTAAAAAAGATGGATGCTTGTTCAGTTCTGACAGCAGAAATTCATGATCTCTCTCTCTCGGGTTGAAACTCCAGAAACTGTTCAATTATCGGCTTGAGAACGATTGTGTAGGAATGTTCTACAAAAATCAGTTTAGTTCAATATTAGGAACCTCAGACTTGTCCTCAGAAGTATAGTCTGAATCCTTCAAAAGCGCAGATGCGAAAATAGAGCAAGACGCTAGCAGAAATGGCTGTGAAACTGGAGGAGAGAATATTACATCTGTTTATAGCAGAGAGTGAAGTAAAGGTAGCAGAGGTTAGACTAAAAGCTTATTAAAGGTAGGCTGGTGATGTGGAAGTTTGTGAGCAAGAGACAGATCATAAAATGGAAGGAAAATAAAGCATTAAATCCAGGAGCTGTGCCGTTTCATCCCCAATATGTGCCACTAGAGCAGCCAAGAATCCAGGAGATCAGTCAAACTGAAGAACGTGTTTATGTATTTGTTTCAAGTAGACTGGAGAGTTTCCTTTATGGCCACAATTAGTCCAAAAATGTTCTAAAAAAGATACCTTGTGCCTACAAAGACACAGCAGATTTTTCTTTATTTTTTTTATATTTATTCAGACGATGCATATCGAAGTGCTTGGAAAGGCTTTCAAGAAAGTAATGGAAATAAGTAATTGTTTTCCAGTGACCATTTGGGGACAAATTTATGAGTTCGACCAAAATGGCTGCAAATGATTCTACAGCAAGTATAGAATTTGGAGATTTCCTTCAAGGCTTTGTTGCTGCTATGCCTCGCATTAAAAAAAGGCAGTAGAGGTGACGCCGAATAGTCGAAGATTCGATGCATCGATACCGATACTGGTATTGGCCACGATACCGTATGATGTACATGTATTGGTATCGGTTAAACTTAAAGGAGAAGGGGGCGCGGATTAAAGAAATTAAACTCGTAAACTGGAGCCACCGCGGGAGCGAGCACAAAAAGTAGGTAAATCGGTGACGTAGCGTACTTTCAAACCACCGCACATTGCGAACATCGGCAGCTGTACGACAACAAGCAACGTTGTCTAGCGACGAAGTAAGTAGTGTTTAATCGACCGCGTCTGAAGTCCGGATTGTTTCTCTTCCTTCTTCCTGTTAAATCGAGAACGAGCAAGAATTATAGATTGACGTCGCATCCGCGGCTAAGCGCGCGAAATTCGGCGCACGAATCCCAGACTATTTTGCAGCTGTTCGAAATAATGGGATTACACATGGGAGGGCTCATTTTACTTGGTTTAAAACGCTTCGTTACCCGATACAATTACAAAGCTGAACATGATAAATAATTTATTTTAGAAATCCAGCCCCCTGCTGCTTTAACAGACACTCATAATGTGGAAAAATTCACTTGAAATGTTATTTTTGTTGTAATTTTATTTTTTACATCTGTTATTTTGTTTTAGTCATAAAGTCTGGTGCCTTTAGTCTCTTTAAGAAAGGTATAAAGTGTAAGTTATACAGTTTATTAATTCAACAATTCGACCGTCAATCTCGAGGTCGAGCATCATTCCATTTTGCATTGTAGGGATTTCCAATGTATAATAACCCACAGAATCATCTGTAATATATAGTTACATGAAATTTAACCAGGCTGTTAATATTATAAACCTGCTAAACTAAATGTAATAACGTCATGGTTTACATTGTAGTTTCTGTTTCAATCACTTTGCTAGACGGAGAAATGTAGGTGTTTTTAATAATGCAAACCTGCATTTAAAAATGGCATTTTGTGTCTGCTTGTGTTGTCTTTTATTCATATTTACATTTGATTTATTTAGGTGGAACAAACATGCAAAGAGACAGAAAGCAGGAAGGGGGGGGGGGGGACACTTTTGTACAGCACTGTGGAAGTTTCTATTGGTCTAATTTAGTGTAATCTTAAATGTTTTCCTCATTAGCAGAAATAAATCATTCAAAGCAGTCTGTGTGTCGTTAATCTACATAATGTTTAAGTTAACTAAATGAAGTTTGCATTAATTTATTGAATAGGTCTATAACGAGCATCTATCACCAGCAGGTGGCAGAAGAAGACTCCAGAAGGTGAGAGCGACGGATCATCCCCGTTTCCTCATCACGTTACCGATTAAATGCTGTGGGACAAACTCTACACTGACCTCTTTATGCGCTTCTCCACGTAGGAAACAAAGAAAATGAGGGAAAAGCTAAAAGCTCAGCGGTCTGTGCGAGCAGCCGCTGCACCCGAAGCGAAAAGGAAAGGAACGGGAACAAAAACTCCGGGAATCCCGGTGGGATAAATCCCCTTACGTACAGGTGTAACCTGATGCAGGCGGATAAATGGTGATGGAGAGAAGGGGGGTGAATATGAAACCAAACCAGCTGTTACTCTGCGACACCCAGCAGACAACATCTTCAGGTAAGACGCCTTTTAACGCTTCATTTTGGCGACTTTTAGTTGTGTTTTTAGGGATGGAGCATTTGGATGTAACCTGAGCTACTTCCTGCACCGAAACTAAAGAGGGGGGGAAACCCTTTTTATTCCTCATTCCTCCTTTATAAACTTTAACATTAAACCTTAAATATGTGACTGGGAAAGAAAGCAGCTGGTAAATATCCAAACTTTAGGTTTGTTTATCCCCAGGAGCGTCTCAGAGCGACTCCGCACCATTTAAACGCCGGTGCGTTTAGCGGCGCGCAGAAAAGGCGGAGTTACAGACTTCCCAAAATGCAAGTAACCAATAAATAAGACATTTTTTTTATCAATCCATCCATTATCTATAGGTTCTGTCCTATGCAGGGTTGCGGAGGCTACATCCAGCAATCATCGCGCTAGAGCCAGACCCATCTGACGTTCCCCATAAATGCTGAAATGGAAAAGGCTATTAAAACTTATAAAAGTGTGAATATTAATCCGTTTGACTTCTTTTTGTTAAAGTGTAGATCACAGGGGTCAAACTCAAGGCCCGGGGGCCAAATTCGGCCCGCCATAGCCGTGTATGTGGCCCTCTAAACCCTTAAGGAACTTTAAAGTTTTAAGAAACTTTAATTTCTATTTATGTGCACCTAATTCTATTTTGTCAAATCAGTGTTTCTTTGCGTAGTCCTAAATCACAACATTGCGAAAAGATGTTCATTGTTATTTAATTCTTACGAAGTACTTGTTGAATACAGAGACAGATATTTATTAATACTTTTAACGGTTTGTTAAGGAAAGTTTGATCAATACTCTCGGCCTTAACCGGCCCTTTAAGGAAATGTATGACCTCGATACGACACTAAACAGAAATGAGCTTGACACCCCTGGTGTAGATTATTTAAAAATGTTAAACTATTTATATTTTTGTGTAGTAACAAGGAAAGTTCTTTTTTTTAAAATTATAATTCTATTTTTTAGGGATGCACCAATACCGATATTGGGCCCAATACCAAACTAATCTACTGGTATCGGTTAGTTAATCAGTTAAATTTATCAATACTAAAAAATGCAACAACTCAAATAATTTCACAGGAAATGTTTATTTTTTCTCTTAAAATGGTGTTTTTGTTTTCATATTTTATTACTTCATTTAAAAAAAAATCTAAAATAACCTCAATTTGTTGTAACAACCAGAGAAGAAAATGTAACATATTTTCCGAATTCTGTGCTTTTTTGTGTGTGTGTTGTAAAATATCGGCATTGGTACTCAGATCCAAGAAAACCAACCAACGCTGTATAAATAAACTTTACTTACTTACTTACTTACTTACTAAAAATTGGAGAAATGTTGCAAAAATATTTAAAACAAATACATTTAAAATAATACAAATGTATATACTGTACCTTTTAATTTAGATTTATTAGATTTAAACATCTGAATTGGATTAAAATAAATCAGGATGACGTCTTCTTTGTGATCATTTAATTTAAATCGAAACATGCTCAGTTGACTAAAATAGTTCTTAAAGTGTGTGAATCTGTTTAATGCCCCATAAAAGTATTAAATCTGAAAATGTAACTTAAATCCATGATTAAATCATTTAAACAGTCACATTTATGCTAGGTATGCACGATATGTCATCACTAATGTATGTATCGGCTGTTTTTAATCACAATTTAGCATATCGTACCAGGCCGATATTAGCAACCAGTGGTTATATCCACCTTATCACGGTTTGTGTTTTTTGGAGGGGATTGTTGGTTGATCATGTGGTGGTGATGCAGCATGGGATTGTGGGATGTTTAACTGAAGCAAAGAGATAACGTTAGCGGGTTTTTCCCCCTTCTTCTTAGACTCCAAACCACAACTATGGATTTATTTTTAGTATAATCTTTACACAATGCTGATGCAGTGTTTAGCCACACCACAGTATTGGTTAATTTTTTTAATTGTATGTGTAACTGTAAAGAGAAGCTTTGAAACGTTGTCGGCATAATCCCAGTTGTAGAAGAGTACAGAATAAATGGTAATAACTAATAATTTCTTATTGAGTTAGAGTAAAATGTTACGCAATCAGGAGGAAGACTGCTGACCGGGCGTTTGTCCGACGGACAGTCATGAGGGTCAGCCACAAAAGGTCATTGCTAAAAGGAGCCTGTGATGCATCCAAGCATTTTTATCGAGTAATAAAGCGACGTGATTTCCCCGGTGAGCCGACTGTAAAAGCAAAAGAAAAACTGTAGAACATCTGATTGTGTTACAGTTGCTGATAAAAGAAGGAGAGGGGCAGAGAAGATGTTTCCTTTGTTGCTCTTTCTGTTTCTCTGCTCTGTCTTCTCCAAACCACAGGCAGCAGATGACCGCTTGTGCTGAGCCTGGTTCTGCTGGAGGTTTCTTCCTGTTAAAAGGGAGTTTTTCCTCTCCACTGTCGCTTCGTGCTTGATCAGTGTGAGGGATTGCTGAGAAGTACACGACGCAATCTTCTGTGGTTCTCTAATTTCTAAATTAAACATTGTATTGTAATAACTCTTCTTGTAAAGTGCCTTGAGATGACATCTGTTGTGAAACAGCGCTATATAAATAAACTGAAATGAAGTGAAATTTGGTTTGACGCTGGACCGAAAAGCGTTGCAGTAAGTTGAAATAGCAGATCTCCGGTCTGAGCAGCATGAAGGTTTGATGCTTCTCCTTTTAGCTTTATGTTTATATGGTGATGGTTGAGAAGATTCAGCTGCCTTTAGCAGGAAACCTTCCTGTTAAAAATGTTCCTGATGGCATTCATCCATCTATTCATCTAACCAAGAAACCAACCATTCATCCATCCATCCATCCATCCACAGACCAACCAACCAAGAAACCAACATTTGTCAATCCATCCATCCAACCATCCAACGATCCATCCATTCATCCGTCCATCCATCCATCCAACCATCCATCCATCCAACCAACCAAGAAACCATCCATTCATCCATCCATCCATCCATCAATCCAACCATCCATCCATCCAACCAACCAACCAAGAAACCAACATTTGTCAATCTATCCATCCATCTATTCATCTAGCCATGTTGGTCCAACAAACCAACCACATCTTTCTGTCTGTCCGTCTGTCTGTCTTTCTGTCTGTCCGTCCGTCTGTCTGTCCATCCATCCATCCAACCAACCAACCATCCAACCAAGAAACCAACCATCCATCCAACCGACCAACAGACCAACCAAGAAACCATCCATTCATCAATCCATCCATCCATCAATCCATCCAATCATCCAACCAACCAAGAAAACTACCATTCATCCATCCATCCAACTAACCAACCAACCATTCATCCATCCATCAAACCGTCCAACTAACCAAGAAAACTACCATTCATCCATCCATCCATCCAACCGTCCAACTACCCAACCAACCAAGAAACCAACCATTCATCAATCCAGGAAACCTTCCAGTTAAAAACTGTCATGATGCCATTAATCCATCTATCCATCCATCCAACCAATCATCCATCCATCCAGGGGGGTGTATTATCTCTCCAGTGAGATTTTTTGTCCACTCGGATATTTCCCAGTGGAATGTGAACAGAAAACTGCTAATGAAATGTATCCAGGGACAGATCCTAAACAAATGCGCAAACCACTTCAACTGATTAATTGCTCTAAGGCAAGAGGAGCAGTTCAACTCTGAGTTCATTGCCTTGTCTCTGAGGCAGAGTCTGGCAGCTGCTCTCAATCCTTCTTGTAGCGTTTCACATCTCAAGATGTTAGAAGGGGTTTTAGTTTGGATAAAGATCCTTTTATTTTAGACCTAGTCATTGAAACTTTCCTGCTGCTTCAGAAACATATGAATGGTTCTCCTGATGGCACGGAGAGTTTTAATCACATCTTCCCATCAGGGTCAGACATGCCGACAGTCTTTTGAAACTGTCTTCAAATACGGTTACTCGTTAGCATTCCGGTCATCATTTACAGTTTGTTTATAGTAAATGCTGCCAGAGAAAAGCCACACGACAGCTCTAGCTGACTCCCACAGGCCTGGAAGGGAGTTGAGCTGTCTCTGGGTGGAGACGTTATGCATCAAAACGTTCCCAAATAAGGACGCTTTTAAAAGAATGCAAAAATATGGAAAGTTGAGAGGGCTGAATTTCAGCTAAAATGCCCCGAATTCCAACTGGTGATGTCTGAGAGCCGCTTTCTCCGGGGAACTGATCAGCGTGAGGATTCATTTATGAGGAGCTGGGGGTGTGGAAGTTCTGGATGGGCGTCTCTGGACTTCCCAACCCCTTATATAGCTCTTCACCCCTCACGGGGCGGTGGGAGGGGGGAAGAATGGTGGTAGGATGTTCTCACAGGACGGGATGAGCCGCGGTCTTCAGATGTGGAAGCAGGAGTCAGCTGAGAGCCGCTCTTGGTCTGTGTTGCGGGGACTGAAGAGCGAGTGGGTGTGCGAGGATGTGAAATCAGCGTGGTCAGGAGGCACTGAGAAGAAAAAGATTAGTCATCCGCTGAGGTAAACGTATTGATCTTTTAGAAGAAGTCTTTAGTGTGGGGCGTTTGTTTTTATGAAAGCTGCACAGAGGGCACAGAGACTGAGTTTGAAGCTAAGAGACATGCTGAGGGAAACGCTTTGATTTTCCAGAAATTTCGGGGAAAAACAAATAAATATACAGATAAATGTTGCAGATATTAAAACTTTCCATCCGATTGCTTCTTTTGAGAACATTTTACAAGTAATAACCTGCTTTCAAAAGCCAAGACAAGAGCCTGCAAGCATGATGCTAGATGATGGATGGATAATTTAACACAATAATCTAAGAGGATCTTTATTTGGAGTGTTTAAATTGAAATAAAATGTAAAAAAAAAGTTTGGAAGTCGGTGTATAAATGTGACAGACCAACACAAAGTAGTGCATAATTGTAAAATGTAACGGTAATTTTACGAATAAGAAATCTGAAAAGTGTGCCGTGCTCTTGAATTTCTGCTCTCTTTGCTCATCCAGATACTGAAAGTTCAGCTCAGTCAGACTGGAGGGAGAGCCTCCTGCAGATTCTCCGTCAGATGTAGTTCCAGGCTTTCAGATAATCCATCTTTGTGCCTCTGGCTGTACGTTCAGGACTGTTCTCGTTCTGGAAGCTGAACCTTGACCCCAGTCTCAAGTCTTTTTTTGTTTTTCTTCTTCATATTTTTAGCCTCTAACTGGTTTTCTTGCCGTCTTGTCCTGGATTTAGCGCCGTCCATCTTCATATCCACTCCGGACAGCTTTCCTCTCCCCGCAGCCACAATATTTCACAGTTTCTCTTGTTTTTCCAAGTAGGCATTCTTCCTCAGCATGTTCACCCTCTTGCACATTGTTTGTAGGAAACTGGACTTCTTACTGCTTTCTTCTTGACCGTCTTCCATAAAGGCCAGAGTTCTGGAGTGCACAACAAAACTCTCTCCTTTTGAACATAATGCTACAACTTTTTTATATAGATTTTATGGGTCAGAATTGAAAATAAAACTGAAAAATAAAGGTTGGATGTTATTATTTTGGGGTCTCAGAGTAGAGGCTGTTGTGCACGCCACACTTTTTGCTTTAAGCATTTATGTGCAGCTTTTATTTAGTAAATGCATTTTATATGAAAATAGGAAATCTTTAATCTAGGAATTTTCTTGAAACATTAGACTTTAAGACTTTCTGAAGGACTTGTTGTGGAAACATCTGAAGTACCATGAAAATGTTTTCAACCAGTGCTGATCAGAAAACCAGATTAATAAGGAGAACCAAATGATGAAAACATTTCAAAAGATTGGAAGAATCTTATCTTTTTACTTTAAAAAATGTTATTAAGCCTGAAATGAAATACTTTTATTGCATAAACTTCCACAGAAAAACGTTAAAAAATGCAACCTTGGTTTTGAGTAAATGTATTATTAAGGGGGGACTATACATTTTTTTAAACAAAATGCAACATTTATTCACATCCTTAATCACTCTTAAAATAAATCTGACTGAAACATCTTGTAATCTAATCGAATGATCTACAAGAAAGCTGCAACTGGGCTAAACCTGTGCAGGTCTGCAGAGAAATAATTAAAACGTTTAAAACAACCATGATTAACAAGAAGGTTTATCTCACACAGTGAGGGAGATGGACAGAGAGGTCAAACAAAATCTAAAATCGACTCTAAACTTGTAGCTTTTTCCTCCTGAATGCTATTATTAGGAAAGTTTAAGAAGAGATGCAGAGATGTGTTGCTCTTTCAAGAGCGTTTTTTTTTTTTTTTTCACATATATAAACAGTTTGTCAGTTAAAACTTGCTCCACTTCTGGTCGCGTTTAAAACCAAGCCGTGTCTGTGCTCCTCTTCCTCGCGGCCTCGCCAGCTTGCATGAATTAAACCTACTGTGAATCAGGGAAACTCTTCTTCTTCGGCACATCAGGGCGTTTGTTTCACTGACATTTCCACGTGCTTATCGGGGTATCATTCCTGTGGGTACTTACCATGACTTCAGTACTGATCACTCCCACATTGTCTGTCTGCGCCGCACTGTCACACGTTGTTTTGTTTTGTTCAGAAGTCGTGACTCACCGTAGTCTGACAAAACAGATCCCTCTTGGTCTTTTTTTTTCTTCTTCTCAAAACAATAACCCTCGGGCTAAATGCTGACAACCGATGGAAACCCGTTTGTTGCTTAGTCATCGTCCATAGTACCAGAGAAATGCTGCGTAACAGAAGCGTCTCGCTGTTTCTATGAAGGAGAAAAGCCCCTTCTGCATTTTAAGGGCAAAAAATAGCACTGTCAAAGGTCAGCATGTCACGATCTACGCAAGGCCCGCTTCCTTCCCCTTTTTTTTTTTTTCCAGCCGTATCACCTAAAGCATGCTTCCTGAGTTTCTGATTTGTGTGATCTGGGCTCTCTGTGCTGCAGGACCATGGCCGCCACCCAGCTGCTCTTCCTGCTGTGGTCCAGCTGCGCGGCGGCGTCCGCACATCCTTCCCAGCGCCTCGCTCCATGCCAAGTTGTAAGTAGAAAACCTGGTTAACGGGGGGGGGGGGGGGGGGGGGGGGTGGTTTTGTTGTTCTGATTTGGTTGCCTTCTGCAGCTCCTCTTTTGAAAAATAACTCGTTTTTTTGTTGGTGTAGTTTTGAATTAACTTGTACGACGATGGGGTGTTAAACTTTTTTTTATCATGTAAGCATTTCAGGAATTTTGTTTATGTTTATAACGGAGTTAAAAGATTTAACGTTCATTGTTTATCTGATATCTGAATTCTTGTATTTTATCTGTAAGCCACTTCGATGCTTTTCAGATCAACAACTGGCAGATTGTTTCTTTGCCCGGAGAGTATTTAGATAAAACAATCCAGAAAGTCACTTGATGTTGAGGCACTTAATTATCTTAATTTTTTTAAAGCAGATATTATTTTATGTTGCTGTGGGTTTACAGTTAATTTCCTCAAAATATGTATACCAAAACGAAGGTCTGTTTTGAATTTAATTTGGTGGAGAACCAGACATAAGAAGGTTGTGTAAAGTAGTGCTGCAGCTATCGATTCTTTTAGTAATCGATTAATCTATCACTTTATTGTTTTACTTTTTTAAAAACCCAAAACAAATGATGCATACTGGAAATTATGTGCCTGTAAAATGATCAAACATTTTCCTTTTATTTCTATTTTTTTTAAGAAAACCCGAGAACTCCAACTGCAACATTTGGCTCCAAAACTAAGCCAATTTACTGCAAATTATCAAATAAAAGTGCCAGTGACAACAATTAAATAACAATATAGTTAAGCGAACTTACTGTAAAACATGTAAAACTATTATTAGAAACTTAAATGGTAGAGGCCATTTGGTCTTAGTTTTGTCTTGTTAATACAACATTACAAAAAAGGAAATAATATATAATTTCTGGGGTTAGCCTATTTGCTATGGTAACCTAGCAACCTGTGTGGTTGTGTGTGTGAAGGGGTTCTTTTTTTACACAGAGATGTAATAAAAAATCTCCATCCACACATAACCGGATAAATGTGTTTTTCAGCATTCATAGACGTGGCAAAACCTGTAGGGGGCAGTAGTTCTCCCAGATCCTATCCGCTCAGAGTAACTTTCTACCCTCTATCTTCAGCACGCAGCAGTCGTACAGCTTGTAAAAGCAAACACGCTTTAACAATTTCCAACACAGCTCTGCGCGCATAAATGCTGCTTCTGAGAGTAAACACAGGTGGCACAAGTGTTGTTTGAGCATTTATTGTCGCAGATAGTGACGTTACAGCACTTAAAACTCTGTTTTCGTCCGTCCACACGCAGATACTGAAAACGGAGAAAACGCAGATTCGTTTTTGTTGCCAAAAATCTACGTTTACGTGTGGATGAGAGGCCAAACCGTAGAAAAAAAATATCTCAGTTTTGTGGGATACCCGGCTACGTCTGGAGAAGCATCAAAGCTAAACATCATATCCAGTCAAACTGCATTATGACATCGCTACAAATACAGTATGCAATTAAAATTAGCGAACATCAATGTATACAAGCTTTAGGTTACATTACCTTGTTTCAGGGACGTTTGGTAAAACGGCATTTGGATGTTTTCTGATGCTGGATCATTGAGCTCGTACTGCTGTGGTACGCCAGCTCTACTTTGCAGTAAATACAATGTAATTTCTTCTCTTCTTTTTTTAGAATGTAACGATCCCAAACTTTACACATTTTCCGCCACTTATGGGCATCTTTACTATCCGCCATCGCGCCAACTACATTCAAAATGTGTCACGCGCTAGTGGTGTGCTTCGCATAGGTGCATCAAATCGAGTAAGTCAAAGAATCTTTTCATCCCTAGTGTAAAGATTTTGGTATGCAAAGAGCTGGGGTGTCTAGAATAGCCACTAGGTGACATAGATACTGGCATCATGAGTAGAGTAATGGTGACATCAGGCAGTTACTGAAGCATCCGACAGTCAGTGTTAACAATGATTTAAAACTAGACGACGTAGCAGGGAATTTTGTAGATGTAGAACAAATACTCTATGGAGTTTAATCGAGGTCATATTTTAGGCTTGGATGAATCTGGGTGGTAATTTAGTACAATTGCCGTGTGAGATATACTCTTCTGGGTCTGGGTTTAAGATTTTACTTTTTGTTTTTAAATCCCTTTACTTGTATGTGCCCCCTTACTTGTCTGAGATGGTTCAGCCCTACATACCGGGTCGGATCCTTCGGTCAGCAGACCACCGCCTCTTGCAGGTCCCTGGGGTTCGGGTGAGGAGACGTGGAGAACGTGCATTCTCGCTCTGTGCCCCTCATCTCTGGAACCAGCTTCCTCTGGTAGTGAGGATGGCCCCCTCTCTTTCTGTTTTTAAATCACGCCTGAAGGCTCACTTTTATTCCTTGGCTTTTAACTTGACCTAGTCGGCTATAGCCCTGTTTATTTTATTTTGTTATTTTATTTTATGGTATTCACTGTGCTATTTTAATTATTTTATTTTTTGCGTGTTTGCTCATATATGTTTTTAATACTGTACAGCACTTTGGTCGGCCTCGGCTGTGTATAAAGGTGCTCTATAAATAAATTGGTATGGTATGGTATGGTATGGTATGGTTGTAGTTACAGCAATAAAAACATAATTACAGCTGTTGGGTTGCCTGATACATCCAGTGACCAACCTAAGTTAGAGTCACCTAACTGACAGCTAACATTAGAAAAATTAGCAAGTGGGTTAGCTTACCGATCAAGGAGGAAAGTCAAAGTACCCGCGTGTGTTTGATGCCGTGGAGACGTTTTATGTGGGTCCATCTAGTGTAGGCTTCACCTAAAACTACTCTAGTTTCTGTTCTTCTCCAGTCCCTCCTTCTCCTCAGACGGATAACGATATCTCTGGGGCTCTAAAGCTTGACTTTCTGACTCCACCATTCTTCCCAGTACAAGCCGAACTGTGCCGACCATATTGTTAATTGGGAATGGCAGCTGCTACAGACTGGTAGATGTCAACATAACGTTGTCGCCGTTCTGGTCAAATGTAAATTTACGTTGTAGCCTATTATATTTTAATTCAAACATGTTTCCAAAAAATTTAGTACTTTCATTCTGCACCCCTCTAAACGTCCATGGAGGTATTATTTTTTTAAACATAGCTTTTTATCAAATTGTTCCATACTCAACCTTTAAGTTGTCAAGCGTTGGTCATGCTGCCTGTTGTGTCTATGAGGCATCCTCTGAGTATGTTATTGGTCAGACTCACTGTTCGGTGCTTTGGTAACTGCCTTGCAACTCACTAAGCTGTAATAACTTTAAGCATCATTGCCTCCTAAGGATTACTTATTTCCAAAGAACATAAAATATGTAAAAGACTCATCAAGATGTTGAGTAATTGCAGAAGTTTAGCTGCAGTCATGCTCCTGGTTTCTTACAGAAATCCACAGGATGAATGTAACCTTTAACGTATAATAAAGGGAAACTTTTCTGAATTGGTCAGAATGACATACTTAATGTGTATTACTTTCACTTGATGAGGTAATTTGTGGTGCTATAAATATCCAAATATCAGTTCCACTTTCACTTCTTTCTTTTTTTTGCAATGGAGACAACATGATAAAAATAGGACCTCAGAATGCCTACATCCCTTTTATTTATAGATACACACAAAAACTGTGTGTCTATACGCATAACCATATTTATATACCGACGTTATATAAATATTGCCAAACCGATATAATTTGCAAATTAAAAATAGTTTTTTAGGTGTATTGTGTGGGAAATTTCTGGTGGCATCACACATTTATTGACCACAGCTGCTATAATACAAAGAGTACAACTAAGTTAGTTCAAAACAAGAAAGGAACAATATTGTTTAACCCAAATCTTTATCTGTTGTTTTATATTAAATCTACAAGCTATCATTGGTGCTACAGCAAAGCTAGCTGCTTCAGAAAGTGAGAAAGGTGGTGTCTAAAAATCCTACAAGCATTACTTTAAAACTCAAATTTTTTATGATTATGTTTTTTTTTACCCAAATGAATAAAAAAATAACCCAACTGAAACAGACTTTTCTTTTTATAAGCAAGCATTAGCACCGGAGCACAGCTAGCTGCAACCGGATGTTGGAGATTTAGCAGTTTAACATCAACAGTTGTTTTAAAAAGCGTTTTATATTTTATAATTTTGTAATTCATTTGTTGCTGTTTTTTTAAATTTACAAACGTAGCATAGAAAAAATTAAATCACCACCTGTTCCTGTTTTTTGTCAAAGCTAACGTTAGCTAGCTGCTACAGGATGTTTGTCGATTTAGCAGTTTAACATCAACAGTTCTTTTTGTTGTGTTGTATATTTTATAATGTTGTTATTCCTTTGTTTTGTTTTTTTAAATACAAACGTAGCATTGAAAAATTCAAATCCCAACCTTTTCCTGTTTTTTGTACAAGCTAACGTTAGCTAGCTGCTGCAGAAAGTTAGAAAGTATTAATATAACTCCAGTTAGATTTTGCTTTTAAATATCACAGGGCTAATTTAATTATAGTTTAAAGTTTCACAAAAATAAAAAAATGTAAATACATAAAAGTGAGCATGGTGTTAAATAACTTCAGAAGTTAATTGTACTCCTTGGTAGCCTCAATCTATTTTTTTACCATAAAAATAAGTACATATATTTTTAATTGTTTTGTGTATTATATTAATTAAACATCACTATACATAACCATTATAGGTTTTCTTCACTTTTTACCTCTTAAATGACAGGTTTATCAATGAAATTATATTAATTTCTTACAAAAAAAGAAAAAAGACCTGTTTGTCCCCCACATCTTTCTTTTAATGACAATGATAGTAGATTCTTCTATTCTATTTTAACCTGAGAAAGTAAATAAAAGACAAAAAACTTTTATATTACCTATGCAGACACAAATATAAGCTGTCACTGGGTGTACATTTTAATATCATTAAGTAAACACTCTGCATTCTCTTGATGAGCTTCAATAGGTAGTCACCTGAAATGGTTTTCACTTCATAGGTGTGCCCTGTCAGGTTCAATAAGTGGGATTTCTTGCCTTATAAATGTGGTTGGGACCATCAGTTGTGTTGTGCAGAAGTCAGGTGGATATACACAGCTGATAGTCCTACTGAATAGATGGTTAGAATTTGTATTATGGCAAAAAACAAGCAGCTAAGTAAAGAAAAACGAGTGGCCATCATTATTTTAAGAAATTAAGGTCAGTCAGTCCGAAAAATTGGGAAAACTTCGAAAGTGTCCCCAAGTCCGGTCACAAAAACCATCAAGCGCCACAAAAAAACTGGCTCACATGAGGACCGCCCCAGGAAAGGAAGACCAAGAGTCACCCCTGCTCCGGAGGATAAATTAATCCGAATCACCAGCCTCAGAAATCGCAGGTTAACAGCAGCTCAGATTAGAAAGCAGGTCAATGCCACACAGAGTTCTAGCAGCAGACACATCTCTAGAACAACTGTGTGAATCAGGCCTTCATGGTAGAATAGCTGCTAGGAAACCACTGCTAAGGACAGGCAACAAGCAGAAGAGACTTGTTTGGGCTGAAGAACACAAGGAATGGATATTAGACCAGAGGAAATCTGTGCTTTGGCCTGATTAGTCCAAATTTGAGATCTTTGGTTCCAACCAACATGTCTTTGTGTGACGCAGAATACTGGCATACTGAACCGCCATGGCTACCACAGCATCTTCCAACAGCATGCTATTCCATCCGGTTTGCGTGTAGCTGGACCATCATTTATTTTTCAACAGGACAATGATCCCAAACACACCTCCAAGCTGTGTAAGGGCTATTTCACCAAGAAGGAGAGTAATGTGATGCTGCACCAGATGACCTGGCCTCCACAGTCACCAATTAAGACGATTTGGGGTTAGCTGGACAGCAGAGTGAAGGCAAAAGGGCCAACAAGTGCTAAGCATCTCTGGGAAGACTGTTGGAAGAGCATTTCAGGTGACTACCTCTTGAAGCTCATCAAGACAATGCCAAGAGTGTGCAAAGAACCTAGAATATGACATATTTTCAGTTGTTTCACATTTCTTTGTTAAGCATATAATTCTACATGTGTTAATTCAAAGTTTTGATGACTTCAGTGTGAATCTACAATTTTCATAGTCATGAAAATAAAGAAAACTCTTTGAATGAGAAGGTGTGTCCAAACTTTTGGTTTGCACTCTATATTACAAGGAGAAAACACAAGTATTTACACATATTGAAAAATAAATGCCTAGTGTTGAAGACTGCAGGAAAGACTATGTCCGCGTGTATCAAACATAACTGACTGCAACTCCATCATTTTTAAGACATCTTTAAGACTGTTTTTACACTCTTCTGTATTAAACTCACAAGAATTATGTTCTACATTTTCCAAAACACAGTTGAAAATTTTAACTTTGGGTAGTTCTGAAAACCAGATTTGCACCTTAGCGAATGTAATTCAGAATATCATGAAATGAATTGTACGTTTAAATTTATTTTTAGCCTAACCTGATCAGCTTATCCGAGAATGAGCTGAAACAAACTATTGAGCGTGTGATCAAGATAGTCACTGTTGTAGCAGTGCAGTTGATTGTGGATTTTCGCAGGTTTTCAGTCAACAATGGAGGTCTATGAAACGGGGAAATAGATTCAGGTAAAATAATACTTGACAGACTATTAGTGTCTTATAAGGAAATGGGAAAGAATAAGGGGAAAAACACAATGACTACTCTATAGGTCAGTGTTTTACTCTCACTTAACCGTTTAACATGTATTAAATTTCAAGGTTTGCATAGATTGTGACTTTTTAAAAGACCTGAAAATTGCAGGGTATCGGCAAATAGGTCAAAAATGTAGAAATTGACATTCAGGGATGTTTCAGGCACCCATCTGTAGTAAGGGGTCAGGAAGACCTTCAACATTCCTGGGGTTTTTTTTAGTCCGATGTCCTGTGTTGCGTGTTATTTCCCATCTCTTTCTCCCTCCTGTCCGGTTATTTTTGTTGCCAAGTACAGAGCCGCAAAACAAGTCTGTAACTACCTAAACTTAACTGTTTTCATACAGTTCAAAGCTGGTACTTTTAATGCCTGGAGTGTAAAACCTCTTCACTTTGTAAAACATTTGACAATGTTAAAAAAAAACAAAAAGTTTCGAAAATGTACTGTAAACTATGGGCTGTGTCACCATAGCAACTTGACCCAAAAGTGATTTCAAACAAGCAACAGCACAAAAAATATTATATATTTTTTTTAATGTTTTTAGTTTTAGCATTATTGAATCGACTAAAAAATAAAAAAATAACATTGGTGGATCTTTATCTCTACTTGTTCTGGTTTAAAATAGTTTAAAACAAGCTAGCATTAGCACCACAGCTAGCTGCTACATAAAGTTGATAATGTAGCAATTTAAATCTCCTATAAGCCACAACATTTTCATCAATGCTAATTTATTTTTAGGAAAGGTTTTCAATTATAAAGAAAATATGAATAATGAAAATGACACAGTAGAAGCGAAAACCGTTTAATTCTATCTACATGCAAAGTAGCATTAGCTTTGTCGCACATCTAAAGCTGCATTCACATCGCACATTTGGTCTGCGTTAGCTGCGGCAAGATTACATGTAAAGTCTATGGTGGAGTACATCAGAGGTCCGTCAAGGGCTCTGCGTTGCGTTGAGTACGTTGGCTCCGTCAACGACGCTTGCATTTCATACGGCAACGTACCAACGCATGCGTTACAGAAGTTCAGCAGGCTGAACTTTTGACGGATCCAATGCAGTTAACGCAGTGTGGCAACCAATCAGAGCGTCTCACTGTAGTTATGTCACTATACGCCGTATCTTGAATGAAGCGCGGGCCCAGTGAAAACATTTTCAACCAACGCAGATTTAAAAAATCAGAAATAACACTTACTGAAGACAGATGGACAGGCGCTCCTAAAGAGGAACAGAGAACCTGTAGTTGGTGTCCTGGTAGGAGATTTAAACTCCGATGCGGCCGAGGAGGTCGTAAAATTAGGTGCAGGACAGACGGAAGTAGCACTGAAAGCGAACCTCATCCATAAGCAGCTCCTGGAGCAAATGGTTAAACTCCCCAAACTCAGAACGCATCTGAAGAATGGGCGCTGATGCACCCGATGTCAACGTTGTCTAGCTTTATCTAGCTAATAAAGCCAAGCCACTCTCTAGTTACGATCCACCATAGTGCAGAACGTGCGGCAACAGAGGAAGCCCCGGCCATGCGTTGTTTTTTCCTCAGAAGCAGGCTATGGAAGCCAGAAAGTACACACGTCAAACTTGATCCGTTGGATGCGTTGCTCGACGTATCCAACGGATGCGGTCTGAATGCAGCTTAAGAGCTACAGCAATTGGATTAGGTTGCAGTTTATAACTCATGAGCCAAAGCGTTAAAAGATACATGTTTTGGGATAAGTTTGTAATTTTTAAAGAAATAGAAAAATAAAAGTTGCACCATTGAAATCCAATCTGTTCTGTTTTAAAAAAAAATCAGTTTACACACATGCTACGTTAGCTTTGTAGCCCTTGGAAGAGCTTTTCCTTTTATACAATGTGAATCATTTTATGATGTTTTTTTTTTCATTAAAAAGAACCAAAAATAAGAATGGCACAATAGAAGCTGAAATTTAAATTGTTTCTGTTTGTGTATAAGCAAGCTTTGATTGTCACAGCACAGCTAGTGGCCCTGTCTTCTTTTCAGGTTATTCTTCCGGATTGCAGAGTAAAAGTTGGTTTTAGTTTCCTCTCAGGCTGGTGCGGCCAGATCCAATCAACAGCTGAGCGTATCCAAGTATTTCATAAAACAATATTCAGAGTTGTGTTTTTGAGTATTTTAAATCCCCAGTTTAGTATAACGACAAAAACATGAACTCTTTGTCTGTTCTCTGTAGATGCTATGACTAAATCTGATATATAAACCCACTACTTCAGCATGAATAACACAGACAGGCTTTGATACATTTTGTCTGAGATTTTGAGTATAAACAGCGCTGCTAATACATGGGAATCACAGAGAAAGGAATCAGCTTTCTGTTGTGTTTTCTCATTAATCTTCCTAACTTGTTCCTACATACCTGATAACAGATACAAGATGTTTTACCCTTCAGTAAATAGATCGGCATGTTTGTTTAGGGCCATCTCACGAGACCTGAAGAATGCCCCTTTTACAACACCGCAAATATGCCAGGAAGTTAAATGTACTCTGCTGGAAGAGAAAAGCGAGGAGGAGACGGCTTTATGAGCTGTTTTTGGACACAGCCTTTTTGGGCCATGTGGTTTCTGTTACAAACTACACCTAATGAGTTAAACGCTTGAACTTATTGGGGTGGGAAACAGATGGATGATGACAGATCTAGTAATGAAAATGTGGTGGGTGTTTTTTCGTTGTTGCTAAAAGATGTTTGTTCTTTTCAGTTAATGGAGTTTAAAAAAGACAAAAGTCATGTTTATCAGATTAACTCACCAGCTGGTATCTTAGAAGACTTTATAGCCGCCTAGAAGAATGACTGATGATTTAACCTCATGCCAAATTAATCAGACCCCGGTGTTTGTCTTTGTTCTTAGGTCCAGATGGATGTATTCTGCAGCGATCTGAGTCTTAGAAGTGCACCGGTCAACCTTCCCCAGGGAGTCCAAATGCTGGACCTATCTCGAAACCAGGTTCAAAACCTCTCGCTGGAAACTTTGAGCTTTCACACGGGCCTTCACCACCTGAATCTTCATTCCAACAAGATCCACTTCATTCAACCCGGACTCTTCAAAGACATGAAAGATCTGAGAGTCCTGGACCTTTCTAGGAATCACCTAAATGTTTTCGCCCTCTCCAAGACAAACGTCGGACCTCTCGCAGCCGTGGAGTCACTAGACCTTTCAAGCAACGGATTGTACACGGGTATGTCAGACTACTTCCTGGCTGAATCTCCGTCTCTGGAAAACCTTTACCTGGACGGAAACGGCATCACAAAAATAGCACAGAACACTTTCAGCGGATCAACGTCTCTGAAGAAAATCAGTCTCCACAATAATGTCATCATGGAGATAGAAGATGGAGCTTTCGACTCCTTGGATCAGCTGACTGAACTCGATTTGTCCAAGAATTCAATCACCTGCATCATAGACTTCAATCTTTACAACTTGGCCGTTCTCAATCTCAGCAAGAACAGCCTTGAGTTTTTCCAAAGTGTAAAGTCAGATAATTCCTTTAGGCTTCTCTCTCTGGATCTGAGTGAAAACAAAATGCTTTACTTCCCTCTCCTCCCAGGAAACAATGTGCTCGAATTTCTCAACATCTCACGTAACCATATTCAGACACTCAACAGCACAAAGGCCTTGATGAACCACACAAATGTAAGCTTAAACCATTTAAAACACCTGGACATGAGCTACAACAAACTCAAAAGCTTACCAGAGACTTTCTTTACCTCTATGGGATCCCTTGAAGTCCTTAATGTGAGCAACAACTGCATCAGCTCATTTTCTGTCACATCTGAAAACCTTCTGCGCAAGGTGAAGATTATCAATCTAAGCCATAATTCTCTGCAGAGTTTGACTTTTGTGGAAAACTCCCTCCGCTGCCTGAGAAAACTCTTCCTACAGGGAAACGACCTCACTGTCCTGGACCAGCAATTATTTCAAAGACTGCCAAACATCAGGTACCTGCAGCTCCAGCAGAACAATCTGCAAATCTGCGACTTTGAGCAAAACCAACATGGTCAAATGCAGAAGGATCCCACTGGTTGTGTGTCCTTCTCGTCTGTTTCCAACCTGCACTCCCTGTATCTCTCTGAAAATAATTTGAGGACCATTCCTGCAAAGGCCTTCATGAACACCCCACTGAAATTACTAGACTTGTCCCTAAATCCAGGCTTAGACATGCACAGGGACTCCCTGTTTGGTTTGGAGCACTCACTGGTCCACCTGCTCCTGAGGGAAAACAACATGTCAAGACTAAACACAGACCTGACCTCCCTGACCAGCCTCAAACATGTTGACCTGTCCACCAATCAGCTGAACTCCCTACCGACCTGGAACAAAGCGTCCGCCATCGAGTCCTTGAACCTGCAGAACAACAACCTGGTCACACTTGACCAGTCCACCATCCTGGCCTTGGAGCGCTCTTTAAAGACCCTCTATATGGGCTCCAACCCTCTGAGCTGCTGCGACAACCTGGGCTTCCTCCACATGGTGCAGCACTCAACAATCATCGTTCCCGACATTGAGACCGTGACCTGCGTCCACGCGGAGTCTCCAGAGCCGGTAAACATTGAGGCGGTGACACGGGAGATGTGTCATCAACCGGGCGCCCCGAACTACACGGCCATTGTCCTAGTGACGTTGTTAGTCGCGATTATCCTGATGGGGCTGCTGGTGAAATGTTTCCGATCAAGGAGACGGAAGCGCACCAGAGGATTTCATGCGTAAAAGGACAATCAGATTCAGACGTGGGAAAGTACGAGACTGTTGAAGGATTTAAATGTGAATGGGTAGCCTGGAGTCTCTCAGAATCTTGCGTGTGGACTGTTTTAAGCTCTGAGTTTGGGTTACAACTACAAAGAGCCGTCACGAGTTGACAAACTATCGATCTGGGACGTCTTGATATCTCTCGCAGGAAATCGTGGTTTTGGAGTACAGCCTAGACAACAAAAAGACAAACTAATGAAATCCCTGGTTATTGTTCAACTTTCTTACAACACAAGGCTGGACTTTTTTACATAATTTTATGTCGGTTTCATGCAGCACCTGAAAGCTTTATTTAAGGAACTTCGGGTTTTAATCCTCCTGTACTCACTTCTTCATGACTTTACAGCAGAGACCAGGAGAATCGGACAGAGAGCAGACGCTTTCACCAGTACCAGTGCAGAACTTTAAGGCCATGTTTGGATATGGGTTGCTTCAATGAAGAAAAAGTCAACCCTGTGCCTGACGCAACAGTGTTACATGCTTGTTTCCCATACTGTGTTGCATACCTGACACCTATTTATTGAATGTAGAGTAAAATGAAGAACCAACACTAAACCATTTTGAGCATCAACAGACCGGACTGAAGTACTCTATTACTGTTACACCTCATATTTTCAGAAATCTGCTCCGAGGATTGTGGATGTAAATTGATACCAGTCACTTATCTGAATGTGAATTTTGTTGCAAACCCAAAACTCATTATTATTAATAGTTTAAACTAGAGGTCCCCAACCTTTTTTTTTTCCTTGAGGACCCCTTTTCCATTGTCCAAGACAAGCCTGGACCCCACCACCCCAACTTCTACCCACATAAACTCAAACAAAGTGATTAACTACAAGCTTTTCTTTTGCAAAATAGAAACAGCAGTTGTACATTGCTGTGCTTGTTCTTCTTGTCGACTATTTCAATTTTATCTTTTGGAATTTATAGATATATTTACAGATTTAACTTTTGTAACGTCCCAACCTCAGCAGAGACGAAATAGGGAAGACTCACTGGGATCTCTACTGACCCCAGGTTGGAGACCACTGTTCTAAACTGGGGCTTTAAAACGTTGGCATAAATACAGGAAATAATCAATAAAAACAAAAGCAGGTAGCGTTCTAATCTGTATATGTTCCAGTTGGTAGTTTAATTAGTAAGCTTGTAGGCTGTATCTTGAAATCGTGGTAAATGGATTAAAATGATCAAATAATTATAGTTTTTAGCAGCATTAGGGACTCATTTTAGTACCCTTCTTGTAAAGGTGACAAGTCTTCCTAAAATGTTTTATTCAGACTCTTATTTCCAATGGATCATCATTCATTCAATGTGCTGGCTACAAGCATCAACGCGCAGCGAGGTTTTAAAACCACTAAATCACTCTAATCCTACAAATTAAAGGCCTTGCAGTGGGAGGCCCGAGGCATGCAGTTATGTGGAGCATTGAGTAACATTCCCTCCCCCACCCATTGCTGTCCACTCCCACTGGTTACTACACATTACGTAGTGAGGAAATATATGCATTTGTGAGTCATAGTGTGGGAGCCAAAGAAACACCTGAAATCAATCCCATTAAGCTAACCCTTTTTAAGAACTACAGTTTGCAAACTGTCAGTGGGATTTGTTAGTTCATTCCATTTTAAATCGTAACTCAAAAATGCCGCCTGCCGAATTGATCTATCGCTAAGCCCCGCCCTCAAATGCGATGAGCCAATCGCAGTGCGCATTGCTACCCATTACACTCGGATATTCTCCGCTTGAGTTGTCGGTTTTTGTTCGTTTTTCATGTTTGTTTTTTTTATTTTCATTTTGAGTTTATAATGGTTTTGACTTCAAATTCTACTAAGCGATTTTTTTTTCTTCGTGTGTCCGTATGGTCGCCCCTCGCATCGACGGTAGTAGCTGTGTTGGAAACAACATACTCTATGAAGAAATGTCTAAAATAAATGTTACATGTAGAACCTATAACTCTAGATTTAATAAAATAAAAGGGGTCTTTTCTAAATTTCTACTTGGGTCCGGATAACAAAATCAAAAGGTAACAGGTAAAAGTAATAGAAAATGTTACTATAGATCAGTTGGACAATGTTATACATGCTCACTTTGCATTACTGTGTCAGGGTTATAAAATCCTAACATTTATACTCATCGTCATCAATCTGTGCAAAATCCCATTTGCTAAGGATTGTTTGAATGCATTTTTTGGTTGGTAAGATCATTTTAAAGGCACAGTGTGTAATTTTGGCCAGTAGGGGGCAGTGCATACCTAAATTATCACAAGCATGCGGTATCTGTGTCTTCGAGTAAGAAACTCAACAACGGAGGTCCAACTAGTGCTGTTTTCAATTCCCTGAGAATGATCTATTTGCAGCAACATGACGAACACATCAGTCTCCCTTTCATCGCTTGGAACTAGCGAAGAGGTAAAAATGAATTTATGGAGAAACTTATTTGTATTTTGAGGGTAAATCAATGTTTTAATAGCGGGCTTGTTCCGTACGCTTTGTCCGTCCGGGCTCTTGTAGAAGTAAAGACGTCATCTAATATGGCTTTCCCCTGAAAAGAGGACCCGCGCCTATGTATTTTAAAACTGATTTTTAAAGTCATATTTTACAATATCTCCAATATTTTGCAATTAATGTGCTTTACGTAATTATTATTACATAATATTTAATGGCCATTTTCAAAGATGTACTGCAAAAACTACATACTGTCACTTTAAACTAAATGTGCACCAAGAAACTCTCCGTTGCAGTTCCACATTTGGCCACTTGGATGGACAGCTGAAACAGATCTTGGCTGCCAGCTATATTTTTAGAAACAGTGTTGTTCACCTCTGTCAGTGTCTTGAGTTCGTATGTCTTACTAGACTTCACAAATTTAAGAGAATTTAGTAAGAATGCGTGATATACAGGCATTAACATAAGTTGGTCATTTTTTTAACAAATCCGTCTCCATCTTATGACGGCTTGTGTTTTGGGAGGGGAGGTGGTCAGTCCCATGATGCATCGCAGGATTTGGGGTAAACAGGAGCAGAGAAGCAATGTTGAAGGGATTGGGAAAAAAAACAATATGAAAATATTGGTTATTGGCCGTAACAGCAAAACTAATAGCCCACATTTTCATTTCATTGCACCTCTAGGGTATAACATCATTTATTGAATTCAATGTTACCTTATTTCCAATGTTCCTCCAGTTTAATTTTAGATTTTTGTAAATGGTTGCACTTTATTTTCTAAAATCTGACCCTGTTTTTTTTCCCCTCTGAGGACCCTAACCTTCCAGATTATGATGTTTAATACTTTCATTATGTGATAATAAATATCTTTATAGTAGTGAAACCATTTTAACAGATTTAAACATAGGGTTGGCGGCAATTTAGTAGTTTATTAACCTTCCTGCAGGGAGCAGATATTTAACCAATGACTTCCTTTATTTTATGCAGAGCTAAGTCGATCATGAGACTTTATTAAACGTAGAAATACAGATAATTGACTGGTATATCAGTTTTTTTCCATCTGACGAGCTTCTGCAATGAGACAAAGCACATGATTCAACCCTTTAGCGTTGATCTGAGAGCTAAAGGCAACTGAAGGAGCTCTGTACTGAGACGGATTTCGGTGATGAAGAATGATTTGGTTTTTAAGCTAAAAGCAAAAAACAAAATCCTGTTTATTTAAACAGCCGGGTTACATAAAGGTGTTTTTCTAACGTAGCAATATATCCTCAGTGTAGTTTGCACTTTAAATTTGTGTTTGGTTTCTCTTGTTATGTGACTGTAAACACTAAGATAATGCTTGATATTCCATGCAAATGTAATTTATTTTTCTGTAACTTTTTATTTTCAATAGCATGTCGTCCACGTTGATGCGAAACACCTGTGGGGTATTGCACAAAAGCAAGATAAGGGATTAAGCTGGGATTTTCCAGTTATCCTGGCTGAATTTAGCCCTGACTCGGTTGCATGAAGGGAGGCTAAATTAATCTACATTAAGTTACTATGGAGATTTACACTTTGCAGCTAGCCTGCTCCGGAGCAGGCTAACAACCAGGCTAAGATTAATCCTAGTGATTTATCGGCTAGTTCCTCCCTAAATCCTACTAGATATTAATGTGTTTTGGTCATTTCATGGTCCTGCATTAAAAAAAAATATGATTATTTAAAAAAAGTCATTCATCTAATTATGCGTACTGTTATTTTAGTTATTATTGAAAACTGCTGTTCATTTCACTGTCAGAGGTTTGATGAATATATATATATTATTCAAGATTTAAAGCGTTTATTGTCATACACAGTGAGGAAAGCAGATTTTCCTGAGCAATTATTACTTTGCTGTCCACAATGAATGCCAACACAGTGCAAAAGAACTATACTATACAATATGAGAAATAGAATATAGACTATGTATATCTATATATGCAAGTATAGAGTAGAAATGTACTGTTGAATGATAAAAAAAATATCAATATATTATATTTTATTGCAGTTGATGAGATAATAAGAAATGGCTCATGAAGTTGCAAATGTGGTTTCAATTAAGTCCGTAACGAGGTCAATATGTAGTATATATAGACTAAAGATTTGTGTGTTTACCATTCACGATGGCTTGCCCTTTGTTGAATGATGTAGTTGATGAGGAAGTTTTAATACTCAGACGAGCATTCAGGCATGAAAGAGTCTTCCGAGATAGGGCAGACCCATTGGCCTTTTCAGACGAATATCTGACTGAGAGGTACAGATTCTCAAGTGATGGCATCAGATATTTGTGTAGGCTGCTGGGTCCAAACATACAGAACAGGACAGCACGGAGCCATGCTCTCACTGTCCCACAGATGGTCTGCGTAGCACTGCGATTCTTTGCAAGTGGCATGTTTCTGTATTCTGTCGGTGATGCAGAAAACCTCAATAAAGCCACCATTTGTCGCACAATAAGAAATGTAAGTCTTGTGCACATATTTATCACCTTCCCTGGCCACAGAAGATTCATCCACATCAAAGAGGAGTTCTACAAGATTGCAGGTAACACGAATAATAGATTACTACAAAATGTTACATTAGCACAGTATGACACTCATTATTTTGTGTTACAGCTTTTCCTAATGTAATTGGTACAGTGGATTGCACCCATATTCGTATCCAACGCCCCTCGGGCACATGAGGGAGATTATGTGAACAGGAAATCCTTCCACAGTGTCAATGTTCAGGTAAGAATGAGTTATGGTTACTGTCAGCTACATAATAATTCTGTGTATTAAATGACCTTAATAGGCTATATATTTTTACAGATGATCTGTGATGCTGACTGCCTTATCACAAATTTAGAGGCAAAGTGGCCTGGCTCAGTCCATGACTCCAGAATCTTTCGGGTCAGTAGAATTTACCAGAGACTCTCTCTAGGTAAGCCACCCCATTTTTTTAAGCACCTTGAACATCAAGAGTACAGTACTTTTAAGAATTATCTTTTGTATTCACAGGTGAGTTCTCTGGTGTGCTGCTGGGGGACAAAGGTTATGCCTGTGAGACATTTCTGATGACTCCCCTTACAGACCCCCAAACCCCAGCACAGCAAGCTTACAACCATGCCCATGCCAAAACCAGGGCTCGAATTGAAATGACCTTTGGCTTCCTGAAATCACGATTTCAGTGCCTGCACCACCTGAGGGTCTCCCCAGACAGAGCATGCGACGTGACTGTTGCCTGCACAGTGCTGCACAATATTGCCAGCCTAAGAAAAGAAAGGGCTCCCAGAGTTGCTTTGGATGTTGATTGGGACAATGCTGCCATATTTCCAGATAACAGAAATGGTAGACTTGTTAGAGAACAATACATTGCAAATTATTTCAGTTAATTTAGTTTTGATTTAGCCCATCCCTTAATAAAGGATAATATAGGCTATATAACTTTTTCATGTGTACATGCATTTTATTTGGCATCAGTAGCACACACTGTGGTTATCTTCCCAAATTCTAGTTCCACTTCACTGGATCAATAACTATAAAGTGTACTTGACATAAATAAAAAAAATTACAAGACCACAATGGTTTTGGAATATTTTTCTTTTATTATTTTGCTGTTATCACTTGTCAGCTTGGAGCTTTGGAGAGAAGAAATTATGATGATTAATACATTGTGTTACAGTCATGGTTACAGTATGAACTGAAGTCACTTACTTCTCTTTCTAGTTTCTGGATTTCCAGTTCTAGTTTCCTCAGTGTCTTGCGTTTAATTTGAAGTCTTGGGTTGGAGGGCCACCCCCCGTACCAGATATGACTTTTTTTTTTTTTTATTGCTATAATCAGCACAGTTAATAAAATGTCAGCAAACAAGTCACTTACCAGCCTGCAAAATATTCTTGTATTTAATCTTGACTTTCTGCCAAGTCCTTATTTGGCCAGACATGTTTGTTCTTTAAGAGGAAAGATAGATAGATACAAATGATAAAATAGATTAGATGGATAAAAATAGAGCAAATGATCTGATTATAGATTACATCAAATCGATTAGAAACAAAACCTACATACAAATAGATAGTAAATAGTAATAGTAAAAAGATTAAACATATTAGAGACATAAAAGAAACTAAATATATCAAATAGATGCACATAGTGGGTAAGTGTTTGCAATTATTCTTCATGTTAAATGCATGTCCACTGGACACATTTAAGGCAAAGTATACAATTATTTTTGAAAATGACAAGTAACTGAAAATTAATTGTAAGTACAAGTAAAATTAATTGTAGTTATGAGGGTTTCAGTGGAGCACTGGTTATTTGGACTACTTACGCATTCAATCGGTCCGCTATTGTTTGCCAAGCATTCTCTCTTTGCTTTATTACAGCAGCTGTATTGCCTTTTTTACAAATTATATGTTTCACTTCTTCATATGTTTCCATAAGAAGCTGTTGCTCATTAGGCGAAAAGTATGCCGCACGGGTCTTGTCCATTTTTGCATCGGTGATTCTGTGATCGATTTCACGATCTTTTTAAGAATGCCGTGAACGCGCATTTATCCAAACTATATACACCTGGCTTGACATATCCGCGCGTTCTCATCCTGGCTCAGCAAACGTGCAACGGATTAAGCCAGGATGCACTGATTCAACTAGGTCAAGCCGCGACTGTTCTGTTATCCTGGCTTTCTTAATTCTACTTTTGTGCAATAGGCCCCTGGTGCTCTCCATGTTGATGTTCATGGGGTCGTTTTTTTTGTTTTTGTTTTTTTAACCTCCAACATGAATAAATGTTATATTGAAAACACCAGTAAACACAAACCTGGACCTTTCGTTTGTGACTCTGTTTATTCCTTTAACCAGCACTGTCCAATAGATTTTAGACCATCAATCATTTCACTGCCACACTTGGAGGATTGTATTTTTGTTTTTGTAAAAATAACGTTAAAATAGAAAAGAAAAATAGATACAGCAAAACTATTCTGGCTTTGTAACACATTTGACAAAAATAACATGTTCTATTCTTTTTGTTGTACCTTGTGAAAAAAAACATTCATTATAGTTACAGTTAAACTAGAAGTTTAAATACAATGATTATAAGGGTTCATATACCTTTTTCTTTATCTTGGTTTAAAGTTAAATCAAATTTCTCTTGTTTCAGGTCAATAAGAATCCACCAAACGCATTTCTATTTGCTAAATAACCCAATTATAAGTGGAAAATATATAAACGACTTTTTGTTCCAAGTTCTCCTTCACTGAAAATCTTGAGTTTTCTTTCTGCATATAGAGATTTTATACAAACTCCAATCCCTGAATCAGTTGTGTAAAGAAAAGAGACCAGAAATCACCTGAGTTTAAAAAAGCCTATACTTTTCAATAACAGAAGTTTACACACAGAATGTCCTAAAGCTATACCGCCAAGGAAGGAGACTGGTTCCGGACAAAATGTGCAACCCGCCCCCAGGACTAAAGCCAAATACGTTTTGAAGATGCCGAGTGAAGCTTGTCAAGATGGAGTCATTATCCACAGTGAAACGTTTCCTGGGCTGAACGGAAACGCAGCGAGGAGGGGGTCCTTACTTCAAAAGAAACTCACAAAAAAAGACAGATTCCAGTTTGCAAATGCACAAAGGATAACGAAATTCACTTCTGGAGACATGTCCTGTGTTTTGATGAAACTAAAGTGAAACTCTATCGTTATATTAGGAGGAAGAAAAGTGGACGTTTGTAAGGCTCTTTTGATTCCTACAGTGAAGCATGGGCAAGGCCTTGGCGCACTTCATAAAATAGATGCTTCTTCATGTGGAATAAACATAATGTGGAAATATCGGCTTCAGGACGAGAGAGACAATGTTCTGGTGTGGTCTTTACAAAGTCCTGATCTGAATCCTACAGAGAAGAGAAAAGAAGGTGTGCGGCCTACAAACCTGACCAGGAGGAATGGGCCAGAACTCCAGCAAACTATAGTGAGAAGCCTGTGGAACGAAACCCAAAATGTTTGACCAAAACCACACCAGCAAGTACATTAGGCAACGCGGCTTTTATTCGCATAGAGCACTTTCAACAACAAGGCTATTGAAGGTGCTTTGGTTTGGGGAGAGCAGAAGTAAAAGCATAAAATATAACATTAGAGACACAAAACATTTGGACACATTTAAACATATATTCCAGCTGTTATCACAAAGGCAGCTCTAAACAGATGGCGTTTTAGCTTTGATTTAAAGCATCTCACTGCTTCAGCAGTTTTGCAGCCGTTAGGAAGTTTCTTCCACATTTGTGGAGCATGGAAACCGAAAGCTGCTTCTCTGTGTTTGGTTCTGATTCTAGGGATGATTATTAGACTAGAATTAGAGGACCCGAGTGGTCTGCTGGGTTGGTACAGTGACAACAGGTCTCCAACATACTTTGGAGCTAAACAATTAAGTGATTTATAAACTAGGAGTATTTTGAAGTCTATTCTCTGAGCTACAAGGAGCCAGTTTAAGGACTTTAGAACTGTTGTGGTGTGCTCTACTGCTTCTAGTGAGGACGCCAGCAGCAGCGTTGCGGATAAGCTCCAGCTGTCTGGTTGACTTTTTAGGTAGACCTGTGAGGACGCTGTTGCAGTAATCAATCTGACAAAAGATGAACGCTTGGATGAGTTTTTTTAACGTTTCGTTGCGACGTCAGTCCTTTAATCCTAGAAAAGATTTTCAGGTGATAGAAAGCTGACCTTGTAATTGTCTTTGTGTGACCCTGGAGGTTCGGGTCTGAGTCCATTATTACATAGATTAAGCACCTGATCAATAGTTTCTAGCTGGATTAACAGAAGCTGTGCGCTTGCTGACTTTTGATCCTTCCTCTTTAGGTCCAAAAATAATTGAGTTTTGTTCCTGTTCAGCTGGAGACAATGATGGCACAACTATAGATTGATTTGTCAATGCATTCATTTAGGGTTCGGATGGGTGCAAAGCAACCCGTTTACACTGTAATGTAATGTTGTTTGGCTCTAAGATTTTTACTTTTGTACAAAGCTAAAAATGACACTTCCACTTCAAAGCTACGCTGATCTGTGTGACTGTTAAACTCCGGTCCTCGAAGCTCAGTGTCCTGCTTTTTTTAGACATACCTGCGTCAGCACACCTGAATCACATAATTAGGTCATTAGCAAAGCTCTATGGAACTTAAATACAGGAGGAAGTAGTTCAGTCTCTCCTTTCACGTGTGTTGGACCAGAATGAGTACTGGAGTTTAAAAATCCCTGATACTGAAAACCCCAATAGGATACAGTGAGACTGAAGGTCTTAACATTGGGTATAAATAAATTTTATGGGAGCTATTGATGCTTTGGCGGGAATTTGGTGACATATTAACTCATTGCACGCTGATGGTAATCTAACACATTCAAAACAAAGGTACTTTTCAGTTTTGTTGGTTTCATTTTGCAGTGCTGCATTTGGGTGGCTTGTTTTAAATGGGAAAATTGGAAACTTACCAGCATGAGGTTGTCCTATATCAGTTAACACGAGGTGAATTCCCTAGATAAGAGTCGGATTACGTGTTTGAATGCATTGCAGCTTTAAACGAGGAACAAGCTTCATGCTAATTATATTAGTATAACTTCCCCTTGCGTGGAAAAGTGCAAATTACAATTTTGTCTACATTATGCAGATCTAAAATGTTGTTTCATTGGTAATTATACTTAGTTATGTTAAAGTGATGCTGCAAATTACCATTCAAAGGAGGAGAAAGACCTTTTGATTTGATGTTAGGCAGAGAGATGGGGCAAGAAAAATCTTTAACTGGTACTGAATACCTTTAAATAGAAGCAACTTTTCAGACACTTTTCTGCTGAAATACAATATATTTAAAGAGAAATACAGACGTTTTGTAGTTGCTGCTTGGCTGTTGATTAATTTTTTTTTCAGCCAAATTGAAATTTTACAAGCATTGAGTTATGACTGATATCACTCAGAAATCATCCAGGTAGTTTCTGTTTATATTTGATGCAGCAACCTGTAATATTTGGTCAGTTCAGTTATTTAATGCAGAAGTTTTCAGGAAAAGAAATCTGAAAATGTCTGAATTTACCTGGAAAAAAATCGAAACCCAAAAAAGAAATCAAGTAAAAACAGGGTGTGAGAGCATTAGCAATACATGCATGCATACAGCCTTTGTGTATTTTCTTACTGAGATGTATTACAGCTATCCAAAACTTCCATACCATTTATCTGATTAATCTCATTTAAATATGGCATGAGAGCTGAAAATAAATGAAATTAATAAAAAACAATCAACGAAAAATAAGCATGTAAAAAAGCAGATAAATAGAGAGAAACTAGGCACTAAAAGCAATAGAAGTGTTAATCGATACTTGAACTGTTGGAGAGATGAAGAAAGTCTTCCCAACAAGTTTTGTTTTTGTACCAGATATTTACATACATTGTAAATAAAAAAGGTCCTCTAGGCCATTTAGTGTCATCGACAGTTATTGAGACTAAACATTTCCTTTTTTTTAGGTCACTTACAATTACAGTCAGTTACAGTTGGCAAATTCTACCTAAGTTGTAAAGTGCAGGTTGGAGGTTAGACCCTCCTTTAAACCATCAATTAAAGAAATATAAAAACAAATAAAATTACATAAAATACATACAACATTTTTTACTAAAATCTATATTACTTTCGCTTTTAGAGTTGTTTTTGTGAGAGTGGCCGGAGGTGACTTGGCCGAAGGGAGTCCTCTCAGCTCCATAAACAGAAAACTATGGATTTTAACGGCAACTTTGACACAGATTAAATTTCAAACATTTAAATTACACATATGTTGGACTACAACCATACAGTACTTCCTGCCGCAGATAACACAGAGAGAGTAGACGGCGGGAGCAGGGGAAGCATTAAAGCCCAAATCAAACCAATGCTAGGTCACGCTAACGCTATTAGCCTCTGCGCTACAATCTAGCTGCACTGTTACCTTTACAACCAACCTATCACGCTGATTCTAATCTTCGATAGCAACCTTTTAAAAAAGTTGATAATTAGCTAATTTTAGACAACAAGACTTACAAAGCAGAGATCCCGTCTGCGTAAAGCTGAGCTTCTGATCGATCCCGGTCTTGTCTCCCAGCAGTATCCCACGTTAAACTCCCATCACGTTGCTGGTATTTTAATCCTCCGGTCTGAATTGAGCACCACAAAGAACCGCGTTTTTCATAGCCGACGCGAAGGTGAAATCCCATCTTTTCAGCTGCCCAAAACAGACACACGCACAGAAGATAGCGGCGTCTTTCGTTTTATATGGAAACTTATGGACAAACACAATAATTCACCATTTCTAAGACAAACTTAAAGCTAACTACTGATAAAAAAGTCCTTCCTCTTATGTCACAGGTCCAGATGGGAAAACTTATTTTACCTTTTTTATTTTATTTGTGGCAGTGTTTATGGGGAGCCTAAGTCACGCCCTTCTACTTCCGGTCCATGGGTCCCCAAATGCCCCCCCAAAAAATGAATGAGAGTAAGTGGAGCGATTAAAGTTATTATCTGACCCAGTTTGAAATGCGCCGTGGATCCAACATATGTCGTCAGTGAATTTTAAAAACTCATTTTGATGCAGAGAAAACGCTGATTTTCGACCGGAGGTAAAAGTTACTTTAGGTTTTGTGTGAAAACGTTTAGCGGACTACAACTGTAGAAGAAGAAGGAGAGCAAAGGTCGTAGCCTCCAGGACGAAGAAAGGAGCATTAAACAAGAAGAAAACCTCTATAAATCTGACCATGTGGAAAGTAGCAGCTATGTCGGGGGTAAAGCAGTCGGTGGAGTGAGAGCCAGCATGGAGGAGAAGCTCAACAAGCTCTAGGTGTTTTACGTGCTATAGCTAGTACTAGCTACCGTTAGCAAAATAACGTCATATATGCGACTTCTGACTTGTAGGCATTTTAAATGCGAATTTTTACAATCAAATAAATCCCAATTCACTGGACAAACACAGTCGAAACGTACATCGTTAGTTATCATTTAAATCGAATTACAACATATGTGTGCTTCAGGACGTAAGACGAAGCGGACCAGAAAATAACTTTTATCGCTCCGTCAACTTCCTTTCATTATTTTTTGGGTTTGGGGACCGACGGGCCGACCGGAAGGGGAGGAGACTTATGCTCCCCATTGTGAAAAACAAAAATAACCTTGAGAAAAGTTGAACGTATGAATTCCTGGACAACATTACATATAGATTTTTAACCTGCAGTTTGCACTGATGTCTTTAGATGTAATGTTAATATCTCCACATAAAGTTTTTTTCTCTTGTGGTGCTACCTATTTATTATAAAGTGCACCAGTTTTTACTCTTGTAAAAAAAACAAAAAAAAACACCACAAACCAAAAAAAATCAAGCAAAATGAAAACCCTTAAAAAATGCAAGTACTTGTCCTTGAGTTGATTCATAATATCATATATATGTTGCTTTTGAATTGATGGCCTCTTCCTCTCTGAGCGACCGTTCAGCCCACGTTGCTACACGACTCATTTTACTGTAGCTTTTCTTCCCGGTTTGATTCACAAATCTCTCACGAGAACCCGTCCACTTCCTTATTATTTTTTTTTTTTATTTACATTTTTCTGAGACGTTCCAAACTCAGAGGGAAGTAGTGGTAACGATCAATAACAAAACATGGTTAAATGAAGGAGTTTTGGGACAAATAATGCTTTAATACAGGCAGCAAACCATTGACTCCTATTATATGGCTATACGCTGATCATGACTGGATATAAACTTCTCCTAAACGACTCCAAATAGCTCCAAACTTTTCTCGCTGAGTAAATAACCATAAATATATATATATATATATATATATATATATATATAATATAATATATATATATATATATATATATATATATATATATATATCAGAACACGTACTTTTTAAATGCTTTTGTTCTTTCTTAGGAATTCAGGATGCCTGGGATGTTCAGGTCGGTTTCAAGAGTCAGGAAATGTGTTTCAGTTTAAACAATATGAAACCTTTAACCCCAAATCACGTAGATAACTTTTGTTTATCAAATCCAACTTTACTTTTTGATTTTCTAATGCGACATTTCTGCCTTGCCAGCCTTTATTTTCTGTCCGTTTACTGCTAGGTTGAGCCTTTAAGAAGGAGAAAGTTCTGTTATCTGTGAGCAGCTTTATATGAGCTGTCAAACAAAAAGCTTTCAACATGAGTGAGTCAGACCCTCCACCCACTGGCCTCCCAGGAGAGACTTACTGGACCTAATTTGCAGTCCAGGGTGGTACAGGAAGCCATCCACCAGCCATCCTGTTTAGCATCGGCGACGGGAAAGAGACCATTTATCACTGTCAGCGAAAGATGCTTTTGTGTTCATAGAGAAACATGTTTGTTTTAAATTGTAATTTCCGTACGTTTCGATGTTAAATATAAAACAAACAAACACAACACTTGTGTTTCTAAAACAGAAATTTGAGCCACAAACAAAAACGCTGTTTGGTTGGGGTTTTTTTTTTGTGGTTCTTTTTTCTCCCTTTTGGATTTATAGGAAATACCAGCAGGGATCTGCATCTACTTTATCTGGAATCTGGACCCGTCTAGACTGTGTTTATATGACTAATAATGATGTCTCTCAGCGAGCTTAATTAAATAACTCAGAGCTTTTTGCTGTGTTTATCCAATGATGCATCTCATTCAGCTCTGTTCGTTTTGCGTGAATTTACCATCATGTAACCACACAATAATTTAAAGGGATAAACCTCAGGAGATGGATGGATCCATCGCTTGCTGGGAGCAGAAACCTCAGAGGTTTGCTGGTTAGTTTAGTTTGTCCTGCGGTGTGGCATTCAGTCATCCATGACCACAGTTTTCATCTCTTTCCCACCAGGGTTTATACCAAAACCCAAAAAAGTAAAAAAACAGAACAAAACAAATCCAGAATCACCTATGAGTTAACACAATCAGAGCCTGATTTGTTACCTGGTCAGTTACAAAAATATATATTTCTATGGGGCTAAAACTGTAACAGTTTAAAATAGAACTGAAAAGAAATACTGTCACCGAAAAATATAATCATACAATACTTAATAAGTAATTTAAATATTAGTATTGACTGAAATAGATGTACTAAAAATTCTGTATTGAAATTTTGACCGAATTTAATAGTGAAAAAAGATTAACTGAAAGCAGAGGTGGATACTTATCAGTGACTTTTACTGAGTTACACTTACTTGAGTGACTTTAAAAAACAAAAAAAAACTTTCAAGAGTAGTTTTGCGCTGCCATATATATTTAATTCTTACTTGAGTAAAAGTTCTGGATACTCTACCTGGTGTAGTAAATTCATTGAATGAAGAACATCCATGTTTTAATCAAAAACACCAGACACACACCTACAGTTTATTAAAGTACACCAGCTGTTTTATTGACAGACTTTGGTTTTCACATCATATATATTACATATTCATATTACATTTAAAAATTAACTTAGAAAAGTCCTTCTTTTGCTTAATTTTTTAATGCTCTTATGATATTTATTTGTATATTTTTATTATTTAGGTCTTTCAAATACCAGAATTTCCCAATAGCTTCATAATTATTCTGTCTGATGAAATAATTAAAAAAATCTTAAATCAGATTTTACTCAGCTCCCAATAAAGTCTTTTTACCAAATACCTTTTTTACTCCTACTCAAGTAATTTTTCTAGGCGGCTACTTTTTACATTTACTTAAGTAAAAATATGCTGAAGTAGTGCTACTCTTGCTACTCAAGTACACGTTTTGGGTACTTTTGCCAACTCTGATTGAAAGTCTAAATATACACAATAAAACCATTAACCTACAACCAAGTTTTCCCACTAACTGTTTTCAGTCAAGATGGTTTCAGACCCAGCGGCAGAGAAATTTAGTGGTAAACCATCGTTTATTTAACCCCTTTGCGCTTTTATGTCCTGTTTGTGGTATGTTACATACTTCCTGGTAAGTTATTGGACACCCTTTCCATGTATATACATGTATGTATTATTGGACAAAAAGGCATATAGTACTTGCTTGAAATGTATTTCTAAAAAGTAATACAGCAAATAGGTTTCTGTGTAAGTTGAGTTGTACAGTTGCATGCAGATAATGGTTATCTGCATGCAACTGTACAATTCAACTTACACAGTTTAATTAGTAAAAGCAGGAGAGTTTCTTGCCTTAAAGACGGGTCAGAACCTTGCCAGGGAGTTCTCTGGGTGCTCAGCATCCCTAAACCTCTGATCCTAGAACCGTCCCTGGATTCCAGTTACGTATAGTCTATCAATCAAGAAATCAATCATAACTTTAGACATAGAAAACGCTTTTGTAAAATCACTCAAAAAGAAAAATAATGGGCAACTCATCGTTCAAATCACTGAAAGAATCAAACCATCTCGAGCAGAAGCGGTCCAGTGAATGTACTCCAACAACTCTTGCACCGTCAGTCCAACATAATCTGCTGGTCAAAACCATGACGAGACGGCATTTCTTAAAACGAATATCCACTGTTGGAAATTTTTTAAACAAACAGTATCCTGTTTCTGTTTTTAGGTTTCAAAGTAAAGAAAAACTTTTGTTACAAGAGCATTTTCTTTTTTTGCATTATTCGTCTTCGTACAAAAGAATTCAACATATATAAAATTATATATATGTATAAAACTACAATATCACTTTTGTGTCATTTCGTTGTGGATTTTCTATATAGATATTCCCCAATAAAAATAAAAAAACTACAAAGAAAATAATTTTTTGATTATATCCGTATTTAAAAGCATTCTTTTGTTTGTTTTGTTAGCTAAAGTTATTAGTGGACATTGTGGAAGGTTTAATGAGCCAATTGGGGCACCAGAGCAACATGTTGCAAACCCCTGCTTGACGTCATCCTCACCTAATCAAATGTCTAAACTAAACGGGTTTATTGTTTTTTCTCAAACATAGTTATGTCCTAAAACAGATCAAGCTAGAAGTGAAAACAGATATTAAAGCTGAAGATATTCTGTGGATGCATCAGCGCCGCTTCATTCCATGTGAAGACTGGTTTTCATTCCTATACACCAACATGATGGGCTGCTTACTTTGCTTTGCTTATTTGTTACTCTCTTGTTTGTGTTCTTGGTTTATGGCTACTTCCTGACTTAAAAAATTAAAAATAAAAACTAAATTCAGTCAGTTTCAGCTTAAAAGTTAATTTTTAATCAGGCAGCAACAAGTGGATTCCTAAATTAGAGAGAGAGACAGAAAATCGTGGCTTTGTGCATCATTGAACACTAATAACGTCTGGCTGTGGAAACAAACAGAAAATTCCTTCCTAAAGGACTTTGTTCCCCATAAATGAGCTACTGGGAGACCAAATCGTCCCTCTGCTTTGCACATTTTGGTTATTTTTCCAGCCAGGCCTCCGGGTCAAACTAAAAACAGGAGATAACCTAATCCTCTGGTCCTCTGGGAGGACTTGGGTCATAAACCCTCTGAATGAGAACCACGTTTGTCCCAAACCAAATCTTATGCATCGGTTCGGATCATCGTGGTCACCGAACACAAAGGCAGAAACAAATTTGGGATGCTGTTCTACTTTCAAGAGAAGACGTCCTGTTTTTTGTAAAATCCCACCTCCTTTCAGAAAAATTTGTTGTTTATTAGATGAGCAGCGATAGAATCAGAGGAAGCAAGTGGAAAATATTTGTGGTTCCCAAATTGGAAACAGACCTCAGTCACTTTTCCTCTCCCCTGTGAGCGTGCATTGAGTCATAGCTAAACCTGGACTTCTGGGTTGGGTCCTGCTGAGATCAGAAGAACGGTGCAGTAAGAGGAGACCTGATCAAAGGAGGTGCTGCTGACTCGGGCATGGATGAAAAGTGAGAAATGGGTCCAAACATCTGTGGCAAGCTAATAAAAAAATCTCCTTATAAGGGAATAAAAATGATTTCCCACTGTTTTAAATTAACCTGGAAAAGACTAAGACTTTCGGCTAAAAGGACAAAAATCTGTTCGCTTTAGAAAATGTTATATTCATACAGTTTTTCAAACATTAAATCCATCCATCGTCAGCTGAATCCAAATTCATATTAGGGGGGCTTTTTTTGGCACAAAATAAGAAATATAACGGGACGGTTACAGCAAGTCATTAGCTCAAACGTCCAGTTCAGCACCAACTTTTTCTTTCATAGGGCCAGAAAATGAAAATCTCTCAGAGGAAAACTTTACAAGAAATACATATACTAAGAATAAAGTATTTATATTTATTATGCAGTGATTTAAACCTACTTTCTGTGTAATGTGAAATGATATGAATATCGCAGCGTGATTAGAAGCGCAAGGGAGGCCGGTGATGCCAGGTGCGACAAGTTTAGGGCTGATTAGGAAGAACGAAGCAAGTTTAACGCGTGGCCTTGCTCCTGAACTTAACTTTGTTAACTACATATTTTTATTGCAATCATCCTGTCGTGGAGCTGACTTGAATTTAATGTCCAGCTAAAAACAAGCTGCAAAAGTATCCTTGTAAAACAAGATGGCTAGATTGACATCACTCTGAGCTTTGGAAGTCTAAGTAGTACATTGGTTAAAAAAATCTCTGTTTTCCACAAATTAAATCTTCAACAACAGAAGAGAAAAGCTTTTTGCTGGAGCTTTTGTTAAGCTACGCCCGCCCACGTCCTCGCCCACTACAGTTCTTTGGAGATGGTAATGGAAACACAGCCCACCCGTTCCAGGCCGTACTGTACCGGCCCTAGTGGAAACGGGGCGTTGGAGAGCATTTACGCTGTGAATCAAAATGGATCCCTTCAACTGGAACTGGAGGAAATAGACACAGTATAAAGACCTTAATGCAATGGTGTTAAAGGTGTGTAAAAAAGTCACCCCAATGGTTTTTGTTTTGTTTTTTTGGGAGTTTCTGCTTTGTTTCTGTATATTTCCTTTAATCGTTTTTGTTCCTGTTTTGGTGCTGAAAAAGAAACAAAATAAATAGTATGTTAAAAAAAAATTTCCTTTCTGTGTAAATTACATTATACATAATATAACAAAGAAGTCCTTATATAGGCATTTAGAACATTTACTGTCTCCAAACTTCTGTATTTGATTTAGTATTTATTTGACATGTTTTTGGGTTTGTGCCACTGAAGATCCTGCAGTGACCCGCAAACTTGAGGGTATATATGATCCAAACCAGTGCGGCAGTAAACGCTTATTGGTCATTTTGTAAATTGATTTGTGCACAAATCTACTCTACATGCTGCCTGCATTTGCTTATATTTTACTTTAAATCCAATTTGTGATATTTCAAATATTATGTAGGCACTATGAGTGAGGATTATATACTGCCAAATTAATATTCATTGGACCCCTTTATTACAAGCAGTATCAGCAGCAGAAGAATAATCAGAATTTTCACATTTAGGTGACTGAACAAAGTGGATTTTTATGTAGGATCCAAGCTCCCACTTTGGGCTCCCCTGACATACATCTAATGAGACCGCTTTAGGGAATCTACATCAGCTCCCCTCATCCAGATGCTGCTAGTGGCTGTTTTTCAATGAGCGCCGCAGCATCAATTGTGTCTCTGCATTATTTATATTTGTGCTTCACACAATCAATGCACCTACAGGTGCAATTGCTGTATAACCTGAAGACATATATTTGAACACAATGTGATATGATTCTTAAATGCAGCATATTTTCATTCAGATTCTTACTTTAATTTTCAGTAAGAGACTGGGGGTGGGGGCTGACTGTCTGGACCAGTCTGAAAATCCCAATTTTGCTATCATATCCAAAAAGGTATTTAGTGTGTTTAAATGTGAGAACAATTTTCCACCATGTTTTTTTTCCCATAAATTCCAAACTTGGCATAGAAAGTGATTTCCACAGTTTTAGGACCACGTCTTGAGCATAAACACGCTTTATAAAGGAGACCCCATAACTTGTCGAATCAGATTTGTCCAAATCCAGGTTTTGGTAAAATCTGTAGGTCCTTTCCGGTGAGTTGGTACAATAATGCTGGTTCTGTTTCCATCTAATTCAGATAATTTGCATAGCTCCAGTTCCCAACAACCCCTGAGCCTGGTTCCTCCGGACGTTTCTTCCCACTGTCGTCACATGCTTGCTCAGGAGGAGGGATTTTCCTACAGAGTCAATGACTCAAAACAACATGCTGGACTTTGTTAGCGAAAGTTTTACCTGTTGCCGTATTAAACTGAATTTGACTCCATTGTAATATACAGGACGAAATGGGCATGGGAATCAGTTTAGATCTATCTGCATTGCTTGATTGTGTTATATGGCTTTAAATATATGTTTCTGGTAATAAATCTGATCCGTTTTAACTTTTTTTATACCAGAAATACACAAATAAAAAAAATTATCCTCAGTGTGGTAAGATCATTACTAGGGATGTTCGATATTGGCTTTTCTACTGATATCCGATATAGCCTAACTCATAATTTCTGATACCTATGTAACCGATACCGATATGTGGGGACCCTCCCTCATAAAAAACAAAAACTACTAAACCCTTTTAGGTAACCACAATGAAATATCTTGTATCATGCATACTTGAGCTTTAAAAATTTAGAAAATGTAATAATTACTAGAATTTTAGTTAGGCAATTGAAAAAGGTGCCATTTTTATTTTGTCTTCAAAAGTAGCTGGAACATTTTCTCACACAGAATACTGACAAAGGCCCACCACTCAGGACGAATTTCTACTTTTAGAAAATAAAAACAACATTATAACTTTTATAGCAGTGAGGTAAAGTGGAAACAACTGAAACAAGTATAAAAAATAAAACACCAGCAAACATTTAAGCAGGGCCAATAATTAACATACTTTGGGTATTACAATCTTAAAAATAAAGTGGGCTTAAACACTGCATTAATTTAGCTCTTCATCTAACTGGCCAGTGGCGATAATTTAATACAATCAAACAAAAACATTGACTTAATTAGCCATCTTTCAAGTAACCAAATGTGCAAATTAAATTCTGAGAGAGAAAAGAAGTAGGTGAAGAGTTTGATATATAATATGTGTATGGTGTGAAAAACTCATCTTATTAAAAAAATAATAACCGATACCGATAATTTCCGATATTGCATTTTAATGCCGATGTCGGCCGATAATGACTTTAGGAAGATAATATCGGACATCCCTAGTCATTATGTCTGTTGAAGAGTCACGAGAACATTTGAGTTAAAACTAAACGTTTTTTAGTGGAAATATGTTCAGCTACTGCTTTTTTCCTAAAGGAAATGTTTTCTTAAAAGAAACTTGAATCTGCACGTTAAAAAGTTTTTTTTTGGGATGATGGAAGACAAACAGACACCAAAAAGCTACAGCTTTGACATATTTACATCGCACCCGCAAAAAAACCCAATCTTTGCAGCATTCAAGTCGTACCAGAACTTGTTAATGTAAATAGAACTTTCAATTCAGCCTTTTTGTGGTTCTGTTTCATGTCAGGAAAACCGTCTGAGGGAGGATCGCTGTAGAGATGAATGAGCATGTCGCCCTCTCCATGTTAATAGATGTTGATTGAACCTTGCCCCGTGATATCCAGCTTCACTGATGGGCAAACTGGAAGCAGGCCGCATCTTATTATTCATCTTCAGGAACTCCACCAGAGCACTTACTGTCCCCGTTCATCAGCAGGGATCGTGGGAAAGGTCAGGGGTGACTCCCGGCTTCCTGCAGGAGCATGAGTATGATGATGACCGAGGTGGATTCTGCATTGAGCCCAACCTGTGGAGGTGAAACATTGCGAAACATAAATGGGCCGTGCATCCGGCATATAGTGTGTCTGCAGCAGATTTACTGAACTCGACTATGATCCTTTGCCAAGAACAGTGTTTCGGCATTTTAAATGAGCTGGACCCTGCTAATAGCTTCTGAGATAAACTTTAAAACAGGCCAAACTTCGCACTTTAATTTCCACACAGCATAGGAGTTATAAGAATCTGTACCCTCGGTTTACTTTTGGCATCTGGAAAGTCCTCGGAGCCTGCTATAATCAGAAAGACTTTATTGATCCCAGAGGGAGCGTATGTATATTGTTTTGGGTCCCTGCAAGAAAAAAAGGCCATAAACGTGTCATATTTAAAAATAACAGTTTTGTAGCCACCTATGCAGCCGGGCAGGGTCCATGCACATGTTGCATGGCTGAAAAACGGCCTAAAAATGGGCCACAAATCATAAAGCTTATGCCCTCTTTGCCCACTGGAATACAGGCACAGTCCTGCGCCATCTGCATAGATGCATGGAGCAGGTGGCGCAGCATAAACACCTTGCATTAAAGAGATATGAGTTAACCAGTTACTTGTTGGCACAGGGCCCACTTTGAATGAAAGTTTTTAATTGGACGTAACATGAATCGCAGCAAAGAACGCTAGAACATTTGCACATAAAGAAGCTGTTTAAGACAGCAGAATATCAGTTTGTATACTGATTATACGAAAATAGCAGTGGGAGCATAAGTGGAGGTTAGACCTGCACTGTTAAAAAAAATACACATCTGGTTTTTATGTGGTGGGGGCAAAACTATAATTCATAAATGATGCCGGGGAAGTAACAACGGTTATGTTCATAGCCTACTTTCCTGCAGGCACCCCAAAAAATAATAGTGTGATAAAACCCAAACCTCCTGTGACGGGGTAAAGTCGCGCTGCTTTCGCCTCCGATGGAAAGGATTACATTGATTACAGCGTCGGCTAACAGCCGCGTATCACGTGCTGCTGACGCGTCCGGTGCAAAGGAGGGGTTAACCTTGTTTTCTCTTAATGTTTTTCTCTCCATAGAAGTGACCGAACATCCTCCATGTCCTGTTGTCAACGTTCTACTTTCTTCAACATATAAAGTACGCTTCCATCAGTTCTTTCGTACTTTTTGTGTCTCTTCTCTGTCTTCTCAGCGGTCGTGGCAGATGACCGCTTCTTCTGAGCCAGGTTCTGCTGGAGGTTTCTTCCTGTTAAAGGGGAGTTTTTCCTCTCCACTGTCGCTACATGCTTGCACGGTACGAGGGATTATAGAGGGATTGCTGTGGTTGGAGTCTGCATGATCCAGGCACAACCTCACGTCAATGACTCAACGCGATCTGCTGGGATTCCTTACAGAGAAAACTTTTACCTGAATGTTTGTATAATTGTATTAAAATGTAAAGTGTTGTGAATTGGCTCCATATAAATAAGAAGAAGGAAGATACAGGAGGATATTTGAGTGCCAGGTAAGCAGTTAAATATTTTCTTTTAACTTTCTTGATGTTAGCTAACGCTAGCCAAACCCGGTTAGGGCAACTACGGTATTAAATATGCACTGCTAGTTTCCCGGTGGAAGACGTTGTGAACAACTAGCAACAGAGAAAACCCCCGCCCGATCGTTGCTGACGTGACGCACCGACGTTCCCTAAAAAGTGTGCAAGGAGCTGGGTTTGAATTTTTTAGGCATCAACTTTCGTCCGTTTGGGCGATTTGACGCCTGAACGCGCTGACCGTTTTTAACGCGGCATCACTCAAGTACAGTTTTTCCGACACTACCCACCTTTGCTAAGGAAACTGAAAATGAAGCTAATCACGGTTAATTATTATTTCAATAAGTTGCCAAAAAATTTTTTATGAATATCCGAAACTGTGTAAACAGAGCCAAAAAATGTTTTAATAGTACTATACGTACTACTACAACAGTTTGTGACAACACTTGTACATTACGTTTGAATTAAAGTAAACTGCAACTAGTACATTGAAAACATGGTTTAAAAGCAGACCTATAGTCTTGAAACTTTACTGTTGGATTTCCATTCGTCTACTGCTGCAACCAGTAGTCGTATTTCATAGAAACTTTTGACTGACGTAATTTAGAGATGAGAAACTCTCCATGTCATAATCTTGAGATAATAAAGATTGTATTCCCAAGATAATTGGTACATGTTCTTTAATTTGACCCAGAAACCGGGACAGTAAAGCAGAAGATGAGGAACAATGTTCATCCCAAAGTGATATTAAAAACACAACAACCACTCGCTATGATACTGATATCTGGTTATCTAAAAAAAAAAAAACGTTTGTTTTCTTGATTAAATCTCAACAGGCTGATTTATTTAACCATACACACATGCTTTTATATTAATCATGTTGGAAATTTGTCCTTACTGTACAAACATATTATTGAAAGAGGTGTTTATCTGTAGTCGGAGTGATTACCGCAACCTACCTAAAAAGTCAAGCAGAACGCTGCTGCTGGCGTCCAAACTAGAACCAGGAAAGTGGAGCACATCACGCCAATTATAAAATCCTCACACTGGTTCCCTGTAGCTCAAAGAATTTAAAAATTGACAGGTAAAATTACATTATGAACAGAGTTTTTTTTTGGACTCTGTGAGTCAAAATGTCGGCCAAAAAACATAAATATGTATACATTCATTTGAATTTAATGCCATTTTGTAATTCATTTCATGTAAAGTAGCTTGATTTCTGAAAATGTGCAATAAACTTCCCTTATTTTCACTTACATAATTATTATTTATTTTTACCTTTGTGTGAATCTGCATGTTCCCACTTTAACTTCCCCAACTCCTGGAGGATAAAGGACATTTCTATTTTAACAACTTTTTTGAATATCTGCAATACATATCCATTTCAATTAATAATACAAAACACACATTTAAGTATACTGCATTTATATTTTATCCTAATAATATTTTATTAGATTTTGAAATATGTATTTTTTATGTATTCAGATTTGGATGAAAAGCTATTAAATTTGATTACAACATCCCAAACAAGAAGTGGATCTATAAGTATTTGCTGGTAAGTTGTTATTGAAATCTTTTAAGAATCTAATACTTTAGAGAAAAATATACTCATATAGGAGCATAAAAAAAAATCAGGAATCAACTAAGCCCATTAATTTTCCTCAAGAACGTTAAGCCCACCTCTGGCTTTCTGAGGAGGTCCAAACAGCTAAAAGACTGTAAATCAAGTCAATTCAGGCAGCAGGAATTCTGCTTTAGCCCCTGTGATGAAGGACAGACCTGTTGGAGGTTCTGGGAATCTGTTCGCTCACAATCCTTCCTGCAGAGCAGCAGACCACCAAACACCAAAATGTCACCTGAGAGACATTTTAATCAAATTAAAGCAACGGTTCTGCTCCTCAGTCTGAATTTATTAGCAAAGTATAATGAAACGGCAAACAAGCGCTCCAGTCACGTCTTTTTGAGCTCAGATATAGTCGATGATTTAGAGGAACTTCGGATAAAACAAAATCCAGCCAAAATGCTGTTCTCCTATAAGCCGTTTTGCTTCTCTGGAAATACTGACATTAATAATGTATGTCATGTTTTATCCAGTTACTCACTGTTGAATGTGCAACTAGTTTTGTTTCGCATTTTACACGTACTGCGCTCTGCGTTTTTCAGCTTTTCTTATAATTTCTGGGTGTTTTTCTAATAGCTGGTATAATTTTTCTCTAAACTACCTTTAGATTATCTGATTCATTTAGTTACTTTAGTGGCTGAAAAATCTAATTAAATTAAGCAGCATAAATTACGACTTTATTCAGCAAAAAATGAGCTTTTTATAACTTTAATTTAAAAAAACTTTACTTCCTTTTATACTGTCTTGTAAAAGTCTTCACGCCGTCACATTTGTCATCGTACAACCACAAACTTAAAGATGTATTTAATAGTGATTTTGTTTTGTTCGACCAACACAGACAAAAACAATAAAGCATTTTTGTTATTTTTGACAGGTTTTCTAGAAAATAAAAATGTGAAATGCGTGTTGAATGCTTTCCTTTTATTCAGTCTTCTTCAGTCAGTAAAGTAGAATCAACTTTTTAAGGAAGCATCTGTAAACAACAGTTTCTAGGTGGTGCCATTTGGATTTAGATCTTAACTTTGACTAGGCCATTTTGACCCATGAATATCTAATAGATGGGGAGCCTAACGGCGCCTAATGGTGTTGCGTCAATCCGTTTCCGTCAAAACGGAGAAGCATAAAGCCTAGTTTATGCTTCTCTGACAGCAAATTTGCTCTCAGACGCAGACGTATTGACGAATTTTCGTTTATGGTTCTCCGTTTTTTTCCTCTCCACTCTCCATTGTTTTTTCAAAGTTGCTCGACCAGGACAGCAGGGGGCGCTGACTTTTCATGGCGTCTCTGCCTACTATCACAGGGTCCTTTCTGTTTTTTTCTAGGCTTTTGAACACATTTTTTGTTTCTCAAGGATCAATGAACTACAGAAAGTACGTTTTGATTAAGCTGTAAAGCTTTTTACTAGAAGTGCAGCTCATTGAATACTCCAGAAAACATGGAAACAAAACACAGCAGCCGTTTTTGTTTTCCTACACCACCTTGTGTTCAAAATCGCCAAAAGAACAGATTAGATAAATTTGTATTTCAGTATAAAGCATTTAGTGGCCAAACGTTGCATTAACTACTGATTACAGCGACTACAGAGCCCCGTTCTGGTGAAGCGATCTGTGGATGTTACTGAAACTGACCAATCAGATGCATACCCTCTACGTTGACGGATAGTTAAAAAAATTGGGGCTCTACTCGCTGCGTCCTTGCGTAGGTGACTTATGGTGCATTCAGACCGCAGGCTTTGTCAGCGTCAGCAACGTCAAGATTACATGTTAAAGAGTAACTCAACACCCTACCAGAGTATAACCCCGCCCACATTTATTTTTTAAAAACAGCTCAAAAGAAGGCGTTGCCTGGCGGACCAGGAAAAACGCGGGCGGATAATGGCTGTGCGTGGTCTGGGCTCTGACAGAGTCACAGACGGCCAGAAAGGCAGAGAGAGCCACAGCAACGTGGCTCCTTTGCCTCAAGGGGAAATAATCTGTAGGTTGAGTTTTTCTCCAGTTCTGTGGAGTAACTGAGTGGCTCCAAGTCATATCATTTTTGGGCCGATGTCTCGTTTTCAGCAGCAGGTGCTGAACCTGTAGCGGCATCGCAGCATAGAATGAGCGCCGTCTCGGAGTGGTACATTGTTGTTACCAAATCTAATGCTAAATATCGATTAGCTCGAGTAATTTCGTGTGATTCTGCCTCGACAGGCGCACCTGCAGCCACTGTACGTCATTGTCTGCAGCAGAAAATGTGTTGCAGAGAGATGCCCGGTATAAAGTATCTAAACATGATGAGAAAATCATTCAGGAATGTGCAAAAAAAAATAAAATAAACACCATTACAATTATTCCATTAAAAAAGAACTCTTAGCCCAGATTTTATTTTTCATTCACTGATGTTAGTTATCCTTCATCATTACGTTTATCATAGGTAATGAGCAAATGTCAGTAAGTAGGGGTAGCTCAAGTTTTGAATGAAATTCAAATGTAGTGCAACCGAAAAAGCACAGATGGCGTCAGACAGACGGTTTTAGGCTCAAAAGTGAGATTTTATCTAATTTACACTAATATGTCAAAAAAGGGACCAGGACATGTAGACAGCTCTATAAGAAGCATATGTATGTAGTTTATAAGCTACAAAAAGTTGATTTGGTGCTCAGTTGTCCTTTAAGTCTACGGTTGAGGCCATTAGAGGAGCATCGCAGTCTCTGCGCGCTTTGTGAGCGTTGGCTCCGTCGACTTTTCAAGCTTTTCTTGCGTTTCAAGCTTCAAAGCTCATAACGCCACCAACGCAGAACTTCAGCTAGTTGATCTTTTGACGGTCTGAATGCTCTTGATGCAGCACTGCAACCAATCAAAGCAACTCACTTTAGTGACGTTGACCGACGTCGACGCTGCCTAGCCAACCACGATCCGCAAGTGTTTAAAACATCCAGCAGAGAAAGTCCCGCCTACGCGCTTTACCAGCTTCATCTTAAAAATGTATCTTCTGTGTACATGCATCAAACAAGTCGCTTTATGAGCGTTGCCTGACGTTGACAAAGCCTGTGGTCTGAAGGCAGCAAGAAAGCCCTTGCGTCGACGGCTAATGGCGCTGCGTCAATCCGTCTCCGTCAAAACGGAGAAGCATAAACTAGGCTTTACATCCTGAATCACACATATGTTGTATACCTCAATTTAAATAACTAATAATGTTCGTTTTGACTGTTCGTCAAGTGGTTTGGGATTTATTTGATCGTAAAAATTTGCAGTTAAAACCCCAAGAAATCAGAAGTCACATATACGACGTCACAGAGCTAATTTTAGCTAGCACTAGCTAGCACTTGAAACACCTTGTAGAGCTTCTCTAAGTCCGCCGACTGTTTCTCCCCAGCAGATCCGGCACTTTCCACATGGACAGATTTATAGAGGTTTTTCCTCCACGTTTAATGCTCATTCCTTCGTCCTGGAGGAAAGGAGGCGAAGCTGGCTAATCTAAAGAAACTTTTTCCAGCAGTCTGCAATCGTTTTCTCTGCATCAAAACATGTTCTTAAAATTCACTGACACCATATGTTCGATCAACCGCGCATTTAAAACCGGATCATAAAAATAACTTTTATCGCTCCATTGACTTTCATTCGGGGGTTTTCGGCAGTAGGGGACCCGTGGACCGGAAGCAGAAGTACGTCACGTAATTTTCCGCCTTAGCTGTGGGTCGTGTCCATCCAATCTCCATTCTCATGATTCGATTGAACTGTGTTTTGTTTTCAAAGCTTGGGATGTTGTTGTAGAAGCTTACACCTGGTTTACACATCCATCTGCCTGATTCCTTGGTCCCAACGTTCTCCAACAAACCTCTGCAGCTGGAAACAGAACATTTACTTTTATGCGGAGAATACGGTTCACATTTTTGGGCTATTTACTAATTAAGTGACTTGATTTTATTCAGGGGGTAACCCTTCCCTCAAGTGTTCACCAACCTCATGTAGCTTTTTTTGCTCAGGTGAGTCAGCGGAGAAATCAAACTGTGACATCCTGTAAAGACTGAGTCATCGTTTTCCGAGCCGGGGGTTCAGGCCAGAGGGTCGGTAAGTCAGCAAGCTCCTAAATAAAACCACGTGTGTTCAGGTTGAAGTCAACCCATCGGCCTCCGTTGACTGGATCCCTTTCTGCGTGACGAGGAAAAACGCCTGCATGGAGTGTGCAGTTGGGTTTTTACAAGAGGGCTGAGACAACAAACCTCTGACAGCAACCTTGCAGTCTCCAACTATTATGAACCCCTCTCTCTGCACGGCAGTAAATCGTTTTTTATTACTCTCAGTAGGAGTGCATTCAATACTTTTTTTCTATACATTTTTGGCAACTGAACTTGATTTCAGGCCAAGTTTAAGTAAATAAATGACGCCTCGCTTCAGTCTGTAAAACCTTACTTATTGCTTTAAAATGAAATGAGAAACTGTGGAGCTTTTCAATATAAACTGTCTGCACAAAACCTCGGCATTTCGAATTTTTAAACATGCTCCGCGTAATGCAAGCAAAAGACTATTAGCACCCAGTTTTTATTAATTCCAGGTGATGTTATTTTTAAGAGTCTGAAAGTTTACTTGATGAATCTCAGTAAACTTTGTTTGTACCAATTTTGTATGTTTAAGCTAGAAGACATCGTTAAGTTAACTCCAGGGGCATCTAGAATACAGGAGATACTGGCTGTAAGCTCTATCCTTCTTAATGTTTGGTGTATTGTTGCTTGACATTCCAAAAGCGTTCCTAACGATGCCAGGAAAGTTGTTCTGGTCAAATGTTTCATAGTGCAAACTACTGGAAAATGATCCTGTGAGATTTTAGGGCTATAGAGTAAGTGTTCGAAAGATGAAATCTGAGGCCGCCTCCTACTTAGAGTTGTTTTTTCATGTTTAACATCACTGAAAGATTGGAGAGTCAGAAAAGGTTGGTTAAGCATATTCGATCGGTCTTTGTCAGACACGTGACTTGCCTAGCGACCACTACCCTCGGCGCAATCTTGTGCGTCAGCTATGTGTTTTTATTAGCGGCGTCACGACTCTCCAAATCCTCTAGTCTAGTCGATTTGATTTCCGACTTTAGGGTCACGATTCGATCTCGATTTTAATTTTTTTCCGTTTACAGTACCAAGCTCTTTCATTTTTACATTAGTCTTCGGTCATTTGTTTTATTAATTAAATAATGTATAGTAAATCTTATTTTAAAAGACAAAATTGATGCAATTTTTTATTAATCTTGTGTAATGTATCACATTAAGCATTAATGGTCAAATTAAAATATTTTTTTTACAATAAAAGTTTAACAGTATTGTTTAAATAACAAATTATTAGTAACAGACAGTGGCTGCCATCTAGTGACTCTTTATGGTTACTGCAGAACGGGCAGAGCGGGCGAAACAGCAGCCCTCTTATTTATAATGCGAATGTGGAATTAACTCAATGGGAAATCAAAATTTCCTCACCGCTGTTTTGAGAATAGAAGGAGCGGCTTCAGCTCTGTTCCCGCTGCTTCATCCATCCCAGCCGGGGTCAAGGTATAGCTTAGCTATTAGCTACTTCCTAGCGTCAGCTAATATGCTATGTGGACGTGTGCTCTGATCCCGGGGGATGTGATACAGGAAGTTAAAATATTACCAGGTGTTGTGAGTTGTATGAGAACTGGTGAGTTACTTGTTAGGGAAAATGCAACGTGTGGTTCCTTGTGATGAGAGGGTTGTCTGCTAACTGTTGCTACGGAGTCCCGAGTGGGACACACAGTAAACATAAGAGGTGGTGATCAAGTTCGACGTGAAAAGTCGTAACGTAATTTGCAGAAGCTGATTGGAACAAAACATCCAGGCAAAAATAAAACATATTAAAGCTGTAGCCTAACATAGATAGCTCAGTTTGCTCCCTGATATAATATATATATATATATTTTTTTTATTGTATTGTAGTTCAGCCTTATTGGACTTCACTCAATGTAGAGACAATGTGCTGGTAAACATAACCACTGTCAGATACCCAGTGCTTTAAATAATGATTTGATTCTGTTAAGGATTAATATTAGCTGTAGATAATAATAGATTTAGAAGCTGTTAATTATGTTGCGTTGAACCATTTTTTTTGCTAACTGGACGGAACGCCAGAGTTTAAAAAGGGGCAGGATCATCTGGGCTTTGTGAGATCAGTGGTTGGTCAGCTTTTTCCAAAAGACTATGGGAAATGTAGTGGCAACATGTTTCAAAGAAATCTTCCTAAATTAAATGTAATTTATTTCATTTATTGTCAGATTTAATTCTTTATAATGCATGGAACTTTACTTTAATGGATTGATCTTGAATATCGAGCTCGGGCATGTAATATTTTCAATGAAACTGTAAGTTTAACATGAATAATGTAACACTTTTTTGCACAAAGCAATATCATAGCTAGCCCTAGCTTGCTTGGAGAGTTTAGATGGCATGTTTTTCAAAAGAATCAATGACAAAGTCTTGCATGGATAGGTTCGTCACCTCCAGTTTTATTTTATTCTATTTTATGACTTTAAATGACATGCCTTAAAAAATAAAAAAGGTAATTATAAGGGTAATTTCTTTTTTTCTTTCTTTTTTTTAACGTGTCCTGTCTAGCAGTATGCTACTCAGGACCAGCCGACAAGGGCCCCCCGCCGCCGCCGCAGACAAGGGGGATCCGCAGCCAACCGACGGACAACACACGCCGCCGCCACCCCGGACCAATACCCACCGCCAACAACCCGCCCCGCCCCCACACACCAGGGAGCCACAGCAAGAGCCACAGCGGATGTACGCCCTCCCCAGGCCGCGCCCAGCCGGCACCTGGACATCCAGATCTTCCAGCTCCCGGGTCCAGATCCCGCCCCACGTAGGGCGCCAAGATCAGGGGCCCAGCCAATGCCGGACAGCCCCACCAGGCGAACAGACCAGCCAGCAGAAGTCCTGGAACCGGCAGGAGGCCTGGGCGCCAGGCACGGTCCCCACCGATCCACCAGACGGCACCAACCTGTTCTACAACCCCGGCACCCCAGGGTAATTTCTTTTAAGAAAGTGATTTTTTTGGGTGGGCCCAAGCCCCCCAAGGCCCACCCATAGCAACACCCTTGGTATATACAAAATAGTTTATACAAATATACTATAGTGTTTTTCAGGTTTTATATATATATCTAAGAGTGCTGAAACCCACATTCTGCTGTAATTCCGTTTTTAATTGCTTTAGTTATTGTCGCTTCAAGAAGTAATCGTATAATTAACATTTTATCTTTATTTTTTGTTTTATGGCTTGTGCTGCCGTTAATTTTTTGTTTTGTATTTTTATTTATTTTTTTACTCTTGTCTTGTTACACATTTGCTAACAATGTTATTGTCTTTTGATGTGAAACACCTTTTGGCTGAACATAGATTGATTGAAATAAAACACGTTTCTGTGCCTCCAAGTGCCTGCTTCAGTCTCTGTGGATTTGCTTTCTCCGCCTCTTGGTTGCCAAGATCGATGCAGAACATCCAATCGACACTTTGCATTGACTGTTTATTGGGGAAAAAGTGGGTGAATCTTAAGTAATGTTAATATAGAAACTTTTTTATCTATAATTAGCTGCTTTTCGTTTGTATGTGTAAAAAGAGATTGTTGGAGATTTAATCAGCTGATTTATTGTGCAGATTAAATGATTTCTCACAACTAGTCCTCTAGTTTGAAAAAGTAGAAAAGAAATACAGCTGAGTTACACTTAACCTCCTCACTGCAGCTTTTTTTTTTTTTACAACAAAACGATGGTACATCGCATATTCCTTCTTGTTTAAGTAACACATTTGTTGGACAGAATCCGTCTTCCGGCCTCCTCTCCGAGTCTGCTTCAACGTTCGCTCCAGCCTCGTTCCCTTTCCAGAATTCCTAAATCCCAAACGTGTCGGAAAATTCACGGCTACAAATTCAGTCAGGATAAAAAAAACTAAAAAAAAACTGTCGTTATGGACCGATGTCAACACAAATACAGTATATGTTTCTGAACTGTTTCTGAAGGTTATAAAGGTGTAAATGTCTCCCAAAATGTTTTCCAGCTGCTCTGAAGTGAAGCTAATCCTTTCACCTCAATCACACGTTCAGCGATCAAAACCACATGGGCCATTAGCTGTGGAGAGAAGAGGACGCTAAGTAATATTTTACACGCTCAGAGGAGGAAAACAAGAAGGTCTGCTGGGTCTGAGCCCGAAACCGGTCATCCGTCTGCTGGTTCAAGGTGAAGAAGTGAAGTTCTCTGCTTGGGATCGTCTACGGCTGCCCAGCGGGGCTGACCGCCGTGGCCTCGTCGTTGCTGCTGTCCACCTCCTGCTCCATGGGGCTGTCCTCCTCCAGCTGCTGGCTGGTGTAGTTGGTGATCTCCAGGAAGCCGCTGGGCTCCACCACAACGTTGGACTGGCTGGAGTCCGGCAGGATGGAGAACTGAGGGATCACCTGTGTGGGTCACAGAAAAGCTTTGGCTCAGGTTCACCGTCAAGTCATTAAAAACACTGAAATTTAATTCATTACAAGGATACGTCCTTCACCCAGAAGTCTCCAATCACAAAAGAAAAAGTCACCAAGTTGGCAACACTGTCTGTAACCCACCGCTCCTCCTCATTGTTCCTGACAAGCAGAGCTACAACAAGCCAATCGACATCAACTTCATGGTGTGATTAACCCAAGCACAAGAGGCCCAAAGCATAAACAGAAATTATTTTCAGGGTTCATTCACACCAGGAACGTCTTTTTTCTCAAAGAAAATATGTATACTTACTATTGTCTTACAGCCAGTTGATGGTTAAGCATGCGAGTAGGGTAGAAATCAGGAAACTGTGTGAAAAATGGTTCAACACATTGTCTTTATTTAACCGGTTTCAAAATGGCGACGGAAGAATCTGAGCACCTTACTCAGGCTTCGGAGCGCATCGGTGGCTGCACAGGCGGTGCGACACAGACTGGCGTAGACAGACGGCTGAGTTTACTGATGCAAAAACAGCGCATCCATTTGCCCTTTGAGAGTTTTTTTCCCCCGTATTCTGATAAATGTTCCCCGATTTCTAAAATACAGCTGAATTGGCGCTTCCGCCTCCCGTTACGCAGAGCAGTTCAGGCCGGAGAAATGTTCACCCGTGCAGCTTGATAAATCTGCACAATTTAGATTCTTTGTTCGGTTTGTTCATATTTCATCTAATCTAAAATGAAAGAAATTATCAATTAAATCATTTAGAAAAATTTGACTTTTATTTTTATTTTTGTTGTTACTGGATTTTTTTAAACAGTCGAAATGACCGACAACCAAAGATCGTAGCGTGACGCAGATCTTAACTGTTTGATATAAAATGAGGTCAACAATAGGATGCAGATAGAGTGATTGCACAGAATGAACATGTTATAATTATACATGGAACATCAATACACTGTATTGATGCCAGCATGGGGATATAATTTATACGATAATAAATACATTAATTTAATCTGTCCTGAGGCTCAGAGAGAGAAACTTTTACCAAAACTACAATCATTGTCTTTTATTCAATCGTTACAAGTCAAGAATCTGGGTGTGATTTTTGACTCTGAGCTGACTTTTATCCCCCACATTAAAAATATCACTAAAATAGGTTTTTATCATCTAAAGAACATCGGCAGAGTCCGCTCCATTCTCTCTCGGGCCAATACGGAGACGCTAATGCATGCTTTTATCACCAGTAGAATTGATTATTGTAATGGCAATGATTTATGGCCTTCCCAAAAAGACTACCTCAAGTTTACAGCTTTTACAAAATTCAGCAGCTTGTGATGAAGACCAGGAGGCGGGAGCACATTACACCGGTCTTAGAATAACCGCATTGGCTCCCCGTATGTTTTAGGATCGATTTTACGTTTCTTTTAATGGTTTTTAAGTGCCTTAATGGTCTTGGGCCTTCTTATCTTTCTGAAATACTTCTACCATATGAACCTTTGCGGTCTCTGCGCTCCTCTTGCAGCCGTTTCCTCGTCATTCCCAAAGTCAGGACATAAAGTCATGGTGAGGCGTCCTTCAATTATGACGGCCCTCACCTCTGGAACAGACTGCCGGAGGACGTCAGGGTCGCAGAGAATGTTCATGTTTTTAAAACCAGGCTCAAGACTTACTTTTTTAGCCTGGCTTTTAACTTATTATTATTCATTAATAACTGTTTAAGTGCTCAGCATGTTTTACTTGTATTCAATCAGTGTTTTACTATTTAAGCCTAGTTTATGCTTCTGCGTTTTGACGGAGACGGATTGATGCAACGCCATTATCCGTCACCTACGCAAGGACGCACGGAGTAGAGGCCCAAATTTTAACTATCCGTCTATTTCGATAGAGAGCATATGCAGCCGAATGGTCAGTTTCAGCAACAACCGGAGATCGCTTCACCAGAACGGGGCTCTATAGTCGCTGTAATCAGTAGTTAATGCAGCGTTTGGCCACTATATGCTTTATATTTAAAGCATAACTTATCTAATCTGTTCCTTTGGTGAGGTGTAGGAAAACAACAAAAAAGGCTGCTGTATTTTGTTTCCATGTGTTTCTATAGTATTCAATGAGCTGCACTTCTAGTAAAAAGCTTTACAGCTTAATCAAAACTTACTTTCTGTCGTTCATTTCTCCATGAGGAAGAAATACGTTCACAAGCCTAAAAAAAATAGAGAATGGAGTCGAAGAGCGGAGTACTATTAACGGAAAACGTCTTCGTCAATACGTCTGAGTGCAAATTTGCAGTCAGAGAAGCATAAACTAGGCTTTAGTCTTATATTCATCGGGTTATTTTTATATTTTAATCCCGTTATTTTAATCTTCTTTCATCGTTGGTAGCGGTAGTCGGCTGTGATGATGTTTCCTTAGCTAACCTGGCTCATCTGTACTCAGCCCGGTGTCCATTTTACAGTCTATTTTTTATGCCTTTTTAATGTTGCTCCTGAGTGCATGCACACATGTTCAAAGTGCTTTACACATTCTGGTCTTCCCAAAAAGACTACATTAAGTTTACAGCTTTTACAAAATTCAGCAGCACGTGTTCTGATGAAGACCAGGAGGCGTGAGCCACATTCTGTAAAGCACTTTGAACAGCATTCTTTTCGTGTGTGAAAAGCGCTTTATAGTTAGACTGATTGATTGAAATCAAGATAAAGATGGGTACAAATCTAGAATAAAAATGTAGTTTTTTTCTTGTTTACTGGGTTGGATAAACTTCGGTTGCATTTGCATCCGATTTGCTTCACACTAAGGTGGGTTTGGAATAGTTCCTAAACAACCTCTTCAGCTGTTTGGTACGCTGGTTTGTATTCAGACCACCGCAAAAGGTCCGGACCAAGGAAGGAAACGAATTAAGTTAGTTTTAAGCAAAATAATCGAGGCTGGTGTGAATACTCCCTTAAAAAGGAAACTGGCATGCAGAAAAAGTCAAAGTAACGATTAAAAATAAGATTTGCGAGATCAAAAAAAATAAATGGCAAGCTATATACGTCTGTAATTAAGTAATCGCAGTAAATGTGATTATTTGATTCCCCTAAGGCAGCCTTCCCGGACTGTTTTACAGAATGTTTCAGTGAAGAAGTCGGTTAGTGACACACGCTGACAGGCTTCAGCTGGGTGATTTATTACCTGCACAACTTTGTAATCAGAGACTAACCTCGATGACTTCCAGGTCGTCCTTGCTGCTCTGCGCCGCCAGGCCCTGCAAGCAGCTGAACTGCTGGGGCTTCGTGTGGGAGTGACGCATGCTGGCGCCGGAGCTGCTAATGAACTGGCCCACGTCCAGCGTCCCAGACACGGACCGGACGTCCAGGGATTTCCCCACGGGGCCGCGGTCGCTGGAGGAATCCACGACCATGGGCTCCGTGCTCGGATCGATCTCCGCCTCCATCATGGAGATCTTCAGGATGTCTGACACCGACCGCTTGTCCCCCGAAGGCCTCGAGCTGGACTCTGGCAGCAGTTTGGCCGCCGCCTCGCCACTGGTGAACACTTGTGTTGGGTGCTGGGAGCTGCCGAAAGTGATCTTGGTGAGGGTGGCACTCTGGGTGATGATCGGCTGCTGTGGTGGAAATATTTAGAAGAAGAAACACAGATTGTGTTGGGGCTTTGGTCAATATAACGATAAATTGTGCAGTTCACCTCGATAACGATAATAATGTTTTTGCCTACAGATGGGGCAATGGCTTCACCTTGACCAGCTTTACTCCAACCACTTTGACATACAACGTTATCACCTAATTTTCATAATATGCATGCAACTGTATTATATGCCGTAGGAGAGTGAAATCACTTTTTATTTTTAGGAATGTCCAATATCATCAACCATTATCGACAGATATCTGTATTCAAATGTAACTTTGTAACTTTTACAGTGTACTTTAGAAAAACCCCAGGCGGGATGTTGCATACATCTTTGTTAAATCTTCCTTTTTCCTGGACGCTCTTTTGATTTACGTACAGTAAAGACCAAAAGCTTGGACACACCTTCTCTTTCAGAGCGTTTTCTTTTATTTTCATGACTATTTATTTACATTGTAGATTCTCACTGAAGGCATCAAAACTATCAATGAACACAAATGGAATTATGTAGTACTTTTACGATAATGTATGAAATAATGTGGCCTCCAAAGTCATTGGACCTGAACCCAATCGAGCTGATTTGGGGTGACCCGAACCGGAAGTCTGACATCCGAAATCCAAGGTAATCTACTGCTGAAAACCTTTGCATATTCCTTCCTCGGAAGGATTTACCATAATATTTCCAAGTTAGCTTACGTTAGAATGCTCAGATTTGCCACTGCGCATCACCAGAATTGCTAGCTTGTGATTGGCTCCTATATGAGCCCTTCTTCTTACTCGTTTCTTTCAAACCAATTGTGGCACAGAGTAATGATGACTGACACATTGAATAGCCAATGAAACACTTAAATGCAGATATCTTACTTAGATGAGGGGTGGGCTTCATCATAGGACTTGAAACTAGGGTGTAAATGGGTTTATCTAAAATCAGATCTTACATTATTACACACAGTTAGCGACTAGTAAGAGATTCTTTCAGCAATGTGGCAAAACACAGCTCTAAAACAAAATACAAAAAAGAGGAAGCCGTGGAGCTTTGTTTGTAAAGAGATCAAATTATTTCATCAGGGTGGTGTGATGTATTATGCATTCTGCATGGAGAGGGTACATTTCCTTACACATTTTGCCACCCTGCACAGTTAGTTATAAAAGGGGTAAAAAAAATAAAATACTTGTGTTTTTGGTTTATTACTGTCTAATTTGTGTGTGTAAAGGGACTACCAGTGTTTTAGTCCACCACTCCATTCTAAAACCACTTTTTTTAATTGTATTTTTAGAAAGCAAAGAGGTTGGCCTAAAATTTCATCCATTCAAAATCCTATTACTTGGTACCAACCTCATCAAACCTCATCGTGTGAATTTGCAAACCTCATCGTGTGAATTTGCGAACCTCATCGTATGAATTTGGAAACCTCATTGTGTGAATTTGCGAACCTCATGTGAATTTGCGAACCTCATTGTGTGAATTTGTGAACCTCATTGTGTGCATTTGCAAAACTCACTATGTGCATTTCAATCAATCAATCAATCAAAATTTACTTATAAAGGGCTTTGCAAAACTCACCGTGGTCATTTGCGAAACTCACCATATGAATTTGCGAACCTCACCGTGTCAATTTGCCAACCTCATCGTGTGAATTTGCAAACCTCATCGTGTGAATTTGCAAACCTCATCGTGTGAATTTGCAAACCTCATCGTGTGAATTTGGGAACCTCATCGTGTGAATTTGGGAACCTCATCGTGTGAATGTGCGAACGTGCGAACCTCATTGTGTGAATTTGCGAAACTCACCGTGTGAATTTGCGAACCTCATCGTGTGAATTTGCGAATCTCATGTGAATTTGCGAAACTCACGGTGTGCATTTGCGAACCTCATTGTGTACATTTGCGAGCCTCATCGTGTGAAATGGCAAACCTCATTGTGTGCATTTGCAAAACTCACTATGTGCATTTGCAAAACTCACCATATGAATTTGCGAACCTCACCGTGTGAATTTGCCAACCTCATAGTGTTAATTTGCCATCCGTATCGTGTGAATTTGCGAACCTCATCGTATGAATTTGCGAAACTCATCGTGTGAATTTGCAAACCTCATTGTGTGAATTTGCGAACCTCATGTGAATTTGCGAACCTCATTGTGTGGATTTGCAAAACTCACCGTGAGCATTTGCGAAACTCACCGGGTGCATTTACGAAACTCACTGTATGAATTTGCAAACCTCATCGTGTGAATTTGCAAACCTCATCGTGTGAACTTGGGAACCTCATCGTGTGAATTTGCGAATTTATATTACAAGTGTTCCCCAAAATTATATTTGTGAACCACAGCGTGTGCATTTTCGAATAAACATGCGCATGTGTGAAAAACACTGTGTGAGTGTTTACTTAATGAGACTGATCTGGCGTCATAATTCTTATTTTGTACATAATAAATTGCACTGTATCAGATCTTTTATTTGTAGCATTTTTGGACTGATTACTATCTAAGTAAAATGACAAAAAAACATACAAATAAAATGCTTGATCTCACAACATGGATGTTCTCTATATCGCCTGCTTATTTGAAAATAAAATCCATTCATCTTTCTTTTCAATAGCCCTATTCTCCTATTTTTCTTCATCTTTCGTCGTGGAACTTCGTTTCCCTTCATGTCTGATCGCTGAACCGTAGATCAACTAGGGTGTCCTCAAACATCTTTAAATGCAATGTAGTGTCAAATTTGTTGGTTCTCCTCCTTCAGCCGTTGTGGGTTAAAAAATACAATAGTAGTGGTCAGTAGCAAACAAATCTTCGGATTTAGTTCAGATATTTTTTTTATTTAATGCTGCCTTTTCAGGTCTAATCCAGAGCTACTCCAATCACAAATACCATGGATCTAGCTGACATCCGTGTTGCAGACTCGAGAGCTGATTGGCTATCATAACTGACATTCATGCTTTTGTCAAAAGGACTGAACCGTCAATAGAGTCAGTCTAGCAAATTCACTCAAATGTTATTTGTAAAAACTAAAAGGGAAGCCGTGTACTTCATCCATGGGTTTCACTTTACAAATATGCACCACTTTGTGTTGATTTATTACTTGAGCTTACAATGAGCTGAACTTAAATGTGTGGTTGTTTTTGTATAACAAGGCTATAAATTTCCCCCCGGGTTTCTGATCCCAGATACACCTGAAAAGGATTCAGGAAAGTAGGGAAACTCCGGCACCGTGCTTACGTCACGTGACTTAATGTAAATATTGTGTGTGGGGGGGAGGAAGCGACGGCGGTCAGCTGCTTCTGGGAATTCCCTCGCTTCCAGCTGGAGCAACACTCACCTGTGTGGATGCAGGCTTCTCGATGCCGACTGGGTGGTGCGCCTGTAGGGGAGGCGGGTGCGACATGGGGGCGTGCAGAGGCCTGTGGTGAGACGAAGGTGCTTGCTGGAGCTTCGGGAGCTGTGGCGTAAGCTTGGTCGGCGTGCCGAGGGTTGGGCTCTTTGTGGCGGTCTGGGTCTGTACAGTCGAGGCTACGTCTTTGTGTGGGCTTGGATTCGAGGTTTGAGGCTTAGGCGTGCTCTGATCCGGCGGTTTAGGGATCTTCTTAATGAGGGGAGGAGCGGACGAGGATGACGAGGAGGGAGGCTGGCTGATCTGAGGTTTGCTCTGCAGCTGTGGGGGAGGCGGCTGCTGGATCGAGGAGGAGCCGTGTCGAGTCTGCTCTGTCTGGCTGGAGGGTGGCGGTGGTGGCGGCAGTGGTGCTGCTGGAGGGAGAGTTGTTGGGTTGACTGGATCTGAGAGAGGGTTGTTGGAGCGGTAGAACAAGCCCGTCTGCGGGTCCAGGGTGTCGCCCTCCAGCTCGGCCACCTCTACGACGCTCTCCGTTTTCCCCTGACTATCTGTGGGCTGAAAACAAACAACCAAACTAACCAACTTATAAATATTAAAATAAAAAAGGGATGAAGTATTGTTTGGGATATTTCATAGTAATGAATTAACAGTGGGGCATAAAAGTAATATGTTAACCAAAAACTGTGCAAGTTCTCCCAATTAAAAAGATGAGAAAGTTCTGAAATTTCCATCATAGGTAAACCTCAACTATGAGAGACAAAATGAGAAATTTAAATAAAATAAAAAATCACATTCTCATTTTTAAAGAATATATTATCAAATTATGGTGGGAAAATAACTATTTGGTCATTTATGAAGGTTCATCTCAATACTTTGTTATATACCCTTTGTAGGAAATGACAGAGGAAGCCTTCACAAGGTTTCGACACACTGTTGCTGGTATTTTGGCCCATTCCTCCATAGACCTCCTCTAGAACTGTGATGTTCTGGGGCTGTCACTGGGCATCATGGACTCTTCGATTCCATCCAAAGATTTTTCATGGGGTCGAGATCTGGAGATGGATAGCGCTTTCACATTTGGATCAACCAAGGCCGGCCTGGGTCAGCTCTGTTGTGTTTATATAGCTGTCGTCAGACCGACGCCGTGGTTGGAGACATGGGCGTTGTGATACATCTGATCCTGTTTATGACTGCAGCACCTCTGGTGCGCAGCGTCTGATTAACCTAGCCGGTGTTGTTGTTGCAGTGAAGTGTCCGGCCATTAAAGAGCACGAGTCGCCACAGTCCTGTCTCCGTGTGTATGTTATTCAGCAACTTAATGTACACCCACGGACCGAGCCAGCTCAGAGAATAAAACCACAACATGGTGTCAGAAGACGGAGTTACGGAGTGAACAAAGGGCAGTGTGCAAAAAAAAAAAAAAAAAAAAAAAGCGAAAAAGGATTAGCATCCTGCTAGCAGCCAACAGCGCAAGGATGGAGCAGTTCAAGCCGCCGTCGCAGCTGATACTCACCGGCAATGTCGCTGAGAACTGCCGCAGATGGGAACAACGCTTTCGCCTGTACATGACTGCTTCAGCTGCGTCTGAGAAAGAGGAGGAGGTTAAAGTAGCCATCCTGCTTCACACTATAGGCGAAGAAGCATTAGAAGTGTATAACACACTCCATATTGTTCCATCTGATGACGACAATGAATCGATGGAGAATGTTCTCACGGCATTCAAAGAGTACTGTAGCCCACAGAAGAATGTTGTGTTTGAAAGACATCTGTTCTGGTCCCATGCGATGTCATCAGGAATTACAGTGGACAAATTTATTACAGAACTGCGTCAGAAAAGTAAAGACTGTGAGTTTGGCCGAAGTGAAGATGATATGCTGAGGGATAAATTAGTGTTCAGCATTAATGATCCTCGTCTGAAAGAAAGACTGCTCCGTAAAAACGGTTTAACCCTTCAAAGAGCCATTGACATATGCAGATCAACAGAACTTGCCAAGACACAAATACAGGCAATGCAGATGACCCCTATCACGTGTGATACTCAAGTCGACGCTGTGGAGAAATCGAGGGGACACAAGCGAACAAGCAGCAGGTTTAACAACGCAAAAAAACAAACAACAATAAACTGCCAGAAATGTGGCAGACCGCATGAGCCTCGTCAGTGCCCGGCTTACGGAGTGGTGTGTCACAAGTGTGGAAAAAATAATCACTTCTCCAAAGTGCGTCGCACAGTGAGTATGAAACGAGACAACTTTAAGATGAAGGCAGTAAACAACATAGAGAGTGAAGTGGACTCCTTGTATATTGGCATGATAAACAGTAATGATCAAAAGATAGCAAGCCACACAAATGACAGCAAATGGGTCGAAACAGCCAGCATCAGAGGCGTAGCAATAAAATTCAAACTTGATACAGGCGCAGATGCCAGTGTGCTACCCATGTCCATTTTTAAGCAACTGCCAGGTCTCATTCAACTACAACCAACAAAGACTGTGTTAATAGCTTTTGGTGGAGCCCGCCTGGCTTCATGTGGCGTTGCTTCTCCACCAGACGCAGTGCTACCATAGAGTTCCATGTAACAAAACAGGCAGACAAAGCGATTCTGGGAGGCGAGGCATGTGCAAGGTTGAAGCTGGTGAAGAGGGTTGAAGAACTCACAACAAAGCCCCTGCAGCTTCCATCCACCAAAGAAGAGCTGATTAAAAGATATGCAGTGGTCTTCACGGGACTGGGTGAGTTTCCTGGAGTACATCATATACATGTTGACTCATCTGTTCCTCCTGTGATTCATGGGTGTAGAAATATACCTCTTTCCATCATGGACACACAGAAACACACGCTGCATGATCTGGAGAAAAGGAAGGTGATAAAGCCTGTCAAAGAGCCGACTGAATGGGTAAACAGTCTTGTTGCCACAAAGAAAAAGAATGGTTCACTAAGGGTGTGTTTGGATCCTTGTAACCTAAATGAAGCTGTCAGACGCCAGCATTTCTCCATCCCTACGCCTGAAGATGTGCGCAGCAAACTAGCAGGTAAAACCATCTTCACCATCCTGGACGAAAAAGATGGATATTGGCAGATTAAGCTGGATGAGCCATCTTCAAAACTGTGCACCTTTAATACACCATGGGGCCGATTCCGCTTCCTCAGGCTTCCCTTTGGGATTATGTCAGCCAGCGAGGTGTTCCAGCAGAAGAACTGTGAGACCTTTGGTGACATTCCAGGTGTGCATATTGTCGCAGATGACATGATAATAGCTGCAGCCTCAGAACATGAACACGACAAAATCCTTCATGAAGTGATGGAGAGAGCAATGGCAGCAAATGTGAAGTTTAACAAAGACAAGATACAGTACAAGGTTGACACTGTGAAATATATGGGACACATAATCACCTCAGCAGGACAGAGAGCTGATGATGCCAAGATTAAAGCAATCATTGACATGCCGCCCCCTGAGGATAAACAAAGCCTCCAACGCCTGTTGGGCATGACCAAGTTCTTGGCGCAGTACGTCCCAAATGAGGCCTCACTGACAGCACCGCTCAGACAGCTGCTTAAGAAGGACACATTGTGGCAGTGGTGTCCACACCACACTGCAGCTTTAGAGACCCTGAAAACTGCTCTCACACACTCGCCAGTGTTGAGGTATTATGACCACAGGAAGCCACTTACACTACAGGCAGACTCATCAAAGGACGGACTTGGAGCATGTCTGCTACAGGAAGGACAACCTCTCTGCTATGCCTCACGAGCACTCACTGATACTGAAAAGAGGTATGCTCAAATAGAGAAAGAGCTGTTGGCCATAGTCTTTGCAGCCAAGAGATTCCACCAGTACGTCTTTGGCAGACCAGTGACCGTGGAGTCAGATCACAAGCCACTGGAGGTCATAGTAAGAAAACCACTGAACAAAGCGCCAGCAGACGTTTATCCAGGCCTGCGAGGAGGCGCGGCCTGGATAAACGTCTTCACAGATACTGGCCAATGCGACACAACATCAGCATCCAGAATGACATCATCATGATAGGAGACAAAATCGTCATACCACAAGGCTTCAGGAAAGAGATCTTGGAGAAACTTCATCTGGCTCACCAGGGTGTCCAGCACACAAAAGCAAAAGCAAGAAAAGTCCTCTATTGGCCAGGTATGTCCCGTGACATAGAGATGACAGTGGAGAAATGTACGCAGTGCCAACAATTTCAGCCACAACAGCAGAAGGAGCCTCTCATCACACATGAAATCCCTGAGCTCCCGTGGATGAAAGTTGGAGCTGACATCTTCCAAATAAACGGTCAGTCTTACTTGTTATTAGTGGACTATTTGAAAAAATATCCAGAAGTGCTGAATTTACCTGATTCAACAGCTCTCACAGTAATCCAGAAAGTGAAGTCTGTTTTTGCTAGGCATGGAATTCCCAGAGAGCTAGTGAGTGATCACGTTCCTTTTGCCAGCTACGAGATGAAGTCATTCGCAGCCTCATGGGACTTCAAGCTCACACATTCAAGCCCTGGATATCCACAGTCCAATGGACTCGCAGAAAGGACCATAAAGACAGTAAAATATGCTCTGAAGAAAGCGAGGCGTACCGGCACAGACCCACATCTGGTACTGTTGTCACTAAGGAACACACCAGTGACAGGGCTGAACATGACACCTACACAGCTGTTGATGGGAAGGGCTCTGCGCAGCACACTTCCATGTTCCAGCGCTTCGCTAAAGCGATCTACTCCACCGAACATACAAAGACGGATTCAGGATCTGCAGGAACGCCAACGCCTATACTACGACCGAGATGCCAAACCGTTGCCTGCCTTAGATCCAGGTACCACTGTAGACATACAGACACGACGTGGTTGGGAACCAGCCGTAGTGACAGGCCAGAGACTGGAGCCACGCTCGTATAAAGTGCTGACTCCAGCAGGAAAGACTTTAAGGAGGAATAGGAGACATCTGAGGAAGATACATCCAAGTCTTTTTAGAGACACCGACTTTGATGAAGACACAGAAGTAACACACTCTGAGACACATGAGTCTACTGCCCTGCTACCCCAAAATATGCCACTACAGGTCTTGTCTCCGGGTGTGAACAGTTCATCGGAGTACATCACCAGAAGAGGTAGAGTAGTGAGACGTCCTGTCAGGTTCAGAGATTAGTTTACCGTCTGTTGGACTGATTGTTTGAGTTTGTATTTAAAAAGACAAAAAAAAAAAAAGGAATACAGACAAGAGTCTGCAATCTATTGTATTATTTTGGTTAGAGTTAAAGTTAAACCTAAGAAACTTGTTTATCTTATGTGTTCTCAAAGATTGTAAAGTGATTTGCTAATACTAGGTAAATGCTAGTCTTTGAGGATATATATATTATTTAGTATTGGACACAGTAGTTTCATGTTAATGAAGTTGATGTGATTACGTGCATGAACACATCACGTTCTCGGAAAAGGGGGATGTGATACATCTGATCGAGCACTCGGTGCTCGACTGTTTATGACTGCAGCACCTCTGGTGCGCAACGTCTGATTAACCTAGCCGGTGTTGTTGCAGTGAAGTGTCCGGCCATTAAAGAGCACGAGTCGCCACAGTCCTGTCTCCGTGTGTATGTTATTCAGCAACTTAATGTAGACCCACGGACCGAGCCAGGTCAGAGAATAAAACCACAACAGGCGTGTTCAGCAGAGAAAGCAAAATGTCGGTGATGTCACCTGTTACCGCCAGGAAGTAGAAAGAACGCGACGGCAGAGATCAACAACAACGGAGGACGTGATGGTATGGTTTTCCCTTTTTGTCGGCCTGTGGTTCTTTTTAAAGAGAAACTTTGAAATAGCAACTCATTTTGTTTAACAAAATGAGTTGCGGAGCAATCAGTCGCGATTCTGTGACATCACTACAGCCGGCCCAATCAGTTGCCACCGCTACGCCAGTAGGACTGACAGTGACATAAGTGTAGAGGACCTATCAGTCTATAGGTGGGTGTGTTGGGTCGCTTCGGACTCACTCAGGAGGTAGTCCAAAAAAGGGTTTACTCGGCCCGGCCAGAGGTAGTATAAAATGCTCTGTAACGGGGCCGAACCAGCCTGTACCAAACCGAGCTGACCCAAGTGTAAAAGGGCTATAAAGTACAGACCAGAAGTTTGGACACACCTAATTTATTTTCATGACTGGATTGTAGATTCTCAATTAAAGGCATCAAAACTATGAATGAACACATGATGTATGGAATTACTGTATGTACTTAAACAAAAAGGGTGAAATAAATGAATACATGTGTTATATTTTAGATTCCTCAAAGTAGCCACCCTTTGCTCTGATTACTGCTTTGCATTCTCTTGAGCTTCCAGAGGTCGTCACCAGAAATGGTTTTCCAACAGTCTTGAAGGAGTTCCCAGAGATGCTTAGTACTTGTTGACCCTTTTGCCTTCACTTTGTGGTTCAGCTCACCCAAAATCATCTCCAGTGGGTTCAGGTCCGGGGACTTTGGAGGACAGGTTATTTCATACTTTATTGAAAAAGTGCTACATGATTCCATGTGTGTTCATTCATAGTTTTGATGCCTTTAATTGAGAATCTACAACGTAGTCATGAAAATAAAGAAAAGGCACTGAATGAGAAGGTGTGTCCAAACGATTGGCCTGTACTGTACACAATACCTTGAATTGCTTCTTATGAAGCCCCTCCTTCGGCACCATGGCGATGTGTTTGGGATCATTGCAATGCTGAAAGTCCCATCCACGTTTCATTTTCAACACACTTGCTGGTGGAATGAGGTTTTCACTCAAAATCTCACCATGCATGGCACCATTCATTCTTTCCCCAACACGGATCAGTCGTCCTGGTCCCTTTGCAGAGTAACAGACCCCAAAGCATGACACTTCCACCTCCATGCTTCACAGTAGGTATGATGTTCTTTGGATGCAGCCCAGCATTCTTTCTCCTCCAAACACGAAAAGCAGAGTTTTTACCAAAAAGTTCTATTTTGGTTTCATCTGACCAATTAACATTCTCCAAATCCACTTCTGGATCATCAAAATGCTCCCTAGCAAACTTCAGGGCCTGGAAGTGTGCTGGCTTAAGCAGGGGGACACGTCTGGCGTAGTGTGTCTTTGTTACTTTGGTCTCAGCTCTCTGCACGTCATTCACTAAGTGATTTTCTGGACCCCCCCCCCCCCCCCCAATCATCTTTTTAAGGGGGAAAAACTTGCACAGTTGGGTTCTGAGTAAATACCCCCCCCCCCACTGTAAATAATTATATAGGCTCAATTCTGGGGCGCCTCTTTTTTTAAATCAACCGCTAGGCCAGATGGCAACCAATAAAATCACTTAACATAACTACGCAGATGATACTCAGCTCTACATTACAATGTTGCCATTCGACTTTGAACCCATTCAAATATAAACAAATGAATAGAAATAAAATTCAAGTAATTATGTTTGGACCTAAAAAGGAACAATCAAGAGTCTGCACACAGCTTCAGTTAATACAACTTGAAACATCTCATCACATAAAGGCAATAACAAGGATTAAAGGCTCGAAAAACTCCATGCGTTTATCGTTAGTTGGATTGATTCCCGCAAAATTTTTCTCACAGGTCTACCTAAAAAGTCAATTTAGCAACTACAGCTGAACCAGAACCCCAATTCTAAAGTACTCTAGCTCCCTGTAGCGCAGAGTTAAAAAAATACTTTACTAGTTTATAAATGAATGAATGAATGAATGAATGACCGTTTACCACTATACCAACACCCCTCCACCAGACCACTAAGGTCCTCCAACTCTAGTCTACGCATAACCCCTAGAATCAGAACCAAACATGGAGTAGCAGCTTTCAGTTTCTATGCTCCCCTAATCTGGAACAAACTTCCAGAAAACTCCAAAGCTGCTGAAACACGGAGCTGCTTTAAACCAAAACCTAAAGCTGTGTATGTGTTAATGTTCTTGTTGTCTCTGATATTGTGTTTTCTGTTCGTTTGTTTCGCATCCCATAGTGTTTCTGGAAGTGTAAAATGCAAATAAAGTTCCCTTGCCTTGCACATCAAAACCTAAGGCTTTTATTATACAACTCCAGCTGGTTATCTGAAATGCTGAAAATTGTATTAGAGATGAGATCTGATCAGAATTCGGTAAAACCGCCTTTTGTTATGCTTGAAATGTTTAGAATAAATTTCAGAATATCATCGAGAAACGTCCATTTTAAGGAACTTCAGGTTACATATTTGCCATTTTTTTTCTTTCCAGTTCAACACACAGTCCAGACTGTATCCCAGGTGGTAATTCACAGACCCCACATAATGGAAACTAAAGCACTTAACCTGAAGTGGTGAAGCAGTTCCCATGAAAGCAGAAATGTGCTTCCTGTGGACTATTCTGAATGGTTTGTGGTGTTTTGTAGTTCGGGCAAATTAAGCTAAAATCCTGCTTACCTCTATTGTTCCCGGAGAAGGAAACCTCAACCTGCTGGCCAAGGATCCAATTTTTACTGTTTCTTTCTGTATAAAATCATGTTCAGTTTTTTTGTTGTTGTTTCTTTTATTTGGTTAAGAAACGAAAGACAAGGGTATTGTGTTATTGATGTAGTCAGAAACAAAAACCCCTTCAACTTTTGGTGAAATTTGTCGTTTCGAATCCAAAATAGGTCAATTACGCGATTCATGTTGATCCAATGAGATTTTTTTTTCGTGTATATGGGGGGGTTTATCTAGGACTAAAATCAGTTTTGACCTCTGGATGGTGCCTTCCCACTAAGTGAAAGTGATCTGTGCTGCGGTCATAATAAATTAGAAATGAGCAGATCTTGGAGCCCGAGAACACAAGCTGGTCGTGCTTTTGGTCTGTGATATATTTATATTGTGATATATATTGCGATATATCACGATACTATGACTAAGACTGCTGTGATATTTTTTAAACTAAACTTAACTGGGCAGTTTTATTACTAGACTTAGTTCATCCACTGGAAGAATGTGAAAAAAGCTCCCAACTACCAGCCTTACTTTTAATTTCCGTTTAGCTTTAGAGTGTCTAATTTAGATGTATCTTAAATGTTCCATGGTCTTTAGAAAAACTTAACCTAAAATTCTTGATAATAATCTAGTATAAAATATGTGGTCATTCATAAAGAGCCACCATTTCATTTCTGTGTTTAGGTTTTAAGAGAACAAAAACATTGAAATGTTAAGAGGAGGATTGATTAATTTTCTTCTACTGGTTTTTGACATTTGTAGCAAAATTTTTATTAAAATGCACATAGTTTGAAATAGGGATGCACCGATTTGATACTGGTATTGGCCCAGATACCATCTAATGTACATGTGCGTGAACAGCTACTCATAATGTGGAAAATCTGCAATCAGTTCACAAAAAAAAGATTAATGTTTCACTTGAAATTTTATTTTTGTGGTAATTTAATATTTTAGATCTGTTATTTTGTCGAAGTTATGCTTAGTTAGTAAAGTCTGGTGCCTTTAGTCTCTTCAAGAAAGGTATAAGGTGGAAGTTATACAGTTAATCAAAGTAGAACTGGCATGAAATTCCCCGCAACGTTTGGGGCCTTTTTAGCCACACTCCAAGTACCTTAATATTATATCAAAGGATTGCTTGCCGTAATTCAGCCTTGTTGTACAATTGCAGGTGTGACGAGGTAGCCGTTCTGTTAGCATTAGCACAGAACGACCGGGTTTCGGAGGGCGGGGCCTAGGCTATGCGCTTCTGTGATCAGAGAGTCTCTAACGACATTTCGTATGTTCAGCTATAATATTTAATCTTTTTTCCCCGAAATGAAAGCATACTAGCACCAATGCTACATAAACAAACTGGGGTATTAGCTGTGAAGCTAATTCTGAATGTTAGCAATGAAGCTAATTGTAAAGCGAACGACTCAAACAATGCCACAATGTGTACTAACAGCTGAAGGACATTATTGGGGAAATATGCGTACTTGTACAGGGATATTTGCTGGTTCACGGAGAGTTGGTATTGATCCTGGTAGAAGTTTAAGACGATCTGTGAATCCACTGCTGTATTGTTCTGAGTTGGAAAAACGGTCGTCCTAGAAATGTTTGCCACAAACTACCACACGCTTCGGCAGTCGGTCGGGCACATTCCCTGCATACATAAAATCTATCCACAAGCTTTTCAGTGGCTCAGAAGTGTGGAGGACAAAAAGATTTATGTTCTCTTTTGTACACCCAGGTAAAGAGCAGTTTGGATGCGGTCTGGATTCCATGCTGTTGGTTTGTTGAGGGAGGGACTTGGAGGGTGTAGTTCGGGGAAGGGGGTTATTGGCTGGAACTCAACGCGTAATATGCCGAAACGTGTAGTCATATGCCGAACTGCCAAACAGCCCGTTTCTGAGTGCTAATTTCACTATATAGGCAGACCTACCCCGGGACAAAGGAAAGACTAATCAGTAATTTTAACCCCTTAGGGGCCACAGGCAGGCTGGGGGAACTAAAAGATATGATCAAAAACCTCAAAAAATGCACATTTCATGCCAGGTCCACTTTAATTCCGCAATAGTATCGGATCGGTAATCGACAGATACACAAAATCCAGGCATCGGTATTGGGACTGAAAAAGTCGGATCGGTGCACCCCTAATTTCAAACCTAACGACTAGAAACATTTATTGAAAAGTATTGTCACTTTTAGTGTAATTCTATTGTGTATTTTTAAAGCAATTATTTAATGAAAAAAAAGAAAGAAAAAAAACACCTGCTAAAACCTGAATCTGTTGTTGAAAAAAAATAAATTAAATTAAATAAAGTTTGGCACATTAGAGCCAAATACAGGTTGTTGACCCCTGGTCTAACTTGTCCTGGTTTGTGCATCTCGAGCTCTCACCGGGTGCGACGCTGCGGAGGAAGACGAGGAGGAAGAAGACGTGGCTGGTTTGGTTTCCACGGTAACCTGGCTGTTGATTTTGGAAGGCTTCCCCGGCTGCTGCGGAGCGGACGACATCGCCGCCGCGCCGTCTTCCTGCGAGGGCGCCCCCGCTCTGCCGCTTGCACCTGCGGTGAAGCCACAGCCGGTCGATCAGACGACTTCATCACAAGATTCACACAGACACACTCCCACGTTCACACAGCTTACTATTGACTAAAGGGAACTAAAAGGAACAACGGAAGTGCGTTTCCACCATGTGGCGAGTGTGTAGTTAGCTGGCAGCCCGAGGAGGAAGTGGAGCGTGTGTTTTTAGGATCACCTGCTGTGACGTGGTCAGAGCTTTGCTCGGCGTCTGAGCTCGAGGGTTTGGGAGTCTCTGGGCCGGCCTTCTCCTGGGTCAGCTGGATGGGCATGGCCATCTGGCTCAGGTCGATGGTGGGCTGCTTCGGTTTGGACTCTGCCTTCTCCTTCACTGCTGCCAGAAGAATTAAACCTCTTCTTTTCATTCTTACATACGTCTTTTAGTATGAAACAAATAACTGTTCAATTCTGACTTAATTCTGACAAATTATACTGATGCTTAGTGTATCAGCTCAGATTCAAAACTACAGAATAGGAAGGCCTGTTCTTGTTTGGGGTTTTGGGTAGAAAGGTTTGGGTTTCTGAGGTCAAGATTCTCCTCGATATTGTCTAGATTTTATGAAAGACTAGGGCTGGACGATAAAGGGAATAGTCATATTGATCGATATCACAAAATGTAGAAAACATATTTTAAGTGCCTCCCTGGTCATTTTGATATTTTTCAACGAACTTATTTTAAATAAGAATTAAATTAAGTCATTTTTCAAACACTTCTTGAAAATCATACCTAAGTTTGTAGAACAGAAACAAATCAAGAGACCTGAGTAACATCAGTAAATACAAAATAGATAGATAGATAGATAGATAGATAGATAGATAGATAGATAGATAGATAGATAGATAGATAGATAGATAGATAGATAGATAGATAGATAGATAGATAGATAGATAGATAGATAGATAGATAGATAGATAGATAGATAGATAGATAGATAGATAGATAGATAGATAGATGTAAAAAAGCTGACGCTAACAGGCTACTCATTAATACTACAATGTAGACAGAGCCCAGAACACTAAAGCCCAGTCCAGTCCAGCCAGCAGGTCTTTCCACCTTCAGTTGTGTTCTTTAAAGCGTTTTTCGCTTCCGAGAACCAGGGAGGGCATTTTAAAAGCTGCAGGTGTTGTTAGCAGCGCGACCCGTTTAAGCTTCCTGTGTCTCTCAGTAACAGTGATTCGTAGGAAGCCGGGGGAGGGGAGCCCTGTTTAAGACGACTGATTGTAGTGACTTATTTGGTTTATTTTCACTACTTTTAGTGTTTTAGAGCGTCGCGGATCGGTTGAAACTGGACGTAACGTTTAGCATTGAGCTACTGATACATTTTTCCGGGACAACTTCATTCTTGCTGTGACATCCGACCGAAGCGAAGTTAGTTTTACGGCGATGGTTCGCAAACAAATTCTGTTGCAGCTCAAGTAATTTGCTCATTTTTGTGGTTTTAAAGGAGAGAGCGTTGGGTGACGGAGCTGCCTGTATCTGTGTTAAAAATGAGGGGAACGATTTTTTTTAACAGGACTTTTTTTAATCGACCAATTTTTTTTCTATCGCAGCACATGTGTAACAATCGATAGATATTGCTATCGAATCATCGTCCAGCCCTATGATAAAGCATTTTTTTTTTTGTTCTTTATAAACAGATGGAACCGATCCAATGGTGGCATTGAATGGGATTCTGACCTCCTTCCTGAATCAAATATTAGCCTGAATCCAGCGATTCAGACACCAAGTTGCTTTGGGGGGTTGTTACTGTCAAAGTCCAGGTTTACAACCTCCCAAAAAAGTAGCTAATTTACATAACAAAATATACATTTAATCTCATGAACCATGGTGTCGGGAAACAGTTCTTACCTTGTGTGTTCAAACTAATAATAAAATCTGACAAAGATAACCCGAGTAAAGACTTTTCAAATGATGGTTTTGTGTATTTTGGTAAATAAGCTGTCCAAAACAAACTAACGGCTTGTTTAACGCCAGGCTACAGCATCTCAATTAAACCTGAGTCCAGACTTTAACTAGGCCACTACAAAATCAATTTCGAACCTTAAAATACTGGATTCAAGCATGAAATTAGGAGGAAGTTCTTATTGTATTTTTCCTGTTTCAGAGGTGATTTAGGGAGAAAATATCGCGAAATAAAAAAAGCAAATTAAGCTGTTGCTAAAGGCTGGACAACAATCCCGAATACAGAAAGCTGATCTACATCAGAATGGCTAAAAATGAAAAATAATCTAGATGCTACGACGGCCCAAAGTCCTGGCGACCCGTGCACAGACTAATATCGGGAAATCAGCTGAGCTTCGTGTCCTCTCCAAGAATTAAACCCTTAGGGTGATCTTCCTGCTGAGCGTAGATAAACACCGCGGACTGTTTTGAATGCAGGATCAGCATATGACTCCATTTAGGTGTGAAAATAGTTTCCAACTTATAGTATTCACTGGAATGCACCGGAAAACTCCCAATCTGCAGATATCCTAGGCGTCAAACCAAATCGTCTAGCAGAGTACGTCTAGCTTCCTGCGCTTCTGCAGCTCATTAAAAGATGAAAACACGTGTAGAAATAAAAGCTTCAATCTTGGAGCGGAGTAATGGCTGCTGTGACGTAAATGGATTTGTGGAAAAAATGGTCTGAGATGAGAGGATCAACAGGTTTCCTGTTAGGATGTAGTCACTTAGCTAAACTGTTAACACACTAGATATAAACCACCCTCTTTTTCTTTTAGTTTCCCGCCTGTAGCTTTCCCGTGACATAAGCACTCACCTGTGGTCTGCTGCAGCTCCAGCAGGGCTTTGATGGTGGATGCGGCGGATTGAATGTCTGAACCCGTCACTTCCGGGTAGATAATGGTCGGAACAGACTCCATGGCTACTTCCTGCTCAGTCCAATCCTGCTCTCTGGAGGACACCATGTGTACTACAGGCTGCGGATCTGAGGAACAAATTAATCGTTTAAAAAAAAAAAAAAATGTTTTTTTCCCCCACCAGGAATCATAATGGACATTTACGAACAAAGTCGGGCGGGAAATCTCAGTAAAAAATAAGGGAACGGTACCTTGAGCGGCGCTGTGGGAGGCCTCACTGCTTAAGCTAGTAGGCTCGGCGTGAACCGCGGTGTCGTCCTTCGCAGCTCCGTCTTGTCCCGAAGTCAGGGCCTGGCTGACCTCCGTAGAGCGGGTCGCCTGCTGCAGCGTCTCGGTGACCAGCTGCCGGGTCTGTTCACTCACCACCGCCGTCTGGAAAACCGGTTTTGGCTTAATGAGAACCTGGAAGAAAACGAAGCATTCAAAGAAGCCACTTTAAAAACAGATGAAGAGAAAGACTGGGCGATATACCGGTTCATACCAAAAACCGGCGTTTATTTTCGTTATGTTATGAAATTTTAATACACCCCTACACCGGTGAACAGCTCAGACAACTTCCGGAACGTTTAATGAGGGGAGGTGTTTAAGCGATGACCGATTTCACTGCTATTCACCGCTCTTCACCACAGTGTGAAAAAGGAAAAAAAGTAAAGTTTTTAACTAAGTACAGCTGCTGGCAGGAGCTACGAGAGCGAAGCACGCAATTCTGAGGATGTAGTTATAAAAAGAGGAGTCATATCTGTAGTTTAGAAGTTTATCGGCTTTAAAATGTCAGACGAGAACCGAACAGCATATATTTTACAAACGCTATTGGGAGTAACCAGTAGGGGAGAGTGTTGAGCGCTATTTGACCGTCTGTAGGTACACGAGGTCAACGGCGGCAAAACTAGTAGGAAAGAAATCAAAATAGCGGTAAATATGTTTTACGTACCATGTACGATACTTCTGCCGTCTTTTTTTCTGTTGTTATCTGAATATTAACCAGCTTATAATATCCTACGGTCGCCTTGTTTATTTTACTTCTCCTTTGGGAAAATCCGATCTGAGTCTCTGTCCCCTAGCGGTAATCTTCAGTACTACATGCAAAGCTAGTACAAGACACAATTTGCTGCTTGCGCCAACGTGAGGTTAGAAAAATACTACTTTCAGCAGTATAGCATCCAGAATGTAGAATAGAAATATAATCATTTTTCATTTTTTTTCAAATCATTCACACGATGCAGTCCATATGACAGAAATATGGGCTATTTAAAGCACATTTTTATATTCTTCATTCTTATATGCTAATGTGGATATGAACAGTCTTTTAAAAATACCGTTTTATAAAAATACTGTGATATGAAAGTTTGCCATTCTGCCCAGACTTAGTCAATATTAACAATCGATATGCATTTCCATCTGACTGACTGATGCTGCTCTGGATTGGAAGAGACAATTTACTTGGCTGCTTTTATACAGTGTTGAAACATACATAATAATAGTAATTATCCATTATCGGCCATAGCAGCAGTTTTAATATCAGATATCTGAATCGGCACAAACTTTCTTATGAGTGCATACCTACTCTCAACACTAGGGATGCAAGAAAATATCGATACGCCAATATATTGTGATGTTTCATGTCACAACATTCTATCGATATTCAAAAGCAAAGAACAAATTTCTTTTTTTTTTTATTTGAACGGAAACATTAAAGATGACAGTAATTTCTGCAGTAAAATCCAACTGTGAATGGTAGTTTGTGGCTGTTTTCGTCTTCTTTGCTCCAGTGGATCAACTAGATCTGGTGACAAAATTGGATGCGTTTTGTATAAAACATGTAGGAGTGTTTAGAACGCTGTGACAGTTTTTCTACAGTTAAATTCAGGGGGGGAAAAAATTGCAATAAACATGCTGCATTCCAGTTAACCTTTCCGAGTCGGAGAATCGGAAATCATGCAGTTGTCTCGCGTCATTTCACCGTGACACGCCCCCTTTAGGTCGGAATATACGAGCTCGAAGCTCTGAGAGCAGACCGAGTAGGAAGTACTGATCGGAGAACAAAGATAGCTGCGCCTGTAGTTGAGATGTATTTTCTTTGTATTCGCACTATGTTGGTCATTTCAGTGTCGTTTTTAGATGCTCTTACACACTTTTCTACATTCCTGCTTTAATCAGGTCACCAGTTTATACATTGCAAAGCCTTGCTGTGCGTGCAATACAATGTACAGCATTGGTTTTCATGCTTGTCTGCTTAAGATGCTATGTCGCTAACAACAATAACAGATACTTATTTTCTGATATTTTTTTAGAGTTAAGCTACTCATTAAGTGATTTCCAAAGATCCATCATTTTACCACATTTATAGAAGAGATTTTTTAGTTGATTCTTCCTCTTGTTTGCATAAGTAACATTTTTCAACATTGAAATTGAATTTAGTTTGAATAAAGTGTTTAAATGGGTAAACATTATTTCAAGTTTTGAAATGGATTTCTTTACGACGTGGATCAGAGCCCGTGGGATATTTTTAATCACATTATTATATATTCAATAGAATAATAATGACTAGCCTGCCCCTGCACAGCTGGTGCCCTCAAAGCATCCTTGTTCTTTCCGACTCAGCGTGAAACCGGAATGCTTTAAGTCGTGGATGACGTCACGTTCTCATTCACAGCAACTCGGCCACCCGAGTATCCGAGACAAATGCAATGCAGCAATACTGCTCCAACATGCAGCCACCATGGTTGGTGCAATTCTAGAAAGCAGACAGATTGTACAAAGCCACTTAAAGAAAACGGGAACTTCCCCTTTGATGAACATTTACAATGTATCATGTGTCGACAGAACAAAGGTCTCTAAAGTCTTCAAAGATCTTTCTTATGTCAGATGAATTCACACAACTTCTTTAGAAATGAAGCTTTATCTATGATCCATGAGGTAACACAAGGACCAACAGTGACGTTATTTAAGACCGCCGCTCCTCCAACGTCTGTCTGGCACTAAATGTCAGGTCATGAATCTAAATGAGTGTAAGTTATCTGAGTGGGAAAACAGAATTAATTTCACAGAAACTGAAAACTAAGATTGCATTCGTCACGGACAGTATTTATTTATTTTTTTGTGTGCGCGTGAGGTTGAAACCCAGAAGGATAAGAAAATCGGAGGTGATTTTTTTCTAGATCTAATTTGGGGTTGGACTGAAACCGAATAGGGGGATCACAGTTGTGGGCGGCTCATACAATATATATACATACACTATACACCAGTCTGCACAACCAGCTCGCGCAATGACATCATTTTCCCTTGATGACTAAAAACTGAAACTAATTTACCTTCAGACCTCCATTGTAAGTTTTGATATTGAAAGAGGGACTTCCTGCCTGCAGAGAATAGCTGCGTTAATATTTTATATTTTACTGCAAACTGTTTTTATTCTTTCTTCCATCACTCTTCCACTGTAGCAGAAAAAAAACCCCCAAAAGACTGCCATGATGGGGTTTACCCCATCACAATACACTGCTCTATCATAAATGTGAAATTCCCTTATAGAAAAAAAAATAAGAACGGTAAAACTTTAATTTTTTACCTAATAAACAAAACATTTTAATGAGATCCTTTTCTGTTTTTAAATCCTAAAGGATGAAGGCTCACTAGTGGGTGGAAGAGATCTGTCACAACTACTGAGGCCATACATGGGTCGAAAATACACCAATTTGAAATTCTTTGTAAAACCGTATTTTCAAATGCTATTGAGCCAAAATGGCCGCCAGAACCTAGAATCTGGTATTGCAAGCAGGTTTTTCAGCTTGTTTTTATTTGATTTCAAGTAAAACAAAAGCAATTTTTGAAAATATTTTTTGTTATTTAAAAAAACAATTTAATATGCAAATAACAAAGAAATGAAATAAAAAAATCAAAGATTTAATTTTTAAGTCATATCGCCCAGCCCTAGGTATAAAGTTCTGGTTTTCAGACCACTTAAATTTCAACAAGTTGGAATATTTTTAAGTGCTTTTGATGAGACGCCAGAGAAAGCGCTGGAGTTACTCGAGTTCTTCTGCACCTGTAAGAAGCATAAAGTAATGCAGCCCCTACCCCACCTGTTTCTAAATTCTGCAAAAAAAAAGAAGGAAAAAGGGCATTCATCTCACTCATGGTGTAACTTTTATGGTCATACATGGGTCAAAAATACATCAATTTGCACTAAGAAAAATAATAAAATTCTTCGTAAAAACGTATTTTCAAATACTATTGAGCCAAAATGGCCGCCAGAACCTAGAATCTTGTATTACTATTAGGTTTTCAGCTTGTATTTATTTGATTTCAAATAAAATAAAAGCATTTTTAAATATTAAAAAATAAAATAAAAAATAAAATAATCAAAGATTGAATTTTTAAGTAATATCGCCCAGCCATAGGTATAAAGTTCTGGTTTTCAGACCACTTAAATTTCAACAAGTTGGAATATTTTTAAGTGCTGTTGATGAGAACCAGAGAAAACGCTGAAGTGACTCGAGTTCTTCTGCAGCTGTAAGAAGCATAGTGCAACGCAGCCCCTACCCCACCTGTTTCTGCTGGAGAGCTAGCTAAAAAAGCAAAAAAAGAAGGCAAAAAAAAAAAAAAAGGTACTCACTCACAAACAATTAATATTTCCATCAGGGATGTGCCGACACTGGTATTATATTGGTATCTGTTACTTAACTGATACCATGAACCGATACTTAAAAATGTGGAAACTCTGCAATAATTTCACAGAAAATGTTTATTTTTCACTTGAAATTTTAGTTATATATATTTTAGTGATATTTTAATTTTTACCTAATTCACCATCATTTGTCGTAACAAGGAGAGAAGAAAATAAAACCCGTCTTCCAATTTATTTCAATTTTCTTTGTGTGGTAGAAATATCAGCATCTGTCAATGTGTCAGCAAGTACTCAGATATCGGTATCATGTCGGTTTGAACAAAGTGGTACCGTTTCTTCGCTCATTAAAAAAATGAAGAAAAGGGGTGACATCCATCACCCTTATTTATCCAACGACGGTTTAAGAATACAGTTGATTAACCAAGAGCGGCGTGTCTGTTTAAGCAGCTGACTGCTGTCTCTACCTGAGCAGATAGCCCAACAAACCGACGAATACCAGCCTGTTCTAGTTTATTATTTCGCAGATTAAGCATGTTTTCCTAAAAACGTATGCAATAACTTTTTTAACAACTACTTGTATAACTGCATAAATCAAATTGACAACCGTCATTAGAAGAACAACGTATCTTAGTAACAGCAGGAATAAGATTTGCTAAAATCAATTGTATTATACTGTGAGAATCTCATATCTGAAAACATGGAAGTGTTAACATAAGACAGATAGAAAGCAATCATCAGCAGACGCTACTCTTTAGGCCAGCGGTGTCCAAAATGCGGCCCCGGAGCCATTTGTGGCCCTTGACTTCAACTCAAGAATGATACACATCTGGCACCCCAGCAAGGGGAATGATAAAGATAGAGACATTATTTTTAATTAGTGCAAAATTGTTCCAGACGACAGAACAAGTTGACGACAATATCAATTATTTTTCTTTAAATAACTGTGCTTTTTGACCACATTTGTCCTAGTAGTGGGCAATATAGAAGGCATAAGATAGAAATTATATAAATTTTGACAAAGGTAGAGATTTTTGACTTTACCGCCATACTGCGGTTATACATTTTTATAATTTCATCAAGCTATGCCTACATACTTTTAACCAGGTACTCAAAGGATACTGATGTTCAGTGTTTGTCTTCACACTAGATAATTAATGTTTCAATTTGTTGCTTTTTTCATTTTGCGAAAAAGAAAAACCTGCTGAGCTTGAAGCATTTTTAATTCAACTATATGGAGGTTTCCTATTGTGCTTGTAAAATTTATAAGTAAGTACCCAGGAAAGCAGACAGTTTTTAACTTTATTTTCATAATATTTAGCTTTTTTTTAATTTAAAATATCTTCATCCTTATTTATATTTTGAGAAATTTTGTGTTGCAATATTTCGAAAAAAAGAAAATAATTTTTTGTTCTTTAAAATTGCGTTCTAAACCTTTTTGAAGTTGTTCTGCTGCAATTTATCTGGAAAATTATCAAAAGTTGTCACTTTGACATATATAAATAATAAGAAAAATAGAATACGTCACAATACATATCGTCATCCCAACTGCTTTAGATTATACCGCAACATAGATCCGACGCCATATCTCCCTACTTCACCCCAAATCTGCTTTAAACTAGGGGTGGGCGATATGGCAAAAATAGAAGATCACGATTTTTCCATTATATCATCACGATTTCGATTTTATCACGATTTTTTTTAATTATCACCAAAAAAAATCTTAAATTACACATTAAAGAAGAGATAAAATAAATAAATAAATTCATTCATATTAGGGACAACCAACACAGGGCTAAAATACTGATGTATTTCCCACTCCAAAGATCATAGAAATGCACAGAAAGTTCTGAATGAAACTACATACACTGTATGTATATACTATAGATATACACTACCGTTCAAAAGTTTGGGGTCACCCAAACAATTTTGTGTTTTCCATGAAAAGTCACACTTATTCACCACCATACGTTGTGAAATTAATAAAAAATAGAGTCAAGACATTGACAAGGTTAGAAATAATGATTTTTATTTGAAATAAGATTGTTTTTACATCAAACTTTGCTTTCATCAAAGAATCCTCCATTTGCAGCAATTACAGCATTGCAGACCTTTGGCATTCTAGCTGTTAATTTGTTGAGGTAATCTGGAGAAATTGCACCCCACGCTTCTAGAAGCAGCTCCCACAATTTGGATTGGTTGGATGGGCACTTCTTGCGTACCATACGGTCAAGCTGCTCCCACAACAGCTCAACGGGGTTCAAATCTGGTGACTGCGCTGGCCACTCCATTACCGATAGAATACCAGCTGCCTGCTTCTTCTCTAAATAGTTTTTGCACAATTTCGAGGTGTGTTTTGGGTCATTGTCCTGTTGTAGGATGAAATTGGCTCCAATCAAGCGCTGTCCACTGGGTATGGCATGGCGTTGCAAAATGGAGTGATAGCCTTCCTTATTCAGAATCCCTTTTACCCTGTACAAATCTCCCACCTTACCAGCACCAAAGCAACCCCAGACCATCACATTACCTCCACCATGCTTAACAGATGGCGTCAGGCATTCTTCCAGCATCTTTTCAGTTGTTCTGCGTCTCACAAACGTTCTTCTTTGTGATCCAAACACCTCAAACTTGGATTCATCCGTCCACAGCACTTTTTTCCAGTCTTCCTCTGTCCAATGTCTGTGTTCTTTTGCCCATCTTAATCTTTTTCTTTTATTGGCCAGTCTCAGATATGGCTTTTTCTTTGCCACTCTGCCCTGAAGCCCAGAATCCCGCAGCCGCCTCTTCACTGTAGATGTTGACACTGGTGTTTTGCGGGTACTATTTAATGAAGATGCCAGTTGGGGACCTGTGAGGCGTCTGTTTCTCAAACTAGAGACTCTAATGTACTTATCTTCTTGCTCAGTTGTGCAACGCGGCCTCCCACTTCTTTTTCTACTCTGGTTAGAGCCTGTTTGTGCTGTCCTCTGAAGGGAGTAGTACACACCGTTGTAGGAAATCTTCAATTTCTTAGCAATTTCTCGCATGGAATAGCCTTCATTTCTAAGAACAAGAATAGACTGTCGAGTTTCAGATGAAAGTTCTCTTTTTCTGGCCATTTTGAGCGTTTCATTGACCCCACAAATGTGATGCTCCAGAAACTCAATCTGCTCAAAGGAAGGTCAGTTTTGTAGCTTCTGTACCGAGCTAAACTGTTTTCAGATGTGTGAACATGATTGCACAAGGGTTTTCTAATCATCAATTAGCCTTCTGAGCCAATGAGCAAACACATTGTACCATTAGAACACTGGAGTGATAGTTGCTGGAAATGGGCCTCTATACACCTATGTAGATATTGCACCAAAAACCAGACATTTGCAGCTAGAATAGTCATTTACCACATTAGCAATGTATAGCGTGTGTTTCTTTAAAGTTAAGACTAGTTTAAAGTTATCTTCATTGAAAAGTACAGTGCTTTTCCTTCAAAAATAAGGACATTTCAATGTGACCCCAAACTTTTGAATGGTAGTGTATATATATTATATAATATATATATATATATATATTTATATTTATATATATATATATATATATATTTTTTTTTTTTTTTTCAAATAACCTCAATGAAAAATACATTAAATCATGAAGGTATTTAAATGTATTATACAAAATTTTAATCTTGACTTGTCTACTAAAACAGAAATCAAACTGAACTATAGTTTAAAAATATGATATTTAGAAAATAGAATAAAATCTAATCTTTTAAAATAAAAGACTAATATGTAGCTGCAAATATGTGCGAGATGTATTGTGCAATCTATAATACGGCAATTAACAATCCTGATACAACGGGGTAAATGCACCTTTAACTGGTTCAAATATTTTGTTTTTGCAGAATGCTGATATTATAAACAGGCACACATAAAGCTGCCTAATAAAAACGTAAGTGATAATGTAGTGTAAAAACACAGCGGTATACAAAGTGCTGCTGTACATAAAATAATGATGGTAGACTGTAGTGTAAGCAGTTCTAATTGTTCTTCCATCAATCCAAATATATTCTTAATATTCCCTGCAGCTCTCTGTGCATTCAGCGTGCATGCGTGGAATGGAGGTGTTTGGGGAAAAAAGGCAGCTGGTACCGCGGATAGTTTGCAGTCTGTGTCGTAGGGGGTATGTTTTATGATTATTGTTTTTAGCGCTTGCTGAACTAAGAAGAAGCGCTAGCCACTGCTGCTGCAGTCGGCTTCATAGCTTTATCAGCCAGACTGCTCATTGTATTGTTTGGGATGCCTTCTCTTGAAGTGATTAAACAAGTTTAAGGTGTTGCGATCATTTGCCTTGACGCTCTCCTTGCAAACTTTGCAATTAATGTTTGTTTGCTCTTTATCCTCTGGTAAAAAAACAAACCAGTTCTATTCAACTGATGAGGACTTTGACTTCGGAACGAAAACTTCATTTACGCTCTCAGACGCGGCAAAGCCATGCTTGTTTACAGGTTGCGCAGATGCAAAGTGGGACGGAGGAGAGGGGCGGGGGGGTGACTCGCTTAGAACAGGGAGAGAGCGGAGGATTTTAATCGCACGCAGGGGGAGAAATACAGCAGCAGAACTGTGAATCGGGATAAAACGATCTCTCAAAAATGACAGATCGTCACACGTGTAGATCGCTTCACGGTCTTGAATCGTCAAATCGCACACCCCTAGTTTAAACGTGTTTTAGAAACTCACTTGAATATAGGAAGCATTTTCCATGAAAGAGCGACCTAAATCTTGATTTAATCAGTTCCCATTTTTGTTCTATTTTTTTCCTGATTGAAACCTAAAAATGCACAAAACTTATTCTAATAATGCATACCTGCAAAACCCTTAAAGTTTCGCGTTTAAAACGATTTGCAAATCTCTTTCCATCAATAAATCTGACTTCTTTAATAAATTAAATAATGATGAGTATGTAAAAAAAAAAAAAAATTTTGCCCTCGAGTCCTTTTGACTCGACTATATTTAGCACATGTAACAAAACGTTTGGATATCCCTGCTTTAGGCCACTCCGTTTGAGACTCATCACTCTCCCTGAATTTAGGAAGTACAGGGTGACGAAAGTGTTTAAGCATCTCCATATGTTAGTCTTCTTATAGAGCAGGGGATTTTTTTCCCCATGCTAATTTTAAAATCACAGACTCACGCTTCTCTAGAAACATGCCCACTGCTGACATTTTGCTAGATAAATGCCGTTTTCTACAGGGACACGGTACTTCCCAAAAACAAATTTTTTTTTTTTTTTTTTTTACTCATGTGGAAGTTTTTCAAACATGCTTTTTCTTGCAAAGTTGTACACTCCAAATCATGTGAACATCCACGTCCAGCCAAATGTTACCTTGTAATTAAGGATGACCTTAAATGTGTTTTAAGGGACTTTCACACTGACAGAGGAGCTCCCACCTGCGTCTTTCCCTGCTGGCCGTAAACGATCTTAGTCGGGATGATCTTGGTGGCGGTGGACTGAGATCCGCAGCTTATTCCTTTGGGCTGAGTGACGATCATCTTGGTGATGGGCCTGGAGGTGGTGATGATGGCCGGTTTGGTCCCCTGTACCGCCTGTAGGCTCTTCTCTCCCTGCAATGCACAAAGCATTACGCTCATTTATATCCACCAGAGGGTCAGATCAGTAAACCTGCAATGGAAGGAAAGAACCTTATGTTCAGCACAAAATTAAATCAGCTTGAGCAAGGAAATACATTTCTCCTTTTGGACAAGAAAACAGGAATTCAGGAACGTTTCAGTGACTGGATCACATATGGACCATTTAGTAAACACTCCTTTCTGCAGCTACCTTAACTTCAAAGTAGGGGTTGGGTGATATGGCAAAAGTAGAACATCACGATTTTTCAATTATATTATCACAATTTTGTGGCCACAGCGTCCTTTATTAAAGTGGACAGTACAGAAATATTTGCCAAATGTCCTGGACCGGGAGTCGAACCCAGGACAACTGCTTCGAGGACTAAGGCCTCTGAAAATGGGAAGCCCGTTTTAACCACTGTGCCGCACGATTTCGATTTTATCACAATTTTTTTTTAAATGATCAGCAACAAAACTTAAATGACACATTAAAGAAGAGAAACATTAAATAAATAAATTCATTCATATTAGGGATAACCAACACAGGGCTAAAATACTTATATGTCTTTCTCACACCAGAGATGATAGAAATGCAATGAAAGTTCTGAATGAAACTATATATATAGTTTTTTATATATTTTTATTATTTTTTTTTCATTTTTCAAATAACCCCATTGAAAAATACATCTAAATAATAAAACGTATTCACTTTTATTATATAACATTTTAATCTTGACTTGTCTAATAAAACAGAAAGCAAACATACTTTAGTTTAAAAATATGTCTGGAAACTGGCTAGGCCACTCTATGAGCTTGAGATGCTTCTTGTGAAGCCCCTCCTTCGTTACCCAGGCGATGCGTTTGGGATCGTCGTCATGCTGAAATACCCAGCCGCGTTCCATCTTCATTGCCTTTGCTGATGGAAGGAGGTTTTCACTTGTCACGTTCATTCTTTCCTTTACACAGATAAGTTGTCCTGGTCGTTTTGCAGAAAAACATCCCCACATTATGATGTTTCCACCACCATGCTTCACAGTAGGTATGATGTTCTATGGATTCAACTCGGCATTCTTTCTCCTCCAAACACAACAAGTAAAGTTTTTGCATCATCCAGATGCTCTCTAGCAAACTTCAACAGGTCTGGACATGTACTGGCTGAACCGGGGGGGACCCGTCTGGCACTGCAGGATCAGAGTCCCTGGTGGCGTAGTGTGTCTATCAGTACGTTTACGTGCAGATATAAATTGAGCTTTTTGGAGTATCGGACTAAGATCTTGTCCCCTGCTGAGAGCCGAGTCCCGGTTTACATGTCAAGCAGAAAATCAAGTTAGAGAAGTCCGATTCTCAATCACGTTATCCAGCATGAGTAGCCGAGCTTCTGAAACTCCAATTCGGTTCAACTCCAGACGGACTAAAGTGTATACATGCATGTTAAAAGTCTGATTTAAGATGGACTAAGTCAATCCTTTTTTTCTGCCATGCCCCCCCCCACCGACACCACCCCGCCAAATTGATATCTGTAAATATTTAATTATTTACTGATATAAACCAATGGCAACAGCACACTGCATATAATATATACTTATTACCAACAAGAACAAAATTTAAATAAGCTGCAACTACTTCCAATGGATGCCGCTTATTTTACTGTTTCAGGTCTTTTCAAGTTCCAAGTTCGTTTATTAACTCAGTTGGTAACATTTAATCCAGACTTTTCAGTCAGTGTGATGCTCAGAACAGAGACAGTTGAAATAATTCAGCGGAATGTGCATTTTTAGACTAAACTGTAACATTTAAAGCTTTTTTAAACTGTGAACATGGGTTCCCTGTCATCCTCATAAATGAATCACTATTCAAAAAAAGAGAGGCTAAATAACTTCTTCTGTCACCTTCACAGTTTTCTTTTCAACTCTGCAACCATATGAATTCCATTGAATTATGTTATAAATGTTTTACTTCAAAAGTTCCAATTTTTCCATTTATACTTTTCAGAATTCTACTTTTTCCATTCTAGTCATTTTTATTATACCACGAAGTGTGTAACTGTGGTGACCGAGAACAATTTACTAGATAAATAACCAAATAGATCCACATTTACAGTTATTCACAACTATTTTCACAAATCTAATAGTGCTGTGGTTTAGTCATTTCCCTGTCATTTTTATACAAGTAAAATAGCATGATGTAGTACCTTTAAAGTATACCTTTGTTACTTTGGTCCAGGCTCTTTGCAGGTCCTTCACTAGCTCCCCCATGTGCTTCTGCAATTTTTGCTCACCGCTCTTGTGATCATTTGACCCCATTGGGTGAGATCTTGGTGGAGCCCCAGATTGAGGGAGATGATTAGTGGTCTTGTATGTATTCCATTTTACTAATAAATGCAATCACAATTGATTTTTTTCACAACAAGTCGCTTACATATTACAGATTCAGTCTTTCCAGCCCTTTGCGGGTCTACAATTTTGTTTTTGATGCCCTTTGTCAGCCGTTTGGTCTTGGCCATAGTGGAGTTTGGAGTCTGACTATTTGAGGTTGTGGACAGGCGTGTTTTATACTGATAAGGCAAGGCAATTTTATTTGTATAGCACAATTTCAACACAAGGCAATTCAAGGTGCTTTGCATGATTCAGTGATAATGAAACCACATGATTACAAACAAAACATATAAGTTTAACAGTAATCAATCAGTAGGAAAAGATAATGTAAGGAACAAATTTATGTAATTAATACACAATCACTTAAAAAAGAAATTAAAATAAGAATAGAAATTAAACCATAACAATAAAAAATAATTTAAGGAATACATTTATGCAATTAAAACAGATTTAAACAGATAAAACACAATCGGGTAAACAAAACAAAAAGTGATCAGAAAGCGCAATTTAAGATTCAAATGCAGCTCTGAATAGTAGAGTTTTAATCTTTGATTTAAAAGAGGCTAGCGATTCGGTTTCTTGCTATTGAACGTCTTTTTGCATTCGTCTGGAAGTTTATTCCACATTTGTGGAGCATAGAAGCAGAAAGCTGCCCCTCCCTGTTTAGTTCTGATTCTAGGGATGATTAGTAGGCTAGAGTTGGAGGACCTGAGTGGTCTGCTGGATTGATATAGTGACAGCATATCTTCAATGTACTTTGGTGCGAAACCGTTCAGTGATTTATAAACAAGTAGGAGTATTTAGAAGTCTATTCTCTGAGCTACAGGGAGCCAGTGGAAGGACTTTAGAACTGGGGTGATGTGTTCTACTTTCCGGGTTCTAGTGAGAACACGGGTTCTCACTGGAGTTTAAACATTGAAACAGTTAACGAATGGAGGAGAGAGGAGCCTCTTACAGAAGAAGTTAAGAGGTCTGTGATCCAATACTCATCTTCCACCATAATTTGAAAATAAATTCTTTAAAAATCTAACCGTGTGATTTCTGGATTATTTTTCCTTCGAGAAAGCAGGGTGAAGGAAGAGACGCCGTTTCTGCAACCGGTCAAATGAGAATGGGTAAGGCAGTACACCGACGATGTTTTGTGAACAAAATTGAGTCCCTTCCTTTCTCTGTGATTCTAAGAGAGGCCGACCCCACACTGCCGAACCAAAAAAACCCAGATCTATAAGATTCATATGAACGCCACATTTCGTTAAAAAAAACAGCAATTTGCAGGTATTTTTTTTAGCAGGTCTTAAAAGCCTTTTTTTTTAAAAATGTATCAACTATGTCAATGTTGTTCAAAGGTGGGAAATATATGTAATATAGGGTGACGTCAGGTGAATTGGGACACCTTTTGCCAACTATAGACCGGTCAAATCAATTGTTTTCTTCCGAGAACACTCATGCCAACAACTGGAAATATTTTGCAGACATTTTCTGTCAAAGCTAAAAGGCTAGGAGGCTCAAATATTAAGTGGCTCATCTTATCTGATGGCCCAATTTTCTAATTCAAAAATACTTTATTGATCGCAGAGGGAAATTAAGTGTTGTTGTAGCTCATAACTAATTCCTTTTTCAAGGAGTTGTTGTAGACCATGATGGCTGTGGGGAGAAAGGATTTCCTGTAGCGGTCTGTGTTGCAGCGAAACTGAAAAACCCTCCGACTGAAGATGAAGAATCCTCCTTTCCTGATGTCACCCTAAATAATATTGTTTTCTATATTGACCCAAGCACAGCTTCTTTGCGGCCTTTAGCTCATCCGCATTGTGGGCTCTGGCTTTCCTCATTTTCCTCTGGATTATACTCAATAGATCCTCTGTAGAGTTCTGATCAGACCTGCTAGCTGGCCAACCAAGCCCATTTAACACCGTTGTCATTCGACCAGTGTTTGGCACGTTTGTCCGTATAGCCTGACGTGGAAAAGAAAGAATCAGAGACCAGTGACATCAAACAGTGAGCAAAGTGAAAGAAAGATGGTGGGCTAGCACCAAGAGACACGGTTAACCCACCACTCTGCCCATACCCAGGGGATCAAACCGAGGTTTCCCTGGAAGGCTTCCGTCTGTGAAACGCTAGGGGTTTTTCTGAGGAGCACAGCTTATTGCTTAGCAAAATTCCCCTGTAGAGATAATGTAAAATGCTACCTAAACACCTTACGTAATGTGTTTGCATACAAAACAGTCCAAGAAGAACAGAAAGCCCCGAATTACAGAGTTACCTTTGTTTGTACAGACCTTAACTGGCCATCTACTGTTGCTTTTCATTTATAAATAGCTTAGTGCCATAAATCAATCAGACAATCTTTTGCACAGCGACACTTTCTAGCTGTTTATCAGAGCCCAATGTATTATCAGATCACAAGTATTTGTCCCCTTACATATTTTCCAGCGTTTTTTCTTCTTTTTTTTTTATATTTGAGATAAAATACAGTTTTTAAGAGAAAAGATAACGTGAGCAAATACAATATATATATATTTTTAAATTATGGTTTCAAATAATAGGGGGGAAAAAACTATCTGGTAAATTTTGAAATAGTAAGTGCCCCTTCTAACCTAATAAATGTTTTTTTCACTATTTACAGCAAAAACTTCAGTCAAGCGTTTTTGAAACAAACAGGAAGTTTTGCAGGGGGCTGTTGGGCCACTTTTCTTTGCAGAACTGTTTTAATTTGGCCACATAGGAAACTTTTTTTTTTTTTTTAAAGGTCATGCCTAAATAGTAGGACATTCCAAAAACATTTATTTCAGAAATGTTTCAAATTCAAACACATCTTCTTGACAAAACTCAATAGATTCTCAATGGGTTTCTTGTCAGGTCCAATAAGGCTGTTTCCCACTGAAAGATTTTAAAATGGCGGTACATTTTGCAAACCATGAGAGATCACATTAAAATAAACGAGGAAAATTGACCCCCGCTCTCCACCGGACGCGGGTTTTGCAGAGCTTCCCATCATTTTAGGCACCCAAAAGTATTCCACGCAGCTGTTACCCGGCTGTGTGGATTAAAATTAAACGGTAGAATACAGGCAGAAAATTAACTCTGTTATCAGGTACTATAAACTCACCATCCACTCCCAAAACTGCAAATATTTCTGTCCATGCCTTCTCCTTCTTCATGGCACTGGTATACACCCAAAATGAAGAGCAAGCATAGGGCTGGGTGTTATGAGCTAAAATTAATATCACGGTATATTGAGCATTTCACCTCGATAATGATAAGAGGACGATTACAAGGACAATGTCCGGTAGTGGCCAAATTTACATAATGTTCTTTCAATGTGAAAACTGTAAAATGTGATGGTTTCTTGCTATTGAACGGCTTCAAACAGTCTTTTAATTCAGTTTTTGATTCCCACTCCTTTCTGTATTTCCCGTTTAGACTCGGAGGTGATCACACCGATGCAATGAGGTGAGGAAACAACGGGGCTAATTGAAATAGGTGATTTTAGTGTGCAGTCGTTTATTTTAGACAGAAAATGTTTCACATCGGAGCACAGGTGGGAAAATGCAGCAGCTTCAAGCAGCAACCCAGCGGGGTTAATATCTGCTCCACCTGTGCAGGACTAAAACACACTGCAGCTCCGTTGCTGCAGTAAAAAACAAAAAGTACACTACTTTAGAGTCTAAGTGTCCAATAACACCATAAAAAGTCACTTTATTGGTCGCTAGTCGCATTTTTCTGAAAAGCAGTCGGTAGATGAGTCTAAAGTCTTGCTAAATATAGCTAAACAGTAGCTTTGTTAGCAGCGCTTTCCCCTCAGTTGGGCATTATTGCCTCTGTATGTCACATGACTCAAGGCAATGCTGATTTCTTAAAGGTAAAGGAGCACCGCTAAACTAAAAACACATCTTTTCAACGTTTTTTTTGCTTTTCAACATACCAAATTTACTAGCGCGGGCAAAATGACGTTCGTAACAGTCATACATTTCGGTATCGGTACATTTTCGGTATACCGCCCAGCCCCAAGCAAGCATACAGTGGGGATCGAAAGTTTGGGCACCCCAGATAAACAATATGTATTTATGTGCATAAAGAAGCCAAGGAAGATGAAAACGTCTCCAAAAGGCATTAAATTACAGACGAGGTATTCTTATAATGTGTCAAAAAAGTTTGATTTTATTTTCATCATTTACACTTTCAAAATAACAGAAAACAAAATAATAGCGTCTGTAAAAGTTTGGGCACCCCACAGAGTTAATACCTTGTACTCCAACCTGTGGACAGCCAGGACCTGACGGTGGCATGGATTGTTCACAATCATTGTTTGGAAAGACCAGGTGATCTCAATCTCAAAGGCTTTAAAGGCCCAGACTCATCTGATCTCGCCCCAACAATCAGCACCATGGGTTCCTCTAAGCAGTCTAGTCTAGAACCCTGAAACGGAAAATAGTTGAGTCTCACAAAGCAGGAGAAAAGCTATACGAAGATAGCAAAGCGTCTCCAGATGCCGATAACTTCTGTTCCAAATGTAATTAAGAATCAGGAACAGTGGAAGTTAAAGCCAGATCTGGAAGACCAAGAAAAATATCAGAGAGAACAGCTCGCAGGATTGTGATAAAGTAAGTAAAAACCCAAGTTTGACTCCACGATCCCTCCAGAAAGATCTGCCAGACTTTGGAGTTGTGCTACACTATTCCACTATAAAGAGATACTTGTACAAATATGGTCTTCATGAAGAAAACCTCTTCTACGTCCTCATCAGTTTACAAATTAACATATAGACAAGCCTGATGCATTGTGGAAAAAACTTCTGTGGACTGATGAGGTAAAAATCGAACTTTTCGGCCGGAAAAAGCAAAGGTATATTTGAAGAATAAAGGGCACAGAATTTAATAAAAAGAACCTCTGTCCCACTGTTATTTTTTTGCATGGGGGTGGATCAATCATGCACTGCAAAAACCCACCTCATTAATACTAGATATATAAAATTGTCTTCAGTGAAAATTTACTAGAAACAATGTTTCTGATTTTGAGAAAGATTTTAGTTTTAAATGGCATCTGAAAACTATTTTTGCTTGAAATAAATGTAAAATAGTTAGATTTTAGATATACAGACTAAATAAGAAGAAAAAAAAAACATTTACTGGGAACAAGTCTAATCATCTAAAAGATGAAACTGGAAGCTAGCTTGTAATTCTCTCTAATTTGGCTAGATTTAAGACAATAAATCTTGCCAAGCTACAAAGAATTTGCAGTAGTGCTATGGGTTTGTATTGCAGCCAGTGGCCCGGTGAACATTTCACGAGTTGAAGGAAAGATGGATTCTATTACATTTCAGCAAATTTTGGACGGTAACTTGATGCCATCTGCTAAAAAGCTGAAGCGAGGACGGCTTTTACAAATGGATGATGATCCTAAACACACCTCAAAATCCACGATGGATTACATCAAGAGGCGTAAACTGAAGGTTTTGCCACGGCCTTCACAATCTCCTGACCTCAACATAACTGAAAATCTATTGATAGACCTTAAAAGAGCAGTGTGTGACAGACAGCCCAGAAATCTCAAAGAACTGGAACACTTTTGTAAGGAAGAATGGGTGAAGATAACTCACACAAGAATTGAAAGACTCTTTGCTGGCCACAAAAAGCGGTTACAAGCTGTGATACTTGCCAAAGGGGGCAGTACAAAGTATTAACTCTGCGGGGGGTCTAAACTTTTACAGACGCTATTATTTTGTTTTCTGTTATTTTGAAACTAAATGATGAAAAATAAAATCTAACTTTTTGACACATTATAAGAATGTCTCATCTGTAATTTAATGCCTTTTAGAGACGTTTCCATCGTTCCTTGGCTTCTTTATGCACATTAATACAAATATTTACCTAGGGTACCCAAAAATGTCGATCTCCACTGTATGTGAACGGGACAGCCATGTTAGAAGAGGTGCTACAACATAAACTCAGATCATTGACACATATTTTGGAAAGGCGGGAAAAAATTGACATTCTGGAAACAAATTCATACAGTTCTATGTAAAAGTTTTGGGATACACATGTCCACAAATTTCTTGGTAGGGATGCAATGATATCACTTTTTTAAAAACCGATACCTGGTTCTGAGTACTTTTTGATACAGAGTAACGATGCCGATAAGTCTACCACACAAAAAAATGCAATGAAGGGGACGTCTTATTTTCTTCTCTGCTTGTTACAAATGATGGATATTTAGGTTAAAAAAAAAAATGAACACAAAACTAAAAATTGAAGTTAATTTTCTGTGAATTTATTGCAGAGGATTATGCAATATTTATTTTTACTATGTTATTTTTCTTCAATACCTTCCACTTTATGTGAACAGGTGATCCCAAATCAAACGTGAAATGACTCTGTCTACGCTTTTAATTTAAATGCATAGAATTTTATAATATGTTGCTGTAATATTTCAGGTTTTCCTTTAATAGCTTCCAGGTCATGTGGCCAGATGACAAAAAAAATCTTAAAACGCCTTATTTAGCGCAATTTTTTTCTTTTTTTTATTCTTTTTACCCTTATCTGTCTGTCTTGGTTTTAAACGTTAATGCTAAAGTGTGTGATTATGTATTTCTAATATGTACTTTTTGTATATTCTTGCATTTTTGTATGCAGCTTCAATCTTACTGCTTCAAGTTAAAATATCAAATGTTCCAAAATACTCTGTTTTATTCATCATTAAGTTTTAAAAATATTTCAAGAATTAGATATAGAATGTAAGTGCGAGTAACTACTTTTACAGTGCTGTAACTGAGCTACTAGCCAAATTACGCAACCGACGCTCTGATATCGGTTTCCGTGTTGGTGGACAGCGGTTAATTTAACAGACACTCGAAAACGATAGAGGTTTCCCAGGGGTATCGCAGCCTGGTATGATCGTCTTAAACACTCACGCCATAAATTTAACACTTTAAAAACGCGCGTTTTCGAAATTTATGGGTGACACGACACAGTTTATGATATTTTTTTTCCCTTTTTCGAAGCGATGCGTGTGTTAGCAGGGGGGAAAAGTGGACCTGACTACCCACGGCTCAAGATGGTAGAGGGGCCCATGATAATTATTTTAAAGGTCCAGTGCATCGCCATCTTTGAATACGTTAGACGAAAGGGGTTAAACTTTTTTGCTTTACGCGTTTTAGCCAGTGACGTCAGGGGGAGGGAGAGAGGTAAGGAGAAGAAACGAGCATAGAGGACCGTGAATCATAGTTTGTAATTTCAATGGAGGACCATCCGTACTCTTTGGCCCGTGAGAGGGAGGAAACCTTACCACAGAAAAGAAAAAGAAGGAACCCAGAGAAAACAAGAATGTACATCCGTGGAAGTTTTACCAGATGGAGAATATTCATGAGGGACACGAACTTGAAGACGGATGCTAAGGTTGCAGGCTTTCTGCTGGACAGGCAGGTTAATTACATGAAACAATGAAGTTTGTGTTAGGGTTATGTTTGACACAGGACGGGTTAGTCCAGCAAATACTTTGTCTTCCGTTTAACTTGGACAATTTACTCCGCGGCTTCCGTAGTCGTAATGACGTGTTAAAACTGCAAGAAGCCAGAAAAAAACTCCTCCGTAGCTTGCATTCACTGAGCGCACCCCTAGTTGGAGGTAATTCTTACACACAGGGGGCTTTAAGAAAACGTTATTTAATGTTTTTACATTAAAGTTATTTGGCCCTCTTATTAATTGGTGTCAATTTATTTCATTATATCGTTGTTACCAGCTGCAACTGGGAGATTTAGGCCCAACTTTATGCCAAATTTCAGTTCTCTTTTAAATCTAAAGTTAAAACTTGCCTATTTAGACTCCCTTATGAGTAACTGTTTTAACTTGCTTGTTTTTAAATGTCACATGAATTATTGTCTTAATTACTGTAAATGTTTTCTTGTGTTAAAAACTGTGAGCTTTCTAGAGCAAGATCAGTTAATGAACCAAACCTGTGTTTTTTACTCACTTGTCCCAAAAATTTTTGTATTTTCTTGATTATTCTCTTACTGTAACTGCTCATTTGTATTCTAATCATATGTAAATCACCTTGAATTGCCCAGTGTTGAAAGTGCGCTATACAAATAAAATTCCCTCGCCTCCCTCTCAGTGATGCAAAGATTGTTTTTGGGGTGTGACGTTTAGCAAGACAGAGCAGACAGCTGAAGATTTGACTGAAGGAAAAGTACAAAATTACTTTAATCGTAAAAACGAACGTTGGGACCACGAAGCCACAGCCAGGTCCTGTTTCTGTTTAAAAGAACATCCCTGCTTCCATAAAGTTAAACAAAAGCAAGTTTAAAAATATTTTTTCTGGAGTCCTCAAGCTCAAGCAAAGAGAATTTGAGTTGATCAAAGAGCTTTGCGGTTCGGTTCTGTTGGACTCACCCCAGCGTTCAGAAGCGTCGTGACCACATTTTTGCCCGGCAGCCCTTGGATGGTCGCTCCTTTGCCCGTAGTTTTCTGCACCACGATCACGTTCGGCTTGGACGTCATGGGGATGGTGGTGATCTTCGTCGTCGTACCTGAAGCAGAGGAGCAACTTTAGGCTCGAGTGCAAGTTTGGGACGAAGGACAGGAGCCGGTTGACGCACCAGACACGATGTTGCTGCTGATGATCTTCCCACCCAGGGTGGCCAGAGACTTGGGAACCACAGTGATGATGCTGCCGCTGGTGGTCTTGACGTAGGTGGTCCCGCCACTGGAAGCTGATATTCTGGCGCCAATACTTGGACCAACAGTGGGTCTTGTGTATGTAGCCTGGGTAGCTGCACATATTAGGGTTTGGGTTTGATTTTTTCAATTAGAAAACATACAAAAAGTAAGCGTTTCTGATTGTTAGAGATGGCTGCATGAGTAAAAAGGTTTGGACTCTGACCTGTGGGCTGTGTGACCAGCTTGGTGGTCATGATAGTGCCATTGCTGCTGACGACCATAATGGGCGAAGAGCTGCTGCTGGAAAGAGCCACGGAGGAAGGTTTGGGCAGGATTTTACTGGGCTGTACCTGCTGAGTAATTATCTTCACCCCTGCAGACACAGAAAACAAGAATTCAGACCAGAAACACAGATCATAAACTGACAGGATAAATATATTAAACACACATGCAACATGTCACACAACACATTTATAACAAAAATAGATTTGATTTGTAAGAATTAGTTAAATAGTAATTAATTCATCCATCAATTCTGTAAATACAAATAAAAAAAGTGATACATATAAAGAAATGTAAATTACAATATGTAAAAATAGATTCAAATTTATAATTTTGTTAAAAAAATGTTTTCAATATGAATAATAAATGCAACTTATTTAAAAATATTTTATTAAAATAAAAAGATAATACATAATACATAATAAATATATCAGCTAATCAAAAAAATAAAATCTGTAAAATAAAATCTGAAAATAGTAAGGATTATTAAATGAAATATTTCAAAATGTATTACTGTAAATATTGATTAAAATATATAATGAAAACTATAGTACAATTAAGTAAATTTTTGTTGTAAATGTCAATAAAATTTTTTGTAAAGATTAAGTACATTCATTTTCGGTACATTTCTAATAGACTAAAAAAAATCAATTGAAATAAAAAAAACTATTTAAATGCAAATTACATAATTTTAAATTGTAAACAAGTCAAAGGAAAAGGGGTGCTTAAAAAAGTAATAAACATTTTTGTAAGATATTAATTTAACATTTTTATTGACAGTTAAAAATAAAATACTAATTAAATGTAAAATAAATTAAAAATATATCTTTTGTCTTTTTATAGCTGCTGAATATACAGAGAGATGTAAAGAGAGAGTAAAAAAAAAATCATGACACAAAAGAAGGTAAAATAAAATCAGGATAGAAAGCTGAACAGTAGAAGAGAAAAGCTAGAAGCTCACCAGACTCCTGTTTGATCTGAATGGTGGGTTTGGCTCCGGGTGGAGTGGTGGTGGTGTGGCTCTGAGTGATACTGGAGGCTGCTAAAGGCGAGCTCTGTTGCAGCTGTTTGGGCGACTGCTGTTTGGGAAACTGAGCCAGGATCTGAGTCGGGGAACCCACCAGGGTCTTCGGTGACGGGAGTCTCGCTGAAGCAACCTTCACTCCACCAGAAGCTGCAAGGACAACAACAAACAGCGCTAAATGAGGATCGGTATGAATATGTGGTCTAGTTTCAAAGGAATGAACTGAAGGTTGGTGTTTCTTTATTAATTTGTAGAGATGTTGATTGTGCACTAAACATTACTATGAAACACAACATTGGGCATCCTGTTCACTTTAACTCAGCAAATGTTGGGAAATGTATCTATTTTCAGTTTTCTTTTAAAAGCAACAATCTAGTAAAATGTATAAAACTACAGGATTTATCAATTAAGGCCAGGCGCACACTGTGCGATTTTTCATTCACGGGTCTTCAGCTCAAACTGTACGAGTGAATTGCAGGGGTTAAAAGTTCACAGCTCACGACTCATGTGATCACACTGTACGAACCGCTGTTCGGATGCGACCTGAACGCTCTCACTGCACGACACGACAGACCCGGAAGCAGAAGAAAAACACGGGAGGGAAGATGAGCGGCTGAGAATTGCGAGGATGCGCTCAAAAGACAAACGCGCTGCCCTGGCAATCTGTCCCTTTTTTGTGTGTGGAAACACCGTTTGTTTATGTCAAAGACCAGAAGTACTTCTACGGTAACGATGGTGACATGCATGCGCAGTATGAGAACTAGCTCAGTCCAGTTTGGACTTTCTGTATGATAGACAGTTAGAAAGGATGGCACGAAGCGTACTAAAAGACACCTTTGCATTCAGAGTTTTGATTGCTTCCATATGGGCGTAGGTTTTTAATCCCAATAAGCCATACGAATCGTTTTAGTAAAAGTTTTGTCCCCGCTGCCATTTCCTTGATGAACAAGTAGGGATCTGGTCGCCTCTGACACGGCTTCTTATCTTTGTTATTGTCCAGTGGCTTAAATTTCTGTTGTATCTTAGGTACATCCTATAAGTATCTGGAGCACTTACAAGTTTTATATTTAAACATGTACTTTGTGTTTTATCTTTGTATAATAGTTCTCAGAATTGCAAGACAAATTTACCTACGGTCACGAATAAAGAAACCTAACCTAAGCTCATAGCATTGCCTCCATAGTGCGAGTCATTCACGAGGGGCGACCAGGATTTCAAACAGGTTTGATTTTCTTGCGAGTGGGTGGTGTGGGTGTTTGTGTGTTTGTTGTGGTTGGTGGGTGGTGGGTGTGGTGTTGGTGTGGGTTGTGTGTGTTGTGTGTTTGTTTGTTTTGTTGTTGGTTTTTGTGTTTTTGGGTTTGTTTTGTTGTTTGTTTGTTTGTTGTTTTGTGTTTTTGTTTGTTTTGTGTTGTGTGGTTTTGTTTTGTTTTTTTTTTTGTGTTGTTTGGGTTGGTTGTGGTTTTTTTGTTGTGTTGTTGGGTGTGTTTGTGGGGTTGTGTTTTTGTTTGTGTGTTTTGGTTTGTTGTGTTGTTTTTTTTGTTTTTTGTGGTTTTTTTGGGTGGTGGTGTTTTGTGTGTGTGGGGGGGGGGTGGTGTGTTGTTGTTTGGTTGTTTTGTGCGAAAAAGGTGATGAGTTTTCGCCTTTACTTACATTGAAGAAAACAAAGTAACAAGTAGTTCGTGTTTAGTTACTTATACTGAAGAAAAAGTAATAAGTGGCTCATATTTAGTTACTTATACTGAAGAAAACAAATTATTAAGTGGTTCATGTTTAGTTACATATACTGAAGAAAAAGTAATGAGAGGTTCATGTTTAGTTACTTATACTGAAGAAAACAAAGTAATGAGTGGTTCATGTTTAGTTACTTATACTGAAAAAAACAAAGTAATGAGTGGTTCATGTTTAGTTACTTACACTGCAGAAACGAAAATGATGAGTTTTTTCGAGTTTAGTTACATTGAAGAAAACAAAGTAACGAGTAGTTTGTATCTTACTTACAGTGATGACGTTTACATGCAGCCAATTCAAAACCGGAATATTAGCAATAACTCAGTCATGCAGGGCCATGTAAACACTGGCAAAAACCCAAATATGCTCATTTTTGGGTTCTTAAAAACAGACCATTTCCCCTGAGGTTCCCCTTTTATAACTAGAATATTTGGTCATGCAAAATGCATATCTGAATATCGTGGATTTCTGTTCTGCGCACGTTCTGTTCTCAACGAAGAAAAAGTAACGAGTTGTTCGTGTCAAGTTAATTACACTGAAGAAACGGATACTGAAATTTATCACCGTTACCGACGTCATTTTGCCCGTGCCGGTAAATTTGGTATGTAAAAAAAAAAAAGAGGAAAAGTTGTGTTTTAGTTTAGCGGTGTTCCTTTCCCTTTAAGAAATCAGCGTTGCCTTGAGTCACGTGACTACGCACAGTCATGTGACACACAGACGCAATAATACCCAACTAAGGGGAAAGCGCTGCTAACGAATCTTTTGTGTAGCTATATTTAGGAAGAGTTAAGACTCGTCTACCGACTGTTTTTCAGAAAAACGCGACTAGCGGCAAATAAAGAGACATTTTTATAGTTATGTCTGTTTCTAGCTTTTCGAGATCAACAGCGCCGCCTGCGCAGGCATAATAATTAATAGATATTAACCCCGCTGTGTTGCTGCTTGAAGCCGCCGCCTGTTCCCACCTTTGCTCGGACGTAAAATATTTTCTGTCTAAAATAAACGACTGCACACTAAAACCAACTATTTTACTCACTTTCTCACCTCATCTGGTCTGTGTGATCACTTCTGAGTTTAAAAATGGACTCTAAGAAATACAGAAAGGAGTGGGAATCAAACACCGAATTAAAAGGCCGTTTGAAGCCGTTCAACAGCAAGAACCCCAAATTTTTATATTTTTGTTCACATTTTTAACAGCTTTATCTAAATTTGGCCACTACCGGACATTGACTATGGTTATCAAGGTTAAATGATCAATATACCGAGATATTAATTTTAGCTCCTATCGCCCAGCCCCAATTTTCACTGACTGGTTCGTGTTCATTATTTTACGCTGCAGGTTGAGCACAGGAAGGGTCTAAAACTAGCAAAATTTCACCTCCAGATAGTCTAAATTGTTGTTTCTACCTTCCATGGTTTTATCTTGTATTTTGTTTGTATCTTGCAACTTGAATTACCTTGTGTTGAAAGTGGGCTATGCAAATTAAAGTGTTCACCCTGGCCTTAATTAGTATAAACCTTTTTAAAAAACTGCCAGTGTAACTCTGTTATGTGTTGTTTTAATCTTTATTTGCCAAGAAAAGAGTGATTGGTGCATTGTTCTTCTAGCCTTATATTCAGCAAGTCAATCTAAGTAAAGAACCTACATGACGACACGGTAGACATCACCACCGATGGAGTAGAGACCACCACCGTCGTCACAGCTACGGTGTTGGGGGACGGGCTGGAGCTGGCTGGGAAGACCACCGTCTGTTTCTGGGTGGGGTTCGTCAGAATGGAGGTGGAACCCAGTTTGGCCATGGCGGCGGCGGCAGCGTTATGGGCGTGAGACTTGGACAGGATATTGGGCACAAAGCCGGAGCTCGGGGAAGTCGTCACGATGATCACCTGGTCAAGTTTGAGAGGCTTAAACATGTGGGAAAGAGCTGGGAGACGCAACAGGAAGATGTGGAGGAACAGCTCACCTTCTGTGTGGTGGTGCTGGTGGTCTGCATGGTGGGTTTGGTGAAGGTGATCTTGACGGGGGACAGGTGAGGCGGCAGGGAGTTGGCGATGCTCTGCATGATGTTGCTCATCTTGGGGCTGGCGCTCACCGGCACGGTGATGTTCTTGGAGACCGGCGGGGACACCTTGGTGACGTCTTTCAGCATCACTGGCGACGAACTGGACGAGTTTGTGCGCCTTCGTTTGCGCGGCTTTTCGTCATCGTCGGAGCAACTTACACCTGTGAAGAAAGACAAGCAGAAACTCAGTTCGTTGACAATCCAAACAGAAATTATTTTTACCATTAATCCAGCTAATCGAAATCCAATTAGAGTTGCTAATGTTAGTTAAACTGTGGAATAAATATGTACTATAGCTAATCAAATTAAAAATACTTTATTGATTCCACGAGGGGAAATTCATTCTAAGTTTGTGTCATTTATTAAAAAAAACAACAGTATTTTATTTCTGTTTTTAGGTGTTAAAAAGTGATAAAGAGGACAGATACGTTTTCTTCAATGGGATGTTGATATTTGTGGTGAAAACGCTTCCAACCTATAAAAAAATAAATATAAAAATATGACTAGTTATTTTCATTATGCTGTGGAAATTCAATGCAATTATGTCATTAGGAAAATGGTAGAAAAAGGTCGAAAAAATAAGGTAGAAGCAGCTTAACTTATAGTATAATTTATAATTGTAATAAATCTATTCTTAGTTGGTTCTGAAAGGCCCAACGAGGCTGTTTTAACTCAGTGTTTAAACAAATGACCTGTTAAAATACAAAACTTTTATTTCTGCTTCAATGGAGACATGCAATAAAATTACTGCTAATAACAGAAAAAAACGTGTCAAAATCCCCAAAGATTTAGGAATGGTTTTAGTGCCACCTGGTGGTCAACTGGAATATTTCTCTAAAAAGAACTTTTCTAAAAGGTTTGAACAAAAATACTCTAAAGATTTATTTTTTAATTAATGACATAAGAAGCTTCTGATCTGATTTAAGAGTCGAGCTGTGTGCGCATTAAGGGGAAATCAGATTAGTAAAACGGGTTGTTTTTTATATATTCCATGTGAAAATAGACTTACATTTCAAGTGTTCTCAATGAATCTTTATTTACAGTATAAATATAAACATTCACAATAAATTTACTGCTAGGGATGAGTATTGGCAAGAATCTAGTGATGTATAACGATAGAACAGGGTTATACGATTTATTGCGATATGTCACGATGATGTGAGTATGACTAATTTTTAAAACAGAATTTAACTGTAGAAAACCTTTTACAGGCTTCGAAACAGTCCAGTCTGTTTTATCCATAACACATCCAGTTTTATTATTAGATCTAGTTGATCCACTGGAACCACGAGTGAGAAAAATGCCACCAGCTAGTAGTCACACTTTATGTTTTATCCGATAAATTCAATTCAAATAATAAAAATAAAAAAATCAATACTTTGCTTTTGTATATTGATCAAATATCATGACATAAAATATCTCAATATATTTGCACATCGATATTTTCTTACATCCGTATTTACTGAAGATATCTCTACAGAGATTCAGAATCAGACAGAGTTTATTGCCAAATGTCAGGCAGATTTACAAAACTAGGAAATTGCTGCAGTAATAAAATTTGCTAAACATATATATATATATATATATATATACACACACACACACACACACAGACACACACACACGAGTGCAGGTAAGGATCAGTGTATTAGGTATGTAAGAACCACTAGATGGATGGATGGATGAAGAAAGGAATGGATGGATGTAAGATGGATGCATGGAAGGACAGACAGATAGAAAGGTTTGATGGCTAGATGGACGGATAGATGGACAAAGGTAGGAATGGATGGACGGACAGACAGACAGAGGAAGGAATGGATGGATGGATGAAGAAAAGAATGGATGGATGTACGATGGGTGAATTGATAAAGGAAGGTGTGGATAGATGGATGGACAAAGGATGGATAGATGGATGGACAAAGGAAAGGATGGATGGATGGATGGATGGATGGATGGATGGACAAAGGTAGGGATGGATGGATGGATGGATGGATGGATGGACAAAGGTAGGAATGGATGGATGGACAAAGTAAGGATGGATGGATGGATGGACAGACAGACAAAGGAAAGGATGGATGGATGGATGGATGGGCAAAGGTAGGAATGAATGGATGGATGGATGGACAAAGGTAGGAATGAATGGATGGATGGACAAAGGTAGGAATGAATGGATGGATGGACAAAGGTAGGAATGAATGGATGGATGGATGGACAAAGGTAGTAATGGATGGATGGGTGGACAAAGGTAGTAATGGATGGATGGGTGGACAAATGAAAGGATGGATGGATGGACAAAGGAATGGATGGATGGGTGGATGAATGGATGGACAAAGGTAGTAATGGATGGATAGATGGATGAATGGATGGATGGACAAAGGTAGGAATGGATGCTGGATGGACAAAAGAAGGAACTCCATCTCCTCCATCCACCAATTACTGTTTCTCTCATTATCAAAGGTCATGGATTGTTGTTTTTCTTAAACATAATCTACGAATAAGGCGGCACTGTACATTAATCACACGGATTGGACGTTGACACTGACTTTTCACGTAGACGGTGCTCCCACTCGGCAGCACCACCACGTTGGATGACGGGCTGGCAGGTCTCGGAGACTTCACCGTGGCTCCGACCGGTCCGCTCGAAGCCGTTCCGCTGGTGGGGGTGGAGGTGGTGCTCGTGTAGGAGTAACAGACAACAACTATAAAAACAAAAGAACAAAAAGGAACACAAAGCATACAGGATTAAGCAGCAATTTTAGTTTTTAAGGAAACAGAATTTGGTCTTTGTTTTTTCATATTTAGACAACAGCAATATTATTACACCACATATTTTACCTCTTAATCCAGCCGGTTTGTAACAAAATGATTGATCTTTTTTAATGGTTATTTCTTTATGTTATGTAATGTACATTTCCCCCACACAAAACAAAACCAAATAGCACAGTTAGAACTTAAATATTACCCAACTTGAAATTGTTTCATAACAATATCCATTTAAGTTACAGTGGAAGGCGTCATTTACTGAATTAACAAACGTGACAAAACCAGACTCGTATTAACAGAAACAAATTTACAATAACATTTAAAATAAAGAACACCCACAAAAACCCTCCTTAGAGTGTATTAATAAGTAAGCAATCTCAATGTTAGCACTGTCCTCTACCGTCTCATTCGTTCTGTATTCTCTACTTCCTGGTATGTTACCAAAATAAAGTTTTTATATTCATATTTAAATTGTTTTATGGTCCTACTGTGCTCAATCTTTTCTGGCTATACATTCCATAGTTGTACACCTCCTAGTTGGTCTTGTACTTTTCATTTTAAAATTTAAGTTATCCCTCAAATTACAATTTCATTCTCTTCTATGAATAACTTTTGTATTTCTAGTGGAAGTTTGTCATTTCTCGCGTTTTACAAATTTGGAGCTGTCCCTAAATTTAAACAAATCAACAAATTTTAAAACTTATCTGAATAGTTTCTATACCTACTTTTAGTTAATATCTCAAAGCTTTTTTTATAACTAACGGTTGCTTATTTGACTTATATGTATAATTCGACACAATAACATGAGTATGATACCAACAATACATCATGTAATACATGTAGTGCCTTCTGATTCATTATGTGACTTGACTTTACCCATGACTGACATATTCCTCGCTAATTTCAAATGAATATGATGTATGATACGGCTTCCAGGTAATTTTACTATCCAAAAATTATACACAAGAACTTAATTTGATCACCAATTTGATATTTTTCTTTTTTTGTCATGGCCAAAAACCAAACATTTTGTCGTCTTTAAATTTAAAGATAATTTAGTTATGTCACACCATTTTATGTTTTTCATTTCCAATATAATCTGATTCACCGCTTGTTGTAAATAAATTTTTATTATCAGCAAATATCACTATTTTAAAATCTTCCACAGCCTTGCTTATTTCATTAACATACAGTACAAAAAGCTTCAGTCCCTACTTGGGATGGGTACCGATATCTTAAAGCTTAATCTTAAAGCTGCAAGCAGCCTCGAGCGGCCCTCGCAGCTCAGTGCCACGACCACGACACTCATGCATCATGGCCTGAACTCCATCTCAAAACTTACAGCTGGTTTTGAGGGTGTGTCTGTGAAACCACAGACACACCCTCTTTCCAAAACTTTCAGCACTGGACAAGAACCAAGTTGAACTTGTTTTCAGCTACTAACCAACCAACCAAAGATTGACCTTTCACTGTAAAACATCTTTATTTCCTGTTTTAAGGGGGTGGGGATAAATGACAGGAGCGAATGAGCCTATGAATATCTTCCGATTTGGTATATCATGATAGTCAGGAAGATTAACACAGCTGTGACCTGGATTTTTGAAGTTATTACACTTTGTATATTTAAGGCATGAAGTCTAAGTTTGAGGCCTAGCCACGCCCACCTGGTATGACACAGCAAAATTGCTTTGATAACTTTTTATGTCCAATGCCTTAAGTCTATCCTTGATCGTTTAGAAGTCTGTTAGTGAAAAGCTGTAGGAGAAGTTAAATCAAATGTGACGTCTAGAAATGGCAAAAAATTTATTTTTTGATTCAAAATGGTTGACTTCCATTTGGGTTTGGACCATCGCACCAACACTTTATTGTAGCTCGTGAGGCAGAACATATGTGTGTTGAATGACATTTTTTCTCACATAAAGTATGGCTTTTGAATGTTGTTGTTTTTAAGGGTTCTAGGGGGCGCTGTGGAGTAATAAGGCCACGCCCACCAGATATTAGCATATAGAACTCTCTGTGGTTGGACTAATATCCATCATGTTGAATGTGGTTTAGATTGATTGAGTTTTGTGGGAATTAGAGCCAAAAGTATGGCCTGGCATGATGCCATAATTCGACACGCCACCACAGCCACACCCTTTTGTGAAAATCCTCAGTACTGCACACAGAGTTTCCCCAACTGGTTCCCATTCGCTACGCAGCTTTGTTATGCAAATTTGCTGAAGTGTGTAAATTCTGGAAATTTTACACCAAAACATTACACTTCTTGTTCGGAGGAGCTAAACGTAGATATCTAAGTTTAGCTTTAAGGGTCTGACATAAACGGTAGTAACCAGACTTAACAGCAGTGCACATTTCAGTCCCTTATTTTGGTTCTTTTTTTCACAAGAAAGGGCAAACATGGCCATCTTATTTGCAAAAAACTGCTTAAAGTTAGGTTTGTAAAAATTAACGCACCAACACGGACCAATTGATTCCTAGAATTAACTTTTTTTTTTTTCATCCATCCAGCGCCATAACCAGCCAGACTGCAGATTGTTGTGCAGCAGAATGTGTTTGTGATCCTAAATGACATGTGAGTATATTATTATTATTGGCTTTGTTGATACGAAAAGTTTATAAGTGTTACATGGGAAATTTCCATCTGCTTTGTATGTCAGCTTGCTGTGTGTGGTGCAGAGTTTAAATGCTCCGTATTTATGTTGATTTATGCATCATGGCTCACTGTATAGCTTCTGTACATTTCATACTGAGATACCGCTGCGTTAAAAGTATGAAATTATTCAGTTAAAGTGAGGTTTTCAGACTTAAATTAGTGCTAACTATTAGCGTAACTATGTACATCCTCACAATAAGAGCGTTCACTTCCTGTTGTGATGTTCTGAGTGTTTAATTATGGGAAAATGGTCGATATATTACATTTGGTTTATGTGATTTTTAATATCCAAATGTTAAGTTTAATAAATAATTTTGATTAGTTCTACCTCTTTTGTTATTATTTTTCATATGAGAGCACACATACATTGAGAATGTGATTTTGGAGTTCAAAACAAAAGTTAAATAGATTTTGCCTATAAATAAATTAATAAAAAAAAGGGCAACTGCATTTAGATTTCGCCTTTATTTACACAGAAAATGTTTTGGTCTTATTTAGGATTAGTTCACAGCTATCCTTTGATTAATTAGATCAAAAATTTTAACAGCCCTACTAAACATAAAAAAGAAGAGGGTTTTTGGACAACGTTTTTTATGTTTTCCATTCTTTAAGCACTGTTTCAAGCATCGTTTAAGCACCGGCATCGGATAAAACCTAAACGTTACCCATCCCTTGTCCCTACATTGATCCTTGTGGTACTCCTTAAATGATCACAGTCATTTATCTTTACCTATTGCTGTCTCTTTTCCATATAGCTGTTTATCCAGGACACTGCTATACCATGTATTTCACTGTATGAAATGTGTAACTAAAGTCTAAAAACTCTCCCTCCAAATACTTCTTTTTATCCAGACATTCTGTTACTTCCTCGATTACGTCCAACAGCACCAGTGCTGTAGATCTTCTTTGCCTAGACTACAAAGTAAAACACTTCATAACCTTGCTCCTGGACGGTGAAATGAACCAGACTGAATTCAGAACATTACCTTCTTTATTTCCCGTTTCGGCCGGCAACAAAAGGGAGGCATTCTGATTGGCTGTGGCACTGGCAACGGCATTAGCCGTGGCGGTGAAGGCTGTCTGGGGGACCAACCTCGGCATCAGAGGAACCAGCCGGCGTCCCTCTATGGACCATTCGGATGAGTTGTTGGGGCCAGACATGCTGGAGGAAAGGAAGAGCAGCAGTGAGCGCTTAAAGATACCAGATTTCATAAAAGTGTCCCCAAAAAAAGCCTCACCTCAGGTTAAAAAAAAGAATTTCGGAATTACATAAAAAACTGAGGTGAACTTAAAAGAATTATCGTAAAAGGATGGAAACAAGAAGAGATTGTAGGAACCAATACAGTTTTTGGTTTAGATAATATTTTGGTTTAAGTTGGTTTTAGTAATGCTTTATGTTCGGGATGTCCCGCTTAGCATTTTAGGCCTCTGATCTCGATCCGATCTTTAAACCTCAAATACGATTTCGCGTCCCGATCCGACATTTCGCCTTTAGTAAGGAAATTTATTAAACTGAAATATATTTATAGAAAGTAATTTAACTTTTAATAACGCTAACTTAATTGATAAGCATTAACATTATTATTTTAAACCCCCTGAAATCACAATGTTACAGAAAAATATAGATCAGCTTCATATTTCAGACAAAAGTAAGAAGCAAAAAACATATGTGGTGGAAAAAAAGTGCGTCTGAGAAGCCATTGTTCAGCCATCATCATCCAGGTTTATCAAATGCACCATGGAGAGATCCCAGAAAGGTTTAGCACAGATACATGAATGAATAAATAAATATATATATATTTATTCGATTCGAATTTCGATTTTAGGGTCATGATTCGATTCTCGATTATTTATTTTTACAGTACCAGGCTCTGTCATTTTTAAACTATTCTACGATCATTGGTTTTATTCATTACATTTTGTACAGTAAATCTTACTTTAAAAGACAAAAGTGATGCAATTTTTATCATTCTTGCGTAACGTATCGCATTAGGCACTAATGGTCAAATAATTTATTTACAATAAGTGTAGCAGTATTGTTTAATACTAAAGGGGCTTGCTGCCATCTAGTGACTCTTTATTGCCACTGCAGAAACAAGTGAGGACCCAATGCTCCAAAATGACTCATTAGACCGAGCAAAATGCAGCTAACAGCGGTCCTGTTGTTAACAATGCAAATGGGGACTTAACTAGCTGGGAACTCAAAATTTCCTCAGCAGTGATTTGAGAGTAGAAGGAGCGGCTTTAGTTCTGGTCCCGCTGCTTCTTCTATCCAACTGTGGTCGAGCTTTAGCTTAGCTTTAGCTACTTGCTAGCATCAGCTAATGTGCTCTGTAGACGTGCGCTCTGATCCCGGGGGATGTGATACAGGAAGTTTATAATGTTACCAGGTGATGTTGTCAGTTGATGAGAACTGGTGAGATTTATGCAATCTGTGGTTCCTTGTGATGAGACGGTTATATGCTAAATGTTGCTACGGAGTCGTGAGCGGGACGCAGGATGAAAAGATGGCAGGAGGTGATCGAGATCCTCTTTTGGATTTCGATGTGCAAGGTCATAACGTCATTTCGATCGATTTCAATACAAAATCGAGATCGTGTCACCCTAACAACTTCATACATGTAGATATGAAATTGCTGAGAGAAAGAACACTGTTTTAAACGGGATTTGTCACAGGACAGCATAACTAAGCATAACTCAGCAAAAACCCAGCATAACTAAGAACTGTGAGTGTTAAATAAAAATTATAAATGCAATAAAATTTTCTATAACAACTTATACTTGGTAAAGTATTATAAAGAAAAGTATTTCCGGCTAAAAGGCTAAACGCTGGAGTGTCATGGGATCAAATTCACTCCATATTTTTGAATAAATATCAGTGTTAGAAAGCCTGTTCTTAGTTTGATAGTTGCAGTGTTATTATTGATGTTTTCGCTATAAACTATAAAATATCCTACGTCCCTGAAGTCAGCATAGATTTGCAATGTTATTTGAATGCACCATAGCTGCAGCTCAGCTTCTGCATTTTTTTCTCTCCCACTGTAGGAGCTAAAGAGAGGAGCTTGTTTTCTGTTTATTTCAATTGATAGTAAATGCCAGGTGAGTTTCTATGCCTTTAATATACAGATTAAAGCACCGTTAGGCATATTTGTTGAAGTTTATCAACATTTGAATTGTGTTTAACCTGCTATACTGATTTGTGGTAAATAAAGAGTCCTCCGATCACTGAAAAACTAAAAAACAATATCAGCCTGGTCCGATATCGAGATTGGGACATTCCTAATGGATGTATATTTGTGTTTTATTGCACTGTGGACTATATTTCTTGCAAGCACTAAATTAGCACAAAAGTGGCAGTGCACTGATGTTTCGGATGTCAGGAGGTCACACTGTTTTTATTGCTTCATTTGGTTCTAAATTTATGACTAAAAGTAGGACCGGATAGTCACTACAGAGATGATGGTAAGGAGAAACAATGGAAGGATCAGTAGTGGATCTTTTCAAGGTTATGGCACATTTATTCCTCGATTTTCCTCTGGTTGGAAATGCTTTGTAGGATAATGGATCATGCAAAAACAGCCTGAGCTCACACAGATCTACTCTTACTGATACGCGATGGTGGTGAGGCGTTCATCGTTCACGGCCCTGCGGACTTCTGCACGATGGCGCTCCGTTGAGATCCTTGTAGAATCAGAAAGACAAAGAAAGAAAATCATTTAAATCTCTAAAAAGATTCTTTAAATAAATTCGAGCCTTTTAACTTTTAGTGTGCAATATTTGAAAGGCGCATGAAGTAAATACCCAAGGATTTTAGTGAGCTCTCCCAGCAGATCCTTCTTGTCCTTCGTCAGGTCTCCCTGAGCTCGCAGAGCGCTGATAACTCCAGCGTATGCTTCCAACTCTGGACATGGAAACCATGAGAAAGAAGAGGAACAGCAGCAACTCCATCATTAGTAGCGTTTCACGATGCAGAATAAAGCTGGCTGGCCTTTTTTTTAACTATAAAACCTTACCAAGTTTCCGGAGGATTCTTTTACACTCGTCCCTTCCCAGGTCGAGGATGGTGGGCCACACCACCGGCATGGTACCAGTCAGAACTGGTTTCTCCAGCTGGATCATTGGCTGAGAGAAAAATGAGCAGCAGACAGGTCAGTCTAGGAAATCATTACTTCACTGAAAGACGAGTGGAACAAACCCAAGAAAATCACAACCTCTGTGAAATTTAAAACATTGTGTTCAAGTTTTCCTGATTGGAATTTTTTTACTTGGAAATGTACTGTGGTTTTCTAAAACTGGAGATTTTTTCTTCTGCATGTTTGCATCTCATTGCTGTCATTATTTAACATGTTTCTATCCGTTTTGAATCTTGAACTTATTTTAAAAAAAAGTAAGAAAATATTGATAGTAATATTTCGTGTTACGATGTGGTATCGATATTCAAAATCAAATAGCTTTTAAAAAAAAAAAGAATTTGAATAAAATTTTGTCATAAAATCAAATGTATGATCGCTAGTTGGAGGCTGTTTTCACCCTTTTGTAAGGGTGGACGGTATGGCAAAATTTTCATATCACGGTATTTATACAAAACATATCGGTATTACGGTATTTAACAGTATTTTATTTCCATACAAGACCGTTCATATCCACATTATCTTATAAGAATGAAAAATATAAAAATGTACTTTAAATAGCGCATTTTACTGCCAAATGGACTGCATCATGCTGTTTTTTTCCAGACACAGGTGAATGATATGAAAATAATTAGAATGATTATGATTCTAGTAGATATTCTTGATGTTCTAAGGCTGAATTTATAATTTTTTTTAAACTTCACGTTGGCGCAAGCAACAAATTGCATCTTCTAAATGCTTTGCATGTAGTACTGAAGAATCCCGCTAGTGGGCAGATTATAGACTCAGATCGGATCTTGCCAAAGAAGAAGTAAAATAAACATGGCGACCGTAGGAGATTATTAGCTGGTTAATATTCAGATAACAGAAAAAAAGATGGCAGAAGTATCGTAGATGGTATGTAAAACATATTTACCGCTATTAATGATTTATTTTCTACTGGTTTTCCGCGGTTGACCGCGTTTACCTACGGTTCTCGTCTGACCCTTTAAAGCCGATAAACTTTTTAAACTAGACGAGGCTCCTCTGTTTTGGAATTACTTCATCAGACTTGTGTGTTTCGCTCCTACCAGCAGCTGTACTTAGTTAAAAACGTTATTTTCAACACTGTGTTGAAGAGCGCGTAGCAGTGAAATCAATGAAACACTTCCCCTCATTAAACGTTCCGGAAGTTGTCTGAGCTATTCACCGGTAAAGGGGTATGTTAAAAATTCATATCATAACGAAAATAAACACCCGTTTTAGGTATGAACCGGTATACCGCCCAGGCCTGCCCTCTTGGTTCCAGTGGATCAACTAGATCTAGGGATAAAACTGGAGTTTTTAGGATGCTGTCACAATTTTTAAATTTAAAGTTAAATTCAGTAAAAAAACAAAACACTATATATACTCTTACTCATAGTACCCTTTGTATCCTTATACATATTAAATCACCAGTTAAAACCATTAAAAATAAACCGATTTTATACAGTGTCTGGAAATACTTTCAAATAAATAACTTAAAAGTTTTTCATTAAAAGACTAAATTAGTAGGTCAAATTTATTCATTTTTTCAACGTTCCAACAAGGGATTTAAGAAAATATTGACACATTAAAGGTTATTTTATATCGATATTCAAAAGTGTTGGGTTTTTTTTGTTTTAAATGGAGCCATTAATGAGGAAAGTAATTTTTGTAATCAAATCAAAAGTATGACTGGTAGTTGGTGGCTGTTCTATTTCATCCCTTCTGACCGCCAGAGGCGGTGCTTACAAGCACTGAATGATCATTCTTGAGCATGCCCAGGTCGAGAAATTAATAACAACACAGTCACCTGTGACCTCCGGTGACCCACGTGGGTCTATAAATTCACGTGACACCGGAACACAGTCCCTTTTGTTCTTCTCGCACATGGTCGAGAGCTATCACTGACGGACTCCACTGCTGCATTTTGACGGACTCTACTGCTGTTGGCCCTTTTTCACCTTTGGTGGGAGCTGCGAGTGTGTCTCGCCCTCCTGGGCTGCGTAGACAACCGTCGCCGCGTGGCGAACGTCCCGGTAAGTATTCCTGTTGCCGTTTACGGCTTGGAGTTTTGTGTTTATGTGTTTGGTGCCGTTTTCGGCGAGACGTTTAATACTGTACGGCCAGTTTTGTGGCTTGCCTTACTTCTAAAACAGCGCTGCCGTGTTCGGCTGTTGCGTTAGTGTTTATATTGGGATTCGGCAGTGGTGCTGTGTCCCCTGCTCGCTTTGTTTTTTGTCTCCACCAGTAGCGTGCTCGCTTGTGTGGTTTTTACTTGTTTATTTTTTCGGGTCGTGAGTGCCGTTTACGGCGGAATCGGCCCGAAGTATGCTGGGCTCTCCCTGCTGCAGGAATGTGTAGCCCCGCTGGCCTTGGACGACGGGCACGATCTGTGCGCCTCATGCCTCGGTGTTTGTCACCTTCGGGAGGGCCTCACCGAGGCTGCTTGCATGGACTGCAGTGTGATGCCTCTGTCAATGCGTGAGGCACGCCTGGCTGCATGCGGGGGCACAACAGAGTGGACGCAGGGGCGAGTCTCCTCCCTACCTCCTACTCAGCAGGCGCTGGACGGGGTTCGCTCCGCTGCTGAAGCTCCTCAGTCCTCCGTCAGAAAACGCTCCGCTACAGGAGCCGAGGCCCCTGCCCGGAAGAAGGGCAAGGTAGGTCGCCCGTCGGGATTGGAGACGAAGGTGGACAATCTGTCCTGTGAACTGGCCCAGATGAGGGCTCTCCTTCAGGCCCTTCAAGAGGATGGTCTGCATCCGAAGGGGGACGCCGGGCAGCAGGAGGACGTGGCGTCCCTTCACGACGATGACGCCCTATCGGTGGCGGCATCTGACACTCAGTTTCACGATGTGGAACTACATAACCCTGATCCTGGGGGCGTGCATAGGGAGGCGTCTGAAGCGGGCAGCGCGTTTCTGACTCCTCAGCGAGGGACGTGGACGGCGTGGCAATTTCTGCCGTGCGTACCGCGCTCGCGCGTTTGCAGCTGGACGCTCCACCCGCGCAGTCAGCTGCCCCCAGTGCTTTTTTTAGGCGGCAGGCTTCGTCCACTGCCTTCTTGGTTCCCCCATCCACTGCATACATCGACCAGCTTCAGGCCTGCTGGACCGACACAAAGGCTTTTTCGAAGCCGACTGCTGATGGCAGGGCGCTTGCCTCCATGCAGGAGGCATCCAGGTTTGGGCTGGACCGCATGCCGTCCGTCGAACCTGCGGTGGCCTCACTAATAGTGTCTCCCGATGAAGCCCTGAGGACTGACGCGAGGTGTCCGCGTCCTCAGTGTCGTGCTACGGATGAGCTCTTGTGCAAGGCGTATGAGGCCGGTGCTCGTATGGGGCGCATTGGGAACTCCATGTCCCTTTTGCTGCTGGGTCTGGCCTCATCCTTGGAGGATGCCGGCCTGGATTCCCCGACACAAGGCCTTGTGGACACATCTCTGCAGGCTTTTGCCTTCATGTCAAGGGAACTCGGTCGCCTGCTCTCCACTCTCACGCAGGCGCGTAGGCAGGTCTGGTTGGCTCAGTCTCCTCTGACTGAGTCATGTCGGAGGACTCTCCGGGGTCTCCCGGTCCGTCCGGGGGAACTCTTTGGTTCGGCTGCACTGGAGGCTCTACAGCGTACAGCGCAGGCCACCCAGACACGTCAGCAGTTGGCGGGCCTTCACCGACATGTTCCTCCGCGTGCAGGGGCTCCTGGTCCATCTCGGAGGGCTTTCCCTCCCTCGTCGGACCCCTTTGCCGTTCCTCGGAGACCGCTCCCGCGATCTGATAGGTTTCGCGGCGATCAACCTGGGACACAGGCCTCTCGTCCACCCCGCACGGAACAGCAGTTTCGGCAACCCTCCCGGTCCACTAGGGGCCGTGGGGGACGCAGGTGACACCCACAGGCCGGTGGTGGGGCGATTCACCCCGGAACAACTTCTATATTGGGCCACCAACACCCGGGACGCCTGGGTGTTGACCACGTTGTCCGGGGGTTACAGATTACAGTTCCGCCGCCGGCCTCCGGTTTCTGGCCCGGTCCGGGTCACTCACATCCGCGACCCGGCCGAAGCCCAGGCACTACAACTGGAAATTGTGACCTTGCTGGACAAGGGCGCGATTGTGCCTGTGGATCCCCTGCGGGATCCGGGGGGTTTTTATTCACGTTATTTTCTGGTCCCAAAAAAGACCGGGGATCTGCGTCCCGTGTTGGACCTGAGGGGTCTCAACAGGTTTTTAAGGGTCTTGCCATTCCACATGCTGCGCACCACAGAAGTGCTTCGCGCTATATCGAGGGGCGAATGGTTCACCAGCATCGATCTGAAAGATGCGTATTTCCACGTCCCGATCGCTCCGCCTCACTGGAGGTTTCTGCGCTTCGTGTTTCGAGGGCGCCATTATCAATTCAGGGTCCTTCCGTTCGGGCTCTCACTGTCCCCCCGTGTGTTCACGCGATTCGTAGCGGCGGCATTGGCACCGTTGCAGGCACAGGGTTTGAAGATACTTCCCTACATAGACGATTGGCTGGTTTGTGCGCCTTCCCGCAGACAGGCTATTCTGGACACGAAGACGGTCCTCGCGCATGTACGCCGGTTGGGGCTCAGTGTAAATCTCCCCAAGAGCAACTTGGTTCCAACCCAGGCCACGGTTTTTCTGGGGGTTGCTCTCGACACGGTCTCCATGACTGCGCGACCCTCCCCTTGGCGTGTCGAGAATATTATGGAGGCCCTCTCTGCGTTTCGAGGGGCCAGCAGGTTGCCTTTCATCAAATTCCTGCGGCTCCTAGGCAAGCTGGTGTCTGTTTCCAGTGTAGTTCCCTTGGGACTGCTCCGTCTGCGCCCCCTACAAATATGGCTAAACGATCAGCATCTAGATCCATCTCGGCTGTCACACCGGCGCGTGCTGTTGCTAGTGTCGCGTCAGTGTCTGGCGACTCTGGCTCCATGGAGGGACAGGCTTTGGCTCGAGCACGGCATCCAACTGGGAGCTTGTCCATCTCGGCGAGAGGTTGTCTCTACGGATGCGTCGTCCACGGGCTGGGGTGCGACGTGGCAAGGCCGGGTGGCGCAGGGTGCATGGTCCCCGCAGTTGAGGCGGGAACACATAAATGTTTTGGAGATGCTTGCGGTGCATTTCGCGCTTCGCCGTTTCCTACCGCATCTGCAGGGCCGACATGTCTTAATAAGGTCGGACAACACGTCTGTGGTCTACCACATCAACCACATGGGGGGAACAGGGTCAGTCAGGTTGACGCAGGTGGCAGGGCGGCTACTGACATGGGCGTGGCCTCGATTGGCGGGGTTACGTGCGACTCACATACCGGGACCGCAAAATCAGGTGGCCGATTTCCTGTCCCGTCGGTCTGTGCCGGCCGGGGAGTGGATGCTCCATCCGGAGGTAGTGGACCTGATCTGGAGGTCCTTCAGCAGGGCGGAGGTGGATCTCTTCGCTTCGAGAGAAGCGACCCATTGCCCACTCTGGTTCTCTCTGGCAGACGCCTCCAGCCCGATGGGCCAGGACGCGCTGGCACACGACTGGCCACGTGTTCTGCTGTACGCCTTCCCACCGCTGCCTCTCATTTTCCCAACGCTTCTCCGGGTCCTTCAGGAGGCACACCAGCTCCTTCTGGTGGCTCCATTCTGGCCAGGGAGGACTTGGTTTCCGCTGCTGCACAGGCTTTGTTGCAACTTGCCGATGCGTCTCCCTTGCCGGGCGGACCTGTTGTCCCAAATGAGGGGCCAGGTGTTACACCCCGAGCCCGCTCGCCTCCAGCTCTGGGTCTGGCGTCTTCGACGGTGGCGTCGGTCACACTATTCGCAATGCCCGGGCGCCATCCACACGCTTGTTGTATGCGAACAGGTGGAAACTATTTGACAAGTGGTGTCGTGACCGGGGGCTGGACCCCATACGCTGTCCTGTCCCGGCCATCCTCTTATTCCTGCAGGACCTGCTCGATAAGGGGCGGTCTCCTTCTACCCTGAAGGTGTATTTGGCGGCTATTTCGTGTTGGCACGTTGACGTGGATGGTGCTACTGTTGGTAGAAATAAGATGGTCTCCTTGTTTTTGAGGGGTGCCAGGAGACTGCATCCCCCCAGACGCCACGTAGTGCCTTCGTGGGACCTGGACGTGGTGCTCACGGCCCTGCGGTCGGCGCCGTTTGGACCGATATCAGAGGTGAGCCTAAAGTGGTTGTCCATGAAGACTGCATTCCTCTTGGCGATGGTCTCGGCCAAGCGGGTGAGTGAATTGCAGGCCTTCTCTATTAAGGACTCCTGCTTCCGATGGAACCCTGATGGTTCGGGGGTTACTCTCTGGCCTGATCCTTCCTTTGTTCCCAAGGTGCCCTCTGTGAGTCCTGTCGGGCCCTTACAACTCGCCCGCTTTGACTCTGACTCCGAGCATCTGTGCCCTGTCCGCTCGCTGGCAGAGTACGTGAGGGAGACTGCAGAAATGCGTAAGTCGGATCAACTGTTTGTGTGCTTCGCGGGACCCAGAGTGGGTCATGCACTATCCAAACAGCGTTTATCGCAATGGGTCGTTTGTGTTATAACGGAGGCTTACGCCAGATGTGGCCGGCCGCTGCCTGCAGGTGTGAGGTGTCATTCCACCAGGGGCGTCTCCACTTCCTGGGCTGCAATGACTGGCGTACCGCTGGAGACGATTTGTGCTGCTGCTTCATGGACGTCTTCAAACACCTTTACCCGTTTCTACAGGGTGAATGTGGCTACTCCGCATCCGTTGGACGGCGTCCTCCGTCAGCGCCGATCCTGAGCGAGGTGAGTGTCTCTGGGTCCGTGGATTCCTCGGGACCTTGTTGACATTAGTCATTCAGTGCTTGGTCAGAAGGGATGAAATAGAACGCAAGTTACGTATGTAACTATGGTTCTATGAATCCCGAATGACCGCCAGAGCGTTCAGTCCCTCGGAATCCTCTCGTTGTGCGAGAAGATTGTGGGACTGTGTTCCGGTGTCACGTGAATTTATAGACCCACGTGGGTCACCGGAGGTCACAGGTGACTGTGTTGTTATTAATTTCTCGACCTGGGCATGCTCAAGAATGATCATTCAGTGCTTGTAAGCACCGCCTCTGGCGGTCATTCGGGATTCATAGAACCATAGTTACATACGTAACTTGCGTTTTCACTTTTGTCGTTCAAGTGGATCAACTAGATCTAGTGATAAATTCATCATTTTTCATCAAATTAATCTCCACTTTGGGACTGGGTCAAAAAAGCAAAAACAAATCTGATCATAATCTATTTCAACCCATCATTTTTTAAATGGCGCCGGTGCCTATCTCTAGCAATCATCCAATAAGTTGATACCAATTCAATAGTATTTATTTCTTACTCATTTTAAATAATATGAACTCCAAAAAAGCTGGATAGAGAACTAAATGTAAAAATGAAAATAAATGATTGCACTTAAAATACAAATACTTGCTGCGGTTCCTGCTCCACATGGAATGAAAATGCTCACCCATTTGTGTGTAATTAAATACTGGAATTGCTGCAGAGGGTATTGTCATAAGTAGTGTTGTCATGATACAAAAATTTCAAAGGGTTAGATTTCAAAACTATGGTGGGTTAAAAAAACCAACCAATTTAGTGAACAACAAGATAAAATGAACAACATTCCTATATAAATCGAGCTATTTATAGTGCAAAAACAAAATGTACAAAAAAATAGTTTCGCATAAACAATTTTGCTTAAACTTTTTTTAAGTATCAGCACAGAAAAAAAAACGGTTGAAAAATTTACATAATTTAAAACTTCAAATAAAGTCTTAAAATAATAAAAAGCAAAGCAATCAATATGAAAATACAGTAATACAGTCAAACTTGTGCGTTCAGAAAACACATCCTCCAAAGATGTTGTTCTGGAGGCTGAATACACGCTCAGCTTCCACACTGAAGACTGCAATTAAGCGGCACCTCAGACAAAGTTTTAAAATCATTAAACATGTCTCCAATTTAAGTGATTAGAAGTCCAAGAGACTCTCGAGACGAACAGTTTCCTGACCCACAAACCAATGGAGGAAAGCAGCAGCAGGCACCAGTGTTTGGCACACGTCTGACCGGCCACAGTCGCACTCCAAAGCCTCAGTAACTTTTCAACATGCAGTCGGCTTCCAAGTAGCGAGACGCATTAACCACAGGATCTGGGAATATTTTCTTTAAATGACTTATTTACCTGGACTCTGTGCCTAAAGTTGAAAATATCTGCGCATTTTCACCAGGTGGTCAGAGTTGTGAACACTGACCTGTAAAAAATGTACAGAACAGGCTTCAGATTATTCCGCCGCTATTCTGAAACCCCCCCCAAAAACTGTCAAATACGGAAAATGTTCGGCTAATGCGACCACTCGTGTTCATTTTAAAACACATTGGAGTGTTTGAAACGCGGTAAAAGCTTTTCTACAGTGAAAATATTTTTTAAAAACCACAATACAGTCTTACTCACAGTATCAATGTACACCTATCGTCCCTACTGTATTGTAATACATTTCATATCACCAGATTCTTGCCAATACACATCCCTAGTTCCAAATGAAACCTCAGTTTCCCCCCCCCCCCACTTTTTGTACTTTCTTTTGCGTTCAAGTCAAGAAAAATCTGCTGAAGGTTTAGGGATTTATGCTTTAATAAGCAAATGGGAATAATCTGTCGCCCTTTTTAATTTTTTTTTGCATTGCAGAACGTTTTTGATGTATTGTTACTGAAATAGAATAGAATTCACTTTTAATTGTCCCACTAGGGGAAATTCGGTTGTAACAGCAGCTTCCAACGACAAAAGTATGCAGAGACAATATATGTGCAAAACATTTGCACAAAATGTGTAAAGCCTGTTAATTTAATTTCTGAAGAACTTGGTATCAACTGGTTTCACCGTCCTGCTGCAGCACAGTATATGTTCCCTTCCAGTGGTACTGGTTGTTTTTTTTAGACAAAATGATGGAGAACTCCACTCAGATATCACAACTTTACCAGAAATTAACAGCTAGGCGGTTAAATTCAGCCTGAAGGTTCGGTCAGTGCGAGAAAAATCAGCTACTGTGAATGAATTTCACCATATCTGAAAGCAGACTGGTGGAAATGACTCAAATGATAATTACATTAATGTCCATGTGCAGTATAAAATTGTCTAAATTATCGATAAAGGATTTCAGGAAGTACTATTAAGGGCTAAAATACCTATTTTATGTCTAATTCTGTTCAAACTCATCCAGCTAAACCCAAATCACTATACTGCTCTCAGATTAAATTTACCCCGGTATCATTAATTGTCTTTTGTGAATATTGACCCTAAAAACTCCTGCTTGCTGCATGTTTGAACTGTGTGACAGCTGAAGGAGCTACAGCCCCGAACTGGGCCTCCCAGATGTGGCAGAACCAGGCCCAAACAGACTTTGTTAAACCCAGAAGCTATCTGTAACAAACACATTCAAGCCGAAAGTCCCAGAGGAGTCTGGTAATAAGAGGTTTACAAACGGCGACCTGCAAGGATAAGACCGTAAAGCTAAGGGAGTAAAACATTAAAAAATAAGGATCTTCTGGGTGAAGTTCTGCAGCGAACGACGACAATCAAACAGAGCCGAGTCAGAAACGCGTCTAAACCTCAGCTGCGCTGCAGGAAACGCGGGGGAAAAAACGCATTTATTACAATATCCGGCGTCGTGTTTATGCTATGGCACGATTAATCCTCAGTCAATAAACCGAACATTTGCACAAATCCGCTTTTACCGGCGGGATTTGGTTAGCCAGCAATCGCTTCTTACCTCCCGTTAGCAGGGCATCAAGGCCTTCATACGTTTATAATCCATATAAGCAGGACTCGATGCGAAAAACTGGTCATTTCACCGCATCGTGTTGCAATCCTGTTTTAGATAAGCATAAAAAAGCTACATTCGTGCGATTAAAAATGCCCCAAAATCCTTAAAGCCGTCCCAATGTTTATATTGACTGTTAAGCAGCTGGCCTGCGGCCTCTTCTTCATGTGGAGGAGCTGTTGTGAAGAAGGTGCTGCCACCTGCTGACAGGTCACTGTACTGACCACCAAAGTTAGTTTATTTCACTATGCAGATTAACTACATCCACGTTGATGTTTTCAAGTATTTTCCGTTGTTTATGATGATTTTCTACCCATGAGTAATGAGAACAACATAATTTTATTTCTTAGAATGTAACGCCACTAATAACTAATAAAATGTATTTTACGAAAATTAGGGCTTTAAGGGTTTTATCAACATGCACATTTTTTATAACACACATTACCTTAATTTATTCGCCAAGACGAGTTTGGGAGAACTTTATATCAATTCGCAATCAGCATATGTCCATATAATGGGGGGCATTGGTGCAACCAAATTGCAGTCTCGAAATAAGGCATTATCTGCCAAACTCCTTCATTTTACCAATGTTTTGTTACTAATCTCTAGCAATATTTCTCTGTGAGTTCAGAGGGTCTCTGTGTGTTGTTGTTGTCATCCAGGGTGTTTTATATAGGCGTTACTTTGAATTTAAGCCTAATTTATACTTCTCAACAGCAAGACCCAGACGTGAGGGATACGATTTTTGAGGCCTTGTGTCGACAGATAACGACGCTGAATCAGTTCGTTTCGACATAGATGGAGAAGTATAAACCAGGCTTTACACCAACCGGCGATTTCAATGTCATTCGCTACCGTCCACAATTGCAGTTGTAGTCTGAGCAGGTTGGGGAAAGGGGGCCTGTGGAAGCTGACTTGGTAAGTTTGTTTGTGAAATTTGGAAACATGCAAGCATGAAAGATGTTGATATTTGCAGTAGCAAGTTCTGTCTTACCGACCACCGTCATTGAGCACAAAGTGAAAAGCCCTGCTTAGACAAAAGTTCTTTGTAGCAAGAAGGTGGAGGGTTCGAATCCTACTGTTACAAAATAGGTAATGGATGGATGATTTAAACATGGGAAATTAGGAGAAAAAAAACGTATTCATAGCATTTGTGTGAAATTGTAAAAAATAGAAATGTAACTAAAATCAGTGATCTTTTAAAGACGTTTAAAAACACTGATGGATTAAAATAAACTAAAATTTATAATTAAATGTAAGCAATAAAATTACTGACAAATATTTATTATAAACCTAATTTCAAAAATATGATACATAATAATAAATTAGAAATATAATATGTGCAAACAATGCAAAAAAAGAAAAAAAACAAGACCTAGAAAAAAAGAGAGATTGTTTAATATTATAATGTAATTCATTATATTTTTTTTTATAAAAATTTACTCAAACCTCAAACGTAGATATGAAAAATATATATTTAAAAATTAATTCGAATTCATACCACAAAACCTTCTAAACTGACTAAAATATGAACCTAATAAATTAGTTTCTCATGCACATTGAATATTTAATAATTATAATAACTATTAGGAGGGTATTTGTAGAGCTTGAACTTAAAAACTGTAATGGAAACCGATGTGGTTTCTAGACAAATGTGTAATTATATATATATATATATATATATATATATATATATATATATATATATATATATAATTTATTATTATTTATTTATTATTATAATAAAAACATATAATATACATTAATTATATAATTAATTTATTATTATAGCTGTGATATACATTTGAAGTATTTTTTTTTTAACAACGACAGTAGAGCAGTTTGAACTGCTTTTTTACAGTCTATGGTTTGAACACGAGAGCGAGTGTTTAGAAAAGAACGAGGAGCCCTTGAACGCATCGAGAGGAAGGTGGGTTTCTTCACTTTTCAGTGTTTTTGGGGAGGGGGCGCACATCGTTTCCTTTTTCTTTTTTTTCCATTTGCATCATGCTTCATCGGAGCAACAAACGGAGCTGCTTGGACATAAAGAGGAACATTAAAGTGACCATTCGTCTGCTGAAGGACCCGTCGGGAATCCAGACGCCTGCAGACCTGCGGAAATAAACGCAGAAAGTTAATTTGCGCTCATAGGAGCCAAAGTTTGACGTAATTTTCTCCGGGACACCAGGAAAAGAGAGGAGGGTTCGACATGGAAGTCTTTCCTGCAGCAAAATGAAGGATTTTTCCCCTTTTAACTTTGGAAGTTATCGGAGGACGGGGAAGTTGTGGGGAAAACCGATTTATTCTCCTGATCTCTTAAAGTTTTCCAGATGTCTCTTCTGATGCAAGCAGCGGCTGGTTTGTGAAACGCTGACGCCCCGCAGTTCTTCTGGATCTCCAGCAGCATCATCGCTGGTTTTACATCAATGGATTTTAGATGAAAAAAAAACAACAAACAAAAACATAACAAAACCCGACAACAACAGGCTTCCTGTCTGGGGAAGAGCTGGATTGTTTAAACATTCCCGGTGAAGCCACATACTGTCTGGGTAGATGGAGACAAAATAACGCCGCTGTTATGAAAATGTTATTTGGTTGAAGACTGCGGAAGCTGACAAGAAAAGCCCAATGAGTGGCACACAGCCAGAACTCACTGACAGGTAGGAGAAAGCGGCTCTTTATGCATTTAACAAACTGAAATTCATATTTTTCCACGTTTTTTCTTTGTTTATTGGCAACACTGAAACGTGTTTGACCTCCTAGAAAAGGGAAAAAAAGTGACTTTTTTACATCTTTTATAATAATACACAGAGCCAGCCCAAGGCACAAGCAAACTAGCCTTTTCGAGTTTTTTTATTGCACTTTAAGACGTAACAACAGGCATACATAGGGCTTTGACTTTTGCCTAAAAATCATATTCAGAGTTAGCTTGTTTATTAATATAAAAAAAGAATATATTTGAGAATTTATTAATTATATTTTAACCATTAAATGTTTTCTGTAAGACCGAAACTTCTATATGTTATGTCCACCAGAGGGCAGTGTGGCAGTCAATGTTAACAAACTACGTGCACGAAAGGCTGACTGCATCCGAATGCCTCTACTACGCTTGCTACGTAGCAGGCAAAAAGGAGTAAGTGAGCGATGTAGTAGATCCGAATCTCCAGTATGGATTGTAGGAATAAAGTTCCTGGATGTGTAGTACCGCCACAGTAAGCAGCCGGTGGACGCGACGCTATCCCACAATGCAGGGGAAGCCCCAAAATTGTAGAAGAAGAGTGACTTCGGCACCTGAGGAACAGTCACACCATTCACACCGCTGCAATTTTGTTGTATAAATGTAAAAGTTTAGCGATACTACTGATTACTTTAATTGTTTTTTGACAACTGATTAAACATTTAATTTGATAAGTCGTTTAACGGGACCACGGGCGATCTTACGTAACGTAAAAATCCGGCAAAATGGTGACACAATACGTCCGATTTCGTGCCTACACCATCGCTCGGAATCTGAATTGAAAAAAAAAAAACGTTTACAAGCAAACACACTTACCAAAAAGTAATTCCCATGCAGGTTCGAATATTAAGACATCCCTAAAATTCTTTCGTGTGTCTTTCATTTTTAAAACATTCGAATTATATTCGAATAACAGAAGTTCGGCGTCAAAGCCCTACTACATACATAGCCTACATAGTAGGGGTGGGCGGTATGGAAACATTTTCATATCACGGTATTTTGAAAAATCATAACGATATTACGGTATTTAACGATATTTTTTTGCCATACAAGACCGTTCATATCCACATTATCTTATGGACTGCATCATATTGTTTTTCTCCAGACACAGGTGAATGATTTAAAAAAAATTTAAATGATTATGATTCTAGTAGACATTCTTGATGTTCTAAGGCTGAATGTATAATTTTTTTTAAACCTCACGTTGGCACAAGCAACAAATTGCATCTTCTAATTGCTTTGCATGTAGTACTGAAGAATTCCGCTAGGGGGCAGAGTATAGACTCAGATCAGATTTTGCCAAAGAAGAAGTAAAATAAACATGCCGACTGTACGTGGTTATTAGGTGGTTAATATTCAGATAACAACAGAAAAAAAGACGCAGAAGTATCGTAGATGGTATGTAAAACATATTTACCGCTATTTTTGATTTCTTTCCTACTGGTTTTGCCGCCATTGACCGCGTTTACCTACAGACGGTAAATAGTGCTGAACACTTCCCTCTACTGGTTAGCGTTTGTAAAAGGTATGCCTTGCGGTTCTCGTTTAACATTTTAAAGCTTATAAACTTTTTAAACTATAGACGAGGCTCCTGTTTTTTGGAATTAGTTTATCAGAATTGTGTCAGCAGCTGCACTTGGTTAAAAACGTTATTTTCTACACTGTGGTGAAGAGCGTGTAGCAGTGAAATCCGTCCTGCCTGAAACACTTCCACTCATTAAACGTTCCGGAATTTGTCCGAGGTATTCACCGGTATAGAGGTATATTAAAAATTCATATCATAACGAAAATAAACACCGGTTTTCGGTATGAACCGGTATACCGCCCAGGCCTGCTACGTAGGTATGGCAATGTAATCACATTAAAGTAACAGAATTGGCAACATAAATAACATATAAAGGCGTTTGGAAAAATTAAAAAATACATTAAAAAAAGAAAAGTCATAAATAAAAATAAATAAAAATAAAATTTCCTAATTAGGAATCTAGAAACGGAAACCAACTTCAGCCTCCTCGGTGAACCGTAATCCAAAGCCGATTGTTGCCATTAAAGTCAATAAATGCAACGTTTCCACTGGATGCATCTCAGAAGCATTTTGTCGTAACCAGTGTTGCCACAGTTACTTTGAAATAGTAATCTGATTACTGACTACAGATCACTCCTTCCAAAAGTAACTCAGTTACCTTACTGATTATTTTAAAAGTAGCTACGTTAGATTACAAATTACTTTATTAGTTACTTTCAGCAGCTGCCAGTGACACTCCCCACTGCTTCAACATAGGGACAATACTCACTTAATTGGAATTGCATTTTTATCAATAAGGATATATACTTGCTTTTTAACCTCACGTATCGTCGACACCAGCAACAAACTGCGTCTTGGGGACGTACTTGCTTGTTCGCTACATGTACTACAGGAGAGCTCCACTAGGGGTCAGAGTGGGCCCACAGAGTACAGGGCCAAAACAAACATGGCGACCATAAAGGAGTTAATCAGCTGTTGCGGATTATGACAGAAAAAGACGGCAGCAGTGTTGCTGAAGGTATGTAGGACCATATTCAGCGCTTTTGTCGCTTGTTTTTGTACCACATATATCTTTTTGCTCAAGAAAGTTACAAAAATAGTAACGCACATTCGCTTCAACAAGTAGCTTTAATCTGATTACCTGTATGGAAATAGTAACGCGTTACTGAAAAACTAAAAAAGTAATATAAGGAGGAATGCGCTACTAAGTAACGCGTTACCGGCATCACTGGTCGTAGACCTCTCCTAAATTTACTCAGCAGTTTTATTTTTTTACATGCTACTAAAGTGTGTCAAGCTCGGCATTTGAGTTTGAACCATTTTCAAAATAATTGACATGTTCCGATTTTTGATTGCTACCTGTGACACCAGGGTTCAAGTCAGTCAGTCCCTTTAAATGGAAAGTTATGTTTTTTTTGTTTAGTTTTTCTTACTTTGATCTTATTTTTAGCATGCATTACGTGCAGTTATTCTCCCCGACAAGTTTGGTGCCACTTGGAGTCCTTTCAGAGAAGTTTATATGCATTATCGATCAGCGTATCTCCATATACAAGTGACCTTGGCCCAGGGGTTAGGAGTTTGCACAAATGACCAAGTGGACTAAATTCAGCTTTCACAGGCTTCCTTTCAGCAACCTATCCAGACTACAGCTGCAATTGCTGACGGCTGTGACGTTATTGATAGGGATGCACCAATCCGCTTTTTTTGTTTCCGATACCTACACAGATATCTGAGGTGTTTAATCTGCCGATACCGATCCAAACAGTGCTGAATGACATAAACTGTGTGCACTAGGGATGTAACAATAACACTTTTTTCAAACTGATATGATACCAATACTTGGATCTGAGTGTTTTCTGAAACAGAACACCAACGCAGATACTTCTACCACACCGAAAAATGCTATAAATTGGAAGACATGTTTTATTTTATTCTCTGCTAGTAAAATTTCAAGTGGAAAAAAATGTTTTCCACTTTTTGAGTATCATTTCTTGGTAAGGCTGGGGAACATGAGCTAAAATTAATATCATGGTATATTGAGCATTTCACCTCGATTACGGCAAATGGACGATAACAATGACCACATCACTAGAAATCACCTGTTACTATAAGTTGGAATCGGTTACAGAATCGGTTAAAAAACACCAGATGACAACAACAAAGCCACTCCGAGACGCTCTGAACTCACGAAGGAATAGTCCTACTGATTCACAACAAAACACTGGTTAAATTAAGGAGTTTTGTGGATGATAATGCTTCATTCGAAGGCTGAACTGATCGCGATTCTATATAGACGATCCCCAGAAGGAATTCAAGTGGCACCAAACTTGTGTGGGTGAATAAATCAACGTAACGTATGCTAAAAATAAGGTCAAGGTAAAAAAACAAACATACTTCTTATCCTTTAAGTTGTGCAATTCCAAATTTCCTGTGATTGCGTGATCTCCCGGGACCGTCTTGGTGGAATGCTTGGCGATTGGCAAAACGCTCCTGGTACAAAAAGGACACTCTGCTGATTTCGCGAGTAAAACATGTCTACTACATGACGTGCTTCTTACCCGTCAGGCTGAAAGCAGTGGTTAAGTCTAGTTTATACTTCTCCGTATACGACGAAACGGATTGATGCAGCGCCATTATCTGTCGACACAAGGGCTCTCTGTCACCTACGTAAGGATGGGCGGAGCCCAATTTTCTTACATCCGTCTCCATTAATGGAGAGCGCAAGCCTGTGATTGGTCAGCTCAACAACCCAAGAGGTCGTTTAACCAGAACAGGGCACTATGGTCGCTATAATCAGTAGTTAATTCAGCGTTTGGGCACTACATGCTTTATACTGAAAGGACACTTTATCTAATCTGGTCTTTTGGAAGATTATGAGCACAAAGGAGGTGTAGAGTAACAACAAAAGAGACTGCTGTATTTGTTGAGGGCTGGGCCGTATGGCAAAAATTTTAATATCATGGTATTTTCAAAAAAATATATCGGTATTATGATATTTTTTCCATACAAGACCGTTCATATCCACATTATTTTATAAGGAATAATGATATAAAATGTGCTTTAAATAAGCCCATTTTGCTGTCTTATGGACTGCATCATGATGTTTTTTTTCAGCCAAAGGTGAATGATATGAAAATAATTAAAATGATTATGATTCTAGTTGACATTCTTGATGTTCTAATTGCTGAAAGTATACCTGTTTTTTAACCTCACGTCGATGCAAACAGTAAATTACATCTTGTACTGGCTTTGCATGTAGTACTGAAGAATCCCGCTAGGGGGCAGAGTACAGACTCAGACCGGATTTTGCCAAAGCAGAAGTAAAATAAACAAGGCGACTTAGAGACTTTCCCAGGCCTCTAGAATTGTAATATTTGTTTATTAATGATGAGAACATTACATTCGATTTGACTGTTGTCGGTAGGGATGCACCAATAGGAAAATGTGTGCTAATGTCAAAAATTAACTCTGGAACATGAGAGAGATGAAAATATGTTATAATGTTTTATAAGAATGTAATATTACAGCAGTGTATGAAATGGATGGCAGTTTTTACGCCAGGATACTGATAGTCATTGTCAGAATAACATGGAAGGTCTGTTTGTACCTCAACAATGAAATGTTTCATGTGTCTAACTGGTTGATCATAATTTCGCCTTTGACCAGAACAAATTATGTATAATATCATTGTAGAGCATGCTACACATCAGAGCCGCACAACAGTTGTCTCCCATACTTCTGAAGCTCCATGAGTGGTTCCCATCTAGTTTTTACTCGACATATTTTAATATTATACAACCTGAAAAGTCCAACAAAGTTTTCTAAGCTAATATAAAAATATATATAATAAAAAAATAATTTCCATCCATTATCTATCCAGAAGTCAGTGGGCGAGAGGCGGGGATGCTTTGTCGTAATTTAGTCCCAGGTTTAAATCGTCTCCTGTAATTCCTTGCTGCTACTTCTTACTTTTCTTTTGCAATTGATATGATTATTGAGTTCACCAGTAATAGTCGGCATCATTATTGATTAATTTTAATCACTTTGCACACGAATTGCTAATAGTTCCTATTGGCTTACAGTGATTTATGCTAAGCTAAAGCAAACGGACAACTGCCAGATCAGGGGAATTACTGGGGTGGTTACAAAATGCTTTTTTCTCACTTATCTAAATCTGGGGAATACGTCAAGAGACATTTCTTTTACTTAGCAGATAGCTCTAAAACAGTGGTTCCCAAACTTTCCCCACAAAATAAACATTTAAGAGGCCCGTGACCCCAACTCTTGATGGAACAAACAAGCATTTTTTTCTGAGTCACTTAAAAAGTGGTACAATGACAACAAAACCAACATCAAACACCAATATATTTAGCAATATATGTTGTTTTTATCAAGTATTTTTTTCCTATGCTTTATTCCATTTATAGAATGCAGATGCTTGCTCATAGACATTTCTGGTATTGACATTATTTCTCAAGAGAATCTCAAGACATGTTGTGACCCCAAGTGTGACCCCCACTGCTCTAAAAAGCTAAACTACATCCATGAATTCATGCATTCATATTTGCTCTCTTATTCAACATTGATTTTCTCTCTTGTTTATAAACTGTTTATCCTATATACGGATAAAATATAAATGCAAATATTTAGCAAAACAAAGTCGAATTAATGTGTGCACGATTCTAAATTATAAACATTAAAAGGCTAAAAGAAAATGAAAAAATAGGAACGATCATTTGTATTTCCGCAATTCTATAAACATTTTTTTTCTTTTATCAGACCAAAAAGTTTATGAAGTGAATGAAAATATGACTTAGATTTTAGACAATATAAAAAAAGGTGGGGCCCAGTTGGCTGCAGATTTCCGCCAAATGTTTCCCGACACAAGCGGCACGATTCCAGAATCACAGATTAATAAAGTCGATCATTGGTCAAGTTTGCTTGCAACAAACTGAAATGTTGCCTGTTCGAAAGTTAAAATGTTACTTTAACAAAATTAATCTTTAAACTTGTGGGTCAGATTCCATCCTGCAGGAACCACATGTGGTTGTTTTTTTATATATATATATATTATTTTTAGTGTCAGTAATCAGGAGTGTTCTTGGATGCAGAATATCATGTGGCGTCTCTGGAAAGACAGAGGAAAAAGTCATTTGATTTCTTAGATTCAGCTGGGAGGAAGATCAGGCTGTTGTCCGCTTGGCTGCTCTTTACAACAATGGACCTCTTTTGATTCTTGTCACAAAATTTCACATAAAGATCCTGTATGGTTTCAGGCTGATCCGACTGTGGGGCAGAACCCTGCTCAAGGCAGAGGGAGGAAGGGCACGTTTTTGCTCCGTTTGGGTCTGACTGGAAAAATTTACAGGGGTGTGAAAAAGTACTTGCCCCCTTTTTGATTCCTTATGTTTGTTTTTTGTGTTTTTTTTTTTCATATTTGTCAAACTTCAATGCCTCAGATCATCGAATATATTTAAAGATTATTCAAAGACAATGCAAGTAATCGGAAAATGCGATATTTACATGAAGTTTGTTAATTAATTAGGGCGAAAAACAAACAAACCTAAACCTACATGGCCCTGTGTGACAAGCTGACCACCCTTACGCCTAGTTTATACTACTCAGTTTTGACGTAGACGCATAGACGCAGCGCCATTATCCATTGATGCAAGTGCTCTCCGTCACCTATGCAAGGACGGATGGAGTAGAGCCCCATTTTCTAACTATCTGTCAACTTAGACCGTTTGCCTGATTGGTCAGTTCAGCAACGGCTATAGATCGTTACACCAGAACGGGGCTCTATAGTCGGCGTAATCATGCTTCATTTTGACAGGATAATTTATCTAATCTGTTCTTTTGGTGATTTTGAACACAATGAGGTATTAAGAAACAACATAAAAGGCTGCTGTGTTTGTTTCCAAGCGTTTTTAGAGTATTCTATGAGCTGCACCTCTAATAAAATGCTTTACAGCTCAATCAAAACTGACTTTCTGTCGGCCATTGCTCCTTGAGGGGGGAATACGTTCACAAGCTGAAAAAAATAAACTCTAGTTAACCAGAAACGACAGTGAAATGGCAACAACAAGATTCAAAACACAAAGAGGGAAACATTTCAAGCCTTTATTTCTTCTATTCTTTTTTATTATGGCTCACAGTTAAAGAAATAGATATAGAAAGTTTGGTGGAAGGACGAAGTGTGGTAGAAAGTGGTGCACGGGCACCTTGGGAAGATTGTGAAGGTAAATCCATTCAAGAATTTTTTTGATATACTGCAACAAGCCAAGCTGCTTATGATACAGAAGTTGGTGTCTGTTTCTGGGTGTGGCCGATTTAAAGGTTTTCATTGAATGACTGCATTTAAACGTTCATTTAACATAACTATAAAGTACTTTTAATGATTAACATTCTTTCCTTAAAGCAGTGGTGGCTGGCCAATAGAGGGCGCTAAGGCACCGCCCCACCACTCACAACCTTGAATAAAATATAGAAAATAATTTTTGTAAAACATAAAAATATTTCGAAATGTATGTGTTTTCTTTCATATGTGTAAGTTAATTATGTTATTGTTTATGGTGAGTTGAGTTGTGGTTGTTACACTCATCTGCGTTGTCTGTTTGAGGACGTATTTCCGCCTTGGGGCGCTCCCATAGACTCTCGTTATAAGTTGTACATGCGCAGTAGCTCCTCTTCAATACAACAGATCGGACGATTTGGAGAGCAGGGGAGGTTTGGGGCTGAAATCAAACCAACGTCACAGACGTCTGTCGTACAGCGCGGCTGATAGACAAATCTAATCACGGGAGTTGAAGACGAACGAAAAGAGTCGAAAATGGAGAAAGAGAAAAAGAACAATTCAGTTATATCCCTAAAAACAATACAATATGAGAGAAAAACAGAGCAGGAGAAGCTTGATGTAAAATAACTCCAATCTGATCATTCAAAAATCAAACAATTCAGCTGCAAAAGGAGAGTAGAAAGCACCGTATTCATATTGAATTATGCATGTTGGGTCACTGTATAGCTTGAGTACATTTGATAATAAGGTACCAGTGCGTTACAAATGCGGATTATTCAGTTAAAGTGATGTTTTCGTACTTAAATTAGTGCTAATCATTAGCAGAAGTAGCCCCTACTTCACAATAAGAGCATGTATTCCTAATGTTTAGATGATTAATTGGAGAATTTTTTACATTTTGGAAAATAATGCAATAATCAAAGGAATATAAAACTACGATCAGCTATCTTAAGCAGGACTCCCGTCTCCCAGCTCGCTACGAATCTCTTACTTAGACACACAGGAAACGTACCCAGGTCGCGTTGCGTTGCTAACATCTTTGGCTGTTAAAATCTCCCCTCGGTTCTGGTCCCGGTCCTCAGAAGCGAAAAAACGCTTTAAAAAACACAACAGGGGTTGGATAGACCTGCTGGCTTCAGCTCTCAGTGACTGAGCTGCAGTGTTGGAGCCCATCAACACTGGTGAGTAGCTAGTTAGCTTTAGCTTTAGCCTACAGCTGAAGAGCTGAAGTGAATTTATATAAGCTTTATTAACAACCTAAACTAAGGGTTTCAGCCATTAATATTATAAAGTGTCATAAAATGTTAAAAATATTAAAAAGCATAAAAAAAGCTTTTAATTTAAATTACTAACATGATATATATATATATATATATATATATATATATATATATATATATATATATAATATTACTTTTCTTTGTATTTACTGATGTTACTCAGGTCTCATTTTTCTGTCCTACAAACATATGATAAAAAGAAGTGTGTGAAAATTTTATTAATTTAATTCTTAGTTAAAATTAGTTCATTGAAGAATAACAAAATGACTGGGGAGGCACTTAAAATGTTTTTTTTACATTATGTGATTTTTATCGATATCGATCAATATGACTATTTTTTTTTTTTTATCGATAAGCTCTTTTTCTATATCGTCCAGCCCTAGTACAACCTGCAGAGACACCTGGACTTCCTAGTTTTTTCTGGAAAGCTGTAATGTAATTAATGCTCGAAGCAAAATAAATGCCACGCATCAGTCCGCTGTGCTGTGTGTCCATTCAGGGACACATCAGGGAGGTAAGAAGGGCGAGAGAGTCGGTGTGAGTCTATAAGTACCAGGCCCCCTCATTCAAAGGCAGCCAGACATGCTCAGCGGATCTTTGTTTTTTAAAGAAGCCCCCCCCCGCTCCTCATGACAGGAAGTGGTGACATCACAGCTGAAAAATGTCCATAAGGGTCATCAGATCTGCTGCCTTCCTGAATAACCCAGCTACTAATACTGAGAGAATACACTGGTTTTCAGATGATCTTACAGTGCATCCGCTCTGCCTTGTTAATGATAATGAGTGTTAATGATTTACAGCTTCTCTATGATGTCATAGTAGAGTTCACAAACGTATGTTGAATTTAGATGGAGGTGGTGGTACCCAAATCATGTCAGATGGTGGACACAATTAGAACACAGTCAGTTCGGGAAGCTCTATTAATCAACAAGATTTATTTATAACCGGCTCTGAATCACCAGGACTTCGTGGGATTCATGGGGATTGACTCAAGAATGGAAATGAAGTAAACTAATTTTATTCCCCTTGAATACCTAAGAGAGAACTGATCGATTATTCGTCACCGTAAAAACAGAACATATGGCGGAGAAGAACGCCTTTCAAAACACGACCACGTCCACCAGGTCCGCAGAGATTCACAGCTCAGAAGGAAGAATCCGTTGACAGGACAACCGTTGGTCATGTACTCCGAAAATCAGACCTTCAGGGAGGAGGAATAGCATCAAGAAAGCAACTGGTGAATGCAAGCCAATGATAGAAGTCATGTTTTGAAGTCTGCATCATTCCTACTGGGGTAAACATGCAGAGGAAGGTGCTGTTATCAGATGACACAAAAAATGAACTATTTTGCTGCCTCACAAATCTCTGTGCGACAGAAAACTAATGGGAAGTTCAGACCGCCGTTTGCTGCCAGGCAGCAAAGATTACATGCAAAGTCTATGGTACCTACGCAGCATGCGGCCGTCAAGCTGCGCCAGGCTGTCGCCGCTGATGTGCTGACGTGACGCGCCTATGCAGAGTACAAATGGGCAAGCAGCTGGGTTTGTATTTTAAAAGCAGCAACTTTCGTCCATTTGAGCTGTTTGACGCCTGGACACTTTGCCCAGTCTGAACGTGCCATAACACTGCAGATGTCTCTGAACACACTATCCCTATGGTAAAACACAGTGATGGCAGCCTCATGCTCTGGGTGTGTGTGTTGGGGGATATTTTGTTCCTGCCAGTGTTCCCAAAGAGGTGACAAAAAAATTAAATCATGCGTCATCCTTATGGGGAGTCCCCTTCTGGTCGGCCCGTGGGTCCCCAACTGAAAAAATAATGAATGGAAGTCAATGAAGCGATAAAAGTTATTTAATGGTCCCGTTTGTCTTAGACCTGAATCACACATATGTTGTACTTCTATTTAAATGATAACTAATAATGTACATTTCGATTGTGTTTGTCCAGTGATTTCGGAAATATTTGATTGTAAAAATTAAAATGCCTACAAATCAGAAGGCAGAAGTCGCATATATGACGACATTTGGCTAACAGGAGCTAGCACTAGCTATAGCATGTAAAACACTCACCTAGAGCTTGTAGAGCTTCTCCTCCATGCTGGCTCTCACTTCACCGACTGCCTTACCCCCGACATAGCTGCTACTTTCCACATGGTCAGATTTATAGAGGTTTTCTCCGTGTTTAATGCTTCTTTCTTCATCCTGGAGGCTACGCCCTCGCTCTCCTTCTTCTTCTGCAGTTGTAGTCCACCAAACGTTTTCACACAAAATCTAAAGTAACTTTTGCCTCCGGTCGAAATTCTGCGTTTTCCCTGCATCAAAATTAGTTTTTAAAATTCACGGACGTCATATTTTTGATCCACGGCGCATTTCAAACTGGATCAGAAAATAACTTATTGCTCCTTTGACTCTCATTCTTTTTTTTTTTTGGCAGTCGGGGACCCATAGACCGGAAGTAGAAGGGCGTGGCTTAGGCTTCCCATTACAAAGTCATATGCTAACAGTAGTTAGGTAGCTCCTCACATGTCAGATTTCAATTAGCCGGTAAATATTGTTGAGTTTCACCATGACCCGTTCTTGATTTATCTTAAAGGCACAGTGTGTAATTTTTGGCCAGTAGGGGGCAGTGCATACCTAAATTATCACAAGCATGCGGTATCTGTGTCTTTGAGTAAGAAACTCAACAACAGAGGTCCAACTAGTGCTGTTTTCAAACGCTCAATTCCCTGAGAATAATCTATTTGCAGCAACATGACGAGCACATCAGTCTCTCTTTCATCGCTTGGAACTAGCGAAGAGGTAAAAATGTATTTATGGCGAAACTTTTTTGCATTTTGAGGGGAAATCAATGTTTTAATAGCGGGCGTGTTCCGTGCGCTTTGTCCGTCCGGGCTCTTGTAGAAGTAAAGACGTCATCTATTATGACTTTCCCCTGAAAAGAGGACCCGCGCCTATGTATTTTAAAACTGATTTTTAAAGTCATATTTTACAATATCGCCAATATTTTGCAATTAATGTGCTTTACGTAATTATTATTACATAATATTTTAATGGCTATTTTCAAAAATGTACTGCCAAAAGTACAAACTGTCTCACAGTGCAGCCCCTTCAAAGCTCCCCACCTAGTGTTGGGACCGGGGGCTGATTAAGGACTGAAGAAGATCAGAGGCTTAGCCCAGATGATGACTGATGTGCAAAAAAAAAACGTTTTTTTGCTTTGATTGACGCTGAATTCAATAATGAATGACGCGGCATCTCAGTTTTTGAATTCTGGCAACCTTCGAATTAGATGAAAGACAATGGACTACACCTACTGTGCTTTAATGAAGCAAAGCAACAAAACAGCATTCGATCAGCATTATTAACTACTATTAACAATATCATAGTAAGCTAATTGAAGTCAGCTTAGATCACTGGTCAAGGGAATATAGCTCAGATCCATTAAGAGCCGATAATATAAAGCAAATAGGCTACTAAGCTCTTTTTGTGTTAATACATGAACATGGCCTCTGCTATTTGTCCTGCTCAGTTTTTTTAATACACTGATTTAATCTGTTTTTCTTTGCTTTGTGTGCAAGAATACATACATAAATACAAATTGTTTAGAACCTTCACATCCCTGACCATTTGATGCAGATACACAGATATTTTCAACTTTACACGGAGTACTACATCAATAAAAAAAATTTCCAGTGACAGCATCTGAGGGTAATCCCCAACTTGAACAAGGTACTTAATGTATCCCTGTCTCGGAGCTGACAGTAGGCCTTGGGGCACATCTGTGGTTTGAGCGGCTGATCATTGACACATTCCAAAGAGCCCGGGGTAGTGCCAACCACCGGATCAGAAATGACTCAGGGAATGGCTGCTTCAGTGAGTCTTTACCGCTTCTGTTCACTTTGATTTGAGAAATGTTCCCTGATTTCAAAACAGTGGCTCAAGTGGGGCTTTAATCCCTTTCTCATGGCAGCAAACATAGATTGTAAAAAAGAATAGACAGGGCCTCCTCACTCCTCCCCGTTTACCAGAATGACTTTCATGGGGGAATTCATGGCGGATTCACAGACTCCTCCTCTCCAGCTCTGACGAAGTATGTTCCTAAAAAGGGCATAGGGGCGGGATCTTCACTGTAGACTCTGCCCTCGCGGGGCGTGTATGGGCGTGTAGTTCGGTCGTAATCGCGCCCATTCTGCTACCGCGTCTTTAGCTCTGATGCTAAACTTGGCTAGCTAAGCTAAAGGCTATTAGCCCCATGCCTGACTGCTGCCGTATCTGCGCTCCTCCGACGGTTTTCCTATTTCTCAAACCTCAAAAGGTAAGAACTAGTAACTTGAAATAATTATTAAAATGTAGTCATACTATCATTAAAGTCCAACGAAAGAGCCTGTCAATCAAAATCCGGCCCCCTCATTAATTATGCAAGATTTCTAAAAATAATTTTACGAAAACCAGCCTGGTGCCTATTTTTTTTGACAAGCCCAGCATTATCTGAGGAAGAATATGTAGCCATAGAAAGTTTTAAAAAATGGGCACCAGGCATTAAAGTTGTTTTTAACGTGTCTAAAGTCCAATGCTTTTCAATGGGGGCCTAGCGGCCAAATGTAGGTACTACAGCAATGGAGGAGCAATGGCGGCCTCCATGGTATGCGGTCACAAAGCAGAGCAGCCAGCGGCCATTGGCTGCAAAGCACAGATTCAGCATTCAGAACAACAAACCAGCCCCCAGGCAAAAGTCCAAAGCCTGATACCATCCTCTGCAGCAATCCCAAGATTTGATGACGAAAAGTTGGGTCAGCATTTCACATTTTATTTGATTCAGTGGTTTTTGTCATTGCAGAGAAAAAAAACTAAAGACATTTTATATAAAAATAAAAATATAATAAATGGTAACTGTAAAATATGAAAAGATACCATAGACAATAAACTTTAGTAATTTAAAACTAAACAGTAAAAAAGTGTTATGACTGGATTCTCTGAGCCCCATTGGCCAAACCGATGAAAAAGTGCAATAAAGGCAAATATGTATTTATATTTTATAGCCTACTCTCAGTGTTTAGACTAGCTTTATTCACTTACTGTCACTCGGCTTTACTATTTTTCAGTTGTTTCTCAGGTTTCCAGAGAACATCTTATATTTACTTATTTTTCCATTATTATTAATATCTAAGTATTTTCATATTCTTCTTGCTACCATTCATTTTCTGCACCAAAACTTAAAGTAAATTGAGGTTTAACAAGCCAGCACTTTTAAAATAAGATTAACAGACCTAAATCACGATCCGTTTCATCACAGCTTCTGTTGTCAATCTGTACTTTTTGTCTAAAAACGTTCCCGATGTCCAACTCAGCAAGTCTTCTTCTGCTGGTGTTTTATTAACAGCAGTATTCACAGCAAGCTGAGCAGAAGCTGCCAAATCGTTTTTTCTTCAGGGGCTTCATGCAGAGAGGCTCTACAAAGGCTACCTTATGTTGCTGCTGCCCCTCTGGTGAACTCTGGTACTGCAGCTTATTTCGGCGAGGCAATTTTTTTCTCTTTCAAAAGTAAAATCAGGATTCGGGGCTTCTCAGAAAACAACCGGGTCTCAAGCCCAAGTAGCCGCCCTCTAACTCCGCCCCTTTTTGGGACTTAAGCCTGGCTTTAGCTTCTCCGGAGTAGAGGCCCAAATTTTGACCATCCATCTACGTCAACGGAGAGTGTTTGCATCGTATTGGTCAGTTTCAGTAACAGCCAGAGATCGCATCACCAGAACGGGGCTCTATAGTCGCTGTAATCAGTAGTTAATGCAGCGTTTGGCCAATATATGCTTTATATTGAAAGAATAATTAATCTAATCTGTTCTTTTGCCGATTTTAAACACCAGGAGGTGGAGAGAAACAACAAAAAAGGCTGCTGTGTTTGTTTCCATGTGTTTCTAGAGTATTCAATGAGCTTCACTTCTAGTGAAAAGCTTTACAGCTTAATCAAAACGTACTTTCTGTCGTTCATTGCTCCTTAAGGAAGAAATGCGTTCACAAGCCTAGAAAAAAGCTGAAACGGCGCTGTGTGATAGTAGGCAGAGACGCCATGAAAACTTAGCGCCCCCTGCTGTCCTGGTCGAGCGACGCTGAAAAAACAATAGAGAGTGGAGAGAAAAAAAAGAATTACTATAAATGAAAAACGTCTCAGTCAATATGTCTGCGTCTCAGTGCAAATTCACGGTCGTAGAAGCATAAACTAGGTTTAATGCGTTACAGTAACAATGTAATTATAGCGGTTACGAGTAACTAGTTAGTTCAAAAATCAGGAACGCGTTTATCATTACTGGGATTTAAATGGGGTTGTTATTTGTTAGTTTGCGTGCCTATACCCCGTGTGGTAGGGGGGGCGCCAGAGCACCACCCCCGCCCCCACCCCCTTGTGCCTCCCGGTAGCCGAGGCTTTTATTAATACTTTAACGGTGATTAAGCCTCCAGTCACTAGGTGGCAGCAGTGCTCAAGCTTATCAACAGGCCTGTTCAGCCCAGCAGAAGAAGTCCACACAGAGAGGTGAGGGTGCTGTAAACCACGGTGTGGGAAAGGGAGATCGAATCGCCAAATTTAACCGCAAAAAATGGGTTACACAATTAAAAGATGGTCCTGTAGTGATCCGGCGGCTCCCGCTTTTGTAAGGTAACAAATATTCACAGTTTAAAAAAGCTTTAAATGTTACAGTTTAGTTTAAAAATGCACATCCCAGTGAATCATTTGATGTTTTTTCTGTTCTGAGCATAACACAGATTTAGCAGTCTGGATTAAATTTTACCCACTGAGTTAATAAACTGAACTTGGAAATAGTGTTAAGACCTAAAACAATAAAATAAGATGTGACCATTTGTAGTAGTTTCATCTTATTTCATCTTTTTTTCATAATTAGTATATATTGTATGCAGTGTGCTGGTGCTAGTGGTTTGTATCAATAAGTAATTGAATATTTTCAGATATCAATCTGGCGGTGTGGTTAGGGGTCGGGGGGCATGAAAAAAATTCTGTTCTCTAGGGGGGGCATGGCTGAAAATAATTGAGAAGCACTGAACTAGTGGAAACGACTGAATCAGAGTTCTGTCATTTTTACCCGGTTGCTTAGCAACATGGATGCGGCGGGCTGCGGCTGTCTAAAAGTTTTACATTGTTTTCTATGCTGTCAAAATGATTCTAGTGTTACTGTGCCACTACATCACACACATTAAAGCAATTGCAACAATCACTATCCAGCCGCAGCCCGCAGACTCCACCTCTCCAGTCTCCATCCTCCGTAACCACCACCAAAGCGTTATGGCAGGAATCATTAAGACGCTGGCTTGGTTGTACGTCCGTCTTCATGTACAAAAAAATTGCCGTGTTTGTTTATTAGCATACAGCCGACTTTGTCGCTGTGTCTACGTACTGATACGCTTTTTCAGGTTGTCCATGGCGTTCCCGTCTACCGCCACGGACACGACAAAGTACGAAAATATGTTGCTTGTTGGCCGTTTCGTCATGTTATCCTCCCAGTTTGATATGGTAGCTGGGTGAGGAATTGAAAACGCACCATCTTTTATGAGGAATAGATGAGAATGTTCCCATTTTAAAGCCATCTATATCAAATATAAATGAATGCTGATCTTACTGCTTAGCAGAAATAGACAGAGTTTGGAAGTAAACCGGAAATGCCCGTGAAACATGTCTATAAAGCCTATTTAGCTAGGCTAATGCTAAACAAAGCTTACCTCAAGCTCTTATTTCTTACACTTGTTTGTAGAAAAACTAAGGTTCAATTACACAGTTAGAAAAACAAAAAAAAGCAAAAACCATCTTGCAAACGAAAAAAGTTTAAAAAATATTAACTTGTATGTCAATTCTGCTCTGTTTTCTTAATGAATGTTCTTGATTTTGGCTCTCCTGGAGCTATGTCCTTCCCTGTTATCTTCCCAGAGGAATGGTCTGGTATTTTTGGCATCCGAGGCAGAAAACAAGCAAAGAGAGTCAAGAGCAGCAGATGTAAAGCTATATCTGCTGCTCTTGACTCTCTTTTTATCATTATCCAGGTTCCTTTAAGTGTGACCATTTTCAGCTCTGCCGAGAAACATGAATAATTTCCGTAACATTCATAAGAATTAAAGATTTCTCTTTGGAATATTTAGGCTTTTTTTTTTCTTTTTGAAATATGCATTCAGTTCATAGTTTATTAAAATATTCAGATTGTTTCAAGTTTGGCTTATCTGAACAAAACAACAACATAATATTATTGCGATTTTATTAAAAACAATTTATTTGCCAATTACTGTTGGAAAGTTAGAACAGGGAAGCTTTGAAGTTAGAAATAAAACCTTTTTCTTTAGACAGAAGTACAGGTCAAAACTATTCCTACCCCTTAAACCTTTTACTATTTTGCCATGTTACGAATTCAAACTTCACTGTGAATTAATGTTGATTTTATGTGCTGGAACACAAATTAGAGGCTAGTTCAGAAGTTGAAAGAAAACTATGTCTATTTTTCCACAGATAAAAGTTCAGGGGATATTTTTTATTCAGCATTTTTACTCTAAAACTTTTACTCTAAAACTCCTAAATTTAAAATCCTTCAAGAAAACCTGTTAGAGGAGACGTTAGCGAAAAGTTAAACATACAGAGCTACTGTGGGCGGGTTCAGGCAAAGTTTAGATTTATCTGAGAATTTGTGGACAGGCTTAAAAACCAGCGTTAACAGGCACTCTTCGTCCAGCCCGGCTGAGCTGGAGGCATTTCAAGAGGAGAATAGGCTAAATGTGTGGTGTCAAGATGTGCAACACTGAGGGGGGAAAACCCCCCCAAAGGACCTCCAGCTGTTACTGCAGCAAAACGTGATTCTGCAAAGTGCTGGCCCGAACAGCCTGAAAGAAAATGTATGACAGACTTTTTTATTTAAATTTTTTTTTATATGCAAAACCTTTGAAACCGTTGTATGACTTTCCTTCTACTTCACAATTATGCTCCCATAACTCAGCAAAATCTGTTTTCTGCTTTACTTTTGTGAAATACTATATAATCCCACAAAAATGTTAATAGTTGATTAATTTATTTGATCCATCCCATCCCATAGTGGTCAGTTTTAGCTTTTTGTCCCCCTTTTTTTCCCCTCCTGGTGGCCTTCAGCCTTCACAGCTTGTGATTTTTAGCAACAAAGGATTCTAGACAAAGCAGGAACTGTTGTTTTGTTGTGCTTTTGTAGCTAACAGCAGCTGCATGGTTGATTGTTGTCTAATTATGGATTGTCCAGCCCGATTATTCAGTTACATTAAAGATGTAATTCTGCAAACCGGAAGTGGGAGTGCAGGATTAAAGAAAAAAAAAACATGTTCAGTCACATCTTGTCATAAAAATGCGACAAACCTGCTCACCAAAAGTTTTATTTTGAACCACATAGCTGTGTGACATGATGAACTGATTTTGATCTGCCTTGTCTTCCTGTGCAGTTAGGTCGTTTTAGGTCCGACTTTTTTTCACGGCAACACCGGACACAGGGTGGTTCCTATCCAACATGTTTGGTCTAAGTTTGACCCATAAATTAAATTCTAACATAAAAATTTGATTGGTTGATTGGTTAAATGTGTTGGGTTTTAATTACTGTTGTTTTTAAGACATCAAGTCTTTAAAATATTTACTTTACTTCGACATAAGGTTGTTTGTGGGTTTTGAGCTGAGTTTAAATGTTGGTTTTTATTATGTTTGTGCTTTAATTGTTATTTTAACCCAATTATGTCCCCTTTGCGGTACAATAAAGGATTGTTCTATGCTGCTTGGGTGTTGTGCATTTGTTTCTATACACTATTTTTGCGTTCTTATACATCGTATTCATCTGTGGAAAGCTGAGATTCCAGTTATTTATGGCAATCAAAGATTCAATCATTAATCTAGACACACTTTTGCCAAATACTAACTCACTGTTTGAAGCCTCATCTTTTTTTCTGCATCCTCAAAAGTCGTTAATACAAAACAAGTGTTACATCCACTATCCAAAAGAATTTGCCATGGAAAACCTTCCAAATTTCCTTCAGATATATCAGTTTCTCACAGTTCATTGCAAATTCCTTTAATGGGATCTCTTTTAAAAAAAATGCATATTGGGTAAAAAATTTTCAGGAAGTTTAAGAGGTCAAATATAATGCATTGATTGAAGTGCGACGTATTCAGACTACTACTTTAAGCACCTTTTTATTTTATAAATTACAGATGCTTTATCATTTCTGAGCATGTTTAGCTTTATACTCTGTGTTCAGGCTGTTTGGTTTATTTCAATAAAGCCGTGCATTACTGTGTTTAGTGTTTAATATCTCAGTGTCTCTCTATATATTTCTGTTTTTTTATTTTGATTGATTATTTTGATTGTAAATAGTTTGTATTATGCAATACACACTCTTTTTTACATTTGTTTAAAATGTATAATTACAAATAACTTGGAGATAACAGTTGATTAAAATTGAGTCATCAGCCTTTGGTAATCCATCCTCCTCAGCAAGCAGATAGGGACATGAGAAAGGAACAACTTGGCTTTTTATCAGGATGAATCCTCCCACAAAATCCACCACAAAAATGCTGGGACAGGATTGTCTGTTTTCTGGTAAAGACAGAGTGACAAACTGTCCTCTTTTCCCCGGACATGTCCAGTTTTCACATGCTGTTTGGGGCGTCCGGCGGGATTTCTTAAGAAAATAATAAGCACACGTAAACTGACTGGTGCGATGCATGCGATACAACACTCTTCCTCTTATCTGATGTCCTTCCCAAGCTGCTGCCTTGTCGCTGGTTCTGATCTCTTCGTAGACAGAATAAACGACGGGCTTTGATCCAATGCTCTTCGTGGGCGACGTTTTGCATTGTGGCTGTTTACAAGATGTCAAAGTATAGCTTTATGGACGGAAATGGCTTGCATTGTGTTTTTTGTGTGTGACAGAGTGGCAAAGATCGTGTAGGTCACATAGTCACAAAGACTGCCGCTTTTTCCTTTTTTTAATACGTTAAAAAGAAATGATACTTCTAGGAATATTGTTACATATTGTCCTTTGTTTTTTTGTTGTTGAGTAAATTAAAGTAATGAATGCTTTTAAATAAGGTCCAGGTTAGTAGAGGGAATATAAAAGGTATAAGGTAAAAATGCTACTAATTTAGCCAAAGATAGAGATTTTGACTATACCGGCATACCACAGTATGCATTTTGATGATGTCATCAAGCTGTGCCTACTTTTAACTTGGTACCCAAGCCAGTCTAGGAAAAAGCCTCGCCACTCTCCTATCAGTCCCATTGTAACGAAATTTGGTTGCAGTTCCACCAGAGTTCCACTGGGGGGCGATCGCCATGAGTGCAAGATGAATGGGAGTCTATGAAGCTAGACGGCGAAATTTGTCTATTTCACCCGGTTGCTGTTGAGAAATCTAAGATTTGATTGTAGGTTTCGCAAGTTCAACATGGGTTATAGGAGGAAACGAGTACGTATGTCCTTTCGTTTACATACAGGTTGAGTTGTTGTAGCCCATAACTCGCTAGCATTTTGCTAATAACCGCTGATTGGTCAGCGAAGGACTGATTACGAACAGATGTACAGCTTGACGGTATCGTAGCATCCGAAGCGGTACCAGAATGTTAAGGCGGACTTTTTCGCCCGCGTTTATATATTTTTTTTAACCTAACAACGTTTTTTTGGGGATTGCTAACTCTGTTATCTGCTTATGGTTATGTATGTAGTGTGAAATTTAAACGAAAAAACAAGGATTGCCGTAAAGCAGTATCTCTGGTCGTACGATGTGTATGAGGTCATTGACATCTTAAAGTACTTTTTTAAAGCAAATAAATGATTCTAAAAAATCTAACACCAAGCAATGTGTAATTTCTTTGCATCTACTTTCGAAAAAAATATTCAAATTACCGGACAAAAAAATGATATCCTGAGAAAAGTAGATTGTTAGGCGTATTGCTCCATAGACCTCCAATCATTCTGCACCAGTCAAGAGAGCGCCCTCACATGGAACAAGCGTTGAACTGCAACCCGGAAGTAAAATGTCTTTGCTGGTCCTCAAGGAAACAGATGTTCAGTGTTTGTCTTCACACTAGACATAGAAAGTTTGAAGTTTTTTGCTTTTCAACGATAAAAATAAACCTTTTAAACGTGAATCATTTTTAATTCAAATATATGCACGTTTCTTTCTGTCCAATATTAAATGTCTAAAGTAACCAGGAAAGCAGACAATTTTGAACTTTATTTTTATAGTGTTTAGGTTTTTATTTTATTTTAAATATCTTCATCTTTAATTTAAAAAAATTGATTTTCAGAATTTATGTAATGCATTATTTTTTACATAAATATTCTTTAAATGGCATTCTAAACAAGCTGTTTTGACATTTATTTTGACATATAAAGACAAAAAAAGAATATACCGCCAAACATATTCTCGGTAGTTCCCAAAGTTGGGATCGGAACTACTCTCTGGGGTCATGAGGTTGTCTTCAGAAATTAACCTAAATGCCAAAAAATGATGATAAAGGATTTGTATTGTAGAAATGTTGTAAAAGGTAAGAAAACAAGATAGAAAAATAAACGAAAGCTAAATATTGGCCTACATAATGCTCAGTGTGTTGTCATTGTAACGCTTTTTACTTGCCTTGGTATAAATGTTTGTATCACAAACCAAAAGTCGGTGTCATGACCCATTTAAATTTTTTATTATTTAGGTCACAAGGTAGAAAGTTTGGGAACCACAGCTTTAGATTATATTGCAATAAAGATTTGAGGCCGTATTGCCCAGCTCTAGGCCAGGTTGCTAAACAACTGTACTTCCCCTTTAATGTGTACACTGTAACCAGCTGGAAGCTGCTGCATGGTGTTGCCTTGAGTTGCATTGCTGCCTTGCACCAAGAAGGTGCTTTGTGCGCTGCCTCTTCCTACAGTGCGAAACTATTAAGCTATTAGATTAATTTGCGACTCTAAAACTGCCCTTATGTCTGAGTGTGTGTGTGATTGTTTGTCTCTGTGCTTTCCTGGGATGAACTGGAGACCCTGCAAGGACAAGACGGCATGGATGGAAGAAGCTGAGAAGCTTCCTCATATCTTGCAAGTCGGCAGGATGTCGTCTGTCCTATTTTCTGCGTTTCTTATCAGCTTCCAATCCTCTGCAGCCACAGCAAAGGAGGCTCTCTGGCGGGAGGGGTCACATCTTAAGGTCGCTACCTTTTTTATTCCCGTTTTCAACACGAGCTCAGTTCTGTCCTATGGGAGGCTAAAATCCAGACTAAACATTCCCTTAATGTTTAGTCTAAACACAAAGGAAATTCGTTCTAATTCCCTGAATCTGTTATTGCAGCATTTAATTTATTCTCCCCACTTTCCTCCATTCAGACAGGATCCTTCACTCTGTAAGCTTTGTTAAAGTTTCCACAACGCAGCCCTCGGCCTTTCCTCACAGACACCACCTTCCTCATGCCCCCCACCCCCCACCCCCCCACCCCCGCCCCAAGTAGTCCTATTTTACTTTGCAGCCTTGTTCAGGAAGCTGAAGCCAAGCCAAAAACCCTGATCGTCGTTTCCGGGAATCTGTCCCACAAAGTCTCCGTATAGTAAGTGGGCTCTGACGTAGGAGCTATTGTTTAAAGTCCAGGGCCCACATTGTCCAGGATGGAGCTGCTGGACAAACAACCCCCCCCCCCCCCCCCATTTTTTTGGGAACGAGGAGGAGCAGCAGCAAAGAGGAATGAGGAAAGGGAGCCTCGGCTATAAATAAGTGAACCTCCACCTCTAAATTCTCGCAAAGGTTGAATCAGTTAAACACCTACCCACAATAACAGTGTTTCAATTAAGATATGGTCTAATCTGGGAAAGCAGGCATAGTTTATTTGGCTGATCCTAAAAGTCATTCAGAGGTAATTGTTAATATTAGCTGAGAAAATATGAAGCAAACAAAAAAAAAAAAAAGTTAAACTAGATTGTAACAATGGCAATATAACAATCAAACCATGAAGTTATTTTTAATGTAATTCTAAATTAAAAGGTTTAATACAGGATATATGCATTTTTATTCCCTTAAATGTGTTTTAATTTAAATTTTCAATTTGCTTAGTAACTACATAAAAATGTTAATTTTTTTAAAATAATCTACATTAAAACAAAACTAAATCAAATTGAGTAATAGTCACATTCTGATTAATTTTGACATCTGGAGTCTCTGTTCAATTTCAGCTTTTATGAGCATTTCTAAGCAACCGGTTAGTTCGCTTTTGCCTTGGGCCGGCTCTGTGTTTCAGTCACAAAACATATTAAAGACTGGGAATCATAGTATGCTATAGTTACTGTAGTATTATTTTTATGCTATAAAGTGTCCCTTAATGTACAGTCTGTTATTCTTAAAATTTCTTTTTATATTTTTGTGTGAATCTGCATTCCTGGACTTCCCTCTTTTCTGCTGGTACACCTGCAGTTTCCTTTTATCAGTCCCTACAGGATTTTCTGATGTTGTGATTGCAACTGTTAAAGCAAATTCGGCCAATCCCTGCAAATTCTGCACGTCTTGCAATTATGCAATTATCGCAACTTTACTGTCCTTGAACCACTTCTGACTCTCAACTTTCATCATCTTATATCTGGGTGGGTTTGTGACTGCAGCACCAAAATAAAATCAGACGCGTTCTTCTAGTGGGGACCCATTCTGAGCTCGTCACATTTTAGAGTTTTCATCTCTTAAAATTACATTTAAATTTTATTTGGCTAAGGTTTATGTCACAATGTAGACTCGTAACTCTGCTAATAATGTTACAAAGTAATAAAAATATATATACATATTTTCAAACAGTTTAAGTGATTGACAAAAAATAAAGCAAATCACAAAAACATTCAGCTTTTGTTGCAAGGTTTCACAAAAGCTGCCGCAATACGAGGCATTTTAAGTCGCACTAATCAACAAAAGTGTTGCAAAATCCCTGAGGGATTGATTTATTGTCTCACACTGGGCACATTCAGAGATCACCGCAGCAATGTTGACAGATTCACAAAAAGATAGTAATATAAAACGCAGAAATACTGAAGAAGAGAAGAACTGGAGTGTACTGCAGGGGCAAAATTACAACGCAAAAATACTGTGTGCAGTTATTAAAAATGCCATACTCCAATTCAAGAAAGGTGCAATTGAGCAGGATAATTTAAAGATATTTAAAATATGTACCTGTATCTGTTGAATTAAAAAACAACTGACTTTACAAGAAGTACAAAATGCGCAGAAACAGCAGGGATCTAAACTTTTTTTGAGTCTGTTCGGAGCGTATAGTGATATTTATGAATTTAGGCACAGGTTATTTTTGTTCTATTCCTTTCTGCATCATAATCTGCTAACTGTAACTGCAGGTTTCAGCAGCAGGGTGGGAAACTTAGCTTTGTTATCACTTTGATTTCTTTTTTGGCATTTTCAAAACAAATCTGGTCTTACTGCTGCACCTTTTTTGTTGTACAACTGTATTTTAGCGTTATCATAATACTAAAATTTCATTTAATCTTCATTTCATTTAAAAAGAATTAAACTCAATACAGAAAAAAAACTATTTCGATACTAATGTGATTTTAAACACCAATGTATTGAACAAGTAGATCCAACAAATAATATTCCTTCTATCTAGATAACCTAATTTAGAGTGCAAAAATTAAATGTAAATAATTTCGCTTAGACTTTTCAAGTATCAACAGTGATTTTAAAAGTGCACAAAAAAACTAGTGAACGATAATATAATTAAAAACACAGAATAATGAGGTCTTAAAATAAGAAAAAGCACAGCACTCAGTATGAATATATATATTAACTAAAAATGGAAAAATTAAAACTGTCAGTCAAACTTGTGCATTTAGAAAGCACAAAAATACTTAAACAAAAACAAAGGAGGCTGCGTATATTTGAGACTCCAATATATTGATACCACAGGAACAGACTATCTAATTGAATTATCAGTTTTAGTATTGGTTAATATTTAGGTAGTGATTATTTTGACAGCACCGTATATCTACTCCAGCAAGTAAGTATAACATCGACAACTACAATACCCTAGTGAAGTAATTATACTCCTTAAATTTTTCCAGGTGTTGTCGCCACAAAACTCACAGTATTTAAAAGGGAGTTTATGTGACAGACCATCACAAAGTAGTGCGCATTTATGAAGTGGGGAATCTTTAATGGGTTTAAAGTCTTTGCTTTTTACAAAGGGAAATCTAAACAGTGTGGGAGCCATTTTGATCTCACTGTAAAACAACTTTTTGCTGTATGCAGCTGGGAGATTTTTGTTTATGTCTCTTCCAGCTTTGCACATCTGCAGACGTAAATTTTTTGTCTATTCTTTAGCTGAAAGTAGTTTTAGGCTGAGCATCGATTTTAAAGTCTTGCCACCGATTCTCAACTGCGTTTAGGCTCTTGAATTTGAGTTTACCATTCTAGCAGATTAATGCCAGAGAACCAAATATAACGGAAATATAGCATCATCGCATGATCAAGCTTTGCAATATTTTTATGTCAAAGGACTCTTCAGAGTGCAGTAATTGTTGGCCAAAATATTTCTTTAACAGCCTTTAGCAGCCTCTCACATTTTGTGTTTTTCAGCAGAATTATCCTGAAGTATGTTCCATCCATCTTCCTATCCAGTCTGATAGGAAGATGGATGGAACGCCGGAACGTCAGAAGTCCCAAGTGGAAACCGTGTAAAGCAAAGCCTTACTCTCTGATAGCCTGGTTGACTCACTACTACTTTTAACATTCTAAACCTAATGTGATCCATCTATTTATTTCAACGTTTAGGACCAGTTATATCCATAAAGTTTACATTACAACTTATTGGTTAGTGTAGGCTTCTAACTTCTGACTTTTGAGTAGTCTATAAAATTGTGGGGTTAATTAATTGGACAGTCATACCGTTAAAAAGCCATAGAATCGTGAAAATATATATATATTTTTTGTTTTTTCTTGGAGCGGAGTTTAACTAACTTCTGCTTCAGACTTCCTGTATGGACTGGCTATATGGTTGTGCCCTTGTCAGCCATTGTAATTGCAGGAAGGTGCTCTTGCAAACATGACTTTTGATGGTTTTCTTTGAACCATCCATTTCTCCTTTATACTAAAGGCCAGAAATGTGAAAGCCACAGCCAGTACATGTTATCCCTAATGACTTATTACAATAAAAATTACACTGTTTGGCTGTGGACGTTGGTAATAATAACGTTAGCAATATTACGCTAACATCGGTGTTAGCATGTTGATTCAGCTGATGGCTAAGTTTGTTATGACCAATGTGGTGTACTGTACAAACTTTACTAGAGGTTACTTGGAGCTGAATTTAAAGTGAACTGTATGAAGTGGATAAAAAAATTACAGTGAAATCCTAACGACTGACGGAAGATGTTAGCATGCTAACAGTACCATTAGCATGTTAAATCAGCCAAGGCCAAAATGGATTACATTTTCTTCCTACCAATGCACTATAAAACCTACAGTGTTTTGACTTTACCAAGGGATATATTTGTTTTTTATCACAATAATTCTGATCTGTATAGTAGTGTCAGGTTTCTCCTGTTTATAATAAGTCAGCTATGTCATCGGCTCACTTGTGTCAGCTAGTGATTTAAAGCTAATTTAGAGTGTACAACTTCTGTAAGCTACTTTTTCCTTTACCATGTGACAAAGTTATTGTAGACTAAAGAAACTGGATACAAAATTACAATAATTGTGATCTGCATATGATAGCCATTTACATTGTATTGTTTAAAAAACTTGCTTGAAACTGATTACTAATATATTATGCAGCCTTTGTGAACCACCCTTACTTCACCATGTAATTTTTTTTATAGATGTTTATGTTTTGTAAAAATGACGAATTTTAGTTAAAATCATAATAAATGTGTCTTTGTGTTAGCATTGGCATGTTAATGCTAATGAAAGCATAGGCTGCTATGTTAGCGCAGGCTATCGTGCAGTATGGTTTATTTTGACCAATGTAATGTGCAATTTACTGGCTAAAATAATTTAAGAAATGAAATCAAAATAATAATAATTAGCATGTGATTGTTAGCAAAAGCTTAATATATTTTTATACCATGGTGCATTATAGTTTTAGTTTATAAATTTCTATTTTACTTTTTTCTGAGCTATAGGCTATACCAAATTTCTATTGCAAAACAAAGTGTCATAGCTTTAAAAATTTAACTTAACTAGTTTGAGTAACCAAAAAAAATCTTAAATTCTACTGTTTAAATGTTGTTTTCAGTGTTTTTACACTAATATGCAACGCTTTATGCTCACAAGAGTTTGCAAAACCATTTGAATGTAATTGAATAAGAGCTAAATCTACCTCTGTAGGTCTCCTTGTCCAAGTAACATGTGAAGCCTTTGACTCAACAAAAGTATCAAAGTTACGACAGCTTTTTCTTTTCACAATGACCTAAAACATAGATATATGTACTGAAAATTCACTAAATAATGTTATAGCATACAATGATCTGAGTTAAATTACTCCACCCAAATATTCCAGCCTGTGTTTTTCAGGTTTTCACTGCTGAAAATATTTTTTCATGTGAAAAAAAAGGAAGTTGTCTTTTTCACACTGTGAAGCCAACAATGGAAGTTGGTATTCCTGCAATTTATAACAAAAGCATTAATGTTGGATGAACGTCCCCTCGTTGTAATTAAGCGCAACTCGCAGATTTAATTACTGATGAATTAAAAGATTCTGCTGAAGCTTAAGACTTAAATTTTTGTGTTGTCTCTAAACTTAAAGTACTTTGTAAGGCCGAAAAATGGAAGTTGTTTTTATTTTTTTATGGTGAATTAGTGCCAAAATTCAGTGGTATATCCGTGAATTCAGATGCTTCTATTAATTTTTTGTCTTGTTTCCACAGGACCCAAAACATTCTCGACAAGGAGCTAACAGATAAAAAACCCAAGAATGGGAAATCCTCCGTCACCCTTCCACATGAGTTTGACCCAACAGGTGAGACAAAGATGTATCCCAGCACTTGTTCTTTTCTTACTGTTTCTTTGGCTTTCAGCTGAATCATAAATGAATAATCTGTCAGTATTTGACTGTGAGGTGGTGGTACAGATGTGCAGGGAGTGTTGTAAGCGCTGGCACCACTCGGAGCCTTGTTTGCGTGGTTGCCTGGGTTGCAGGGTTGACATTAATCCTTCCTGCCCTTTTGTTCACCCTGAAGCCTTGCGGCTTCGCATGGAGTCCAGAAGATAACCAATTATCCACTCAGCTCTCTCAGAGAGCTCTTTTAAATGCGAAAAGGGAGAATGGGGCATCCGATTGCGTATGACTGAAATCCTAGGATGCATCAGCTTGTCCAGAATAAGTTTACTTAATCATTTTGATGTAGATTTAAGGTAGTTTGGTTGTTATCAGCAAAAAAGACATGTTTAACTGATGTCCTTAAATGTCTGTGCTCTTTCACACAGTTAAATTCAGTGTCTGCTTGATATCGTAAAGCCAAGAAATTAGATGTTTTCTAACTGTATGTCATGCATCCCACATCATAATTGATTCCGTGTTTTATGTAGCTTGATGAAATCTTCCTTAGGCAATATTATATACAAACATGTTTACAGTCATCTTCAGCAAAAATAAAAAATAAAATACTACATTTATTTTAGACTTGATGTGTTTGAACTGGTATCTTTCACAGTGGAACAAATCTTGATCACCTGAACGAATATGAAAAACATTACGTGCACAAGTTTGAATTTAAATTGATTATCTTTAATCAACACAAATTAAAAGCTGAACATAGACCCACAAAAATGACCACGCTGTGAAAAGGCGAAATACTTGTTGCGTTTTCTTTGTTTTCATGACTATTTACATTGTAGATTCTCACAGAAGGCATCAAAACTATAAATAAACACATAAGGAATCCTAAGTCACCGTACCTGAACCCAATCGAGATGATTTGGGGTGAGCTGAACTGCAGAGGGAAGGCAAAAGGGCCAACAAGTACTAAAGCCCAGTTTATGCTTCTCTGACCGCAAATTTGCATTCAGACGCAGACGTATAGACAGAGACGTTTTCCGTTTATAGCACTCCGCTCTTCCACTCCACTCTCTATTGTTTTTTTCAGCGTTGCTCGACCTGGACAGCAGGGGGTGCTAAGTTTTCATGGCGTCTCTGCCTACTATCACAGCCCCGTTTCAGGTTTTTTTCTAGGCTTGTGAACGCATTTCTTCCTTAAGGAGCAATGAACGACAGAAAGTACGTTTTGATTAAGCTGTAAAGCTTTTTACTAGAAGTGCAGCTCATAGAATACTCTAGAAATGCATGGAAACAAACACAGCAGCCGTTTTTCAGGAGGAGTTTTGTTGCTAACATTGAGCGTGGAGACGTATCGCGTTGGTAAGACGTATCGCGTCATTTCCTGTTTTGTGACTAACTCGTTTGTAGCAAGTCGGTTTCTCTCTCTCTTCAACTGATCTAACTTTCTCTGTCAATAAGTTTTTTCTGAGTTGCTTTAACACACAAACACATTAAAACGTTAATTTTTCTTCACACGGTTTAGGACTCTTTAAAGCGTTTTTACTGGGCTAAATTACTTTGTTCTTAGGTAAGGTAAGGTACCAGCTTGGTTAGCTTAAGCTTTAACGGCTAGCATGGCTTCGGCAGCTTTCTCTCTTGTCCCTCCATCTCTCTCTACACACCTCCTCCTCTTTCCTGCTCTCTCCTGTCAGATGTTTAGTTACCTCCTCCGCCTCCATCGTCAGTTGGGAAGTTGGTAGGTGAAATAAGTGCAGCATTTTTTGTAGCTTGTGAGGCAAGGGTTTCTGAGACTAGAGGCCCGCGCCAGCGCTGCTGTAGAACAGCCAGGCCCAGCAGTAGCTAGCGCGGAGTCAACTAGGAACAGGACCCTAAGCCGTCCTTCAACAGCTCCCCGTGCAGCCGGGACCTCAGGCGAGCTGGGTGACTGTTCGTATGGAAGACTAGCGCCAGACCCCAGTGCCGCTGGCCAACCTCCAGCTTTCTCTGAACAATAGGTTCGCCCCCGCTCAGCGACGCACCCTCCGAGCAGGAGAGGCCGATTCTTGTAATTGGCAGCTCCATAGTTAGGGAATGTGGCTCCAGAGACACGAAAGACCCACCGACAAATGCCTTCCAGGGGCCAGGGCTGCGGACATTAGGTCCCATCTGAAGCGTGGCCCAAAGTGACAAACGGCGGTATAGCAGGATCTTATCCATGGCTGTTGGCAACGACACCGCTGGCGACGGCAGTCGGAGGTCACTAAAAATTAGCGTAGCTTCAGTGTGGTAGGGCTGCCAAAAAAGATGTCTGACTCTGTAATTTTTTTTCTGGTCCCCTGCCTGGATCGTATACTAGCGATGACATTGTACAGCCGTATGATTTTGTTCTCCACCTTTGGTTGTCAAAGGTGGTGTGTCCAGAAAACGATGTGGGCTACATTGATAACTGTGGGGGCCTTCTGGGGAAAACCTGGACTGGTACGTAGATGACGGCATCCATCCCACCGAGGACGGAGCCTTTCGCTTCTTTCCAGGGAACATTGATAGGGTTATCTCTAGTTCCCCAAAGCCGTGACAACCCAGAGTCCCAGCTCAGGGAACCCAGGGAGTCGAGCCAGCTCAGGGAAAACCAGAGTCCAGATCAGGGAACCCAGAGTCCAGGTCAAGGAACAGGGACTGGCCACCCACACTACCCCTATAAGATAGTTTCTCCCGTCCACTACCCAAAACTAATGAATTAAAAGTTAAATGCTGGCTAGAGCAAAGTATAAAAAATCTCATAAAGATAAATAAAACTGCGGACTGAACATTAAAAACCAAATCAATTAAATGCATGTTTACTAAACATAAGATCTCTCCCCTCAAAAACACTCTTAGTAAATGACTGAATTTTGTGAAAATAATATTGATTTGTTTTGTCTTGCCAGAGACATGGTTTGCAGGAAGAGGACCATGTCACAATAAATGAGTCCAACTCCCCCTAGCTACCTTAAACTTTAGTGTCCCTCGAAGTACTGGTCGAGGAGGTGGAGTAGCAACTATACTTTCATTCCGATTTACTAATTAATCTCCAAAAAAAATAATAGTTACAGTTTCCTTTGTAGCATCTAGTTTTTTAGCTTTCCTCATACACATAACAAAGCAGTAAAGCCACTTTTGTTTTGTGGTCTTATATCGTCCACCAGGACCTTATTCTCAATTTGGTTTTAGATCAGATTTCAGATTTTCTATCTGACTTAGCTTTAAACACTGATAAAGTCATTATCGTACGAGACTTCAATATTCATGTTGATAATGAAAGTGATAGTCTAAATACAGCTTTTAACACGTATCTTAGACTCAATAGGCTTTACTCAAAATGTGCAGGGACCAACACATTCTTGTCACCACACTTTAGATCTTGTGCTGACTTATGGCATGTGACTGGTGAAGAAATAACAGTCTTTCCACATAACCACTATCCTGCTCTGAATCATTTCCTTATCACTTTGTAAACTTACCTCTAATGGATCATAACAGACCTGAAAGCAAAACTTCATTATACCATAACGTTATCGAGACAACGCGTGTAGCAAATTTTAAAGAAGCTCTTCCAACTTTAATTTCCTCAGTTTATAAATATGCAGAGACAGAAAACAGTGACTTAACTCGTGACCCCCTCACAACTTGACATTTTAGTTCATAGCGTTAAGTTTCCTCCGCTTCGTCGGGCAATAGACAAAGTTGCCCCCCTTGAAAAGGAAGGTGGCTAGCCATAAAAGATTAACGTCCCTGGTTTAATTTAGAGCTACGTACCCTAAAGCGCGAATGTTAGAAAACTAGAGAGAAAATGGCTCTCCACACCATTTACATGAATTCCCTTTTTAATATGGAAAAAATAGTTTATTGCTATATAAAAAGAGCCTTTCACCACAGCTAAGAACAGCATATTATCCATCTTTAATCGAGGAGAATAAAAAATAATCCCTAGGTTTCTTTTTAATACAGTTGCCAAACTCACACAGGATCATAGCTCTATCGACCCAACCCATTCCCCAAGCTCTAAAGCAGTGACGACTTCATGCAATTCTTTATAAATAAAATAGACTCCATAAAGAATAAGATACATTGGGAACCTTCCCGCAATATGCTTGCTTCCTCCTTAGTTAATGAGGGCAGCCTCAAAAATGGTGGAACCTAATATAAATGCTTAAACTGCTTGTAATGGCACCCGAGAACTTTGTGATGTACTAAAATTATTAGCTTCATCTGAAAACCTTCAACTTGCGTTTTTAGACCCAATCCCAACTAAACACTTAAAAGAAGTTTTCCCTCTGATCCGCTGCTCCAATTTTAAACTATAATGAATCTATCCTTAGTCAATGGATATGTACCACAGGAGTTTAAGATTGCTGTAATTAAACCTCTACTTAAGAAACCCTCTCTTGATCAAAACGACTTAATTAACTTATAGACCGATTATCTAATCTTCCCTTCTTATCTAAAATTCTTTGAGAAAATAGTTGCAACACCAGATATGTGAGCATTTAAAACATTAATGAGCTGGTTTTGAGAAGTGTTTTCAGTCAGGCTTTTGAGAGCTCATCAGTAGCACTGAAACAGCTGCTGGTGAAGGTTACTAATGATATTCTCATAGCCTCAGACAATGGACTGGTGATCATTCTGGTCCCTGTTTAGATCTCAGTGCTGCTGCCTTTGACACTGTTGACCACAATATTCTCAAAAGAAAGGCTTCAAAGTGTCGGTATAATAGGAACAGCACTAGTTGGTTTAAATCTTTATTTGTCTAACAAATTTCAGTTTGTATCAGGTAAAACAATATATCTTCCTCAACCTCACTAGTTACTTGCAGCGAGTAACCCACAGGGTTCAGTGCTTGGGCCGATTCAATTTACTATATATATGCTTCCTATTGGTAAAATAATTAGGCACATGGGATAAAATTCCCATATTACGCAGATGATACACAAGCTATATCTATCCATTAAATCCTGATGAATCCAATCAGTTAGGTAGACTACAGGCATGTCTGGTAGACATAAAAACTTGGATGACTCTAAACTTCTTGCTTTTAAATTCTGATAAAACAGAAGTTGTCGTCTTTGGACCCAGAAGCTCTGAAAAAGAAACTACTTAGTCAGCCCCCTTCACCTGGTACGGCATTAAAATTAGCCTCCAGTAATAAAGCAAAAAAACCTCGGTGTCATTTTTGGACCAGAGTATGTCATTTAGAACTCACATTAAAGAAGTCTGTAGGATTTCCCTTTTTTCCACCTTAGGGAATATTGCAAAAATTTTAGAACCATCCTGTCCCAGGAAATGATGCTGAAAAAACTAGTCCCATGCCTTTGTGACTTCAAGGCTGGATTACTGTAACTGTCTATATATCAGGTAGTCCACAGAATACAATTAAAAGTCTTCAGTTAGTTTCAAAATGTCTGCTGGCTAGGATTCTGATGAATTATATAAAAGAAGAGATCAGCATTTCCCCCTGTTTTTAGCTTCTCTTCACTGGCTCCCCAGTAAAATCTAGAATAGAATTCAAGATCCTCCTTCTGACATATAAAGCCCTTAATAATCTAGCGTCCATCATACATAAAGAACCCTGATTGTTCCATATGATCCTAACAGAGACCTTCGCTCTCCAGACTGCAGCGTTTACTGGTAGTTCCTAGAATTCTAAAAGTAGAATGGGTGGCAGATCTTTCAGCTATCAGGCTCCCCTCACTATGGAACCGGCTCCCACGGGTTGGTTTCGTGAAGCAGACAATTTGTCTATCTTTAAAACTATGGCAAAAAAACTTTCCTCTTTGGACAAAGCTTACAGTTAGAGATATGTTTATAGTAGTAGTTAGAGTCAGGTCAGACAGGTAGATAGGAAGAGACAGGTTAATGTTAGTTAGTCAGGCAGATGTGTCAAAAGTTTAGGAAGAGATAGGAAGAGGTAGAGTAGCTAGGTAAGTGATAGATTAATGTAAGCCAGGTAAAGATCCGGACCGGTCGCGGCTTACCGCGCCGCGGAAGAAATGCGCCCCACAGGGGCCAGCCAGCGCCGGAGAGAGGTCCCTCAAGGGGATCCTCCCGCATCAGTGCGGCCGCCCATATACCTGCCGGTTGAATCCCCCGGGCAGACTGTGCGGACCCCACCCGTTTATCTCCTTTAAACGCTTTTTCTCATCGCCCTCTTCAACTCTGTCCTCGTCATTTCTGACTATTTTTCTTTAAGATAGTTGGACAGACTATCGGTCTCGTGCCGGTATTTAGCCTATAGATAGAGTTTACCACCCACATTGGGCTGCATTCTCAAACAACCCGACTCCGAGAAGACCCCGGCATGACGGGGGCCGTTACCGGCCCTACACCGTCCACGGGTCAGGAGGACTCAGACAGAGTGTTGGTAGCCAGGTCTCCTAGTAGCTAGGAGACAGTTAATGTTAGTAGCTATGCTGCTTTAGGCTAGGCTGTTGGAGGACATTATTAGGGTCTGTTCCCTACTTCTCTCTCTTACTTCTCCCCAACTGCATGATGTGCTGTCAATTCAAGCACTTACCTGTTTTTCCTATATAGTAGGTTCTACCCGGATTAGCCCTGCTTGACGACCCTGACTAAGATGGCATTGCAGTGACGGAAAATTCTCCACGTCCTGCAACAAACTTGTGCATCAGTTCTATTGCTCTTTCTGTGTCTCTGTTATGTATTCTCCAAGCCACAGACGGTCGCGGCAGATAACCGGTTGTGCTGAGCCTGGTTCTGCCGGAGGTTTCTTCCTGTTAAAAGGGAGTTTTTCCTTCCCACTGTCGCTGCATGCTGTGGTTCTGTAATTTCTACACTAAACATTGTATTGTAATAACTCTTTTTGTAAAGTGCCTTGAGATGACATCTGTTGTGAAATGGCGCTATATAAATAAACTGAATTGAATTGAATTGAATTTTTTGTTGTTTTCCTACAGCCCCTTGTATTCAAAATCGCCAAAGGTACAGATTAAATTATCCTTTCAATATAAAGCATATAGTGGCGAAACGCTGCATTAACTACTGATTACAGCGACTATAGAGCCCCGTTCTGGTGAAGCGATCTCTGGTTGTTACTGAAACTGACCAATCAGATGAATACGCTCTCCGACGACGGAGATGGATAGTTAAAATTTTGGCCTCTACTCTGTTCCTCCTTGCGTAGGTTATGGAGAGCCCTTGCGTTGACGGATAACGGCGTTGCGTCAATCCGTCTCCGTCAAAACGCAGAAGCACAAACTAGGCTACAGACGACGTAACAGTCAAAGCAGATAGGCCACTCCCGTGCACAGCCGTCTCTAAGGTGGTGCACAGACGAACACCACACTGAAAAAAATGGAATTGGCAGTCTTTGAATTTACAAAAAAACAAATCTAGTAAATGCTACACAATCTATACATGTTTCCCTTATTTACATGATTTAATAAAGTACAATTTAAGTAATTATCAACAATACTGAATTCACACAGTTTTCTTGTGTTGGTGGAAAGTGAAGGAATTGTGTTACTGTACTCGTTATAATCATGTTTAATTAACACTGGATAGGAAGTGATATGTCTTTTTTGACCATAAGAGTTTCAAGTCATTGTGTACCAAAGTAGTTAGTGCAGGTGTTTATGAACCAGAGGCTTTGTTCCTTTTCCGAGTTCGAGTCCCATCCCCTGCTGTATCTTTTTGTCCCTCCATGCACAATCCACTGTCAAATAAAGGTACTGTGGCCACTAAACCTTATAGAAATACAAGAGGTTTTGAGGTTTCACTATTCTCATTTTGGCAGTTTCTTCTAGGCCCACGGTGAAAATATTATGGAGTATTCCCAACTTTTGGTAAACTTCAAAAAATTTGATTAGAAAACATTGCCTCTTTTTATAGAAAGATTGACGTAAAAGGTTTTGCTATAGCATTAACTGTTACCTGTTAGTTGACTAAACATATATTTTTTAATATAAAAAAAATATTATCACAGGCAAAACCTCTGAACCACATGAGGAGAAATATTGAATGTGACTTAAACCATTTTGGGCATTTATAATGTTTTTCTATGAGAAAAGAGAAATCTTTAATTATTTAGTTGCTGTTTAACCCTTTTAAAGTGCATATGCCTGCAGCAGTGTAGTGGGTAATGCAATGCCTTTCAACCAGAAGACCGGAGATCAATACCTGGCCTGGGAAACATCAACTTGTATTCACATTACTCAACAATCCCAAGCAAGTTGGTGTTGAAATAAAAATCTTGGTTTTAATGACTTAAAAATAACGTGACTACATTATGTAAAAAATTCATGTTACGGCAACCCAAAAATATCATGTTAATTCAACATGTTAATTTTACTTTGGAGTAAGAGGGTAAATCATGTCAGGTTTACTTATTCTGATTATGTGGAACCGATGTACACAATTTTATCACGTAAATCGAAAATAAGTTTTTCTTTCAGTGCACCAAACACTGACAACAACATAGATCGAAGGATAGCAAAAGTACTGGACTACATTCGGAACAGAAACTATAATTATAAATGGAGAACTTCTACAATTAACGCAAACACATTACCCATAAGGTGTCTTAGCTCAGTTAGGAGTAGGCCAGTTTGGTTCGACTTCAACTGGATTAACATGCATTTCTAAACATGCAAGTCTAATTTCAGTTGACTAAAGTGATAATCCGGGTTCATTTTACGTCGTGCAAACACACTGGTTGTTAGGCTTAAAAGGCTTCACTCCCCTAAACATATCTATGGTAATTTTGCCTAATATTTTATTATTTGTCTCCTCTGGCAGTAGAGTTTACAGCAATACTTATTTTCTTCATTGGAACCCTCTCAGTCATGTCGATATAAAAACCCATCTAATTGATGGCAGTGACAATGATGTCTTAGCGTCTTCCAGTTCATGATCAGATTGATCCTCGGTGGTTCATGGAAGCTGCAATCTGTTGATTTGTAATTTCCTGCAGAGCCTTTTCCCCACATAACACCAACAGACTTAAACACAACAAGAAACAAAGGGATCTCAGCTGCACTCTGGATGGATTTTTATTCAATTATTTTGTCTGCTTTTGTATTGTTTTATTCCTATTAAATGTCTTTCTTTTGAAATGGCAGGTCTGGTCCAGCGCTGTGTGATAATCCAAAGAGATAAAAATGGCTTTGGTCTGACAGTAAGTGGAGACAACCCTGTGTTTGTGCAGCTGGTTAAAGAAGGTAAGGCTGAAAGGGATGGAAACAAACATTATTACAACACATTTATGGAAGCAACATCTCTCACTTTGCTTGATGTCCTGTTACAGATGGAGCTGCAATGCGAGCTGGTGTCCAAACCGGAGATAGGATCATTAAGGTGGGTGTCATGGATTTCTTTAAGTCAGTTCCAATGCTAAACTGGTGCGTCTGCTTTCTTAGCAATGGTTCTTTTAGATGGGCCAGAGGAAGGAAGTGGTAATCCTTACCTATTAGGAGTTAGGCTTTTACAAAACCAATAAACAGCTACAATCTGGGTTCATATTAAGATCAATCAGCTAATGTTTTAAATTGTCTTATATAAGAGCACAACAATCAAAAGACACAGACTTAACTTTAATAAAAAGTTGTGTTATAACTGTAATAATACTGTCTTTCATCCATACAGTGCATTGAAAAAAAAGTATCTTGAACCTTTTCCCATTTTCTAAGATAATTGTCAATGCGTCAATCTATATTCTATTGGGAAGTCATATTTGCTGTTACATGGGGGTGGCACATCATGCTTTTGGGGAGGCTTTCTTTAGAAGACTTTAGGCGTTTGGAGGTTTCCCTTCCTGAACCCCAGAATTACAAAGGAAGCATAATGGAGAACCCGGGGAAAACGAAAGGTTGGGTTGGAGCTCTGCAAACTGAGGGAGCTTGGAGTAGAGCCTCTACTGCTCCGCATCGAAAGGAGGAAATTGAGATAGTTCAGGCATTTGATCAGGATGACTCCTGGGCCCTCCATTTGGAGGCATTCTGGCATATATAACTGGGTAGGGCCTAGAACATGCTAGAGGGGTGTAGACCTATACTAACCCCACAAGAACAGATACATATGTTCTCTCTCAGACTTAAAATGTTTAATTAGGTTTTTGCTCCGCTTTCTTGATACATTATCTGGGGATAATGTTTTTCTCATATGGTGCCTGAAAGTTATTGTGTGATGTGGTTAATGAATTTGATGTGGCCGTGGTTACTGTACTATCAAATGCTAACTAAAGCGAGGTCATTATGAGGTCCTTACAGAAGCTCTCCACCTCAGTTATTGCAAAGTTTAAAATGCCCTGCCCAAAAGTAACTTTGCTCAGTATCTACAAAATAGATGGATGATTTTAGAAAAACACTATTAAACTTTTTAAGGTGTATCTGTGTCAACATTTGTTTTATGCCTAATAGCAACAAATCTGAAATACCGAAAATTACTTAGAAAACGTCTCAGAATAGTATCATTTTAACACCAAATGTCCTGTTGCCTTAGTGCTGTTGGATTTAACAGCAGCCTTTGATACGGTGGACCATACAGTCCTCCTGTCTCGCCTGAAGCACTATGTTGGCATCCATAGCATTGCACTTAAATGGTTTATGTCATACCTCTCTGATAGAACCTTCTCAGTGATGATTGGTGACCTGTCTTCTTCTTGTGCTTCTCTCTCCTGTGGAGTCCCTCAAGGCTCCATTCTTGGCCCCATTTTGTTTTCATTATATATGCTACCACTTGGGTCAATTATAGCCAGGCACAACCTATCTTTTCATTGTTATGCAGATGATCTGCAAATTTATCTGCCACTTAAGCCTGATAATGCGCAAAGCACCTTATCTGACTGCATTGCGGACATTAAACAGTGGTTCGCCCAAAATTTTATGCATTTAAATGAAGAGAAGACTGAATATATTGTGTTTGGTGAATCTGTACCAAACGGATTTAGTAACTGGCCGTCAACTACCAGTCAAATGGTAAGAAATTTAGGAGTGATTTTTGATAGCTCGTTGAAATTCAACAAACAAATTGACAATGTCGTCAAGTTGAGCTTTTTTCAACTGCGCCTTCTAGCAAAGGTAAAATCCTTTTTAAACCGCCTTAACCTCGAGAAGGCTATTCATGCCCTGATAAGCTCCAGATTGGACTACTGTAATGCCCTCTATATTGGTGTCTCCCAGTCCTCTGTTGGCCGTCTGCAGCTTGTCCAAAATGCAGCTGCCCGTTTGCTAACAAGCACTAGAAAACGAGAGCACATAACTCCAATTCTTTATTCCCCTGCATTGGCTCCCAGTTCATTTTAGAATTCGTTTTAAACTTTTAATGTTTGTTTTTAAAGCTCTTAACGGCCTCGCTCCATCTTACCTGTCTGAGATGCTGACGGTTCGTAATTATAGCAGAACCTTGAGGTCGTCGAATCAACGTATGTTGGAAGTGCCCAGGTCAAAACTTAAACACTGGGGAGACCGAGCCTTTTCAATTTCTGGACCAAAGCTCTGGAATAAGCTCCCCAGTGAGATGCGTACCATTACTGACCTGGGCCTTTTTAAATCAAAACTTAAAACGCATCTTTTTAAAATGGCTTTTAGTTCCCAGTAGTGCGGTGACACTTTTAATTTTAATTTATTTTAATTTACTTTTATTCTATTTTTATTAATTTTCTGTCATTTATTACTGTATTTGTGTTGCTGTACTAGTGTGTTGCTTACTCTGTTGTAAAGCACCTTGGTTCACCTATCGGTCGATGGAAGGTGCTATATAAATAAAATACATTTACATTTACATTACATTTACATTTTAGCATTTACCTTAGCAGTTTTAAAATTTTAACTGGTGGTGAAACAAATGTTACTGTTTTTTTTATGTAATTTTTCAAGTTACTCCATTTGATTATCCAAAATACTGACAGGTAGTTTGAAACCAAATAGATTAGCATTAGCATTGTATTAGTCTAGCATTAGCATCCCTATTCCGGATTCAACTTTTTATGGTTCTAAAAAATCAAAGTGAGCTCTGTTTATGCTGTTTTTTGTGTGTGTCCAAACAGGTGATGGAGCCATCATTGTTTTCTTTCAGCAATCTTTCCATTAATTCTCCAATTTATCTGAAAGATTAGCATTAGCTTAGTATTAGCCTAGCATTAATAATAGCCTAACATTAGGACACCACTTTTCCTTCATCTTGTGCTTGTAAATGTTTAAGAAATTTCAGAAAACCTAAGTAAACTGTGTTTATATGTGATTTCCAAATATGTTAGGATAATTGTTAGCTACATAAATTTGCTTTTTCACTAGTTTTGACCGATTAACAACTTTTTTTAAATGCTGATTAACATTGTTTTTGTTTTTGAATCCCTTTTTATGAAAATAGGGATTCTGCCTGTTTTCTGGTTTTCAAAACCTTTTTTAAACAAATTTTTCCCTTGTTTTATTTCAGCTAGTTTTGCTAGTCATACTTAAACAGTTTTGAAGGTACTGCTCATCCGAGCTGAGATTCCCCATTTGAGATTCCCCACATCTTTAAAGCAAACAGTAAGGGGCTAGTTATAAAACAATAAGACATTGTTTTGCTTAATGCAAAAACATGTCTGTAGTGTCAGTTGCAATGAGACAACGCACTCAACACTGTTAAAAATGTATTCTTAGTTTTTCCTTTTTTTCAACAGGTTAACGGGACTTTAGTTACTCATTCAAACCACATAGAGGTTGTGAAGTTAATAAAATGTAAGTATGCTCCTCCAATTAGTTGATTTTCTTGCATGTAAATGAATAACTACTTAGAAATATGGTCTGTTATGGTGTGACTACTGGCTTATGCTAAGTAAACTTGATTGTATTTCCCCTGTGTTAAGGAAAAACACTATTCTTAGAAATAAGCCTATAAAACACTTATTTCTTGCTGTGATTCTAATCTTCAGCACCCTTTGAGAAGTTAATATCACTATAAAGATGTAGAATAGCCTACCTTCGGCACCTAATAGTTGATAAATATAAACCACTTTGTGTGATTTAATGTAAATGCTGTTTTTTTAAAGATTAATCAAGTTTCATATAGACCTTTTAATTAATTTAATTGTGAAAGATATAAATCTCTGAATAGTATTTTATCTTCTCGTTTTCTTTCAGCGGGTTCTTATGTAGCCCTGACAGTGCTGGGGAGGCCCCCAGGCCTTCCCCAGATGCCCCTGGAAGAGGTGAAGGAAGAGCAGGAAGAACATCGAGAAGCCAGCACGCCTCCTTCTCTTTCAGCCCCCAACTCACCTGTACTGCTAGGTGCGGAGCAGAGCAGTGGGAGCCAGTCCTGCAGCCCCCAGAACCACTTCCCCTGCACTTTGTCTGATGTGGTGAGACTCAGCCATAGATCCACTGTGCTGTTACCAAATAAGTTAGTGTCCTACAATATGAATTGTAACTGGGTGGAAAAAAGAAATTGGTCAGTATCTAAATAAAATCAAAGTTCTAATTAAGCCCATAGAGCAGTGGTCCCCAACATTTTCCCCCCCACGGACCAGTTTAATGCTAAACTATGGCCTTGTCCTAATATTCACACTTCCAACCTTGTGCCCTTAAATTGTGTATTCCCACTGAGTGAGAAGTGTATGTTGTATGCCGATTCTCCACTATGGAACCTTGGCCCCGCCTATTTTGCACCCTTGCCTGGTACTTTACCAAAGGCTGCATCGGTGCAGACTTTAGCGAAGGGGATTACCCACAATCCATTGCTGCGTGTGGAATTTTATGATTAAAAAAAAAAAATGCCTCCAGCTGATTTTCGTGAAAATGTATTTTCAACTGTAATGACGTCAGTTTGTTCTTAAAATTGCCGGGGACAGTAACCATACACTTGAGTCTGGTATGAAGATTGCTGGGGACAATAAATGTTAACGAATGACGTTTCATTGCGATATGCATGGCAGTGCATTAACAGATGTTGAAAATCAAATCGTATCTTCATTCAATCAATAAAGGTTGGAAGGATTTATTTTATTTTTGAAACAAGTCCTTAAACTGTCAGCATCAAGATGCCGGAGGAATGGAGTAAAAGTGTTGTAGTGATGATTTTTGAGAACAAGGGGGATGTACAGGACTGTGGCAACTGCAGAGGAATAAAGCAAATGAGCCATACATTGAAGCTGTGGGAAAGAGTGGTGGAAGCTAGGCTTCTGTCAGAAGTGAGCATTTGTGAGCAACAGTACTGTTTCATGCCAAGAAATTGTACTACAGATGCAATTATTGCTTTAAGGATGCTGATGGAGAAGTACTGAGAGGGTCAGAGGGAGCTGCATTGTGTCTTTGTAGATTTAGAGAAAGCCTATGACAGGGTGCCAAAAGAAAGGTTGTATGGAGGAAAAGAGAAGTATGTTAGCAGTGTAGGACATGTATGAGAGCAGTGAGACAGTAGTGGGGTGTGCTGTAGGAGTCACGGAGGAGTTCAAGGTGGAGGTGAAACTGCATCAAGGATTGGTTCTAAGTCCCTTCTTGTTTGCTTTGGTGATGGACAGGCTGACAGATGATGTTAGACAGCAGTCTCCATGGACTATGATGTTTGCAGATGACATTGTGATCTGCAGTGAGAGCAGGGCAGAGGTGGAGGATAACCTAGAAAGATGGAGGTATGCACTGGAAAAGAGAGGAATGAAGATTAGTCGCAGCAAGACAGAATACATGTGTGTAAATGAGAAAGACACAAGTGGAACGGTGAAGTTACAGCGAGTGGAAGTCAAGAAAGTAGAGGACTTTAAGTACTTTGGGTCACCGGTCCAAAGTAATGGAGAGTGTGGAAAAGAGGTGAAGAAAAATATGCAAGCTGGTTGGAATGAGTGGAGAAAATTGTCAGGTGTGATGTGTAATAAAAGCACACAATCACGTTTCAGCAAGTATGAAGGGAAAGATGTACAAGACAGTAGTGAGTCCAGCGATGTTGTACGGTCTAGAGACAGTATCAATGAGGGAAAGACAGGAAGCAGAGCTGGAGGTTGAGATTCTGTTTGAGAGTGACGAGGATGGATAGGATCAGGAATTAGTACATTAGAGGGACAGCTCATGTTAGATGTTTTAGAAGGATGCTGAGGATGGAGCCACCAGGCAGTGGGCGGAGAGGAAGACCAAAAATCAGATATATGGATGTGATGAAGGAAGATTAGTTGGTGTGAGGGCAGAGGATGCAGAGCATAGGACTAAATGGAGATTCGCTGTGGCAACCCGTGAAGGGAAAAGCCTAAAGAGAAAGAAGAAGGCTGCCGGCAAGAAAGAATCATTAACATAGTATGGAATCAGCTCATTTTCGTGTTTTTAATGATATTTTACTTCTTAAAGACTCTGGTTTAGATGCACTGCTTGTATTACTAGAGTTAACCATTGCTTTGAACACTGTTGACCATTTGCTCTTGTCTGGTTCTCCTCTTATTTTTGTTTCTTTTACTGTGATATTGGATGGATGTTCCTCTCCTTCAGCTTCTTTAACCTGTGGTGTCCCTCAGGGTTCCATTCCATTTAATCTATATACATCAAAACATGACGAACATCCTCTCTGCCACCCTAAAGCTCTACGGTTGATATTGTGACATTTATACATTGCTTTTAAGTAAGATTTACCTCAAAAACAAATATGAAGTGCATTAAACATACAGCTCACCACAACGCTGAATCAGTGGGAGCCTTGTGTTGGTTTTCTGTAAGGACACGGTCCGATCTGGACCAATTTTAAACGCTTCATCAGCTCATTAGAAAGCTGGTTTTAAGCAGGACTCCTGGTACTGTCTGCTAAATGTAGCTTTCTTTTTCCTTTAAGTTGTAGGCTCTTGTTTTCTCTCTTAACTGGGGATTTTCGCAAAGAAATGTTTTAAGAGAGCTCTGTTTTTAATCACTTAGCTAGGTTGCCCAATTTTTTTTTTAGCAGTGTTGTGTCACTTGACTGAGGCAAGCGTTTTCAGTGAGTTATAGCCAGATGTAACCATAATAAAACATAGTATAGAATTTGATATCAAATAAAATGAAAATACTGTTGGTAGTAAGTATTTTTGTGCAAAATCATTGCTTCTCCTGAGTCTTGCCAAATGTTTCAGGAAGGGGTTTTGGGGTCCAGGATTGATGACGATTGTGTGCTAGAGGATGGGCCTCCCCTGAGAGAACAAACCTCACCTTCGAGTGGTAAAGAAGGGCCTTTGGTCAACAACAATGCTGTAAGTACAGCTGCAGACTACAACATCTGAGAGATCTAAGGGAAATGCAAAAAAATAATTTAAAAAATGCAGAAATCTAGAAGAGGGGTGTGAGAAATCAAACTCAAAAGTGTTAAAGTTCTTTAAAAACTTGCGCTCGTAGCATGAGAGAATGAATTCAAGTACGCCTGACGATAAAACCGTCTCGTTTTGACCTGCTACTTGCTTTTCTTGCTTTGCAATGAAGTGTTTGATCTGTCACTGGACACGTTTGATGATTGAATCACCTTTTACAGATTTTAAAAGTGTGATGTTTTTCTAAAAGGTGTTTGAGCTGGCCAAGAATTATTGTTAGTCACAAGCTGTAGCAGTATTCGCAGCTTGAAGCCCCTCTGAAGTTAAACGCTCTGCTAACACAGACTCCTTTATCATGAAAATCTTTTTATCACAACATCTAAAAATAGAGAAGAAATCATCCTGCTTAGCAATCTCAGGGGGGATTTCCCAGTGTTCAGCAGCAGACTAAACAATCATTTGGGTTCAGTTCTTGTTTTTTTGTCTGCTTTTTTTTCATGTGTGTTAGTGATTATACATTTTTGTCTATGTCTGTGTGAGTTAGACACACAGCAGTCCGGTTCCAGAAGTGTGTGGACAGAAGGAATCACCACTTCCAAGTCCGGACATTGGCCGCATAGATGACCCGAATCTTTGCTCGTCCCCGGACAACGAAGAGACTCCAGACGCTGTAAGATATACTCTGGTTCTCCATCTCCTCCTCCATTTAAATCCAACTATAATAATAAAAGTAATTCTTCCCCTCAAACCAGGCTTCAAAAACACAACTCTGAGTGAACGCAACAGTTCATGTTCAAACAGCCACTCATCTGTATCTGTTGGGCTTTGTACTAAAATGTTCTCTGATACGGCTGAAAAAACAAGTTCACCTTTTGGCCACGTTTAACAAATCAGCCTCTCAAGCTGGTGTTGCAGAGCCAAGTAGTCACAACGGTGTGTTTAGTTAAAAACCAGAGCTGCCTCTACACTTCAAATCTACTTACTAAGATTGCTTGGGACGACCTACTTACAGAGAAAGGGAAGAATAATACCCAGAACTGACTTGAAATAGTTTTGTGAAGGATTAAATAATTTAAAAAAAATCATGAATGACATTTCTTCAATTTTAGACCAAAAATCACCCCATTAACCACATGTCCAACAAAATGTATCATTCTTTTTTTGAAAATGAAAATGTTTTTACCAACTGTTTAGGGGGATTTTGATTAATTTTGGCCTTTATGTCATGAAAAGTCATAATAAATAATTAAATTGATAGTCATAATCAATTTTTAAATTTATAAAGAACTGAATATTGTCTACCAATGTTAAAGTCTGAGAAATTATAATATTATAAAAAAGTTGTTTTTTTTGTTACTCATTTTAGAAAGTGAAGTTCGTATTCATAAAGATTAATTTCCAGTCTTATAGTCAAGTCAACATCTCTGCAGACCAAGTCATACTTGAGTTCTTAGTGTTCAAGTCCAAGTGAAATTTTTAGGTCCTACAGTCCAAGTCAAGTCGTTAGGTCCTACAGTCCAAGTCAAGTTTACCATGTGTAAAATAATAAAATAAATAATTTAATAAAACCAATAATCAACATGTCACCCCTAGACTTACTAAGGCTTTTAGAAGTTTTTATGATATTAAACTTGTCCAGTAATCTGACTTTATATAAAGAGCCGACATTATTATTATTATTACCACATGCTAATTCCAACAATAGAAATGTACAAAATCGAAGTCCAAGTTTAAGTCCTAACGTCGTAAGTCCATCTGCGTGCTACTTGAACCAAGTCAGAAAACCTCTTAATCGTGACTGGAGTCAGAACTCGAGTCAGAGCACAGAAGTTGTGTACTCAATCCGTGTTCGTTACACATGAACGTCCATAACACTGGAAATTAAGTCATATGCATCATTATATAAGAAGTTTCTGATTAAGTGTGTAGCAAAGTGGTTAGTGCAGGTGCTCAGAAAACAGATGCCCTTTTTTGAGTTCGAGTCCCATCCTCTGCTTTTTATTTTTGAGCCTTATAGCGACCCAAATGTATTAAGTTGACCAAACAAGTTTACATTTAGTTCACTCAATAAAATTCTTTATTGCTAAATCGACCCAAATCAGTTGGGTGGAAAGGATTTACATAATTTGATTATGTTCACCCTGCAAGTGTTTTGTTTTTTGTGTAAAGACTGCGTATGAACACCAGGAAGCTCAAAGTTCCCATAAAATCTCCAGAGAAGCACTATTTGCTTCTGCATATTTACACACTTCCTGTAAAAGAAGGACCTAGGGAGACTACTCCCCTTCCGAAAAGCCCATAGTTTGCTCTAATTAGTCAGCTGCAGTGAAATTATCAAACTCTGCCTACGGTTGCTCCAAAAGAAACATAAACTCTCTCCTACAAGGCTAGAGCTCAAAAATCAGCTGCAACAATCAGGAGCAGATAGTGAGATAAGAGTTACATAGACTGGAGCTTAGTCATTTTCCTGGGTTTACCCTGGCAACAACACTAGATAATCACATAAACAAAGTTGTCTGTTTGGCCAGTAGCCAAAGTTATAAATGTTTTTATGCCATCATAATTTAGGAGTATTTGTCTTATCAAAAAAGAATTCTTCTGGACTAGATGGTAAAAATAAGAAAAACCGTAGAAAAAGATTTGATTTTGATTTTCCTGATATTCACTCATCAGCCTTTTTTGTTTAAAAAGCCATGAACTAAAAAAATCATATATATATATGTATGTATATGGTACAGGCCAAAGGTTTGGACACACCTTCTCATTCAATGCATTTTCTTTATTTTCATGACTACATTCTCAATTAAGGGCCTCACATCATAATGTATGGAATTACTGTATGTACTTAAAGGCACAGTGCATACCTAAATTATCACAAGCATGAGGTATCTGTGTCTTCGAGTAAGAAACTCAACAACGGAGGTACAATTAGTGCTGTTTTCAAACGCTCAATTCCCTGAGAATGATCTATTTGCAGCAACATGACGAGCACATCAGTCTCTCTTTCATCGCTTGGAAGTAGCGAAGAGGTAAAAATGTATTTATGGCGAAACTTTTTTGCATTTTGAGGGGAAATCAATGTTTTAATAGCGGGCGTGTTCCGTGCGCTTTGTCCATCCAGGCTCTTGTAGAAGTAAAGACGTCATCTAATATGGCTTTCCCCTGAAAAGAGGACCCGCACCTATGTATTTTAAAACTGATTTTTAAAGTAATATTTTACAATATCGCCAATATTTTTGCAATTAATGTGCTTTACGTAATTATTATTACATAATATTTTAATGGCTATTTTCAAAGATGTACTGCAGAAACTACACACTGTCACTTTAAACAAAAAGGGTGAAATAACTGAATACGTTATATTTTAGATTCCTCAAAGTGGCCACCCTTTGCTCTGATAACTGCTTTGCATTCTCTTGAGCTTCAAGAGGTCGTCAACCAAAATGATTTTCCAACAGTTTTGAAGGAGTTCCCAGAGATACTTAGTACTTGTTGGCCCTTTTGCCTTCACTCTGCGGTTCAGCTCACCCCAAATCATCTCCATTGGGTTCAGGTCCGGTGACTTTGGAGGCCACGTTCATTCATAGTTTTGATGCCTACAATGTATGAGAATATGTCCAAACTTTTGGTCTGTACTGTATATATATATAATCTATATTTAAGTATATATATATATGTATGTGTCTACACATCTACTTCAGCTAATCAGTTAGCATGAATTTAAGTCTGAAAACATCACTTTAACTGATTAATGCGCACTAACTCACTGTGAAATGTATTGAAGCTATACAGTGAACCAACATGCATAAATCATCAATAATAACACGGCGCTTTTTATACTCTCGTTTTACTGCTGATTAACTCTGCGTTTCATTTCAACTGTGTTGATTAGGACTCTGGACCTCAGTCCTCCGCGGCGAGCCCTCCGTATATCCTAAACCCCCAGATAATCGGAGCAGAGGACGAATACTTTGACTACCAACAAGAGCAGGTATGTGAAAGAAACGTTTTAAAAACCTAAAAAGCGGAGATGTATATATTCTGTTTTCCGTATTACATGCATTTTCCTCAAGAAAAATCAATATTTTGTTTTTCCTTTTCTTTATACATGCACTCATGTTTTCAGATTCCCTTGTCTCCTCTTTTTACTTTACCTTATGCCTCGCTGCCTCATTAGGCAAATGAGGAGGGCTCTCTTTCCTGGTCCAACTCCTCTACTATTGGTCAATAAACAGGAAAGAGCAGAATCCATGTGCAGTTCGATTTTGCATTCCTACGCTGCAAGTGAAGTCCTTACTAGGCACATTGCTTTTTTTTAGCTGAAAGTAATACAGTCAATGACGACTATTTATTGTTTCGCATAGATATTCAGAGTCAGAGGCTGTTTATTGACCAATAGTAGAGGAGTTGGACAAGGAAAGACAGTCCTCCTCATCTGCATAATGAGGCAGCAATGCATAAGGTAAAGTAAAAAGAGGAGATGAGGGAATTGGGAAAAAAAGGAATTTATACATTTCTTTGCAAAAATGCACATATAAGTCAGTTTTGGTCCTCCATACAACGATGCTTATCTAATAAACTGATTGGCATCCGCAGATTAACGATGAGTGCAGCTGTTTTCAGAGCATTGACTTGCTGAAGTCTCGACCGGCTCATTTGGCAGTCTTCCTTCATCATGTAGCATCCCAGTTTGAACTCGCTCCTCTGGTACGTACATAAGCAACTTGAATAAATAGCTAATTTATCAATAATAATAAAAATGTAAGCAGTTTATTAAACACTTAATCACACACGAAATAACCCTTCGAATTTCTAATCATTACATTTCAAGTCAAATATAAACAAATTGGATGTCATGAATTATTTTATTTCATTAAACTGTTGCTAAATTTTTTATCAGTATCTGTCAGCATTGCCCATTAAAGCAGGCAGGAGTATCACTGATTGATACAAGGCGATTGGTTTGTGATTAGAGTGCTGAGGAGATTGACCAATCAAAGGTTACGGTCTATTTGAAAAAGATTCAAACTCCCAGTACGATAAAAGACTGTTTTACAGTAAATAAGAAATGATTAAATGAATGCTTAAAAATATATATATATATGTATTATGTAATAACTTCCGGTTTTGTGTATTTAATAAATTATGGGTACATTAAATAATAATTACAGTTTAGACAATTTTGCTCATTCATTTACATATTTAGATAACCAATAATTTATTTATTGGGTTGTGACCAATGGCCGCTGGCTGCTCTGCTTTGTGACCGCATACCATGGAGGCCGCCATTGCTCCTCCATTGCTGTAGTACCTACATTTGGCCGCTAGGCCCTCATTGAAAAGCATTGGACTTTAGACACGTTAAAAACAACTTTAATGCCTGGTGCCCATTTTTTTAAACTTTCTATGGCTACATATTCTTCCTGAGATAACGCTGGGCTCGTCAAAAACCTGGGCTCCAGACTGGTTTTCGTAAAATTATTTTTAGAAATCTTGCATAATTAATGAGGGGGCCGGACTTTGATTGACAGGCTGTTTCGTTGGACTTTAATGATAGTATGACTACATTTTAATAATTATTTCAAGTTACTAGTTCTTACCTTTTGAGGTTTGAGAAATAGGAGAACCGTCGGAGGAGCGCAGATACGGCAGCAGTCAGGCATGGGGCTATTAGCCTTTAGCTTAGCTAGCTAAGTTTAGCATCAGAGCTGAAGATGCGGGAGCAGAATGGGCGTGATTACGACCGAACTACACGCCCATACACGCCCCGCGAGGGCAGAGTCTACAGTGAAGATCCCGCCCCTATACCCTTTTTAGAAACATGCTTCGTCAGAGCTGGAGAGGAGGAGTCTGTGAATCCGCCATGAATTCCCCCATGAAAGTCATTCTGGTAAACGGGGAGGAGTGAGGAGGCGCTGTCTATTCTTTTTTACAGTCTATGGTTGTGACCCTTTGGCCACAGTCAGTGGGTGTTTGGCGCCTCGCCTATCCACGCATTGCCTCAATAGGAGAGGCACCTTGCTTCCGAAGACACGTCCTTCCTTGGTCAAAGAAAACGGTTTGGAACAGACTTACCTTACGTGACCGCGGCTGCCGGCTTACGTGGTCTGTTTACGGTCCGCCCATCGTAGTAGCATTGTAGCGTAGTAACGTTACTTCAGCCATGGGACTGAAAATGAATAATGAGCCTTTTACTTTTTTGTTTGATTGTGTATTAGGGGTGGGCGGTATGAAAAAATTTTCATATCACGGTATTTAAAAAAAACGGTCTTGTATTTTTCTGCCATACAAGACCGTTCATATCCACATTATCTTATAAGATGAAGAATATAAAAATGTGCTTTAAATAGCGCATTTTACTGCCAAATGGCCTGCATCGTGTTGTTTTTTCCAGACACAAGTGAATGATATGAAAATAATGAAAATGGTTATGATTCAAGTAGACAATCTCGATTTTCTAAGGCTGAATGTATAATTTTTTTTAAACATCACGGCGCAAGCAAAAAATTGGATTTTCAAATTGCTTTGCATTTATTACTGAAGAATCACGCTAGAGGGCTGAGTATAGACTCAAACCGGAATTTGGCAAAGAAGAAGTAAAATAAACATCACGACCGTAGGAGATTATTAGCTGGTTAATATTCAGATAACAACAGAAAAAAAGACGGCAGAAGTATCGTAGATGGTATGTAAAACATATTTACCGCTATTAATGATTTCTTTCCTGCTGGTTTTACCGCCGTTGACCGCGTTTACCTACAGATGGTCAAATAGTGCTCAACACTTCCCCCTACTGGTTACTCTCAATAGTGTTTGTAAAAGGTATGCCGTTCGGTTCTCGTCTGACATTTTAAAGCCGATAAACTTTTTAAACTATAGACGAGGCTCCTCTTTTTTTGGAATTACTTCATCAGAATTGTGTGCTTAACTCCTGCCAGCAGCTGCACTTAGTTAAAAACCGTATTTTCTACAATGTGGTGAAGAGCGTGTAGCAGTGAAATCGGTCCCCGGTGAAACATTTCCCCTCATTAAACGTTGCGGAAGTTGTCCGAGCTGTTCACCGGTATAGGGGTATATTAAAAATTCATATCATAACGAAAATAAACACCGCTTTTCGGTATGAACCGGTATACCACCCAGGCCTATTGTGTATATGCCGGTTAAACCAAATGTGCAAACGAATTACTACCTGGTAGCCACCGAAGCTGCAACTACTAAGCAACTAACCAACCATATATAACTGCTTTGGATCTAATAATAATAATTAAAAAAATGAAGCATACATTTTAGATATAAGCCCAATGGTTAAAAGTAGTAGACTTACATTTAAAGTGGAAATTTACCCCCGAAATAGCTGCTGCCGACTCCTACCGCGCTGTATTCTTGGAAATATTTGACCGAGAAAAGGCATCAAGGCACGTCTAATGTATCCTTGGTCAGTTAGCTAAACGGCTAACAAACGAACAGATTCCTCCGTAGCACCAGAACATTGGAACACGCCTTGGGGGTCCCTGATGACGTATCTCCTAGGCAACGGGGGCGGGACCAAGGCATCAAGGTGAAGTTCCTGGGCTTTGAGAATCACCCAGTGTCTTTTTTGGAGGATTCAGACTTCTTCCTGTACCACAGCTTGAAGAAAGTCACCTCTAAAAACTGAAGGGAGGTTTGGGAGATTTTTCAGCCAATCTTCAAACCTGAAAATATCCAACCAGCTCATCTTTTATTATACCACTACCCTGCCTCTACCTCTCTGGTGTCGCTGCTCGTTACTGATCCACCCACGGGACCATCCATCTGGTCCGTGAAGAAACACTTTAAAAACCTTTGAAAAATCTGTCTTCAGATATCTCCTAGTTAAGTCAGGACGCTCAGTTTATACGCCTTGTTCAGTGGTGGTCAGGTTTCAGCCTTTCTTACTCTGGCCTTACTTCTGAGAACTGAACATGTAGTACTTCCAGGTACACTAGGTTAGATTACAGCTATGGAAATGACTATAATGATTCAGGAAATTTTCAAAGGTATTATGGTGTGCAGCATGACTTCATAGGTCTTAAACGGGACACATAATTAAAAACAAAATCCTGAAGTATAAATACTGGTTTTATGTAGCCAATTATTACATCAGTCATCAGTTAACTTCAACCTAAAGTAAAAAAAAAAAAATGGTCAAAATGAAAACATTTTCTGTGTATACTAGGTTAGAACCTGGTAAAATTATAAAAACAGTTTGCAATGATGTTTATTTTTCAATGGATTGTACAGTTGATACATGATATAGCCATTTAAAATAAAGGCTTTTTTATATTTAAAGAAGAGTGCCTTGGATTTTTCCTTATTGGATGAACCTTCTGAGCACTCTGGACTTAATCTCATTTTAAAAACAGATGTCAACGTGTACTATGAATAAAAGTGTACCAAATATTAAGAATTGGAGGATGCCATTATTCATGGAGAAACGCTGTTTTCTGACAAAATAATGTGTTTTTTTATGTTAAGGCTGAAAGATAGACTAATATGTGTTTTTACCCCAATCAGCTTTGTTATCTTTATGCTGAAATGTACAAGCAAACCAGCTCCAAGGAGAGTCGACGTCTCTTTATGGAGTTCCATTCCCTCTTCTTAGACAGAACGGCAGTAAGTTCGACGATTTTTCTTCTTTTTTTTCCAATTCTCTTTCTCTTTTCTATTGTTGATATGATTTTAAATCTTTATGTTTTTCTGTTTTCAAGAGTCTAAAGGTACCGGTGCCTGAAACAATCACAGCAGAATTAGGTAGGTAACCAATAAATTATCAGGCACTTCTGCTTCATTTTCTCGCGGAGATTATGCTAAAAAATACTTGTGTTTTGTATATTTGTCAGTTAAATGTTAGCAATTTTAGCAGCGTTGGGTGTAATGCATTACAAAAGTAACACGTTACAGGAATAGAACTGAGTAAGGTAATGCATTATTTACAAAATATACAGCAATATATTACTAGTTACAATTTCAGTAACTCAAGTTACAAATGCATTTTAAATTGTTTTTTCTGGCCAACTGATGCAACTGACCAAATCAAGTTGGATACGGGAGAACAAGATCCACTTCCTGTTGCTCAAAACTAAAACATCAGAGAATCAGGACGGCTGAGGAAAAGATCAACTGTACATTTAAACAGCGGCATTATTCACACTGTTTTCCTAACCGCCTGTTGTAAGACTTCAGACATCGGAGTCTCATCTTTGTCAACCATCTTTGTGATGAGGACTTTCAGCGCCTTCTTTTGATTAGATTTAACAAACATTACCATGAAATAAAAGGCATGCAAAGGAACTACTGACTTAATTTTAATAAAATAGTGTTAAAACTACAGAATTTGTGGTGTGACACTTTTGTAAAATGTACATTGATAAGTTACAGTGGTTAGAAGTCGTGTTAGATATTTAAGATGTTTTGCCAAAAGTAACGTTTTCACTGTGCATATTAAAGTATTTTTGGTGTTTGAGCTATAAAAATAGGGAGTTATAAGTATTTTTAGAGGATGTCTTTGGTGGCTCTTGTCCCCTAAGCCTCAGAGATACCAGGGGTCAACTGAGTAAATATGAATGCAGTTTGTATTTCCCCCCTTAAAAGCATTAATTTTCAGTTTTTGCAATTTAATTAAATAGCTTGCCTCCCTATTGGATCGTGTTTTTCAATTTTTTTTAACCACACCAATGCTTTTAGTGAACTTAAAACCTGACAGAGGTGACTGTTGACGGTTCTTGTCGGTCACTTGTTTTTTAGAGAAGCGGAGGCTGGAGCTGATCCCGGAGGAGCTGTGTAAACAGTACACTCAGGTGTTACAAGACTCCCTTCTGCCAGAGATACACAAGAACCTGGAGGACTTCAGGTAACATACCCAAGGGTATATTTACAGGGTCACGGTTTTCCCCAGGGATGTGACTCTGAGTCTGTTAGAGGGAGTGAAGCTGATCGTGTGTGCGTGCAGGCAGAAGCGCAGCATGGGTCTGACGCTGGCTGAAGACGAGCTTTCCAAGCTGGACTCGGAGCAAGGGAAAGACCAGTCTGAGTTGGAGAAGGAATGCTCCTGTGCTGAACACATTCTCGCCAAGATTGAGGATATCCTGTGAGTGTCTCCGTAGAAAAAAATAAACACCAATTCATCTCCCGATGTTAATGTGTGTGTGTGTTGTTGCAGGTCGACGACTCAATCCTCAGAAGAGGAGAAGTGGTGAGGAGAGGGTCTTTTTCTTTTCATAAATCATTAGTCAGCTGCTGGATAAATCTGTTTTTGAGAAGTATTTTACTTTCTGTTCTGCTTTTTTTATTTCTGATTGAAGCACTTCAAATTTTTATCTTGTTACACAGGAAATGCCTCATCTGGTGACAGTCTGGACGTCTTAGATATTTTTTGTTGCAATTCTGTGAAAACTATTCAGATTACTGCCGTTTTTGGCTTTTTCTTCACACAGAAAAAGCTTGAGATCATCAAATGTGTTTGGATTTATGTGAGAAATTACCTGAGTAATAAAAAAAAAAATCTGTTTTTATATTATAATTCAATTTATTAAAGGAAAAAGCCTGGTTGTCTATCTAGCTATAGTCATTTCCAGACTATAAGCCGCAGGTTTTTTAACGTTTAATTACCAAATGTAAGGGTTCGTGCAGGATTGTCAGGAAAGTGAATGGTGTTTGGGAAAGCTTTGATTTCATTAACATTTCAACACGATGGAAACGCCTCAGCCGTCCTCGCTCTGAGTGTTCAGACAATCTTCAAGAAAGACAGCTGCTTTTATTACCTTTGAAAGCTTTTCTCCTCTTATTGCATTGAGACAGTTCTTCACACTGGCGTTGCCAACGTCTCACCATCGATTCATTGCTGCCAAGGGTACATAAAGCCGCTCCATTTCCGTCTTTAAAAGCCAGATCGAGTACCTTTAACTTAAAAGCGCCATCATATTTTTTTCTTCATTTCTTTTCCATAATGACGGTTTCTGCATGAAAACTTTTTTATTGCAAACCGTCTCACTCTCGTAATATCTGTCTGTTCTACTTTTGCTTTCACTGTTCGCGTAAACTTAGGGCTGGACAATAATTCGATAGCAATATAAATATCAATCGATAGCCTATCAGGCAGCTTAATACTTAATCATTACTTACCCCAAACAAATCATTAACAATGACCCACGCAGCTCTGTCAGCCACCCTCTCTCCTTTCAAACCACAAAAAGGATGAAATGATTTGAGCTGAAACAGAATTTTTTAATAGTCTCTAAGCGAACCTTCACCGTAACCTCGCCGCGCTCAGACGTCACAACAAAACAGCGGCAGAGGAAGTTGTTCCAGATAAATTTTTCAGAGGCTCCGGCAAAGGTTTATGTCCGTTTTGAACCGATCCTTGATGCACTAAAACACTAAGCGTAGCGATAATGAACGAAATATAAAACTACGATCAGCTGTTTTAAGCAGGACTCCCCTCTCCAGCTCGCTACGAATCTCTTACAGAGAGATACAGTAAACGTACCCAGGTCGCGTCGCGTTGCTAACATCTGTGGCTGTTAAAATCTCCCCTCAGTTCTGCTCCCGGTCCTCAGAAGCGAAAAAACGCTTTAAAAAACACAACAGGGGTTAGATAGACCTGCTGGCTTCAGCTCTCAGTGACTGAGCTGCAGTGTTGGAGCTCATCAACACTGGTGAGTAGCTAGTTAGCTTTAGCTTTAGCCTACAGCTGAAGTGAATTTGAATAAGCTTTATTGACAAACTAAACCAAGGGTTTCAGCCATTAATATTATAAAGTGTCATAAAATGTTTAAAAGAGTAAAAAGCATTAAAATAAGCTTTTAATTTAAATTACTAACATGATTTAAATATATATATATATATATATATATATATATAATGGTTAATAATATTACTTTTCTTTGTATTTACTGATGTTACTCAGGTCTCTTTGTTTGTTTCTGTGTCTTACAAACTTACTTATGATAAAAAGAAATGTTTGAAAAATTTATTTATTTAATTCTTCGTTAAAATTTGTTCATTGAAGAATAACAAAATGACTGGGGAGGCACTTAAAATATATTTTTTACATTATGTGATTTTTATTTATTTATCGATAATTATCGATATCGATCAATATGACTATTTTTTTATCGATATGCTTTTTTTCTATATCATCCAGCCCTACGTAAACGTCCTTCTCTCTCTCTCCAGGTCTCTTAAAGGCACAGTATCCCTTAAGGTGAAGGACGTAACCTGTACAATTCATAGATCGAGGAGGTCCTTTAGTGGCCATTAGCTGCAAAAATTAATAAATAAACTGCACTGTTTTAAAACCCGCTGGGTTCAAATCATGGGGAAAAAAGTAGCGTCTTATAGTCCGGAAAATACGGTACTAACTTGGCTTATATTTTTCTAAATATTAAAACAGAAAAAAATCTGTGAGGGTAGGAGTATTTCTTTTGCATATATTGCTCAAAGGTGTTTATTTATTTATTTGTGCAGCCAAACTACACAGTTTGTGATTCTGACCTACATGAAGCACCTCGGAGTGAAAGTGAAGGAGCCTCGCGGTCTTGAACAAAAACGTGCACGCAATTTCCTGCTAAAGATTAAGGTGCAATCCTGTTCTATAAGAAGCCAGTGAATTCAGATTCTCATTGGATGTGGTAATGAATGCCATAATTTTGTTTTTGTTTTGAACATAGAGAAATAACAAACCTGATGGTGAGGATAGGCTAAAGAAGCCTCGATTTCCCAACATCCTTGTTCCTCCTCGCCGTTTGAGCAGAGTGGACTCAACTTCAGGTAAGTAACAACTTCTGATAAGTGCTTAACGCTTGATTCATCCCTGACTGCCTCATGTACATTTATTTATGGCTTCCCTCTCTGCATATGACTGTTTTACGTGTTGCTTACCACTACCCCAAGAAAAATTATTATTATCATTTTAGGCCGCTTGCAGTTAACTGCAGTGTTCTGCTTATTTGAAACTTTAAACCATGGCTTAATCTGAGGCCACGTCCACACTAAGCCGGCTAATGCCTTAAACGTATAATTATTTAGTCTACACCCCCCTATCGTCCACACTAACTCGGCGTCGTTTAAGGTCTGTGGCCGGATAACTATTAGCCGGGTAAGAGAACCTTGTAAATCTTAATTCAACGGCTAAACGATCTAGTGTGGACAGCTTCCCCGGATAATGAAAGGAAGTGGCGTCACTGAATGCTGCGTCAATAACAATATGACACTACAGACAAAGACAACAGCGAAGAGTAATAAATCGATCTCGTCGTCTGTCCACACCAAAAACTCTCTCTTCTTCTGAGCAGCTATTGTTCTCTTCGGTTAACGGGACAAGCAGATATGTACTGTGTTGTAGAGCTTCTTGTATATATTATGTAGGCGCTGGTGTCACGTAGATTATACACATCTTTTGTGCGTCTTTTCGCGTATGCCCAATATTTGCACAGGTCGGTATGGGATTGCGCAATCATGGGATCTTAAACGGGGCGTAAATGCTCGTGTTGAGTGGATAACATTAGGTGTCTAACTCCCCGTATAATCTTATCGGCTTAGTGTGGACGTAGCCTGAGACAAGCAAACAAATCCAGACCAATCAGCGGCTACCGCTGCTGTGTAGGAGTGAGAGGGATATCATGTTACCGGACCAAACAGTCCATATGTGGGTGTTTCGGGTCGCTTCGGCACGCTTGGAACCAAGGCAGAGGTAGTCTGAAAAAAGGGGTCGGAACGGACACAGGTAATGGAAACACGCTAAAGCGTCCCGTACCGTACCGTACTGGCTCTAGTGGAAATGGGGCATATGTACCACGATGATGACCCACCTAAACATACAGTAAAGAAGACCGACCCGTTTAACTATAGACAGTTAACAAAGGAGGGTAATTACTCCTTATAAGGATTATTTATTGTTAATTGTTGTCAGCCACACTGTGTGTGAATTATACATTTTTTAATTACATTTTTTTTTTTATATATATTTAGAACATTTTTACAAGTACCACTACCACAGTTTGAGAACCATGGGCCTAGAGCAAAGGTGCAAAAAAAAAAAAAATGCAATATTGTCCAGAGGTATTAGTGGTTGATCATGGCAAGGGAAGGGGGAGGGTGGTGTGAGGGGGTGGCCACAGTTTGCAGACGGTTCTTACTTTGGGTTAGTGAACGTATGGCCCGGGGGAAGTGCCTGCCGGAGGGGAGCAGGTTGAACAGGTGGTGGGCAAAGCCTCGATCTAAGTCATTTCACTAAAATTATACAAACATTTCAGTCAGTTACGTTTTTTACTGTAAGAATCCCAGCAGATTTCATCAAGACGTTGGTTTGAGGTATCTGTACATCAGTTTAAAACAAATTAAATATTTAGTTATTTGAGTTGCATGTCTAATTTTTCTATTCTTTATCCATTTTTCAGCCCTTTTAGCCTCTTTGTTTTAAATTACATCCTTAATATTGCCCTTGTTGAATGCATGTATTATAAAATACAAAATGCAGCAGTTCTATACGTTCATGACTTCTTTACATGTGTTGTGATTATTCCTGTGTGCAGAGCGTAAGGCCGTGGAGCTGAATAAGCAGCGCTCTCCAAAGCTCTCTCAGCTGGTCTTCATCATCCCAGAACCACCCGACCATCCAGCCTCGAATCCTGGACGAAGCCGAGCAAATCAACTCAGCCAGGGATCGGACACCAGCACCCAGTCCATCTTTTCTGTCTCCTCCCTGGGTCCAAGCTCCTCCGACTCGACTGGACAGGAGACAGACTCCAGTAAGATTTGCTTCTTTCTTGATCGACGGGTTTTGGAAGTCTGCATACTGTTAATAAAGTAAATTTTTTGCGCATCAGCTTTGCTACTTAAAGTGACTCATTTAAAGTTGTGTGAGACATTGTTTCAGTTTCAGACATAGTAAGAACCCATGTTGTCCCTTAATTGAGTAAATATTTGAATTAGGTAAATGATCTCTAGAAACAGGATGTAGAGAAGCTACAAATTTAATCTGAGCTGCATGTTTTAATGCTTTCATTTGCTAAACCTCCTTTCTTCTGCAGGTGTCTCTCCATTCTGCATCCAGCCCAGACTCAGCGATGGTCTGCAGCCGGGAGAACACCAGGACGGCCTCTCTAGTCCAGCCTGCTCCCAGTTTGACTTCAGCTCCTCCAATCTGGAGCACCGAGACGACGACCTGGATGCCTTCAGGCAAGCAGAGTTTGGGTTTTTTCCTAAAGCAGTCCTTCACAAGTGTGACGCGCAGCAGCTCTTTTATTGTAACCTTTTCGTCTTGGTAACACGTATTCCTATAAGCCAAGGCTTTTAAGAAGAAGATGACGTTTGATTCCGACTTTAGGAGCCAGATATAAAATTAGTGGGATCGTCAAGTAGATAGACTTGTGGAGGTGTCATGATATCGTTTTTTTAAAATCGAAATAGATCGAAATTACGTCACGAAGTTGCGCTTTGAAAATCCAAAAGGCGATCACAATCACTTCCTCCTGTGTTTACTTACTGTAGCGTCACTAGCGTCCCACTCTGACTCCATAGCAACGGTCAGCAGGGAACCGGCTCACAACAAGGAACCACACATTGCAACTAACAACTAACTCTCACCAGTTCTCATACAACTCACAATACCTGGTAATTTCACTAACCGCTTTATTACACTAAGAGCTTCCCCTTAACACAGCACACATCTACAGAGAATATTAGCCGACGCTAGCAAGTAGCTATTAGCTAAGCTACAGTTAAACCATGGCTAACATAGATGAAGAAAGAAGCAGTGGTACCGGAGCTAAAGCCACACGTTCTAATCTCAAATGACCAGTGAGGAAATCTTGACATTCTCGTTGTAAAGAAGAGGATCGCTGTTAGCTGCATATTAGCTTGTTTCTCTGAGCCAGCCGGAGCTGAGAGTTTTTGCACTGCAGTAACTAAAAAGACTCACTAGATGTAAGCCACCCTCTTTTACTAATCATTTCTGTTGTTCATTTAAACAAGATTTTTACAATTATAAGTCCAACAATTTATTATAAATACAGTAATATAAATAAATTATTTCAATTTGACCTCAATGCCTAATGTGATGCATTACACAAGAACAAGCACATCACTTATATGTCTTTTCAAATCAAATTTACTCTACAAAATTTAATAAGTAAAACAAGTGATCATACACTAGACTAGTTTATAACTGGCATAGGTTTCTGTACTGTAAGAAAAGGAAAAAATAAATAAATTGAGGTTTGAATCTTGACGAGAATTTGGAGAATCCTGACACCACTTCACATTTCTGCTCAAATTTACAAAAGTAAAGCTCAGAATTATTAGATCTAATGTTCTGTGTAAGAGTCTTCGTTCACTTAAAATGCAACTCTCCTGAAAATCTACTTTTTTCCCTGATAAACTAAATAAATGAGTGTTAATTCTGTAGGCTACATGTTTGGTATTTTAGTACATTTCAGTAAAAATCTTAATTTTGTACCAAAAACTGTTAGTGGGATGCTCTCTTCAGGTTTAAACATTACACTACAGTTGTATTTAAATCGGGCTATGCTACCAGCTCAGCTCAGATTTCTGACCACAACTTCCTGCCGCCCTGGGGTATAAAAGAAGTTCAGTCTTGGCCACACCTCTGTAGCGAGTTGGATACGGCTCAGGCCCGCTCGCCTCCTCCACAGAACCTTCTTCCCTTTCCTCTGAACAAGTTGGAGAGAAATGTTCAACCTTCTGATTGGCCTCAAACTCCGTTTGAGGCATTTTTCAAAAAGAAAATGCGGGCGGAGTTGGACTCTGTTAGGGGGTGATTGGCTCGTTAAAGATTTCTTTACACTGAAATACTTCAGATCATCAAAGACATTTATGTACCAGTGAAAGTGGCAGCTATGCTGAGGGAGTATTTCAAGTGCTAGCTCCGTTTGTCATATATGTAACTTCTGATTTGTAGGCATTTTAATTGCAAAATTTTACAATCAAATAAATCACAAATCACTTGACAAACAGGAAATTCACAGTGTTAGTTATCATTTAAACTGAGGTACAACCAATGTGTGATTCAGGACGTTACACAAAGCAGACCTAGAAAATAACTTATTGGTGAACATGGCTCTAGTGTAAAGTGCTTTGAGTGGAAAAGCCCTATATCAGTTCAGTTCATTCGCTGTTTATTCATAAAACTGGAGTGATTATGGGCATGAATTGCCCATTTATAGTCATACAACAGCATCTCAGCTGGATTCATATCAAGACTTTGTTTAAGCCATTGCAAAATTTGGCTCTAATCAGAGATAGTGTGGAGGGTGTGCTTTTAAGGGTTGTCATTAACCTCTTAGCCCGTCCACGGGCCCACTAAAAGGTTGGTAGTTGAATGCAGCTACTGTCTAAACAAGCTTTTGTCAATATATACATATCTTTTATCATTTGGGAGCTAACAGCCTTGTGATTTAAATTATGGATGACAAACAAGGTTATAAGCCCTTTTGTCAACCCTAACCAACATTCAAGAACTGAAAATAAACTTTGAACTTACTGCTTTGTAGTCCGCTTTACATGGTAAAACCCCTCAATCTTGATCAAATACGGTCTTTTAGATCCATAAGGGTCCGTTCAAATTTCTCCATCAAAGTTGTTGGTCCACAGCAAAAATAAATCCATAAAAATGATCAAATAACAGCCTAAAATTGCTGATTCCTGATTCATAACAGGAAGTGACTTTTGACCCGTGATGTCACTTCCACAAATACACTTCATGTTGACAATATTTTCTCAGTTTAAGCTTAAAAATTTAACCTTTTAATCGACACCTTACTTGACCCAGTAGGAAACGGATTACACCTGCTAACGCGACACACATTCAACGAAAAGAAAACTTTGTAAAAGAAAAAAAAAAACTCATTTGTTTGGACCAAAATGTTAATATAAATTATATACAGTATAAATAAATTTTAATAAGTGGATACAAGATTTTGTCTTTTCAACTGTATTAAAAATTATATAAGTGGGCAACAAATGCACTTAGACATATCATCACTGTTCTGTGACACGTTTCAGTGTTTTCCCAACCATATCACTACTCCAAATCGTTCAAGAATAGTTCTAATTTTAACTTGGGAATGCGTTTGGAAAATGTTTTGGGCCGAAATTGCAGGAATATTAAGGAGCTATGGTCATGTACCCCTCAATTTTTTTTTATTGTTTTAATCAAATATGCTTTTTTTTTTATTAGCATGCTGACGTACGTTTTGATGAAAGCTTTGTAAATTTCAAAGGTTTTAGGAAGCAGATTATTTTAGATTGCGGACCCAATACTTGTTGTGGACTAACAATGTTATCGTAGCATTAAATTGAAACTTTTAGGATGTAAAGAAATTGTGATTTTTTTCAAATGTCTCCGTTCTGTCAAAGATATGAGGCTACGAATGGTGTGTTAGACGTTATTTAGCATTTTACGAGCAGGTTTGACTAAAGGATTTAGTGTCTACAACTAAGATTGTATCTATGATGTACATGTACATAGAGGGGCTGATGCAAAATAACCCATTAATTATGTCGCGCCCATGGGAGAACGCTGGTGTTCTGGTAGAGAGAAGAGTTTATGGTTCCATTAATTGCAGCCAGTCACCCAGATCTTGAGATCTTTTAGCCTTCTGATGTTTTCAGAACAGTTTTTTTTAAGCAAATTTGTGTTTTCTTTATAGGTCTGTTTATGATTAGTAATGGGGTAGCACTTCTTCATAGCCCTGTAACAGCAATAAAACAAAGATTTTCTTGAAAAGTATTTCTATAATAGTTTTTTTGTCCTGCGATAGGATGGAAGTTCAGTCTACGGTGAGTTCGGCGGAGATCCAAAGCGAGGACGACCAGGCAGGAGAGGTGGAAAGTGAGGAGGACCCTCTGAACTGGCAGAGGCTCGTCAGTCGAGACGTGCTGGCGAGTCTCACCTCAAAGGAAATCAAACGGCAGGAAGTCATCAATGGTGAGCCAACAGAGTTGGTATCGGCCGATCTGCCAAACATAAATAAAACCGAGCCAAAATTAATATATTAAAATGCAGTCTGTCGAATACCAACCCTACGTAACAGAGTTAACGTTTCCATCTACTAGAGCTCTTCTACACTGAGCGTTCTCACCTGCGCACGCTGCGGGTGCTGGACTGTGTCTTCTGCCAGAGGCTGAGCAGAGACGCCATCCTTCCGCCTGACGACATAAAGCACATCTTCATTAACCTGGAGGAAATAATTCAACTGCACGGTAATGGCGCTTTATAATATTAGAGGCTTCCTGGTGACGGGAGAGCTCAATTCAGCAACTCTGCTTGCTAAGAAATACTGAACATGTCTGAAAACAAGTAAATATTGTGTGTCTGGTTGATTTCTGCAGTGCAGATAGAAATTATGCAGCCAAGGCTCTATGTGATCTTGGTTTTAATAACTTCATTTCAAAGTACTGAACACATTTAACACCTTAAATTTGGGCAAATTTTCATGCTTTAAAAACACACCCAATTAAATTTAGAGCTATTTTAAAACTATTAGGAGTGGAGGCATGGTGGACCTATGTTTGGATAGAAAACTCTCGACAGATAGAATCTGTGTAAGAGCTACTGTCAGAGAGCAATATGCTCTTGAATACACTGGAAAAGATTAGTTTTTATGACCGCCTGTTTATTTTTGTGTATACATTTTAAAAGAAGTTTTAGCATGCAGCTATGGACTAGATGTGGCTTCAAATGGGGATTTGGAGATTACTTCGCGTTCCTGAGGGCTTTGACAAAAGTGTTCACTGTGCCTAAAACTATGATTGTTTCCTTGATTGGCATACATTGTTTCAAACTCAAAACCTTAGCTTCTAATAATATTTTAATTCAAACATAATTTTTTTAAGGAAATGTTGTGCTTTCATTCTGCAATCCTCTAAAAACCCTGTGGAGGTATTGTTTTTCTTTATTGTAGCGTTTTATGAAGTTCCATTTACAGCCTTTTAATACTTATGCATAATTGAACAATATCCGAATCAAACTACACTTCCAGAATTATAGTCATAAACTGCCTTTGGACCCCAGTCAAGGTATAAATAGGGATGCAGTTAAGTCTTTTTTCTACTCAGCCGAGCCCTTCTGTTGCTGTGTAGAGCAGCCTGTGTCAGTCACCTCTTTGATATACGTTTTTCTTGTTCCTGAATACTAATATTTTTTTAAGTATTTGTTCGAAGTAAGTTTTTGTAAAAAACACGTTATTTGTGCCTTTCCAATCAATGTGTGGTACATTCTTTCCGTTTAAAAAATAAATAAAAAACAACCCCAATAAACTATATAGTTTTTTGGTTTTTCAGCCGTGGTGCAGCTCACATTAGTGGCCACAAACTCCTCATTTGAATAGTGCTACTTGAGCCTGATATAATTTGCTCACACAATTTTAGTAAATCTTAATAAATTAAGAACAACTCTTTTATTTATTTTTTAGCGGCGTATACAATTTAGCGGTTATTATCAGGAATGTCGATAAATCAGGCCTTAAGTCTTTTGCTGCGTTCAGACCGCAGTGCTTTGTCAATGTCAGCACGGTCAAGATTGCATGTTAAGTCTACGGATGAGACCGTTGGAGGAGCGTTTGGTCCATCAACTTTTCAAGCTTTTCCTGCGTTTCAAGCTTCAAAGCTCATAACGCTAGCAATGCAGAAGTTCAGCTAGTTGAGCTTTTGACGGTCCTAACGCTCTTGACGCAGCACGGCAACCAATCACAGCGTCTCACTGTAGTGACTTTGCCCCACGTCGACGCTGACTAGCCAACCACGATCCACTAGTGTTTAAAACGTCCAGCAGAGAAATGCTTTGAGAGCTTCAGCTTAAAAATGTATCTTCTGTGTTTAGGCGTCGAACTAGTCGCTTTATGAGCGTTGCCTGGCGCTGACAAAGCTTGCAGTCTGATCGCACCATAATATATCAGACCGAAAGTCTTTCATGAAGTGTGCAATTAGGGCCGCCTGATTAATTGAAAGTATTTTAAGTAATTCCTTACAAATATAAATACAGTGGTTCACTATTAATGAAAAATACCATTCACTAGGCTTTTAAAGCCATGTTAATCAAAATGTTTACTCAATGTCCTCTTTGGACTTTGTCTTCTGCTTGATTCCACAAACTCGACAGCATATTGTGCTTTTCTTGCTGATGAAGACGCGACCAATAACCAAGAAGTCTCCTCTCACTGTGTTTTACAGTTTCCATAACAGAGCAAATGGCAGCCATCAGGAAGAGGAGTGAGACGTCTGTGATTGGTCAGATTGGAGATGATCTCGTGGCGTGGGTAAGACTGAGCGTCAATGATTTTAGAGTGCCATTCTGTAAAACAATCAGGAAACTTTTTATGTAAAGTCAGCAAAGATCTCAGACACTAGCTGCTGCTACAAAAGTCTGCAATTATATATTAAAATCTTTTTTTTTTAAATAACTACTCTGTGCGGATGGATTTTCTTTATATGTAGAATTTCTTCCGATTTTAGTTTTTCCTTCTTAATATTTCTTCTCATACTTCAAATTCATCATCTTTTAATGTCTGTGTTTTTAAGATTCTTGGATTTATTAACACTTTTTGTGTGACAAGGGTAGAGTGTAAATGCTATAATTATTCTCTACACACGCGTATCAAACAAATACGGCATTTGTTTTACGCCCGAACACATGCAGAATGGAACCAAAAGCTCTATTTTTAAACATAAAATCAATTCTGAATTCTTAGAGAAATCGAATCGAATCATTCACAATTTCAAAAATCTATTTTATTTTTTGGAATAGTTTGCCCTTTTTACAACTAAAATAAAAAGGTAAAGTCCAGATGGCCAATTTAAGTCTTTTTTTTCTGAAAGGGTAAATACAGTCTATGCCAGTGAACTGTTACTTACCCAGTGGTAAGGCTTATTGAATTACAGGCATATAAGTAAGATAATAGCTAAAATAAAAATGTAATAGCATTGAACCATATCAATAACGAACTGGATCAGATCGAATCGGATCGAAATCAGATCGAATTGTTATAATCAATTCTAACTCTTAAGAATCGGAATTGAATCTGAAGCCTGGTTCACACCAGACGCGGAGCGCAGTGAAGCGATCGTTTCGGCGTCTGGTCTTTCACCAGAACAGTGCTCTTTAGTCGCTGTGATGAGAAGGTAATGCAGCGTTTGGGCACTAAATGCTTTATATTGAAAGGATAATTTATGTAATCTGTTCTTTTGACGATTTTTTTAACACAAGGGGGTGTAGAGAAACAACAAAAAAGGCTGCTGTGTTTGTTTCCATGTCTTTTTAGGGTATTCTATGAGCTGCACATCTAGTAAAAAGCTTTACGGCTTAATCAAAACGTACTTTCTGTCGTCCATTGCTCCTTGAGGGGGGAAATGTGTTCACAGGCTGAAGAAAATCTGAAACGACAACGCCATAGTAGGCAAATAGTAGGCAGAGAGACAATAAAAATGTATCACCCCCTGTTGTCCTGGTCGAGAATTGCTTTGCAACACAGAAAAACAATGAAGAACGGAGAGAAAGAAACAGAGAACCATAAATGAAAATATCTCCGTTAATACGTCTTCGTCCAATTTTTGCTGTAGGAGAAGTTTAAACTAGGCATATATCTACACTACTACTCTCTACTACCACGCACACTCTCTCTGGCTGTGTGTGTCTCGACAATTGATAAATTAAAGAAACTTCCTGGTAATAGAAACATGAATTACTTATTTTATGAGGTTATTTAATTACCCATGATGGAAAAAAATAGCTCTGAATAAAAAAAAGCTGCGCAGAAAAAGCTTGTCGACTGCCTAGGAGAAATATGCGTCTGGTGTGAACAGGTGGAGCAGCGGATAGAGCGTGATTTTCCTGAGTGCTGCTGGTGTGAACCAGGCGGAAATTCTTTACCAGAACCGCTATCACAATTTTCACATCGCTTATGTAAATGAACTATTATTTAAATCACACCAATCCACTTTCTTATGCAATAATGTTTTATTTCTGCGCTGATGCTGTTGTCAAGGAAAAAACAGTCTCCTAGTCCGCTCCAAATACGTTCAGCGTAGAGTTCTGCAATGTCACGGGTACAGTTTGTTTTTGTTTTTCGATGGAAAAAATACGTAATTTAAATGTCAAGGGTCTGGCAGAAGTTTCTTTACTGCAGATGCGCTAAATAATATTCATGTAACATTTTTGGTCGTTTAGGACTCCCAAAAATAATCTTTCCATTGTGTGCGTGGAGAGAGCATGCCAGAAAATCCTCCCCCAACTTTGAGCTGAAAGCAGAATATTCTTGCTATCTCAGCATCCAGTGCTCCCAGAGAGAGATTTGTATGATATATGTCCACCTGAAACAGTGGATTAGCTGCAGGTACCCGTTCTATTGCAGAACTCTGAGCTGTAAATTAGTGGATTTGAATCTCTACCATTTTAAAAACAAAAAACATTATCCTCTGGCTTTCAACTGTTAGTAATTGAATAAAGATGTGGTTTTCAACACCTGTTTATACATTCTAGCGCCTATTGTAATGAAATGTGAAACAGAATAATAGGTTATGAATAATTAATAATAATTGTCCCCAGCGATCTTCAAACCACACTCAAGTTTATGGTTATTGTCCCCAGCACTTTTAAAATAAAGAGACGCCTTTAATTAGCCTCTACAGTAGCTATAGTACTCCACTTTATATACATGCGTAATAAATCTTCTTTAGAAAATGCTGTGGGGTTTTTCCCCGATATTATTGACATGGAGATGGAAATAAAGAGGGAAAAAGAACGGAAGATGAAGAGAGGAAGGGGAAAAAAGTAAGGAGGGAGAGAATAATTTGAAGGTACAAGAGAGGGAAGGAAACAGAAAAACCTGAAAACATTCCAGTCTGCCTAAACAACCGCAGGACGGTAGAGAGATTGGAATAGAAAACAATCAGTCAAACGATGCCAATGCAGAACCACACAACCACAACACACAAATAGATATAAATATGAAAACGATGTCACTGAAAAGCTCATGGTACAGATTATTACAAGATCTAGTTGTGGTAAACCAGAAACAGAACTTTTCGCTGCCGTTTCTCAACAGCGATAATGTTTGTAGCTCACGCTGCTGTGAAGTGAATTAATAACGTGAAACAACATCGAGCTGAACGTAAACATCTGAGGTTCTGGAGATAAAATCAGCTCATGTCCAAATCGAGCCGGTGGTTGCATCCAATCAGCCCAAACTCTTTACTTTGTCATCCCTGTTACTGAGAAGGGATCCCCCCCCCCCCCTCAGATGCTCATGCTGGATTCAGGCACAACTGAGACAGTGGGCTGTTGGAAAATCAGAACATCTTCAAAGCAGAGGTCACGCTACACATCTTTTTTGTCCATCATTTTGACCGACAGGGTCCAGAATATCCATTCTTAATCCATTTTTTCCTGTCAATTGTTAAATTCTACGGGGTCAGGGCTGTTGCTGTTTGTTAAATAATATTCTTTTTTAATTAATTTTAATAATATTCAATCCAAACCAGCTGAAAAAAGAACTAAATATAAGAATGGAATTAGAAGATTGCACCTAAAATGCAAACAACCGTTGTGGTTCCTGCTTAACATTGGTACTAAAATACACACCCAATTGTGTGTAATCAAATAGTGGGATTGCTGCAGAGGTTAGCGTCATGAGGTTTTGGATTATTGCCTCGGACAGATGACTTCTCACGTGGTTTTAAATGCTGTTCTGGAGTCTGAATCCGAGCTCTGCTGCCGCTCTGGAGACTGGAATTAAGTGTCACTTCAGCCAATGTTTAAAAATGAGTAAACATTGAATAGATATTATCTGCACATTTGCACCAAGTGGTCAGAGGTGTGAAAAGGGGCGGGCTGGAACAATAAATCAATCTATCTGCATGCAACAACACAACTCAACTTACAGTTAAAAGCTTGCCTTTCGCTGGTTCTTGATCGGTTGCTGAACATGAAGCTTGGCTCTGCTTAGCAACAGCTGTCTGCGATTCATTGCTGCCCGTGTTAGCTTGTGTATTCTTGAGGTGCATTTAAAGACGGGTAGGAAAAATAACTTACATTATATTAACAGATTAAACGGCAGTTGCATTGTGTAAGCTTTCAGAAAATATTCTTAAGTTCTTAAACACTTAACTTTTCAGTCTGGAAAGTACCCGTATAATATTAGGAAAGTAATTGCTAAGAACCAGAATGTATTTTAGTTTCAGGAAACTACTGTATTTCCAGGAGAGTACTTTTCGTCATTCTGGAAACCATGCGTTAGGTCCACAAAGTAGCATCTATGTTTCAAAAAGCTTTCAGTTCTTGAAAGTACCAAAAGAATTTCAGGACTGCAGTTTCCATGTTCCAAAAAGGACTCTGAGTTCCTGAACGTTCCAGAATTTGAAGTGCAAGGTTACAACCTTTAAATATCGGAAACAATTAGTAAGTTCAGGAAAGTAACATCAAAGTTATGTGAAAGTAAACTTAAGTTCCTAAGAAATAGTAACCTTTAAATTGTGGGAAAAATGTACAAGTTCCGTAAAACGTCAAAGCTCCAACGAATTAACTTCTTGGAAAGTGTAGCTGTATTTTTTATATTTTGGTTCAGATGGTTCTTAATTATGACCGCAATATTCAGTGCGCGGCAAACATTTTACGTCTGTGGGTTGTCCGTCATTTGTGAGTGATCTACTAAGATTGAGTGAGCAATTCATAACAAGCGCAAAGAGCGGTATTCAAATGAGTTTGTGCCACTACTGTGCGCTATGCCACTAGGAGACAGGAGGAATATGCAAATGGATTCATGATGCGTCTTTGGCAAAATAAAGGGGGGAAAAAACAAGATTATTTACGAGTTATTTACTACTAGGCTTATGGCTTGGTTTACTACATTATATTAACTGGAACCCAGGAAGATTAACCACTCTGGGGGAAACTAATTAGGATCCATGAGGATCATAACCCACCGCGCGCTCAGCGAGTTATGATGCTTCTTTGGGGGAAAAACAGGTAAATATTTACACAAACGTCAGGCTTATGGCCATTAGAGTGTTAATTACTCTTCGGTTATATTGCGTGTGAATTACATTTTTCGTTTGTCAGTAATAAACTTATGTTGAATTTGGTAGCTCAAAGTTAAGACATGCCTTTCAGAAAATCTAAAAATAGATGCTAAAACAGCCAACGTTTTTATGCGTATTAAATCACTGCAACTGGAACGCCACCTTATTTGCCTGTTCTCCTCCCAATATTTTGTGTCTTCTGGCAGAAACACCCATGTTGCATATTCAGCATGGGTAAAATGGTTAAATGGATTGCGTCTTGCTCTGGGTTTAACAGGCGCAATGCTTTCTGCGTCATGTAGGTAAATCAGCAACGGCCTGTTTTCACAAGCGCAAACCGTTGATGAATCTGCCGCTTAATGTTTTATGACAAATTTTAGCAGAAACATTTGAGATTTCCATGAAAAAATGAGACGATGTGTCACTAACTGACCTTAATCTAAATTTTTACTTTAGTTTGGTGAGGAGGAAGAGGAGAAGATAAAAAGAGCAGTGGGAACGTTCTGCAGCAACCAGCCGTCTGCGTTGGAGCTCATCAAGACCAGGCAGAAAAAAGACCAGAGGTTTAACCAGTTCATACAAGTAAGCAGCCATTTTCATAGATTCTGGGTTTAATTTTGATGAAATAGATGTTGACTCTGACATTAATGAACTAAATATATCCCAGTTTCTTGTGGAAAGGAAGGCATTAAAGTAGCTTCTGATTTTCAGGAAGCTGAGAGTAACCGCTTGTGCCGCAGGCTGCAGCTAAAAGACATAATTCCTGTAGAAATGCAAAGAATGACAAAGTATCCACTCCTACTGGACAATATTGCAAAATACACTGGTATGAATATGATTGCATATGTTTTTGAATGGAGAACTTTTACTTTTTGGTTATTTCTTTGTAAAGTTGATAAGATATTGCGGCTGTTTTCACAGAGGACGGAGAGGAGAGAGAAAAGGTGAAGAAGGCTGAAGATTGCTGCAAAAAGATCCTCAACCACGTCAACAAGTCTGTGAAGGAGGCTGAAAACAAACAGGTGAACACATTAGAATATTAATAGAATTTTTTGAATTATAAACAGCTTTTTCATCTATTTTGAAAGTGAAAAGTAGTCATATTTTCATGGGATTTGACCCTGGATGTTAATTGTTGTTTTTGCCTTTACTTGTATTGTTTGGTCTCATTTTAATCCATCCCAAATTAAATGGCTTTTTGTTTCACTAAAGTACTTTTGTTCATTCCTAGTAGAATGAATTGTGTTTTTTCCATTTGCTATGTTGTTGAATATCTGACAAGAGTAATCTGAAGAATCTTTTGTCATTTTGACTCTTTAGTTCTCAACCTTTTTGGGGTCCTGGCCCTCTTGGATATTTTTGATAAACTAGAAACTGCCTTTTGAATTGCATTGTGGCATTTATCCATTCTTTCAGGCAAAAATGAGCTTTCAATTGTAATTTCCAGAGCAGAAAACATAAATCAGCTGTAGAGCCATGGCATATTTAGGGAGTTTCCAGAAAAATGTAACAGAACAGGATATATAATAGGGCTAGATAAAGATATTGACGAGTTCCGCTTGTAATAAGGTTTAATCTTACATAAATGCAGTAATTTTACCATGTTTGCATTCCCCTTGGACTTTCAAACGCCTCGGAAGTGCTTCTTGATTTTATTCCAGACCGATTCAGACGTAATACACTTTTGCACTGCATCAGGACTGCTGAAAAAAATCCAAAATTATCCTTTAACAGTTTAACAGTCATTCAATTCAAGTCATTCAGGTTGGCCAGCCAGGGGTTGCCCTTGTCTTACATAAAACTCCACATCATGCATACTACGTTATAATTTAAATATATATATATCTATATGAAATTATGTGTAAACGTGATTTATAAGGAACCAAAAGGAGCATGTAGAGTTGTGCACATATTTACATTTGCTCACTTTATAAGACCGCAAATAGTCATATTTGATAAATTTACAAATTTTCCCATGAGCAGAATCTTTGCTGCCTCACAGGATTGGAAAAAAACTACTTCCAAGTTCGCTACTTCCCAAGTTAGATGCTAGCTCAAGCAGCTGCTATCTACATGGAGTGGCATTATCAGTTGTACACAGACAGAAAACATTTTAAATAAAATACTGGGCGGAAAAATATTTTTTTCACCGACATCAGTGCTAAAAATCAGATAAGGAAGTTTATGTATGTTTTAAATCGATTACTTGTCATTTCGTTGTTATTTACACAGAAAGGAATCCTAAATATCTGTATTATAAATAAAAATACTTTACTCTTCTTTACTATTGGTTTTTCTATTTCGAATTAAAATTACTACATTTGGCCCTCGCCCCCCTGATAGATATTAGTTTTGGCCCTATGGGGAAGTTTGGGCGCCCCTTCTATCGCCCCTTTCAAACAGGCCATGAAAAACTGTAATTTTCAGACTTAGTCTGTTTTAATTTAGAATCTGAAAGCAAACTTCCAGATTTTTTACTGGTGTATTTGCAGTGTGAGGAGTTCTGCTGTTTCATTTGCAAGAGTGACTTTGTTCTGGGAAATGAGATACGTACGCCCACCCCCAGACATTAATTAGGATCTTCCGGTGCATTTCTTGCCGTGTGAAAGCAGCCAATAGTGGTGTATTTGAAAAGACAACTATGGTTAAACTACGGCCTATGGGTAGTAATGGCTTTCCAGATGAATGAAACACTGGAAAACATAATAAAACATGTAAAAATGTTCTGAAATATTAAGGAACTAGCTTTCTTTGTGTTTGAACTAACTAAGAAACATCCTTAATACGTCAGTCGTCTTGACCAATCTAAAACGGTTGAAAGAATGCGTTGCAGTGACAATCTCTTATATAGTCTTGGGGGGGAAAAATTGAACGGACAATCCGCCGTTTGTGGATTGAAGAATCCTTTTTATGCCGATATTTTAGCAAACGTTAGAGGAGACGCCAGTCGTTTGGTTTTTCCTCGGACAATATTAAAAAATACTTTCGTAATGTCCAACCTGTTTTCACAAGCACAGATTTTCTTGTCATGTTAAATGTGCTACTATGCGACATAACATGACCTAAGCATAACCGTTACCAGATCAGGAGTTCAGGGACTTGTGTTTTATCTCAACAGAGACTCCTAGAGTATCAGCGAAGACTAGACGTCTCGTCTCTTAAACAAAGTGAAAACCCTGTTATCCTGGAGCTGAGGGTAAGAAACCTTTACCTAACAAAACAAATGTGAACATTGAGCTTTTTTTTTTTGTTGCTATACAGCTCTCAGGTTTTTTCTTTTAATCCAAACAGTGCTGTCAACCATGCGTAATGTGTAATTACACAAGGCCCTTTGGTTTTCCTACATTTTGCCTTTGGGGTGCATTTTCAGCCAACAAAGAGTGTCTGACAGCTGAAACATGCCCTTCTTACTCATAATAAATAGTATGACATTATTTTTCTGTTATTGGCTAAATGTTTCAAGGTTAAAGGGTGAAGTAACTGATCGATCAGCCAGCTAACCACCAGTCAGGAACTTGCTGAATATTTAACCACCCGTCCATGGTCCAACCAACTCCCAGTTTATTAACCAACCTGAACAAGAACCTTGCATTTAGCATGTGTGTGAGTAGGCTTTATATGTAGCAAAACCTATTATCACTATATTTCTACAAATGCACACAATTATTTAGATCGGATCTCCTAGATGGTCCATGATCTAGAGTTGCAGGATCTGGTTGTTCCTGATTTAGGAAACTTTCCACTTCATATAAAAACTGTAGAAACAACTGAGGATCAACTTGTGAAGCATATGATCTTCATTGTTTTGTATGCAGTTCATCAATTAATTTTAAATGAAAGTATTTACTATGAAGTTTTCTTTTCAGAATCTGGATCTGACCAAAAGAGATCTGGTACATGAGGGCCCCCTCTCCTGGAAAGTCAATAAAGACAAGACCATTGGTAAATATACACCTGATTATATAAAAACCTCCATCAAAAATACAGTTTAAGCAGTAGTTTTTTTGTCATTAGTGGAAAATGATTTTTAAAAAAGTCCTTGACTTGGACTCAAGTCCTGACTCTGGTCTGAAGGAGCGGCCTGATGACTTACGCTATGATAGGACATGAAAAATTGGTACGGGGAGGCTAAGTCCCCCCATCTACTTCCAGTCAATGTGTCCACTATAGCCAAAAAATATGAATGTGAGTCAGTTGAGCTATAAGTTATTTTCTGATCCCATTTGAAATGTTCCACGAATTGAACATATGATGTCTGTACATTTTACAGACGCAATTTGATGCAGAGAAAGCTTCATTTTTTTAAAGGGCAGCAAAGGCTACTTCAGGTTTTGTGTGAAAAAAGGTAGTGGACTACAACTGAAGAAGAAGAAAAATTAATGTGAGATTAGCAGCTTTGGTTTCTTTTTTTCGCGACGAAGATAGGAGCATTAAACATGTATAAAACCAGTATAAATCAGATCCTGTGGAAAGTGGCAGCTATGCTCAGGGAGACAAAGTTGGTCAGCGAGGTCTCTTTAATTATTTGAAGTGCTAGCTAGTAGCGATGCACCGAAAATTCGGTCACAAAAAATTTTCGGCCGAAAATGACCCAAAAGTGCATTTTCGGTTTTCGGCCGAAAGACCTAAATCACAGAAAAAACACAGCCGAAGCTTTATTAATTTAATTTATTTTGTGCATTGTTGTTATCCATCCATCCATCCATTTTCTTAACCGCTTAATCCTTTATGGGTCGCGGGGGTGCTGGTGCCTATCTCCAGCTGTCAACGGGCGAGAGGCGGGGTACACCCTGGACAGGTCGCCAGTCCATCACAGGGCGGGATAAACAGGACAAACAACCATGCACACACTCACACCTAAGGACAATTTACAGTGATCAATTAACCTGACAGTCATGTTTTTGGAATGTGGGTGGAAGCCAGAGTACCTGGAGGGCACCCACGCATGCACGGGGAGAACATGCAAACTCCATGCAGAAAGACCCTGGGCCGGGATACGAACCCACAACCTTCTTGCTGCAAGGCAACAGTGCTAACCACTGCGTTGTTACGTCAGTGCTAAATAAATATCTTCATAGTTTTGTTACTGATTTATTGCAATGCCTTGATTTTAGTGAGGTTAGTACACATCATAGCCATAAATTCTATGGTTCTAATAATTGACAATAATTTTTTTCGCTGTTTCGGTCTTCGGCCTTAGTTTTCTTCTTTTTTGGTATTTGGTTTCGGCCAAGAATTTTCATTTCGCTGCATCCCTACTAGCTACTGTTAGCTAGCATTAGCTTCGTTACGGCATGTGTACGACTTCTGATTTTTTGGTTTTTTAATTAAACATTTTTACAAATAAAAGCATATAAATAACATGACAAACACAGTCAAAACGCACATAATTAGTTATTAATTAAATTGAGGTACAAAATATGTTTGATCCAGTCTGTAGTTCAAAGCGGACTAGAAAATAACCTTCATCACTCCTTTGACTTTCATTCTTTTTTTCTGCCATGGGACCTATGGGCTGATGGGAAATTTAATCACAACCCAAAGCCTTTTTGACATGTTGATTATTTTGAGGTTTCGTTTTCACATGTTTTAAGCATGTTTTATATTTTGCACGTGCTACTGTGTTGATGATAGCGCTGGGTAAGGGTAGCAGCCGTTTTTTGTATTTATATTTTTTCTCAGAAGCAGATTTGCTTCACGAAAACGCTTTTCTGCCTGATTCACGCAACTGATTAGCGCGAATGAGACGTTTGAGGCGCATCAGAAAATGCGAGCCTCGTTTTACGTGGTGCATTTTCGTGGATTGGCGCTTGACGAGCATTTTTTTGGCGTCTACCGCTGAAGTTGAAAAATCTGAACTAAAGTATCTTGATGTCTGTAGAGCTCTACACGCTGCTCTTGGAGGACATCATGGTTCTACTTCAGAAACAGGATGAGCGCCTGGTTCTCAAGTTTCACGGCAAGAACCTGACCAGCGTCCCGGATGTTAAGCACATCTTCAGCCCCGTCATCAAGCTCAGCACCGTCCTGGTTCGCCCTGTGGCAACTGGTAAGGCCGTCAGTCACCCCCAAATGCCTCTAATTTGGGTTTTTACAATATTTTGTGACAATCTGAACAATGGCTGTGGGTGCAGAGGGGTCTAAAGAGGTAGTGCACGTCTATAGATGCACGTCTATAGATGAAACTTTTCTCTGGAGCAATGGGGATGGCTAGTGGCTACGTCTTCACAGCCAGTTCCGTGTCCCAACCATGCCCTGGAAGCATTACACGATTGGCTGGACACCAGAACATACTGTGCATCTTTATTAAACAAATAGCAAGTATACAGAACAAAAACGAATGAAGCCAAAACAAACAGCCAAGGGTGTTGTGTAAATACCGTACACGCAATAATGTACGTATATGAATTGTTTTTACAGCCTTACAGCCTTCTTTTTGGGGTTAAATAAACGGAAGAAAACATTTTTGCACACACACAGGAGCTGTTAACATTTATGTTGTTGCAGCAGTGTGGCGTTTTCTGCAAGCACAGACCCCTGAGCAGATCGGCTCCCTACACCCTGACCTTCCACCAGGGTTTGTTTGTCTGTGCGAGAGATGATGCTCTCATGGGAATCTCTACATTTCTGATTAACTAAGTGACGAGTACTTTGTAGGTAAATTTAAAAAATGTCTGCACATTTCCACCAAGTTGTCAGGGGTGTGAATACTAATCTGTCAAAATGATGGACGCCCGTCAGGTTTTCACATGACCATTCTGGAAAAAAAAACAGGGAAATTCTTAAAATATTTAGTTAATAATCCAGATTATCGCAGCTCTTCTCTCCTCTTGTCACCTCAAAAGAATTGTCTCTATCGCTGAAATCCTTTTAAAATGTGTTAGTTATTTCATTCAGGAGAGTGTGACCCTGCTGACTGACTTACTATCCTCTTCAGAGAACAAGGCCTTCTTCGTCTTGTCCATGTCGGAAAACGGGGTTCAGATGTACGAGCTGATGGCTCAGACGGTGTCCGACAGGAGAACGTGAGTTTTTTTTTTTTTTACCAAAGCGAAGCTCCACCTTTTCATGTCTCTCCGTCTAACCTGGCCGTGGGTCACGTCTGTTCGTCCAGGTGGCAGTGTCTGATCACACAATGTGCTGACGCCATGAAGACCAAGGCTCACCAAGGCGTCAGGCCTCAAGCTCAGTCGGAGTGAGTACGCTGAACCTTCCACGCCGCCTTCATGATCACGTTCACTAGGGTAACACCGGCGCGCGTCTGCTTTGTTTCAGAGTTGAACGGGTTGCCGTTGAGATCCTGAACCAAGAGATGCCCAAGCGGAGCTGTGAGCCCAGCGAGGCGCTGTCTGATGGCGTCCATTCATCAGGTATCTGTGGATCCAAGATGAGTCCTCAAACTGAGGGTTCATTTATGGAAACTCATCGAAAGTATGGGTAATAATAGCATTAGGTCATAGCGTTCTTTTATCAGTCTTTTATTAGTAACGTGGTAATCTAACTAGGAAGGCAAGGCAGTTTTATTTGTACAGGACACTTTCAGCACAAGGTGCTTTACATGATTACAGAAATGTGACAATTAAAAACATATAATCTGTAAGAGAAAGCATAAACGAAAATTTATAAAACAAACAATAGAATTTGATTAAAAACAACACTTTAGGATAAAAACATTTAATAATAGTTTTGGCAATAACGGTATCAGTTACACAAAAGTAAGTCTAAATAGATACGTTTTTATTTTAGATTTAAAATAGTTCAGTGTCTCTGCAGTGTTTCGGTCGTCCGGCCGTTTGTTCTAGATGTGAGGAGCATAGAAACTGAAAGCTGCTTCTCCATGTTTGGTTCTGGTTCTAGGGACGATCAGTAAACTAGAGCTGGAGGACCTGAGTGATCTGGAAGGTTTTTACCACGATAGCAGATCTCTAATGTACTCTGGTGCTAACCCATTCAATGATTTATAGACTAATAAAAGCACTTTGAAGTCTAAGCTACAGGGAGCCAGTGGAAGGACTTTAGAATTCGGGTGATGTGTTCTACTTTCCTGGTTCTAGTGAGAACACGAGCAGCAGCGTTCTGGATCAGCTGTTTGATTGATTTTTTAGGTAGACCTGTGAAGATACTGTTACAGTAATCAAGGCGGCTAAAGATGAATACATGGATGAGTTTTTCTAGGTCTCCTTGTGTCATCATTCCTTTAATCCTAGAAATGTTCCTCAGGTGATAGAAAGCTGATCTTGTTATTGCCTTTATGTGACCCTGGAGGTTCAGATCTGAGTCCATTATTACACCTAGATTTGGTTGGTAGTTGGACCAACTGAAGCTGTGTACTGATATTTAATTGATCTTTTTTGGGTCCGAAGATAAGTAATTCAGTTTTGTTTTTGTTCAGTTGGAGGAAATTGTGGGACATCCAGCTGTTAATTTGCTCAATGCATTTACAAAGGATTTGGACGGATTCAACATCACCTGATGACATTTAGATATAAAGCTGAGTGTCATCAGCATAGTTGTGGTAGTTGATTTTATTTGTTGTTATAATTTGGCTTAATGGAAGCATGTAGATGCTAAATAGGAGGGGCCCTAGGATGGAGCCCTGGGGGACCCCACATGTGATTTCTGTGTTTGTGATGAGAATTGGCAAATCGATACAAAGAAGTTGGTAGTGAAGTAGGACCTGTCAAGTGCCGTACCAGAAGAGTCCGACCCAGTTCTCTAGGCGTTCCAGTAATAACTAATTACTCTTTCTATCGTTACAATGCCGTTGTCGTTATTGAACGTTAATTGCGTTGCGTTACAGTGAAGGGAATAATCTGCCTAAAGGGTCCGAGATTACATTTATATAATTATAAATAAGTACAAGTCAAAAATAAGTATATTTTTTACTGTCCGAAATTCTAAATGATTTTTACACAGATAAACCTAAAACACATTATTCTAATAAAAGATATTATGTTTTGTTTCCAAAAAGAAACGAGTGACAACTTAAAACAAAGTTAATAAGAAAAACAACTTATTGGTCAGTTTTGATTTATTTATAATTTTTAGCATTTTTTTTAATGTTAACACTCAATAAAATCTAGCAAGACTCCTTGTTTTCTCCGTCCATGAAACACAGTCTTTGTGCCACAGCATTACAGCATTCGTTGGGTCATTGCCCCTGATCTCCGGGGCTATGACCCAACGAATGCCGGGCGGTATACCGCAAATTGACTCATACCAAAATGTATCAGTCTTACCTGTCATTTTACCCGTGTTGGTAGATTCTGTATAAAGGAAAGAAAAGATGTGTTTTAGTTTAGCGGTGCCCCTTTAACAGACGACTGTACGTGACTATAATTTCTCCAATAATTTCGGTTTATTTATATAGCGCTCATTCACAGCAGATGTCATTTCAAGACACTTAACAAGAAAAGTAATTTCAGTTTATTTGAATAAACATTCCAACAAGTTTTAAAGTTTCGCGAGCAGATTGTATGAAGTCCTTGGCTGCTTTTACACTGAAGAAACCTTTTCTAGTTCCTGTAAGATATTCAGGATCCAGGTTGTTTTTTGTTTTTTTGACATTTGGATGGATAAGACCTAGGGACCCTGACCCTCAGTTCCACGAACCGTTTTAGCGCCTACTCTGAGGCGGGATCTTTTCGTGGTTCCATTTGAACTCATTTGACATGTAGGTGTTTGAATATATAATTCCGTTTTTTTCTTTCAATCTGGACCTTATTTTTTAGCTAATTTTATGTTTTTTCACTAACCCTGGGAATTTTGGAGCCAGTCTGAGCCATCCAGTAGTATTTATATCCACTTCCTCCATCAGCGGACGTCTGTAGAACGGGAGTGGTAGGGGCAGGACAAATTTAGCTTGTAATAAGGTTTAATCTGCCTCAAACGCCTCAATTTTACCATGTTTATTATCCATTTGGACTTACCAACGCCCCGGAAATGCTTCGGTATTTTCTTCCGGGCCAGTTTGGATGTAATACACAATTACATCAAAGCAGGACTGCCAGTCTGTGTCCTGCCAAGAGATCCACCGGTTTTTTAGTGTTATTTGTTTTATTGTTAAGCCCCCGAATTGGCCCGGAAGATGATCTAGAAGCACTTCCGAGGCGTTCGTAAGTCCAAGGAGAATATAAACGTGGTAAAATTAAGGCGTTTGGGAAAGACTGGATGTATAAATACAGCAGAACGGCTCAAACTGGCTTCAAACTTCTCAGGGTGAGTGAAGAAAACATTACAATAGCTAAAATACGGTCCAGGTTGAAAAAAAATGAAAAAATTAGAAGATATTAAACTTTAACTTTATTTTAAAACAGCAGTTTGTGACATCTTTCTCCATCAAGACGCCTGACTGAAAAGGTTCCCTTGGGAAGGGTAGTAATTAGACGATTGTTCTCTGTCCGAAAGCGCTATTGACAGTTGTGCCCCGTTGATGCAGAATCCAACCACAGCTATCCTCATGCTGAGCAAGCATGTAGCGCCAGTGGAGAGGAAAAACATCCAGTGAAACCAGAACCAGAGCCTGGCTCAAAACGAGTGGCCATCTGCCACTACCGTTTAGGAGTTCAATAAGACAGAAACACAGTAAGAAGAAAAATAACTGATGTAAGAGCATTTTATATGTCAAATAAAGTAAAAACTTGATAACAGAACATGGAGGACGAACAGTAACTGGGAGCTTGAGCTCAGTCGACGCCTCCCTCCGACGCAGCCGTACAGAGTGCCAGACCAGGTGTAGCTTATATGGAAGCAAAACACAGAGAGAAATCATTAATATTTGAAATGACAGCAAATAATGCAACTGGAGAGTAGTAGAAGTGAAAAGTGGTCAGTCTGTCTTCCAACAGTCTAGGCCTGTAGCAGCATAACTACAGAGATAGCTCAGGATAACCTAGCCCGTTGGAATGAGAAATTCTTCATAATGGTTTTAGTTTTTGTCCCAGATAAAGATGCTCCATGTCCTGATATCCAAGCTCCCATCAACCCCTTCGATTGCTTGAAATCAGAAGATGAGGAAGAGGAGCTTGCAGCTGCAGTCAGGCAGGGGGAGGAAGAAGAGGAAGAGGAGGAGGTGGACGAAGCGGAGCTGGAGGCCTTCCTGGACGGGCAGCTGGCAGACAGACTCCTGCAGGAAGGATCCCGCCGGGGCATCGCCGTTGCCATCGAGGACATGGAGTTAACCTTTCCCACCTCCTCCAAAGCCGAAGAGGCTCTCCGAACACGTGAGCGGACGGCGATCATTTCGGCTCGTCTTCTAACTGGCGGAAAAGCGCCTTAATGACCAACGTCTTCTGTTGCAGTGGCGATGCTGAAAGAGACTCTTTATTCTCACATGATGAGCCGGGAAGCGGAGGTGGAGACGGAGGAGGCCTCTGGGAGTCAGCCTGAGGGGCCGTCTACTGCCCCCGATGAGACCAGACCGCCTGAAGGTCCAGAGAATGGCGTCCCGCAGTCCCCATCTGTCCACACAGGGAATTCTGATTCCACTGAACCTGACGGTACGACGGTGCTTTAGATAAGTTTGCATGTTTTGGCCCAGATTCTGAATTTTTCTGATCCAACAGGAGGTTTTGTGGGTCTGGACTTTGAAGCGGGCTCTGGGGAGAACAGCGCTGATGACGACGTGGGGATCGACATGAGAAAACTGCTGTCCTCCTCCTCACAGGCAGGGGGCGACGGCCCTGACTTGAGCAGGCAGCTAATGACCCACCTGCGCCTCCTGCAGGCTGACCTGCAGTATCTGAAGGTAAAATGCACCCAGCGTGTGCTTTTAAAACGCTTTTCTCTAGGAAAATCCAGAGAAGTATGATGTGAAATCTTTAAAGTGTTACAAACAATGATTATTCATAAACCCGGATTGGTTTAAATTTGGTCTAGTTGTTTGGGTTTACCAACAGGATGTGTTTACTTTTCTTTTATTGTAAAAGTACATAAAAACATGTCAAAGTTTGACATATTGTTAGGCGTAAACTATTTCATACCCCTGGCAGATTTAGATTTTAAGTAGGGACGCAAAGATTCCACTTTTTTCAAACCGATAATCTACAGCTATAGCTACTTAGATTTAAGTAACTGCCGATACAAAGTACCAATACTTCTACCACACTCACAAAAAACCCGCAATGAATTGGAAGAAAAGTTTCATTTTCTTCTCTGATTGGTACAACAAATGATGGTGAATTAGATAAAAATAAATATCAATAATATTAACCACAAAAGAAAAATCTCAAGTGAAAAATAAACATTTTCTGTGAAATTATTGCAGTTTTCCACATTTTTAATATCGGTTCATGGTATGAATAAAATTTAACTGATACAGATACAGTACATAAGAACAGTATCGGTCCTGATACCGGTATCGGTGCGTCCCTAGTTTAAAGTACTCCTTTTTATTCTAGTAATAAGGAGTAGCGTTGTGGAAACCCAAAGAGGGTTACAGCTTGAATCTAATAGAGAATCTGTAGTGGGAGCTAAAAATTAGGGTGATGGCAAAGACCCTCGGAGAGATGCAGCTCATCACCAACTTAAACATGTTTATAAGAATAGAATATAATAGAATAAAATTGAATAGAAGAAATTGCTTTTTTCAGTTGCTCAGATGGGAAATTAATCTGTAACAGCAGCAAACTCTAGAAAAATATATTTAAAAAAATATTTATTGTTTAATCAGCAGAAATAATTTGTTGATTATCAAATAATCGTTTTGTGGCATCCCTATTCTGTAGTTGTAGATTTTTGCTGTTAATTGTGTTTTGTTGTAATTCTGTTTTCCAGGACGTTGAGATGAAGTACAACGAACTGCAGCGGGTCCACAACAACGGAGCTACTGACTCGGATGACAACAGTGGTGGGTTTCAGCTCAGTCGCTCCTCTGATTTCCATCTGTCCTGCATGCAGATGCCTCTTTCGAAGTCACCAAACACCGTCTCCTTTTTTTCAGAGGGGCTTGAACGATCGTAGACCTGATCCGAGTCAAGCGGGTCGTTTTACCGCTGGAAGCATCTCTGGAAAGTGTGGTAGTCATGGTCAGGATTAGGAAAGAAACAGTTCAACTCTATCCATGAACCGGAGCTGAGGATGATTATCCCTTTTAACCCGAGGAGAATATTTACTATGAAAACAATTAACTGTTTAAACGATCGTTAACACTGGATGTATGATGGAAAAAGGGCGTTCGGGACTCCACGAAGACATCTTCAGTGGAAAGTAAAATCTCTATGGATGCTTCAAGACAGCATGGAAATAAAATTAAAGAAATGACATTTCAGCCACAAATGCTTTTCAACAACTCGGAGGCTCACAAACTGAAATATTTTGTTTGATGAATTCAGTCAAACAAAAAAATGAGTCACTGTAAAAACCGTTCATGCCAAACTCTTCTGGCTGGAAACTGTTTAAACAAACAAAGAGCACTGATTACAGACACGGTGAGTCAGAGAAGGTGATTCAAAATGAAGGCGTTCGTTTTGCGTTGTTAATTTAACCACTCCAACATGTTTCTTAACCTTGCATAGATCCTCTGTTGCACTAAAGGTTGGATATGGAACATGAGTATGACAGCGACATCTAGTGTGTCTACGTTGGATGCGTAACAGCAGAAAAATTATTCCATCTGTTGGGTTGCCAGGTTTGCTGCCTGAACTGTATTTAGAGGAGTTTAACTGACAGCTGACATTAGCAAAGTTAGCTCGTGAGTTAGCTTACCGATCCAGGAGAAAAGTCGCTGTTTCCGTGTGTGTTTGATGATAAATGTTTTATGTGGGTCCATCTAGTGTTGGTTTCACCTAAAACTGAGGCGGATAACAATATGTCCGGGGCTCTGATGGAGCTTCTCGACTTGGTGACTCCACCATTTTTTCCCAGTGCCAGCCAAGCTGTGCTTTTTTCATTCATTCTGCACCCCTCTAAACATCACGTTGCGGTATTATTCTTTTAAAAACATAGTTTTTTTGTGATATTGTTCCATATTCAACCTTTAAAGCTTACTGAGAGACAATTCTCAACCCTTTCTTGTCCAATTAAAGCTGCAGTCCGGATATTTTTCCACCATCCCTTCTCCACCCTCCTGCTCTCTCTAGCCCCACCTCTACAATTGGGCTCGTGCATCACCTGTGGTTTCACATCATGTTATTGTGTACTTTTCAATTAAAATGTCGTATTGATTTGCTTTATTCTATATATGACCGTCTGACCTGTCTAACAGCAATGTCGCCAAAGCTGCGTCGGTTTTGAAGCCTTGAAGATTTTACGGTATCTCCATTGTTTAGATGCATTTCTGAGGCATTTTTCAGCAAGTTTAGTCGACTGACTTTTCTTTGTTTTTCTTTCTGAATTCGATGTAGCCTTCGGTAGCCGGCGAATGGCTAACTTTTTAGCAGAAGTTTACTTTAACTTGTCCATGACCGCTCTGCTATTATGGCGACTGTGAACAGGTAGACAGGGAGCAGCTTGAGTGCATCACAGGTTTGCGAGCTGCACATGTAAGTTGATTGGAAGCCAACAACGTGGAAACTCGATTGCTATTGGCTAAAAAAATTTGCCGGTCAGTGTGAACCTCTGAAGGAGAATAAGAAATATTTGTGGAGCACCACCCGTGTCATATTTTAGAACCGAACTGTCTTTTGAAATATTTAACAAGCTTTGATACATAGATAAATTCTCAGGACCGCAGCTTTAATGTTGCTGTTTTTTGGACATTTTGTGTTGGGATTCAGATCAACAAAGTAATTAAAGGAAACTGTAGCAGCAGTGATTTAATTCGGTTTAAAATAATTCCTGTGGGTTTCTGTTATAGAAAAGGAAAATAAACATATTGTAAAAAAAAATAGGGAAAATTAGTGAAAACCTGTAATTTAAGATAACGATTACTTATTTTTATACATTATATATTATATTATATATATGTTATTTACCTAAAATCACCAAAAATCGTAGTTTTGCCCCCTGGTGGTTAAAAGATGCACATGTAAGACTCAGTTTATTTGCTAAATTAATATATAAACACAGACTGCACATTAGAAAATTCGCTGTAAAGTTTTGAAGAAGAAAAAAGTAACAAACAAATTGCTTTAATTGATCTCAAGGAACTGAATTAACTTGATCAAACTTTTGTTATTTACGTTCAACTTGACAACTTAAACTTAATAAATTAACTTAATTTGATTTCAGTTGGATCACCTGTTCTCTTTTTTTTTCAGTGTGCATCAGAAAACAAAATCAAGAGGAGCTCAAATTAAATCCCTTATACATATAATATAACCATTAGCTTAAAGGGAGTCAAGCAGGCGACATTTTATGATTAAATTATATTAATCTAATAATTTTAAAATCTGTTTAAAATGGAACAGCGACGGATCGGATGAAATAAACGTGAAAAAAAAGATGCAAATCTGGTTAAACTGTTCAATTATGTCGATGTGACACGAAACGAAAAATCTATAAAAATCATTTGATCATCCATCATCTGTATTTTGTATTCTGGATTGATCCTATCAGTGCCAATACTTTTATCTTCCAGATGTCAAAGGTCACGTTTTCAGAATCTGCTTTTCTCCCCACAGAAATGTAATCGTTTTAGCCCGCTTTAAAAAACAAAGATAATCAAGATGAACACGATTCATGCGTACATAATCTGCTGTTTTCTTTATTGGAAGAAATGTAATTGTTGCAAAGTTGGAGCCCATCCCTTTGTATTTATTTTTTTGCTGTATCAAACTGTTTTATTACAACGGTATTAATAAACTTTTCTTTTGTGGAATAAGTGTAGCCTAATAATAATGAAAAGACAGAGCAATATTATTAAAATAAGTGCTCCACTTTCAAAAGATGTAAGAAAAGGTGTCCATTTATCTATTGGCTTTTATGTGATTGTTTCCAGTTAATGCATGACATTGGCGGTTACTCGTTTCAAGGTTGTAGCAACCTGATCCATTTGGTAAATAACAGTTAAATTTGGTTTATTTATAAGATACGCAATCTCACAGCACTTTGCAGAAGACAAAAAAAAACAAAAAACGATGAATTTATTCTAGTTTTCAAACTGCATTAAATTGACTTTGTTATTTACGATGCGTAAAACGTTTTCTATCAAAGGAAACCCGGTAGATTGATCCTTCCTGTGGAGCACGCATGGAGCGACAGTGGAGAGGAAAAACCCTACACATCCAGATTTAAATTTTCTTCGCTTGTAAAATGTACATTGTCGGGTAAAATGGTCTCAGCTGATCTAATTCCACATCTGGAGGCAACTGTTACTTATTCTTTGTTTTTTTTTAAAGCAGTCTTAGTAATAAACACAGTTTCCTAAAGCTTGCTGTCCGATTGCATGGAGTAAATGAGGTTTTGATTGTTTCAGCTACTGTCTCCCTCTGTGACGTGTTTGCTCTGTTCACTTAGACTTCTCTTTCAAGATTGGACTCACTGAAACGATCACTCTGCGACTTTAACTTCTTGGATGGTAAAGCAGCGCTTATAAAGATGAAGGATAGGAGTGGAGAGAAGTGTTGCTATGTGAAGATGTTTGCTGTAAAATGAAAAGCGCATCACCTCTGTCTGTGGGTTTTATCCACTGCTCTTTGTTTTGCACCATGATGTCATGTAATGTACCGACACAAACTACTTAAAGAAGATTTATTATCCGACAGTTTCGATCTGTTGCTATAAACGTTGGCTTTTACTGTTTAATCATTTAACTGTAGCCTGCAGACACACGCCTCCTCCGCTCTGGCTCTGTTTGGTGTTCTTGGAAAGGATCTCAGGTATGGTTTTCCCACTGAAGAAGAACCGGGGTTGGTGCTAGAGCCACAGCTTAGCCGGTTCTTTCAGAGAACCAGTTGGTGCTGCATCTCAACTTCATCTGCCCCCAGAGCCATTTTCTCATACCAAAAGTACCACCTTAGTCTTGATTAATAAAGGAAAATTATTTTTATGAAAGTGACTATCAAGTCTCCCCAACTTAAAAACGTATTTCTCAAGCATTTTATTATTTTCACTTCAAATTAAACATGACAACATATATACACTGTATAGGTATTTTGTCATCAAAGTGAATAAGCAGGGTTGAAAACTTGCTAAGCTAGTCTTTCTCTGGTGGATGTTTTTAAATAATTGCCGGATCGTGGTTGGCTAGAAGACGCTGGGGTCGGGCGACGTCACTACAGCGAGACGCTCTGATTGGTTGACATGCTGCGTTCAAGAGCGTCAAAACTTCGGATAGCTGCACTTATTCGTTTCTGGCCTTTGGCGGTTTGAAGCATGAAAAAAAGCACCGCAGACACTCTGATCCCCTCAACCATAGACATTACATGTAATCTCGCTGCTCTTGATGTTGACGCCTTGGGCGGTGTGACGCAACATTAGAGTTCCCCATGGACAACAAGACTGGTTTATCCCTCCCATGTCCCTGGAATAAATCGTCTTCTTTTATTTTGCGTAACTTTGGCTGTTCTGATGTTGACCAGGTCCTGTTTTGTAATAAATCAGAAGGTAAAAGCTCGGGTCCTCTACCAGAGGCCTGGGAGCTTAAGGGTGCTGCGCAGCAAACTAGCCTGGAGACTCAACAGTGAAGCGTCTACAAGATGGAACAGAACAGACTGGACTTTTTTTTTTAGGAAGCTTAGGTCCTTCAAGGTGAGTATCAAGATGATTGAAATATTCTACAAGTCTGTCATGGAGAGTATTATCTCTTCGTCCGTCATCTGTTGGGGTAGCAGCATCAGAAACAGGTACTTAAAAAGGCTCAACAAACTACTGAAGAAGGCTGGTTCTGTTCTGGAGATGACTCTAGAACCCCTGGAGATGATGATGATGATGCAAAGAAGGATTCTTCATAAAATCAAGAACATTATGGACAACTCTGAACATCCTCTTCATGAGACCTACAACAACATGTGTCTTCAGTCAGAGGCCTCTTCAGTATTGCTGTAACAGAAACCGCTACTGGAGATCCTTTCTGTCTACAACCATCAGCATCTACAACAACTCTTTGTAGGACCTTGATTATAGTGTGACTTACAACATGTTATCTCCCTTGGGATCAGAACAATATTTTTGAATTTGAAAATGTCACTTTGTTGAATTAAGGCATGAAGTCAAACGTGGATCCTATTCGGTATTAACAAGACGCATCGACAGAAGAGGGCAGTTAGTTCATTTTCCATCTTACCTGAAAGGAGCAACAACTAATTTCTGGGAATTCCTAAATGTTAGTCTTTGGAGAGACAAAAAATCAAACCAGATTCCAGGCTTGGAAAAGAGTCTAAATCTAAACTAGGAACTGTCAGGTAATTTCGAACATAGTTATCACAAAATGGTGATACAAAAAAACACCCCACTCAAAATATGTTGTTTTTCTTTCTATAGCCATGTGACCTACTGTTAAATAGGAGTAAATTGTTTTATTAAAGGGTATGTATGCAATGAATGAAAGGCAGAGATTTGGGTAAAGTGTTGAATGAATGTTTTGTTTATTTGGCTGCATGTAGGATTTCTTATTTGAACCCAGACTAACGAGAGACGGAGTCACAGCAAAGACGGAGTGGAAAAGTTAAACATTAAAATGTGGTTGAATCTCACCGTGGAGAAATGAGTCTTGGCTGGAGATTAAAACTAAATTATTACTAAGCACTCATGGTTGGCTGGAGTAAAGTAAGAAGTACAAAACTTGTTGTATGTCCTGTGACTTCTGCATTTCTTAGAGTTTGGTTAGTCGTATATGGACGTTATCGGTTTATATCTGGATTGGGAATTAAGATCAAAACCATATCAGATATCTCTAAAAATTAGAAGCAGACACTGAACATCCCTATATGCAATACTTTCATTAAAGTCGTTTTTGAGGATGAGGGATCTTTGTTTTGGTAGGAATTTTTAAAAAATACAAAAATTTAAAAGCATGATTATTAAAAGGTACATGGTAGATAAAAGATAAATGTGGTGTTCCCTACATTTATCATTTTAATATTTCAATGTCAGTAAAACAATGTCTTTTTACTGTACGAGATCAGGACGATATCAGCTTAATATGAAACTGAAAAGAAATACTGGCACTGAATATATAAATTAACATTGAAAAATATATATGTAGCTGAAAGTCCTAATTTTGAATCTGAAATAAATGTAGTGAAAGCTTATGAATTGAAAGTGAACCAAAATTGAAAGCGGAAAAAAAAAGTGAAACTAAAAACATATGCATAAAAACAATTAACTCACAATCAAGTTTTAACAATTTTCTTTTTTCCATGACAATCTTTTTTTCAGCGCTGATTCATTCGCCCGAAACTCCTGTTACATTGTGCCCGTGCATGAGGGGCGGGGCCTCAGAGCTGCATATACTAGCTTTCAGCCGTCATTGAGTCTGTCCGTTTTCTACCACTTGTTCTCTAACCCAGCAAGTAAAGGTCCCTTGTAGTTATTTTATGTATCTTTAATTCTAAAATATCCACGTACTACAGCAAAATCCACTGCTACAACGTTCTGTAATGTTCATTTTGATATAATTTTGAAAAAATTAGTTTGCTTCTTTTCATTTGGTTTAATTTGACAAAAAGGAGCACTTAAAGCTTGATTTGTCATGCTGGCCTCGAGGTCGAGACTTTTTTGTTGTATTATACTAAGTAAAGCACACTTATGCGCGAGGTTTAAGATAATGCTGATGGAGTTCATAAAGGTAAAAGTTTGTGCAGCCTGCAGACTATCAGCCGACTGAGGGATCACGACAGCTGGTCAAAGAAAAATGATTAACAGCCAAAACATTTTGGCTTTCAAGCAGAAGCAAAGCTATGATATTACGAGCCCAGTGCAGCTCAATAAACCACTATGCCACCATGACCTTTTCTTTTATTTAAATCTCAACAGTAAGTGACTTGGCGCCACAAGGTGGCCATAAACAATGCTGGAAAATGCCTATAGAAAAAGCACAAAGCATTGAAATTAGTGATTATTCACAATCTTTATGTCAAACACAGCTGTACTTAGCACCTTTACTGCTGTAAAAGCAATCATAAAGAGGAAGACTCAAAATGACGTTCTGCTTTATCAACTGTAGTTTTCTTAATTGTCCTCACCTTTGTCAGGTATAGCTCCCAACTACCAATCCAGTTTTAACAATTTGAGGCCCTTAAAATACCTCACGTTTGGTGACAAACTCAACAATACTCTTTTGAGAAAGTGTAGATGTTACACAGTTTTTTCTGAGCTGAAAAGTCTTTTTCCCACGTTAAACACGCATGTTAACAGAAGAAACACCATAGACCCAAGATTGAAGCTCTGGTCCAGTGGTGGAAGTAGAAATTTGAGGATGTGACTCATGGGTTGGGGGAGCTGGGAGGGCACCATCAGGAAATAAAAGGAAGTCGGCTGCTGAAGGTTCTGGATATTTTGAGGCTGCCAAGGTTGTGGTTGAGTGGAGACCAACCCCTGCAGAGTGGTGTTCTGGGTGTTGCCGTTCTTCTTTTCTGGTGTTAATTTCCAATAAAACTTGATCAGATGGACGGCTAGCGGGTGTCTTTTGTAAAGTTACAGAGTCAAAAATTAACACCAATAATTTGGGCGTCCGTGTTATTTATCCAGTTATAAACAGTTTCAAAAAAATAGTAAGCTAAATATTTACTAGTATACTAAATAACTGTTTAGTTCAAAGCTAATTAAGGAAGCTAAATGTTTAGCTAGCAAGCTAAACTGGCTTGCTAATATCTTTGAACAAAAAAATTCAACTCAGAGCTAAATATTAAGCAAATACGCAAATATATGCGCCAATAAGCAGAGGTGGAGTACCAAAATAAATACTACTCTTTGAATGTCTATATAAACTGCAGGTAAGACTGAATGTTGTTCATCTCACCACTTTATCAATTTTTATTTTCCTCACTACGTATCCAACATTTCAGCTTCAAATTGCTGCCTCCACTAGACCGTGATTTTATTTTGATTGTCCACTTCTGCGTATCAGCAAGTAAATTTGCATATTAGCTAGCTAGCAAGCTAGCTATTTAGTTTGAAACTGTGATATTTATAAATGAATAATATGGACGCAGATATGACTTTGAAAAATTACAGGCTAAATACAACAATTTTAACTATATTTTTGACAGTCTAACTGTACAAACTGCACCCCCTAAATGTAACTTTGCGTTGTAACAGACTGAAAACTACAGTAAAGCTAACGCTTTGTATTGAGAACACGTAGATGTTTTCTTGTCGATGTGAATATTTTATTTTTTTTAAATTTTGAGTTATTAAAATATCCTAAAGCAGGGTGGTTGTGTCTGAGGATTTATGCTGCTCTGCCTTCTTATGGCAAATGTATTTCTCCAAAATAGCAGGGGTCTCCCTGATGCATCCGTGTTCTAACATAGCATAATTAGAATATCTTCTTATTTCAGCAATGTATTTAAAGTTGCAGGACAGTGGTTCTCTGTAAAATGTATTGAGCTTCAGCTAACAGAACCTAATGACTAGGGGTGAGCCCGATTAGTTGAAGATATGATGCATCAATATGCGGAGCCTGATTCAACCACCATATGAAGGTCGAATCTTTGCAGGTGAAACAAGCATCATTCTGTAATGGCATTAACGCGATTCTCAATGTCTAAATGGACAGAGAGTTATGGTTTTGTACAGTTATATGAAGTTATTTTCAGCCTGTAAATGTGACAAACCTGTAACATCAAACATGGTAAGAACGAAGAAATTAATTGACATTGCAAATGTACCAAGCAAATAAATCACCGGAGAGAGAAGTTTGATGTCCCTCCTCCCATCCTTTGCACCGCACAACCACAAGGGGGTATGCTCCTTTGCAACTGCTGCAGGAGCAGGCAGAACCAGACAACGATCAATACGTTTACATGCACATTTAAATCGAGCTTTTTGGTCAAATTGGACCCAGGGCTGCCCCCTGTTGAGAGCAGAAACCCAGTTTACATGTTACTCAGAAATTCGAATTATTAAATGAAGTACGTTCGACTCCCCGATGATAGAGGGCAACATGTGCCCCTACGTGTTATGCTTCGGTCAGACCGCACACTTTGTCTGCGTCAGGCAATGTACCCAATGCATGTTGTTTGCCACATGTACTTTTGGCTTCTAACTCTTGCTTCTGAGCAAAAAGGAGTGCGTGGGCGGGGCTTCCTCTGTTGCCGGCCGGACGTTCTGAGCTATGGTGGATCGTATCGAGAGAGTGGCTTGGCTTTATTTGCTAGATAAAGCTAGACAACGTCGACATCCGGTGGATCAGCGCCCATTCTTCAGATGCGTTCTGAGTTTGGGGAGTTTAACCATTTGCTCCAGGAGCTGCATATAGATGAGGTTCACTTTCAGCGCTACTTACGTCTGTCCTGCGCCCAGTTTGATGACCTCCTGGGCCGCAGCGGAGCTTGAATCTCCTACCAGGACACCAACTACAGGTGCCCTATTCCTCCTTAGGAGCGCCTGTCTATCTGTCTTCGGTAAGTGTTAGGTCTGGTTATTGAAATCTGCGTTTGTTGAAAATGTTTTCAATGGTCCCGCTTCGTTTAAGATAGGTGTATAGTGACATCACTACAGTGAGACGCTCTGATTGGTTTATGCAATCTGTCAAGTGCATCAAGTCCGTCAAAGGTTCAGCTAGCTGAACTTCTGCGTTGCTTGCGTTTGCTACATTACCGCTTGCAGTGCAAGTAACGCTTGAAAAGTTGACGGAGCCAACGCAAACAACGCACCGCAGAGACTGCCGGACCTCTGACATACTCAACCATAGACTTTACATGTAGTCTTGCCGTAACTAACACTGCCGTTTGGGGCGGTGTGAACGCACCATTAACTTAATAGCGTTTAGCTTCGAGCTGCACTCAGGCAGTAAACAGAGGCTGGTGGAAGTGAAGCAGACGGAGTTAAAGCAGGATATTCACAATCACAATGCATCGCCTCTTCATAAGTCCAAATATGCACGGATTGGCTGCTTACGTTTGTCTTAGATGCCATATGCCTCTTATGGGAGGCTGGTTGCAGAGAAGTCTGATTCCAATCGCATTATCTGGGTACCTTAGTCGAGCTTCTGAAACTCTAGTTTGGTCTGAACAGAGCTGGACTAAGGTGTATATTTGCATTTTAAAAGTTTGATTTCAGTCGGAATAAGGCAATAATTCAACTTATTAATTAAACGTACTGAATGTAACAGTCAGGGCAGACACGTCACTCCTGTGCACCACCGTTACTAAGATGGTGCACGGACAAACACCACCAAACACTGCAGCCTGCACGCATAAATCATTCAACCATCTGTCGACCATAGAAAGAGTCGACAGTTCTGATTTTAATGTGTAAATCTTTAGTCTGCGTCACCCGATAGCAACCTTTAAGAGTTTGTCTTCTCAATCACTTTGGTCTGTGTCACAACTAGTTTTTCTTTGGTCATATCTTTGAATTTGTGGTTCTCCATCCACTTCCTATATTTGGCCTTACTTTTCTTGTAGCCAAATCGGGCTATGTCCACCATGAACACCCACGCTAGTAAATACATGACCACACCGCCAAGCTTCATTATCAACAAAGTTCTGGGAGAGGTGAGCTCGCAGTAAAACATTATAGTCCCCACTCCAACACGCACTGTGGCAAACAGTAGGATAAAGAGCAGGTCCACGGCGTCTCCAAGGAGGCTGTCGTACAGACCCAGCTGGCGGAGGAACCAGCGGGTCTGCAGCAGGGGGTTGGTGATCTCGCTGCCGAAGATGACCCCACAGGTTTCACAGCCCGACACGCCCAACCACAGGGCCAGAAGTATGCCCACGATGCTGGTGGCGTGATGAGCCAGCATGACCGGCCCCTCGCTCTGGTAGCACACGCACCAACCCATGTCGAAGAAGAAGTACCCGAGGCAGACTGCCAAGGCAAATATCTGGAGTTCGGTGTTTTCTGTACCTGCAGAGAAGATACAAACACTCCATCAACCACAACTCATCCTTCAAATGTTTCATTTGCTTTATTCTTACCGAACTACAGACATATTTGTTTAAAAGGAGTATTTAAAGGGATTTCCCTCCATTCTTGGTCTGCACACGTTTATCCTTTGGGCAAGATGCTAGGTACACCCTCAACAGGTCCATCTCTGGGTCGGACAGATACAGCATGTGTTGGTTGATAACGTGTTCTGTATTGGCGTTATATACATAAACAGAACTGAGGTGAATTGCAGAGCAGCCCAAACAACCAGCCAGTACCAACCATTCCTGGGACTCCTTCCGTTGTAGGCCCATAGGACAATGGTACGGTACAGTATGTTTGTGATGGAGGTACTGGCATTGTACACCACAAGAAATTGGTCAGGGGTCAGTAAAACATCACTGATTACAACAGGTAGGAGACATACCAGTACACCTGGGCATTTGGGTTTTACGTCCAATATGTAAGAATTATTTGTTGTGATCAAAAGTACAGCAGTCAACCCTCGGCCAACGCCGGCTCAAAGTCTTATGGGGCCTTAAGCAGATTTTGAGTCAGGGGGCCTTTCTGTTAAGACCCACAGTTACCCAATACTGAAAATATTTAAATCTACATTGAAACAAAACTAAATCAAATTTCAGCATTTATGGGGGGCCCGGATGGGTTTGGGGGGCCCAAAGCAACCGCTTGTGCCGGTTCGGTCATCAGCCCCCTACCCCTCCCCTTCGTGAGTTGCCAGTTCAAACAAGATGTTGAGTGAAGACCAGTTATACACAGTAAGTTGATAAGGATATATAGACATTTCACTTGAATATTGAGTTGATAGCACTTGAAAACGTGAACATTTTTTAAAGTCAAATATTTCTTCCTAATTTACTGCTGGCATTGTTAGCTTGACGTTAGCCTCCAGTTTGGTCGGTGTTAGCTTACAAATGGCAGTGGACTGTTTGTGTTCAAAGACTTGGCAACTTTGTTGGCTCATATGTGATTGGCTCTGGAACCAGGAAGTGTGGAAGTGGGACAGATATTATAAAACCATAGCAGCATTTTCAAGATGACAAAAACGTACAACTGGCCGGCTGAGATCAAAATCTGTTTCAATGTAACTTACCTTTCCAACTTGACTTGGACATTAGACTGTTGTGTGTTTATTTCACTTTAAAATTTGTACATATTGCAGCTTTAACCCCAACTATGCAGTGAGAGTCAAACCGGCTGTGGAAAGGCTCTTCGGAAAATGACAGACCTTAAGGTAGCGTACTGAACCGCCCTGACCTGTGTAGTACCGCTCAGTGGAGGCAAGAGATACAGAGCACAAGTAACCATGCACACCCTCATACCTAAGGGGACACCAGAGAGACAAATTGACATAACAGTCTAGTTTTGGACTGTGGAAGCTGAAGTACCCTGGGAGAAGCCGTATATGAACATACATTCTCTATGAAGAAAAAACATACTATAACTATATTTCTTTGTCTACACCGAAACGAATTGACGCAACGCCAGTATCCGTCCATAGAAGGGCTCCCCGTCAGCTACGCAATGACGGACGGACTAAACCCCAATTTTCTAACTATCCGTCAAGGGAGAGCGTATGCCTGTGATTGGTCAACTCAACAACCAGAGATCGTTTCACCAGAACGGGGCTCTATAGTCACTGTAATCAGTAGTCAATGCAGCGTTTGGGCACTACATGCTTTATAATGAAAGAACAATTTATCTAATATCGCTTTTGGTGATTTTGAGCAAAAGGAGGTAGAGAAACAACAAAACAGAATGCTGTGTTTGTTTCCATGTATTTTTAGAGCCTTCTATGAGCTGAATTTATAGTAAAAAGCTTTCCAGCTCAATCAGAAGTTACTTTCTGTCATCCATTGCTCCTTGAGGGAGGAATGCGTTGACAAGCTGAATTAAAATAAACTCTAGTTAACCACAACACTGAAACGACACTGAAATGGTGAGCAGACCGAAAATTAGCACCACCTGCTGTCTTGGTTAGGAATTGCTTTGCAACGCTGAAAAACCAACGGAGGACTATAAACGAAAAACGTATCTTCCAGTTTAGTGGTCCAATTTAATATAGTAAGTTAAACTTCGGGCCTACAAACATCATGTGGAGTCAGAAGTGAGTGCCGCATGAAAAAAAAGGGTTGGCAATAGTCTTAATTATCGAATAATGCTACCAACCAAGGCCTAGCAGCAGTACATTATGCATATGTAAAAACTTCAACGATTAAAATGGCTTATCTAATCAACATTTACACCCACCACAAAATCGCTGAAATCATTAATCAAGGAAGATTTGTGGTAAACCAATCAAGGTGCCTTCAGTACATGCCTTCCTTAACATATCCAGTTGTAACAATAAAAAGATGCACAATGAACAATCCAGGAAATGTTGCTCTAATTGAGGTCGAGGGAAAACCTCATGAATGCGTTGCTGAATCAACAACATATACCAAATTAAGACAATTGGCAAGCCTTTTTTTTCATGCGGGGAACTGCACATACTCACTTCTGACTCCCCATGATGTTTTATACCTCTGCATCTGGGTGAAAACGTGCTGACAAGAGAGGTGGAAACTAGGCTTTAGTCTACACCCAGAACTGCTTCCAACAAACTCGATAATGTTTACACTCCTCCTGTAATTTGTACTGTTTGAATCACCTAACTAACATTTCTGCTGCTGTTTTTCTCAGTTTATGTTCCGTTAACTTTCTGTGAGTATACATTTATTTTTTTACTTTTTAATGCACAACTACACATGCACAATCTGTGAATGGGCCTATTTTTTTTATCCTACCTAGTTGTACATTTTAATCTGAATATGCACTTTATTTTTAATAACTGCACAGTACTTTGGTTTTTGCAATTGTGTCCTTAATGTAAATATCATTCTAATTATATCTTCATTACTTTTTCTACCTTTCTTGTGTGATCCTAAATCATCATCTGTCACTCTGCTGCTGAATTTCCTCTTTGTGGGACATTAAAGGATTATTATGTTCTATTCTTAAGTATGTATTACAAATAAAAAATTAGAAATAAATGCAACATAATTTCATTCATGTTTACCACCCACCAGGATTCAGCAGGAATGTTTCTGATCTCCAAAATCACCACCAGTTGTGTTTTTTAAAGCCTTATAAAAACACTTAAAATTGTGTTCAACCAAAGGGAGCCATCATGAGTTGTTGTGTTGTTTTGACTGAAGTTCTGCCGTGTTTACCGTCAAACGAACGGAGTGTCTGCGTTTATCTGCGCTGACCTGCATGTGTGAAGGGCCACGGACCGTCAACAAACACAACGTACGCCGTCAGCAGCACTATGAGGACCCCGTGGGTCAAAGTGACGAGGCGACAGTTCCACTCGGGCCCTCGCTGAGAGAAGGTGAAACAGAACAACAGGTAGAGACACAGCCAGCCAATCAGGCTGCAGAGCACCTCCAATGCAGGCATGGCAGGCTGGATGGCTGAAGAAGCTGCCTGTATATACACAAAAATGAAGGCAGTGTTAATGTTATACCCTCACTTTCCTTTGTTTTTATGTTATATTTAATAAAAAGATGATCAGTTTCAGCAACTTTCATCGATTCAAGCCAGTTTTTTTTTTCACTCACTCTAATCAGATAGGTCATATCCTTTTGCCTAATCAGACTCCGCCTCCTGATTCTGCATCACCTCTGCTGTATGTTCAAACTCAGTGGTTCAAAGTTAGCCTCTAGCTTTAATAATGCTGGAAAAAATATTTACAAATCTCCCAAATTACATTAAAAAAGCAACAAATAAGTTATTTGCCTCCATTTTTTCCAATTCTAGTAATCATAACCATTTGAAATATTCAGTGCCAAAGTTTAAACTGTTTTATAGTAATGGAGATTTTGTGCAGTGAAAATGTTCTTGAAAAGATGTCTTAAAATGAGAGAAAATGTTTAGAATTTTTTTTTAAAGTTTCCACAAACGAGATATTTGTACTTTCTTGTTGCAGTGTAACCAACAACTGCTTGAAACTATTGTTTGAATGTGATGTGGAAGGAAAACAATTCATGTTTTTTTGGTCTTTTTTCCTGAAAAGTGCAGCATTTATCTATCTAACTATACAGTCTTTCTGTGAAGGCCTCAGAGGTTCTTTATTCTTTTATTTTATTTCATTAATATTAAAAAACAATTGGGACAATCAACATTGATCAGTTGATTTGTTTTAAAGAGTTAGGTTGAAGGCTCCACACCCCTTTACACATTATTCATCTTTCAAAGAAGCAAAATAAAAGCAAAAAAATAATATAAAAAAAATGTATCAACTCATTTGTTTTAGATAACTTATAAAATATTTTCAAATAAAAAACAAACAAAAAAATCACAAGAAAGACAAAAAACAGAACTATACAGTCAAGCAAAACAAATGGTTCTCATCACTTCACTGAACATGGCGACAGGATGGATCTACTGAAGGTCTACCAACTCATGGAGGTCCACCTAATCTGACAAACTAGTAAAACTCCGTAGTGCAGAAGCCCCCGACTTTGGATAAAAAAACAAAACACATTTTTGGTTTTTTTATAGTTTGTTAAAGGCCTAATATAAAACAGGAGACTCTGTGAAGGAAGGTGTTGTGAACAGATGAGACCAAAATTGCCTTTTTTTAAGCCTACATAAAAATAATCTTTTGTGTCTGAACAAACTGACACTGCTGATGAACTCCGGTGGCGGAAGCATTATGCTATGGGTATGATGATAAATGGAGCTAAATATGCAACAATCCCGAAGGATGAAGCTGCCAGATGCTGTAAAAGTTTTATGAAACCGGGGATTGGAAAACGAAAACCTGAAACCTACAGACGGAGCTACAGGTTTGCATCAAAGCTTATTCGTGTGTTAAAACGGCCTAGTCAAAGTAAACACCCAAATCTGATTGACAGTCTGTGGCTACACTTGAACATTGATGCTTGAAGAGACTCTCCAGCCAGTCTGACTATTTTGCTCAGAGGTTTCAGTCTGTCGATGAGCAAAGCTGGAAGAGACGAAACCTAAAAGTTAAGCAGCTGTCCCTGCAGCAGGAGAAGGTTCTATAAAAACACTGAATACTTCTGCACATCATATTTGGAAGCTTTTTAAAACCGATTGTCGCTTTGCTTCCACTTCAATAATTTACTGCTTTGTATCAGTCTAGTGTTTGCATATGAGTAATGAATACAATTGCAAGGCACTGTTCGTGTTAATTTATATTAAAAATACAACTTTGCTGCTTTGCATGAAAGTAAATAATTCACTCAATGTAATAAAGCCGCAATGCAAATATTTGCTTAAAAATGTGAAATATGACGACTGTTAGTGTTAAATCTGCAAAGACTACACATAACAGGGTTTCATACATAATTCCTGCGCATAATATTAATGTTTTCTTTTTGCCAAAGTCTTCATTTATAAAGAAAAGCGTTGCACTCACCTTAGCTCTGCGTGCTCTCGATCCTCATTTCATGTTATACAGAGTTCTCCTTAGGCGTCCTCAGCCTGCATCATCGTTCCTCTTCCATAAAGGCATAAAAATAAAGTCTCCAACAGCAGGTTTCAACCATACACACACTCAGTCTGGCTAAGTTGGCAGAAATGCCATTTGCAGGCCACCGTAGACAGTCGGTGCATCCAGAGTCCCTCCCTCTCTTTGGATCTCACAATTTATCCTCTTAAAGGATTAGAGCTTCTACTTCTCGGCAGATACCTGCTTTTAGACGACACGGGGAGACGGTGCTGACGGTGCATGGTCAGCAACACAAGCTTCCTGGACAAAAACGCTGGTTTGATTATCTTTTCAAGTCTCTGTGGGAAAAAGAAATCCAAAATACTGCTGCTACAGTCCTGACCAACTGTCCCCACAAAGTTGAGTTCATAAAACACCTAAGATGTATTAGAGAAATGGGGTCTCATTTATAAAACTTTGAGTTGAATCCTTACTAAAATGTTACATAAGCTCGGCAACTTCTTTTTACTTACACTTAGTTAGTTTCTCCCTTATAAAACTTGGAGTACGCACAGCTGCACGCAATTCACGCTTTATAAATCAAACTCTTCATAGAAACGTACTCAGCTGTTTTTGGATCCTAAACCGCCTCCTACACAGCCACTTTCTGCAATAAACAGTCAATGCAAAAAAGTGTCTATGTGTGAATGTTCTGCATCAACTTAAGCCAGCTAATGTTTCACAGGTAACCATGGCAACCGAGAGGCGGAGAAAGCACCTGCAGGCACAAAACCGTTTTATTGCAATCAATTATGCTAATTAGTGTTCAGCTATATAGCATATTTCTAAATTAAAGGCAACCAAAGCAATTTAGATCAAAAGGAAAAAAAAATACAACTGTTAAAACAAAAATGAAAATAATAAAAATTAAAAAAAACCTATATAATATAACGTTTTACTTACATAATTACTTCTTCTAGCACCTATACGACAAAATAAAAGTAAAAAAAGTATAAGTATAAAAAAAGTATAATCCGTGCAAAAATATTGATTTGGGGTCACAAATAAATGGAAGAGTTGCAAGTGAAACAGAGGTGATGCAGCAGTCTCTCTGACATAAAAAAGAAGAGCGGAGTGACGGGATTTATGGTTCCACAGGGTCAATAAGATTTAAGATTGGGTCCAGTTCAGCACATAGTTCTAATATTAATATTACATTATGCAACAGTATCGCTGCAGTATTCATATTTGTACTTCACACATGCACCAGTACATGCAGTTATATAATCTGAAGTTGTGATGATTATTCTTAAAGGCAAATAATGTTTCATTCAGATTTCTGCCACGTTTTGTTTTCTATAAATCCCAAACTTTGCATATAAAGTTGATTACGTAGTGTCCAGAGAACCCCTGGAGTCTCATTTATAAAGCTTGCTTATGCACAAAACGGAGTCTGAAAATGCAACTTTATATACAAAGTTTGTGATTTAAAGAAAGAAACGTGGCCGAAAAATGTGCGCAACTTTAAGGACACTAAGGATCTTGCTTACGCACTTTTTGGACACGGAGGGCACTGACAGCGCAGCAGGACGGATACCAAAATTATGAATTTAAGCCACATTTTCAGACTGTTAGAGCACACACAGAGGAACACAACTAAACACACAAACTTCTCCCCTGTCCCGTCTATAGTAACTGAGAATAAAAACGAAAATCTGATTTAAAAATATGTCGCATTTATGAATTATGTTCATATGTATGTCTTCAGATTGTATAGCAATTACACATTTTAGTGTATGTGTGAAGAACAGATATGCTGCAGCGTCCCAGCATAATTCTGCACAATGGATTGCGCCGGCACTCATTGAAGATTCTTTTTTAATGTCAGGCACGCTGATGCATCAATGCTGTGTCACCTGCAGCTCTTCCGTTTATTTTTATTACCCATTATTATTGTGTCATTTACATTTTGCGTTTGTGTCTGTTTGCGCGCGTGCATGTGAGCTGTGTAGGATTTGAAGGATGTCCAAGACAAGAAAACTCGATATAAGAGACTTCTTTAGGAGTCAGAGTGTAAGTTACTTAAAATTTGAATTAAATTAAAATATTAAAATAGAATACGCCAAAGAGATACACTTTTTAAAAAATATTTTCTATTCTTATTCTCATTTTTTCTTAATTTCATGTATTCATGTAGAAAACTGTTTAAAAACACATAAAATGTATGGTGTAAAACAATAAAACCTCATATTCTAGATGATTATGTGACTTTATGTATCCATTTTTCTTGGTGAATGAATAACATATAATAACAGTATAAAAGTAAAGGAACTTTTTTGCTCATGCAATAACTTTAACATCAAACTCTATTATAATTCTATCCCTAATCTGTTTGTGATGCATCAACATAATTTTGTAAGGTGAGGGACAGCGGAGAGGCTGAAGAAGATGGAGAAGGAGAGACCAGAGGAATCTAAAATATAACACATGTATTCAGTTATTTCACCCTTTTTGTTTAAGTTCATACTGTAATTCCATGCATCATGAGTTCATTCATAGTTTTTTATGCGCTTAATTGAGAATCTACAATGCAGTCAGGAAAATAATGGAAACTAATTGAATGAGAAGGTGTGTCCAAACTTTTGGCCTGTATTGTAACTTTGTTAGACCTGGATAACAAACATTTGAGGTCCGGTTCAGTACTTGTTAAGTCCTGGCCTGGCATTACTCCTGGTGTGTCATATTTTGAGCTCTGTTGGCCTAGCTATTTTTATTCCTGGACTGATTTAGTAATGTGTTAGTTTTAGCTGATGTTTCCTGATTGAGTAGTTTGACCCAGCTAAAGCTTGTTCACGTAAAGTATATGTCAGTATGTGTACATTATGTTCTGTCGTGCTTGCAGTTGGGATAACAAATGTCTCTTTTCTGTAAACAAGTACATATTTCTGTCGTTTTTTTTCTTGTTTTTATAGGCTTTTTACTCATCTTTATACACTTTAACTACGCAGTGTGATACGTACCTCTTTAAAAAATACCAATAATGTAGGAGCCCAGAATTTCTGGTGGCACTCCTGGGTGGGAGCATCATGATGTGGGGGTGTTTTTTAGCTGCAGGGATAGAACGACCGGTTGCAATTGAAGGAAAGATAAACGCGGCCAAGTACATAGATATGCTGGAAGAAAACCTTTTCTAGAGAGCTCAGGACCTCAGACTGGGCTGAAAGTTCACTTTTCAACAGGACAAAGACCCTAATTACACAGCTAAAATAGAAAGGAGTGGCTTCAGAAAAACTCTGTGACCGTTCTTACTGGCCTAACCAGATATTTCAGTTTTTATTTTTAGGGGTCTGAATACTTTCTATAACCACTGTATGTATGTTTCTTTAAAATTTTCTTGAAACAAACTGATATATTATTTTGCATGCCTATTTATTTATATTGGTATTTTTTACAAATTTATCCTTACTATTCAATATTGATGGTGTAATGTGGAACAACAGAATGGTAAATTGATGACTCTTGTCTCTGATGATCTTAACGCAACAGTACGAATTTTTGTCTCTGAATTGGAATCATCAAACTTTATAGATTTTCTGCATGTCAGGTGCAGAATGGTGAAGTTCATTTAATCTGAGACAACCAGACGAAACATATTCCATCGATTTGCCAGAGAGTCTCAGGGCCGTTGAGTCGTTAGAGGTTTTTAAGAAGGGGCTCAAGACACTTCTTTTTTAAAGAGCTTTTAAATGACTTCCTTCAGCTTTTAGATGGAGTTTTAAGCAATATTCATTTTTAGCTCCTATGGAAGTCATTTCAGAAATGTATCTGCCTCTCCGGTTTTGGTGGGCGCTTTGGATCAGCTTCAGAGCTGACTCAGGTAAGGAGTTTCCGCTTGACTCACCTGGCAGCTCATTCAGTCTCTGTTGATGCAGATGCGGATCAGCCGTGAGGTGAAGGTCAGGCTCTCATCTGACTGACCAGCAGGATTAACTCGTTTCCAGATCAGCTCTAATCTGGCACGAGAGGAGACTGTGGCTTGATTGCGCATAGTTGAGGAAAAACACAGTCTGAACTTCTTTTCTTGCTCATTTTAAGTGCATGTAAATAAAATGTATGTAAAAGTTTATCGACTCCTTTTTCTAAAAGAAAAATATTTAACAGAAGATTAATTTTGAGAAGTTTTATTCGAACTTTGATTATTCATGCATTATTCAGGTTGAATCGGAAATGCTGACCTTGAATAAATACTTTTAAAAACTGATTCTGAATTTGCCTAATTTGAAATCCAGTGTATTACATTGGAAATTATCGTCAAGAAATTGAAACAGCATTCTACCAGCATTTAAACACCTCCTGTATGCACAAATCTGGAATATTTATACATACAGTGTATGATCTGTAGGCGTTAAATAAAAATGGGTCTCAAAACCCCTCATGCACTTCTTCACCTGGTCTGTGCGTAAAAGTGGTTTTGTCTGTGTGCATCAGGCGAATGGTGCACACTTGTTTCACAATTTGTATGCGGAGCAGCCGTTTTGAATTCACATTTAGTTTTAAGTGAGCATAATTTGAAATTGTCTGGGTGTAAATGCATTTTGTACTCGCAATTTAGATATTTGTGTGTACATTTTAACAGAGAATTGCAAGTATCTAAAGTTATGTACAAAAAAAAATATTTTTTAGGGTTTATAAGTTATGTTTTACACATACAAGTACAAAGTACCTAATGCTGCACACAATCAGGCTGACACAAGTTAAAAATCGTACTCAGATGTTTTGAGACTAGTTTCTCTCCGTACAGTTTTCCCCAATCCAGTCATATATCCGCTCCGTTCCAATAGGTGGCGCTGAGCTCCTGAACTGGAACTAATATTAACCGGAAGTGCGTGCTTCTCCATCTCTTCTAGCTAAAACTAAACCATAAACACAGTAAAACATTTTATATATATTTCTTTTTTTACACTAGTTGCTTTAGGCTGCAAATGTAACATCTGGGTAGGAAAAAAACGCCGCTTAACACTCAGTGAGGGTAAGTCCGGACGCATACTTCGGTAAAACGCGGTGCGGTTCGTGGAATTCCGTAACGTTTTCCACCAATTTAAGGTTTATTTAGACGCTTTTAATAATATGGTTATATTAAAATAAGTTGAGTTTGTCGAGGTGCATAGAAAGTTATTGTGCTATAGTTCGGCATTGATAGAATACATAAAATCATTTCTTTTTAACCTAAGTTTAGGTCTCTCAGCACATCTGTTTGAACTGTTTAAAAAAAACGTTGGATACGTGAAACTCGAAATATTACGGTTTTTATTTTATTTTTAAATCTGTGTTTGAGAGTCGTTAATTGATGTGGTGGAAAATTTAAACCAACAAATAAGTTGGTCGTTTTGCACGTGTGAATTCATACGGACTGTTATTCTGACTCTTTACACTAGTGGGTCTCTACCCCTATTGAGTTTGTCTCATGCGGATTTTAGATAAAACCCCGCTTCAACACACCTGAAATCTATCTCCATGACGACCAAAACGGAGGCGCCGCTTGCAGTTTGTTCTATTTTCTGCATGATATGATAAAACTGAAACAAACTCATGTAAGTTTGATAAATACAAAATCATTTCCAAAGTCCAAAGCCATAGAACATGTTGGATTTTAATAAAAGGCACTAACTGTATATATTCATTTTATTTATTTACAGAAAATGCATGCTATAAAGACAGACTTTTGATTATTCTATTTAAAAGAATGTCTTTACTGTATTCTTTATAATTGTCAAACCTGTTGTGTTTAATGAACAGACACAAGAATGCCAGGAGATGTTTAATTTTTACATTTGTTTTACCATTAATAAATAAACCCAAACACCCTTCTATTTAAAATGTAGAGAAATAGGTTAATAAGTTAAAATGTTTACTTTTTTATGACTTACTAAAATCACACTTTGAATATTATTTTTGAATATTGTAAACGATATTTTTCTACAGATATGGATCCTTCCAACAGCTCACCGTTCGACTGTAATTACTCATGTACAGCAGGACGCTCCGCTATAGTCACATATTTAAATAATGCATACAATTTTGAGGCTGAATCTTGCCACCCGCAACCTGGCCACATTAATGACACTTCAGGCTTTAATTTAATAAAGTGTGGTGCTTTTGTTTTAATACCTGCATAGAAATTTTAGCATTTTACTGTACACTCTTTTTATATTGTGTGAGGATAACTTTGCTGCTGCTGCACCATAACAAATATTCTATTTTAGTTTTCTATTTTAATATATTATTGCCATAATAATCTGTCATTTCTACATGCATTTTTTTGTCAGCACACTGATATTAATTACTTAGAAACATAGAAAAAGTCTCTGCTACCTGATGTATAAAGCAGTTATCCTATCGGCTTATAACATTTGTAATATTAGTCCTTCCTCTGTCTCTAGGATGGCTCTCCCCTGTGTCCGCCTCTGCCCTTGCCACATGCGTGCGGCCCTCCATGCGTGCGGCTACGCCACGCTCAGCACAGCGTCCAGACCCCAGGAGAAGAGCGGCGGCGGGCCGGTTTTTCAGTACGTCGGTGAGCACAGAAAGCCGACACACAAGGTGTTTGTGTGGGGCTTCAGCTTCACCGGGGCGCTGGGGATTCCCAGCTTCGTGGTGCCGGACAGCGGCAGGAAGAAGCCCCGCAGGTATCAGCTCACTCCGTACCGCCTGGAGACTGCAGAGCAGGTAAACCTCACCAGCTTCATGTTCTGTTAAAATTAACTTTTTTTTTGTCAAACTGGGCAATATGTAAAAAAATATTCTATGACCATAATATATTTCATATAAAATAATTCTTTACTTTTGTCAATATGGATGGGTATCGTTAAGGATTTATCGATACTACTGCTCTTAACGATACTCCTTATCGATCCGGTACTTTATCGGTATCCTTATCGGTACTTCTTTTTTTTTTTTACTAAATAAAGGGGGAAAAACACAAATAAAAAACTAGAATTGTTTTATTTTTTTAATAATTGGAACAGCAAAGCACAGAAAATAACTACAAAATAAAAAGAAATTAATAACTTAAATAACTAAAACACTATATAAATACATTTTTTTTATATCAAAAACTAAAAATACTATGTTGTCTATTTAAAAATGTTTAAGGTATTTAAATAAAACATATCAAACATAACTTCCCCATAAAACAATTTAAAATGAAAGATTTTGAATGCAAAATTGTATAGTGCGAAATAGACCCTGAGAACATTGAGAATAACCATATAATATCAAAAAACTCTGTTTTGGTGTATTTTAGCAAAGTGTTTGGTCAAATTACTCATGTTCTGGCCTTTGCAACCAAATATTTTATTGCATTTTTGACAGCGTGCGTTGTCGGCTTATATATTTGTAAAACGAAGCCAAAGTTTGGGTCGTTCCGTTCGCTCTGCCATCGTGTCTGTGTAACTACTGGTGAGCGGAGCGTCTAGAAAGAGCGCTGCGCAGCAATCAGTCCCCACGGTGCGTGTGTTTGTTAAGGGGGAGCGGGCTGCCAATACAGTGTTAGTTTTGTTTTTATATCTCCCTCAAAAGATGAATACGACCTTAATTTTACTGTTACGAGGGCCAATAAGGCTGAAGCTTATCAGTCTGGGTGAACTGTCAGAATCAGCCCCGGGGCTAATTTCATACCAGGTTTCAGAACCAATCCCTATTTGTCAGTATGTAAAAGTGAAGTTAGTTGGGGGGGGGGGGGTTTCAACCTGGAACTTATTTTTCGCATTCATTATGTTCATTTACTCACCCAGACAAGTTTGGAGCCGCTTGGAGTCCTGTGGGAGAAGTTTATGTCCAGTCATGATCAGTGTATATTCATATAATAAAAGTCAATAATAAGTTTAATAAGTCATTATCTGCCCCAAAACTCCTTCATTTTAACCATGTTTTCTTAATAATCATTAGCAATACTCCCCTCAGCATTCAGAACGTCTCAGAGGTGTTTCTTTGTTCTGTTCCGGGGTGTTTTGGAGGATTATAATCCAACTACAATAAACGCAATTTCACTGACTACGTTTACATGCAGCCGATAAGCTGTTCAGAACCAGAATATTAGCAAGCAAGGCCATGTGAACAGCGGCAAAAACCTGAGTATGATCCCTTTTCTAACCCGAATATTTGGTCATATAAACGCGTATCGGCATTTCGCTATCGAAAGGGACACTGGAGTGAGTTTTGCGAATGTTCTGTTCGCAAGGAATCTTGGGTCTTTTGAGTAGAGGAACTTCTTGTGCGTCCGGATATTTTCAATTTATTAAAAACTCCATGTATAGAGGAGTAACTCTCTGTAGGTTAGTGTAAATTGGTATCTGTTGGATTAAAAGCCTGTAAAAACACTAGAAGCTAAATATTTTAGCATCTCCGAGACGTTCGAAACTCACAGGAGAATATCACTAATTATTCATAATTAAACATTGTTAAATGAAGGATTTTTGGGGCAGATAATGCCTCATTACAGGCAGCAAATCTCCTGGCCTCACCACTCCCATTATATGGATACACGCTGATTATGACTGGATTTAAACTTCTTCCACTCAAAGTGGGTCAAAAGTTGTCTGGGTGAGTAAATTAACGTAATAATTTCTAAAAAAATAAGGTCCAGGTTGAAAAAATTCAAAACTCCCTTTTTAAATAATTTTTTTTTTGTTAAAGGTTGAATATGAGACATGGGCACCACAGCGACATCCAGTGTGTCGAGGCTGTATTTGCAATAACAAAACTTAATTTTAAGCCCTGCAGATGCCAGGTTTGTAGCCGTGACCAGCCACTATCATGTCCAGTGATGAATCTTACAGGGTAAGGAATATTTTGTACTAATAAATTTATTTTATTTTTAAAATATTTTAAATCAAAATACTAAATGAAAAATAAATATAACAAACAATGTTACAAAGACAGAAATACTTATATATATGGAGGCTGAGTGGGTGTATCCTCCTCTCTCCCCAACTTGAGAATTTAGATAAACGACCGATTTCACAGCGTGCGTATTTGACTGAGGTGTATGATCGGAGACCTATGTCATCAGGAGGATTTTACTCAATAAGTGCTCTCATATAATGAGCACAAGTATTGCAAAGCTGTTTAGCCGACAGCTCCGTTAGCCATTAGCATGTTGCCTATCCATGAGAAACTTCGCCATTTCGTGCGTTTTGATGCCGTGAAACTCTTGACTGCTCCAACATTGGCTGGAAAATGTAAATATAAGTATCGTTCCCATAAAAATAAATCTTTTATTATGTATTTAGTTAAAATATAACTTTTTAAACAAATAGTTTACTTTCATTCTGCACACCACTATATGCTCCGTGGTGGTATTACTTTTATAAATAGATGGCTTTTAAGAAAAATGTTCCATATTCAACCTTTAATGCCAAATGATAGATATTTTATATATATATATATATATATATATACACATATATATATATATTTTTTTGTCTCTCTTTCTATTCTTAAAAATAAATTAGAAATACAGAAAATATATTTTTAAATAAAGCATTTATTTCAATTATTCCTTCTAAGAGTTGACCAGAATTCAAAGTCCAAATAGATACACCGCTGTTAAACAAGATGGAAGGCCTTGGATGGGCTCACATTACTTTAAACAATGGAAACCCCAGAGATGCACTGATATGTATCCCCCTAAAGCTTAGTTTCAGCATCATAAATTGATCTGTTCAATCATAGACTTTATTTTCTTTTTCAAATGTGCGATGTTTCACTATCATACAATAACTTTTCCCCCCTGTAAATATATGAAATTAATCCAGATTTATTATTGGCAAAAATATACTCCTGTATTTTTCTTTGAAATGGCACTAATACTCAAACAGGTATTTTTTTATTTGTTTCCAAACAAAATACATTTGGTATGAAACTCCTCTGCAAAATGCTATTTGTGATTTCAAACTTTGCCTCCCCACCAACCTGAACATACTGTCCCCAGCATAGGGGTTGGCAGGATGATGCTGTGGGGGACCTTCCACCCTAAACGCGCAGCCAGAGCTGCGTTAGAATGATTTAGAGGAATAAATGTTATAGAATGGCCTAGCAAAAGTCTAGACACATTGTTTTGATAATTTATGGCCAGAGCTGATGTTCACAGATGGTTTCCATCCGATCGGTCTGAGCTGTAGTTACACTAAAGACCTGATGCTGTAGGAATCACAGTGGCCGAATACAGTTACAGATTTGTATTTAAATTTGAATACCGTCTGTCTGTTACTTAAAATCTCAATAATAAACATTGTAGTTTGTGGCTTAAAATGAAGTTTTTTTGAAAAGTTTGTGTGTTTATGACCTTCTTAGTGTGGCTATAAAGGATTCCTGCTCCTCTGTTGCAGATTTCATCTGCTGCCTGCGGTTACGGCTTCACTCTCATGGCATCTTCAACCAAAGACGTGACCAAACTTTGGGGCATGGGCCTGAACAAGGACTCCCAGCTGGGCTTCCAACGGACTCAGCACAGCCGACGTAAGATATGAGCTGGGCTGCTGTTTCCACTCTTAGATCTGACGCTTTAATGTGAACCGAGAGTAAATCTGGAGACACTTTGGCCTTTTTCTGGCAGGTAAAACAGGTAGGCAGCATCTGTCGTTCTGCTGGGACACAGGCTGTTTCAGACCGTGTTTTTGGTTTAAAAAAAAAAAAAAGATTACTTAGTCTCTCTAAATTAGTCTCTCTAAATTAGAGACCGGCCGATATATTCAGTTTGTCCTATATCGGCCATCTACAAATTTTTTCTCTAAAAAGCTGATATAAAAAAATATTAGGCACCTGCTGCAGCCACTACTTTACTGAAGGAAGGACCCCCACACACTCAGCACCGTTATCCAGCCCACTTGGTGTTTAATCATCGACTCCAATATTTTTTATATATATATTTTAGATTTTATTATTCACTACAATGTGGCAGTGGGCTTTTACTTTGTGGTGATTTTTCTTTTATACATGAAGTCCAGATTGTACCTCCACCAGCTATTTGCACCATTATTCTGGTTACTGTTTGAATTTATTTCATTCTGTATTCTTTAAGAAACTTGAATCTATTTTATTTTCTATTGTTCTGAAACCATTTGCATTCAGGTTACTCTTTTAAGTTTGTTTTTATGTTGTCATATATTTGAAGTTCAATAAATATTTAAAGACTTTTAAATTTATATTGCACACATTGTCTTTCAAAATCAATGTGCTGCTAAAAAGTATATTGCCCCATTTCCACTAGGGTAAGGTACGGTACAGTATGGAATGGGTAGGTTGTGGTTCCATTACCATCTCCAAAGAACTGTAGTGAGTGAGGACGTTGGCGGGCGTAGCTTAACGAAAGCTCCAGCAAAAAGCATCTCTCCTCTGTTGTTGAAGATTTAATGATTTAAAAAAACAACAACAATGTAATACTTGCGGTACATACATACCAAACGCGATACAGGCGACCAGAGCTTCAATCAATGGAGGAGCGCGATGAAGCACGACTTGGGGTCCCGAGACACTTCAGAAGCAGATTTGCGTCGCGAAAAAGCTTTTCTGCCTGATTTGCGCGAACAATTCGTGCTACAGATGCGATGGAAAATTCACGCTGCATTTTATGTGGTGCATTTTGTGCATTCGCGTTCATATAGTCTATCGCTCAAGTTGGAAAAATCTGAACTCCTGCGTCAAATCGTGCTGCGACAACCAATCGGGACAGAGTGTCAGTGATTCTGTGACTGTCATGGAGTCACAGCCTCAGCAGGACATGGAGGAAATACTGATAAACACCGTGGCTAATCACCCCGAGCTACATGACACAAGCAGTTTTCTATAGAGAGATAGGAATAATAAAAAATATAAATAGGTACAACTATTTAGATGGGAATGCTCTAAAGAGGTTTGAGGGTGGCTCTTAAAAGAGCCGTTGTTGCTGTAAAAGCACGCTCGGCATAGAAATCCTTCAAACAGCCTCACCTGGTTTCCTGGTAGCAGCTCCCGCACCACGTCCCACGCTGCTCAAATATTATAAACTTTTACGAACCGCAGACAGATGGACAGCTGCTCAGAAATGTAGTTGGTGTGTCGGCAGGCAAAGCTTGGACCTTCCCGGCACAAACTGGGCGAGCAGGTCATGTTCTCCAGGCGGCGAGGAGCCGGTGTTTATGAGAGGCTCGCTGGTGTTTATGGATCCCTCCGCCGTAGCTAGACTGTATCTGTAGCTCACCAAACCCCCAGTCCCAGCTCTACCCTAGGCCAGAACATTTAATCCACTCTGTCCTCCGTCAGATCAAAGAGCATAATCCATGATCCACCGGCAGCTGCCCTCTGGCCCCAGCTCTGCTGAATGCCAGGTCGCTCATGAAAATGCCGTATTTTAGACGCATCCAGTTTGCTTTGTACAAGCTTCAAGGTGCGAATGTGCACGCGAACAGCTAGGCGCGTGTCGTGCTTTTTTGGTCGCTTTATCGCGTTTGGTGTGGACACACTGTTAGACTTCCATAGCTCAGAGTGATGCTAATCTAGCCATCTTGTTTTACAAGGATACTTTGCAGCTTGTTTTAGTTGGACATTAAATAAGAGTCACCTCCAGGACAGGGTGATTGAAATTAAAAGCAGATTTTTGAAAATATTTTTTTTAAATTATCATTTCTTCTTAAGAAAAAAAATCATGTAGGAAAAAAATTGTTTAAAATCTGAAATCAGATTTGGTATTAAAAAAAAAATCAGATTTAATTTTTAAGCCTTATCAACCAGCCCTACCTCCAAGTGTTTCTGTAAATATTCATCTTCTATTCTGAACCTTTAATCTTGTTAAGACGGGTTTGGTCCTTGTTTAATAATGATAGCCAGGGGAATCATATTTCGATAAAAAATAAATAGAAGAAATACTGCATTGAAAATTCTCAAATTAAAAGAACTGTTCTGCCATTAAAATTGTTTTTGTTTTCATTTATTGAAATACAAAACCTAAAACAATAAATAAAAAAAATAATAATATTTTAAGAAACAAATCTAGAAAAAATAGTTTTTCTGAAACCAGGAAGAATACCGGTATCTGTGAAACTGAACCTTCTGTTAAAAAGATCTTCAAGCACCGCAGTGGCGTGACGCGAACCCAGAACCCCCGAACGGGAGTCACCAACACTAACCACTAAGCCAACATGACAAGGTGGATTCAATAATATATATGTAGTGACAAGATCCCCACGTTGTTTAGGAGTTATATGATTCGCGACTAACATTGATTTCTTTTTAATTTTATTTGAAACTTTAAACTATAGTTTACTCTGAGACAAACAAATGACTCCAGAATAATCAGCGGCTACAGCTGCTGCATAGGAGTGAGAGGGATATCATATTACCGGACCAATCCATAGGTGGCCGTTTCGGGTCGCTTCGGCACGCTTGGAACCAAGGCAGAGGTAGTCCGAAAAAACGGGGTTTGCAGGGGTGGGTTCGGAACAGACACAGGTAATGGAAACACGCCAAAGCGTCCCGTTCTGTATGGGCACTAGTGGAAATGGGGCATATATGTTGGCCTTAATAATCGGCTTTAGAAATTGGCCATCAGCGACCAAAATTTTAAATAATCGGTATCGGCCTTTAAAAAAAAACAACAACATATCGGTCGGTTCTTGTCTGTTGCATCAGTACTGACATGTCTGACGTCTTTGTCTGTAAGCAAATCTGCATTTACTCACAGTTCTCACTAGTTTTAATTAGGGATGCACCGATCCGACTTTTTCAGTCCCGATACCGATGGCTGGATTTGATGTATCCGTCGATACCCGATACTATTTGTGACAGTGTGGAGATCCTGTCACTATGACTCTGATAGATCATATGGCTGCTTGGCCACAGGGATATCCCTTTGGTTGACTGGTTAACGCACATGATCTTTACCTGGGAGTCGTGGGATCGAATCCCGCCTGGGCCCTCGTTGTGTACCTTGCCACATATTGTTGAATTAATAAACTGTATAACTTCTGGTGCCTTTCTTGAAGAGACTAAAGGCACCAGACTTTACAAACTAAACATAACTGAGACAAAATAACAGATGTAAAATATAAAATTACCACAAAAATAAAATTTCAAGTGAAAAATTAATCTTTTTTGGTGAATTTGTTGCAGATTTTCCCCATTTTGAGTATCGGTTCATGGTATCGGTTAAGTTTAACCGATACCGATACCAGTACATTAGGCAGTATCGGGGCCGATACCAGTATCTGTATCGGTGCATCCCTAGTTTTAATACTCTCAAAGTTCAAACCTTTGTATGTTTTAAAACATAAAAGTATTATGACGTAGTTTCTTCGGAGGATCCTTGGCTGTCACTGCTTGGAGTCATTATAGCGGGTCCACATGATCCTCTGAGGGAAGTTTTGTTGGAGTATCTCTTGATTCCTGGCCACTTACATATCTCCCGCAGTGAAAACAAAATGGTCCCAAGGCATGATGCTTCCACCCCCATACTTTACAGTGGTAAAGGTGAATTTCTGAAAGATGCGTTTCTCTGTTGTGCAGATAAAAGCTACGACTACCTCTTGGAGCCGTCCCCGGTGGCCCTGCCTCTCAGACAACCTCAGCAGACCAGGGTGGTCCAGGTCTCCTGCGGCCGGGCTCACTCTCTGGTCCTCACCGACCAGGAAGGAGGTAAGAGATGCGCCATTAGGAATCACAGAGAAGGACGTCCCCTGGTCTTGCATGATCCACCTGTAATGTGATTGAAAGGGATGTATTTTGAGGCATCTGTTGGGCTTTTTTGGATGAAGATCCCTTTTGGATCTCCAGTGTTTTCTGCTACATTCAGTAAACAGATGTTTAAATGGCCCAACAAGCGCCTTTCATATCCCTGTGGATTTAATTTTCTTTTTCTTTATTTCCCCTCTGAAGCAGAAGGTAACCCCACTTTCGAGTTTCATATTGAAATGTATTTCATGTAATTTTAAAGAACTTATCTCAGTAGTTTAACCTGAAGCTGCAGTAGAGACAAATAAAACAACATTTTGGCTGGAGAGCTGGGTCGGACTCTCTTATACAGTACTTGGTGGGTTTGAGTCGTACATAAAGAACAGAGACTTCCCCATTTACACGTTGAGCAGATGTATCTATAATATCATTAGACGTGTCACAACTTTCTCCAGCTAAACAGAAACTTAACTGAAGTAATTATTTTTGGACCGAAGGAGGAACGATCAAGAGTCGGCACACAGCTTCAGTTATTCCAACTAGAAACTAATGATCAGGGGTCTCATTTATAAAACATTGCGTCAGGGGTCTCATTTATAAAACATTGCGTAGAATCCCTACTAAAAGTGTACGTACGACCAAAACAAAAAGTTTGCGTACGCCAAAAAGATTTCTGATTTATAAAACCATTCCTACGCACAGGTGTAAGCGATTTCCCTTTATAAATCACAGTCTTATTGGAAGTTTGCGCACGTGAATTTGGCTCATATCCCGCCCTGAACACGCCCAAATCTGGCTATAAAAGGTCAATGCAAAGCAGGACATGAATATTGATGCATATGAAGAAGAGGGGAAATATGGCAACAACAAAAGAAAAACAAGAAGAGAAACTTTACGGAGACGTTGATTGAAGTGCTAGTGGGTGAAGTGGAGGCTAGAAGAGACATTTTATTTGGTGGACACAGCAGCGGTGTCACAAATAAAAGAAAGAACTGCGAGTAGCAGCATGTCGCGTCTGTAGTGCAGACTGTCAGTGCAACTGACAGGACGGTACCCGGAAAAAAAAAGGTTCGGACCTCAAAGTCAAGAAAAAGAAAAAAAAAACCGGCCTTCCACCGCCAGAGTGGGTCTGCTACTGGAGGGGGTCCGTGTACACCTGAGCTGACACCACATTGGAGCATATTTTAAGGAGACAAACTAATATGCGTGTCTTTTCAACTGTTAGATGGCGAGGATTAGGGAGGCTGAGGAAGATGAGGTTGCCCAGCGTCTAGTGACAGCCATTGGTACCTTAAATTATACAATAAAACAATTTTTACATCCTGGTCGATCAATTGCTCCCTGGCTGAAGGCTTCCTGTGGAGGAGGAGGTGGCTGTGGGTCGGGGTTCTCATGCTGGGGAGGTGGTAGGACAGGAGGGAGGGGAATTTCTTCGGACGGGGCGCTTGTAGTAATGGATGCAATCAATTGCGCCGATTATGTTTGGGAAACCGGACATTGCTGCAAATTGCATCTTAATTTCGGCCTGCTCCCCCACAGTATATGGAAACGTGATTGCCTGCTCATTTTAATGATCCCATCCAATACTGCAGGCATTATTGCGCTCAGGGACGGCAGATGATTCAATTTATTAATTGGCACACAGTCCCGGCCCTTTTATCTGAGTTTAAGGTTTTGAGATACATTTTATGTATCTATTTTAATATTGAAAATGTTTTTAGAAGAGCTATAGCTCACTGCTAAGCTACAATATAGATAATATTGCTGGCTTAGATGTTTATAATAATATGAATCCATAATTAATGTTTGATGTGAGGTGAAATGATATGTGTGAGAGGAGTAATATGCAGTCTGGCTGCAGTTCACCACCTCACCAACTGCGTCATTGATTCCTCCCTGTCTCCAAAATGTCCGTACGCAGGGGTCAGAGTTAGCGTATAGGTGCGCACATTTTCCCGTCAAGTCTGTTTTTTTTATAAATCCCAACTTTTGCTTTGAAAGTGGCGTACGCCAGTTTCAGGCCCCATTTTGTGCGTAGGCAACGTTTATAAATGAGACCCCTGGTGCGTAATCTGAGATTAGAATTTAATAAACTAGTTTTCAATGTTAGGTAGCTAATATGACACTCAGCTTTATATCTCAATGTCACCAGGTGATGTTGATTCCGTCCAAATCCTCAATAAATGCATTAAGCAAATTAACAGCTGGGAGGTCCCATAATTTCCTTCAACTGAACAAAACCAAAACTGAAGTGCTTATCTTTGGACCCAAAAAAAGTTCAATTAAATATCTGTACACTGCTTCAGTTGGTCCAACTAGAAACTACCAACCAGGCCAGAAATCTAGGTGTAATAATAGACTCAGACCTGAACCTCCAGGGTCACATGAAAGGCAAAACAGGTCAGCCTTCTATCACCTGAGGAAGGACACAGAAGGACCTTGAAAAACTCATCCATGCGTTTATCTTTACTCAGTTGGATTACCGCAACAGCGTCCTCACAGGTCTACCTAAAAAGTCAGACAGCTGCAGCTGATCCAGAACGCTGCTGCTCGTGGTCTCACTAAAACCAGGAAAGTAGAACACATCCCCCCAGTTCTAAAGTCCTTCCACTGGCTCCCTGTAGCTCAGAGAATAGACTTTATAATACTCATACTAGTTTATAAATGATTGAATGTAGGGATGCTCTGATCAGGTTTTAGGCTGCTGATCATCGATACCGATCAGCCAAGATGCCGATCATTGCCGATCACCGATACCAATCGCATAGTTTGGCTGTAAATTTTTCATTTAGTTACGGAGAGTGCTACTGCATGTGTTACATGATTCGGAAAAAGGCGCAATAAAAATCACCTTGATTTAAAAAAAGCATGGTTCCAAGTGCGCCAGTAGTCGGCGGAATCCGGTGTCTTCCAGCGCTGAAAAAGGCTGTTCGTCTAGTCCGACAAACTCGATGATTTTCTGGGTAATTAGCTTAGCTTTCTGACTGTCGTCCTCATATGGCCGAGTGTTTCCAAGCGTAGGCTCAACTCAAACTCACCATGCTCCGTCAAGTGTTTATTCTTTAAATGTCGGATCAAATTCGTTGTGTTGAAGCTTTTAGACGTGCTTCCTCCGTGGGGTATTTTTTTGCTGCAAGTTTTGCAAGACGCAAACTTAATACCATTCTCACAGACCGAAAAAAGGTTCCACACAGCAGACCTGTTTGTTATTGTGGGTTTGCCACCATGCGCACTAAGTAGAGTGAAGGGTAAACTACAGCGCCTCTGCAGGCTGGGAGGAGTAAGCGCTTCATAGTCAGTACATAGACTATAAAAATAAAGTCAGTACCAGTACTTGTGATCGGGAATGAAAGGCAGTGATCTGCGAACACCGATCAGACACTTTCCCACGGAAATTGGACGATAATTATCTGTGGCCGATCAATCGGAGCACCCCTAATTGAATGGCTTAGCACCAAAGTATGTTGAAAATCTGTTGTTGTATCAACCTTCAAGACTACTCAGGACTTCTGGTTCAATTCTAATCATCCCGAGAATCAGAACCAAACATGGGGAAGCAGCTTTCAGTTTTTAACTTCCAGAAAAGAAAAAAAAACTGCTGAAACACTAAGCTGCTTTAAATAAGTGTTAAGACCTATAGATCAATAATCACTGGAACATCATTAATTCTAGTCTGGATTCCAGCTTTTTACTACTTCCCTTTATTTTGCCACTGTAATTTAATGTTTTTTATTTTGTGTTTTAATGGTTTTGTCATGTAAAGCACTGCCTAGTTGCTGAAACGTTACATGCAAATAAACTTGTTAATGATGCTTCCTGTCGCATTCCTCAGTGTTCAGTATGGGAAACAACGCGTACGGCCAGTGTGGGCGGAAGATAGTTGATGAAGAAGTCTACAGGTCTGTGTTCACACCTAAACGCACGTTTTCCTCTAATGTTCTATTTAAAAGGGAACGTTTTAAGTTTTTTTTTTCAACTTGGACCCTATTTTCTGCAAATATTATGTTAATTTACGAACTGTTACAAGTTAGGTGCCACTTGGAGTCCTTCAGGAGAAGGTTATATCCAGCCGTGATAAGCGTTTATCCATATAATGGGAGTCAAATAGGGCAGGAGTTCGGCGCCTGTAATAAGCATTATCTGCCTCAAAACTCAATTTTTTCTTATCGAACGTTAGCAAGACTCCCCTCTGAGTTCTGAACGTCTAAGAAGTGCTTATTATTTCTCTCTTTTTCCCTAAATGTCGGCGGGCGCGACATCATTGAAATCCCAGGTTACTGCAAGTTGGAATTGGTTAGATTAAAAGCCGTTAAAACCCCTAGAAGCTAATACCTTAGCATCTCCGAGACGTTCTAAGCTCAGAGGAAAATCGCTAAATATTTATAACAAAACATGGTTAAACGAAGGCGTTTTGGGGCAGATAATACCTTAATACAGGCAGCAAATCTCCTGCCCCCATTGACTCCCATTATATGGATATACACTGATCAGAATGGATAATAACTTCTTCCGAAGGACTCCAAGTGGCTCTAAACTTGTCTAGGTAAGTAAATGAAGTAATAAACACTAAAAATACGGTCCAGGTTGAAAGAAAACTAGCTTTCCAATTTAAATGTGGACACAGCGCTATCACAATCTCTTGTTTACATGAATAATTTCTTAATCTTCATGCTTTATATTTTTAGCACCCAAACATCAACCTTAATATTTCCTCCATGTTAACTCAAATTATTTAACTTTTTTCACGGAAGCTGAACTTGTACATTTTAGCTTCCTGATTCTTGTTTCTGTGTTTTAGTGCAGTTTTGATAAATATATTTTCAATTTTTGCTTACATTTTTTTTCATTTTACACTGTTTATTTAAAAAAAAGAATTACAATTAAAAGTGCAGATACTTGTTCCATAATTAAATGCTGTAATAACTTCCTTGTTGAGAATGTTTGATCTTCCCTAAGACTGTTTGTTTGTCTTCTGACGTCAGAAAAATCTAAAACAGAGAAAAATGTAAAGAGGGCCAGCAGTAACTGTGTTAACCTCCTGATGGCGCCCTTTTCCCTCAGTGACCAGCTTGTGTTTTTCCTGTTTCTTCAGCGGCAGCCACGTCATTCACAGGATCGAAGGCTTCAGCAGCAGGGTGGTGCAGGTGAGCCGTCTACAGCTGCAGGTCCCAAAAAAAAAAAACAAAAAAAAATCTAACCTACATACATAAGAAGGCAATGAGAAACAGCATGCGGTTCAATTATGCATTAAAAACATAAAAAAAGCGGATATAAATTATTTCTATAAAAGCAACATATTGGTCAAGCTATTAGCCGTTGATGCTGATTGTTGTCCTTTTTAGTTGACTGGGTTAAAATGCTTGTATGCTCAGGGTAATGAGCGGTGAAAATGTTCATTTTGTGCGTCAGAAGCTGGAAAATTTGGAGACCACTGGTCCACAGGATGCTTTGTTGTTTGACTGCTTTAAATATCACGCTTATTGTCTTTGGTTTGGTTGAATTTTGGCGCTGGATTGTTTCGATGTGTGAAGGTGAAGCTGCAGCAGCTCCTGATCTAGTTTTTCTTGTTTCCAAGGTGGCGTGCGGGCAGGACCACAGCTTGTTCCTCACCGACACAGGGAAGGTGTTCTCTTGTGGATGGGGAGCCGACGGTCAGACAGGTCGGTGAGATTCACACATTTGTAGATTTAGCTCAGTAATTTTTAACAATCTTAATTGTTAAAAACTTAATCTCTTATCAAGCGGCCCAAATGGTCGTCCACAGAGTTGTATTGCTGCCACTCTAGAACTTGTTCTGTAGGGATGTGTATTGGCAAGAATGTGGTGATACGATATGTATCATGATACAAAGTGGACGATATGATATATTGCGATATATCACGATACCGTAAGTAAGACTATATATTTTTCTTTTTACAAATTTAACTGTAGCAAATCTGTCACAACATTCTAAACACTCCAAACTGTTTTTATTACTAGATGTAGTTGATCCACTGGAACAAAGAAGGTGAAAATATCCACCAATTACCAGTCAGATTTGTAATTTTATGATAAAAATTACTGTAATTTTTAATGTTTTAATTCAAATTTTTAAGAAATACAAATCAATTCTTTTCTTTTGAATATCGATAAAATAGCATGACATGAAATATTGCGATATATTGGCATATCGATATTTTCGTACATCCCTACAAAATATCAATATGTATCACGGTACTATAAAAAGCAGGAATGGGTATCGTTAAGGATTTATCGATACTACTACTCTTAAAGATACTCCTTATTGATCCAATACTTTATCAGTATCCTTATCGGTACTTTTGAAAGACTAAAATAAAAGGGGAAAAGCACAAATAATGAACTATAATTGTTTTCTTTTTTTAATAATTGAAACAGCAAAGCACAGAAAATAAATAACTACAAAATAAAAAGTAAGAAATGAATAACTTAATAAAAACACAATATAAACAACTTCTTTATACATCGAAGACTAAAAATACTGTCTATTTAAATATTTTTAAGGTAGTCAAAAATATTAAGCATAATATCCCTATAAAACAATGCAAAATGCCAAAATGAAAGATTTTAAATGCTAAAGTATGTAGTTCAAAATAAGCCCTGAGAAGATTGAGAAAAACAATATAACATCCACCCATCCATTTTCTGTACCGCTGCTTCCTACAGCTGCAGCACTCAGTCCGTCAAAAAACTCTGTTTTGGGGTATTTTAGCAAAGTGTTTGGTCAAATTACTCGTGTTCTGGCTTTGCAAGCAAAGCTTGTATTGCACATGTGATAGCGTGCATTGTCCGCTTCTATTTTTGTAAAACGAAGCCAAAGTTTGGATTGTTTCGTTCGCTTTGCCATCGTCTCTGTGTAACTACGAGCGCAGCAGTCGCTCCTCCCACCTTCAGTCCCCACGACGTTTGTTTGTTAAGGGCGAGCTGCAGCCAGTACAGTGTTTGGCTTGTGTTCATATCTCCCACAAAAGATGAATACAACCTTATTTTACCGTTAAGAGGACCGAAATGGCTGAAGCTTATCGGTCCGGGTGGACCGTCAGAATCAGCCCCGGGGCTTCGGTACCCATCCCTATTGAGAAGTACTACATATTGTGAATTTCAAAACTGAATGTAGTCACGGCATCCTAAACTCTGCAACCAGTTACATCCATAACACATTCATTTTTTAGCGCCAGTTCTAGTTGACCCACTGGAATGAAGAAGATGAAAACAGCCACCAACTACCAGTCCTGCTTACAATTTTACAGCCAAAATGACTGTGATCTGTCAGAAATCCATATGAAATAGATACTTTTTTATGCTTTTTTAAGATCAATACAATATTAGGAAAAAATATTGCGACATATTGGAATACCAATATTTTTCTAACATCCCTGTTGTTCAGCATAAGCAGCTAGGTCTGGGGTTGTAAATAAGCCTCTTGTGTCCAAGATGAATATCAGGAAAAGAGTTTAAAAGATATTTAGATTATTTTTTACGGAAGTCCATAGAAATTTTCAAATGACATAAAAAACGTTTATTTTTTAGGCCTGTGGAGATAAAATGTCTGCAAAAAAAATGTCTCACCTGTCTCACACAAAAAAAAAACTATCGAAAAAATTTTCTAACTAGATAGAATTTTACTGCAGTTTGATAACTTTTTATGTTAATAATGACGATTAATAGTCACGTTAACCAAATACTTTCAGTATTTTTCCGGTTATTTAGAACGGTGGCAGAAAAATCTTCATTTTTAGACTAATTACAATTTACACCCCTGACTATTTGGAGCAGACACACTGACTGTTTTAACGTTACATGCAGAGTAAAGAAAACTGAATCAGTGTATTAATAGTAAAAAGAAATAGGCTTCTAAGCGACATCTCAGACTGGGAGGCTTTTGAACAGGATTGTTACAGATGCAGCTGGTTAATTAACTGCTGCTGAAGATTAGGAGAGACTGTCTGACTTCTGATCTCTTATCAGATCAGTTAGTGAAATGCTCCCTGATTTCAGAACTTTGGCTGAAGTACAGCTCGTATTGTCTGTCCGTCAGTCTAGTTCAGTCTTGTAATTTTTCTGTTGTAATGAGGTTAAAAAATAGGAGAAAATATTTAATAAATTAGCTGTGTTTGTGTAGGACACTCCTGATGACTTGAAACGCTGATTATTTAGTGTAGTTGACCTTCCGTGCATGACACAAACCACTTTACAGTCTAGCGGGACGAAGCAAACTGATGTTGCAGAGTTCGCAGACGCCCGTGGTAGAGACTCAGGCAAATACACCATTATATGTAGGAAACTAGTCATCACATCTTTGGCTGCATGAAAAAACATATTAATCCAGAGCAGTCCACATATAGTTCTTTGATTTATTTGCATCACACTAAAATGCATTAATTTTGATGGACATATGCAGCTGCAAAAGGTTGCATAGCGTGTCAGTTTTTATATAACATTAAAGCCATAATGGCATTTAGTAAAAGTGTTTTTCAGGGAAGGTATGGTAGTGCTGTGGTGCAGCTAAAGCTTTAGTCTTTTAACAGCATTTAATAAAAAACATACATTAATTTCATACTTGGAGTAGTTTTGAATACAGTACTTTTTTTTTACTTGAGTAAAAAAGAACTTGATTTGACACTTCAATTTGTACAGAAGTCTTTTTAAACCCTTGTATCTATACTTCTAATTGAGTATTTAATTTAAATATTTTTGAAACCTCTAAGTTCTTTTGTGGGTTAATAAAACAAGGCAAGGTGTTTTAAAAATAAAACTTTCAACAAGATGGTGATTCAAGGTGCTTCACATGATTAAGTGATAAAGTAAAAACGTTGAGACATTAGTAATTTAATGCTAAAATTTGCTCTTCAGATGATAGGCTGATTATTTCCTTTATTTGGCCCTGGATGTTCAGGTCTGAGTCCATTGTTACGCCTAGATTAAACGCCTGATCATTAGTTTCTGGTTGTATTAACTGAAGCTGTGTGTTGACTTGATCGCTCTTCTTTAGGTCCACAGATAATTCGATTTTGTTTCAGTTCAGCTGGAGAAAGTTGTGGAAGATCCATCTATTGTTTTGCTGAATGCCTTTACTTTTTGCTTGGATGGGCTCAAACTCACATGGTGACTTTATAATGTAAATTTGAGTGTCATCTGCATAGTTATAGTAATTTATCTTATTGGTTGTTATAATCTGGGCTAGAGGGAGCATGTACATATTAAATATGTTATTTGTTTGTTTTGATGAAAAGAAAAAAGTTAAAACTCAAACCAGCTAAGTAATGTACCAGAAAGCTCGAGTGTGTGGTTATTCCAGTGTTTCTCTAACAGGTTTAGGCCACCACAACGTCAGCTCCTGTCCGATAGAGGTGGGAGGCGAGCTGGACAGTGTGGAGGTGCAGCAGATCAGCACGTATGGAGACTGCAGCCTTGCTGTTTCCAGAGACGGCCGGCTGTTCGGCTGGGGAAACTCTGAGTACCGACAGCTGGCTTTGGCCACTGAGTCCACGCAGGTGAGGAGGACGCAGTTAGCCGAGTTATTGGCTCTGGCCGAGGAAGCTTTGCTTAATGACTGGTTTGACTGAAGCCTAGTTTATGCTTCTCCATTTTGACGGAGATGGATTGACGCAGCGCCATTATCCGTCAACGCAAGGGCTCTCCGTCACCTACACAAGGACGCACGGAGTAGAGGCCCATTTATTAACTATGCGTCTCCGTCGACCGATAGCGTTTGCATCTGATTGTCAGTTTCAGTAACAGCCAGAGATCGCTTCACCAGAACGGGGCTCTATAGTCGCTGTAATCAGTAGTTAATGCAGCGTTTGGCCACTTTATGCGTTATATTGAAAGGATAATTGATCTAATCTGTTCCTTTGGCAATTTTGAACACAAGGAGGTGTAGAAAAACAACCAAAAAGGCTGCTGTGTTTGTTTCCATGTGTTTCTATAGTATTCAATGAGCTTCACTTCTAGTAAAAAGCTTTACAGTTTAATCAAAACTTACTTTCTGTCGTTCACTGGTCCTTGAGGAAGAAATGCGTTCACAAGCCTAGAAAAAAATCAGAAGCGGCGCTGTGTGATAGTAGGCAGAAAACTTAGCGCCCCCTGCTGTCCTGGTCAAGCAACGCTGAAAAAAACTATAGAATTGAGTGGAAGAGCAGAGTACTATAAACGGAAAACGTCTCCGTCAATACGTCTGAGTGCAAATTTGCGGTCGGAGAAGTATAAACTAGGCTTTTGACGACAAGAATCAACCTGACTTCTAACTCTCTGTGGGGGTTGCATGTATAGGTATAAAAACTAGATAGTTTCTACCTTCTCTTGTTTATGAAATTTGATCATGGATCAAAGCTTCTACCGTTTGCATAGGTTTCCCTCTGTATATGAGGAATTGGCTAAATATTTCAAGATTCAACATTTCCTGTTTGAAGAATTTAAACTTTTTGTATTTCATGTTTATAAAAGAATAAAGTTTCCACTGTTTTGGATGAAATAAGTATAGTGAAAATATAAAAGAAAGAAAAGAGATTTAAAGGGGCTGTATCATGCTATTTTATAGCTTTCAACTTCTGGGATAGACATATATGTGATAGTATGTTACTGTTGGTGTTATACAGTATTAATTTGTTAGTATTCTAACAAAGAATTTGAAATTATGAAGTACCACAATGAGATATTTGGTTTATTTTTTATTTTTGTTTAAAAAAAAACTGAAGTCAATCAAGCCCATTTCAGTTGCTAAATCTCCAGGCTTTAGACACAGCTGAAACCAACACCGCTGTTTCCACTAAGCAAATCTTTCCAGCCCAGTATATAAAATAGCCGTGGGTGTTGTTTGCACCCACTTACTGAACATTCTGAGCCCTTTAACGCTAAATACATTTTTGTGCAAAGCTGCAACTGACTTTTATGTTAATTTGCTTTATGAAAATACAGATCTGCCGATGTTGAGATAAATTGTGGATTAGAAAACATTAAGTTCCTGATTTATTAACGATTTATTAACGATTTTCTCTGCGCCTGCTAAACTCAGAGCAAGACACATACAATCCATTTCGTGCTTTTCCCCATGCTGAATATGCAAAAATATAAATGTTTGCGGCGACTATCTTGGCGCCTATTTTTAGCGCTTCTGAAAGGCATTTGTTAACTCTGCGCCTGTCAACTTCAACATAGGTTTATTACTGCAAAACTGAAAAATGTCTTTCACACAACATAATACTATTTAACACTCTAATGGCCACAAACCTGACAGGTATGTAATTATTAACTGTTTTTCCCCCAATGACTCATCATAACTGACTGTTTGTACCTGCTGAAGACGCACTGACCGCAGTGAGTTGCGATCCTCCATAGTGGTTAATCTCCCTAGCTTCCAATCAATAAAATGACGTAATCCTGTACAAAACCACAATGACAAAATGTCTATATAGGCTATATGACATTTTAAAAACAAAATTTATACATTTCAGATGACATATTTTGTAGATATTTTTTTCTACTACAACTCGACATTTAATAGAGGCCATGTTAAAGTAGATTTCAACAACGCTAGTAGAAAATGGACATCTTAACGACCTGGACATACTGATTCTGGAATAAGATGTGTGCATAGAGCAGAGAGCGACGCATGTACACGGCATGCATTACGTTTATTACTGACAAACGAGAAATATAATTCACAATATTCTAGCCTAATAGTAATTAACTCTGTAACAGCCACAAAATTGATACGCATGTCGTTTTGTTTTCCTCCTTTGGTAAAGACTCATCGTGAATCCATGCGCATACTACTACTCTTTCCAGGCGTGGCGCAGCTCACAATAGCGACGTAAACTCCTCATTTGAATACTGCTCCTTGCGCCTGTTATGAACGCAATTTTGCGGTTATTATCAGGAATCTGAGCTTGCTTAACTGTCACATTTCAATAAGTATGTTAAGGAGGTTTGCATTAATGAAATGTTTTCCGTCTTTGTCTGATTTGTTTTTTTTAAACTGTGACGGAAAATTAGACTGATCCGTATCCACACCCCTGACCACTTGATGTAGACTCGCAGGTGTTTTCAACCCTAATTCCGAATAAAAAAGAGGAAAGATTCCCACGAGCGCATCATCTGTTAACTTGGCACCATTCTCAATGCATCTTATCTAGGAGCCAACACAGCGTTGAACTGTTATGAAAACTGAGACTGTGCAGCCGAACCGCCGGTGCAGGACGAGCACATGCTGCAGGATTTACCCCAGCTACACCAAAAGAGTCCCCGGTTTTAAAACTTTGGCTGAAGTCGTGCTTGTAATTCCAGTCTCTATCAAAAGAGCGCGGATTCAGGCTCTAGAAGAACAAAAACTCTCCTGAGAGCTCACTTCTCCGAGGCAGAATTCAAAAACAAAAACCTCTGCTACTTTCCCAGTTGAGACATTTAGCCACACACAGGTTGTGAGTTCAAGCAACAGCAGGTGAACTGTTCATACTTAAAATCATTTAATTTCATACCTTGTGTTTATTTTCACTTAAAATATTGCAGATGAAAAATTATTTGCTTTCAAATTTCTTTTTTGACCTCATCAGTCAAAGTCTTAAATTATTCCTAATTACCTAAATAAGTTTGTTATATATAAATAAATGATCTAATAAAAAAAAATTAAAGTTGTTCTAAATATTAAAAAACACAATAAAAATAGTTTTTTGAAACAAATGGTTAATAATTTGAAAGCATTTAATGCTCCACAGCCTGTAATCTATCCAATATCTTAATTAATTAATGGGCAGCAGTACTTGCTGTTATCTCTGTTATTTAAACATCTATTTTTTAGTTTATATTCCACTAAATTCTTGAAAGTAATATTTTTACTTTTTCAGGGACACTACACATGCACGTTCTGTAAATACTCTTAAAGTTATCCTACTCAGGTGCACATTCTTATGAGTTTACCACTTTATTTTTAATATAACCGCACGTTATTCTGTCTGGTTTTGTGATTTTTGCCCTTAATGCTCATATTATTCTTAAATTCAGTTTTTCTACTTTTGTGAATCTAAACGCTTTTAATAGCTTTCACTTTGCTGCTGTTGGAGCTGGATCAACTGCGCCTTCCTTTGACAGCAGCATAGGGTGTGCTTTTGCATTTAGGTTTCTTCTTTGCAACGTTATGTCACTGACGTTTCCCATCCCCACATCTTCACTGTTTAGATTAACTCTCCGCGTCTTCTCCCCCTGAAAGGCTGTGGAAAGGTGGTTCAGGCAGCGTGCGGAGGAACCCAGGTGGCTGTTCTCAACGGTGAGTCTTTAAGTTGTCGGTTAGACACTTCGGTTGACGTGTACGACATCCTGACGTTTCCAAATTCCTCCAGATAGGGGAGAGCTGTTCGTTTGGGGCTACGGCATTCTGGGAAAAGGTCCGAATCTCTCCGAGTCCTCGTCCCCAGAGATGATTCCTCCCACTCTGTTTGGACGCTCGGAGTTCAACCCGTCTGTGGCCATCGCCAAGATCAGGTGTGGTCTCAGCCACTTTGCAGCAGTGACAGGTGAGATTTTCAGGAACATTTCCTTAAAGGAAAAGTTCGGTATTTTACACTTAAAGCCCTGTTTTCAGACTTTTTATGACAAAATAGAACGGTTTTGATGGAAATTTGGACAAATGCAGCTGTCTCGATAAATTTAATGGGAGTATAGGTGCACAGAAACATTCCGTACTAAAACAAATTAAACTGTTGTTTAAGATGTGACACTCACTGAGTGGTCGGGGGTGTTCACTGATATGCTCACACAACAGGTTTATTACTCAATCTCTCAGCAGAGGAATGTACGGGTGTGAGGCGTTTGGAAAGAATAGGTCGACACTTTTGAAACGAACGGCTAAACACCTGTTGGAAAACATATTTTGCTGCGTTTTAAGAATGAATCTTTCTCTGCACCTATGATCCCATTGTGGGGGTGGTGGTGGGAGGGTGTTAGCAAAGAAACTTAAATTTATAGGGACGGCAACATTTGTCCAAATTTCTATCAAAACCGTTCTATTTCATCATAAAAAGTTTGAAAACGGGGCTTTAAGTGTAATATACCAAACTTTTCCTTTACAGGACAACTAAGCACCAAATCAACTTTTTGTAGCTTATAAACTCCATAAATATGCTTCTTATAGTGCTCTCTAAATGTCCTGGTCCCTTTTTTGACATATTAGTGCAAATTAGATAAAATCTCACTTTTGAGCCTAAAACGGTCTGGCGCCATGTGTGCTTTTTCGGTTGCACTACATTTGAATTTTATTCCTGTCCTCCCCATTTTCTCAGAAGTTTGTGTGACGTGATTTGGTGGTGTGTGACGTCCGTCGCTCTGCCGCATGGGGTATAAAAGCAGTCAAGGCTCGCATACGCCCTGTAGCAAGTTGGAGTTGGAATAGTGAGCGAGCGTTTTACATCGATTTTTCAGGTTAGCAAGTTATCATTAGCATAGTACTTGCCGACATTTGCACATTACCTATGCTAAACGTAATGATGAAGGATAACTAACATCAGTGAATGAAAAATAAAATCTGGGCTAAGAGTTCGTTTTTAATGGAATAATTGTAATGGTGTTTATTTTTTATTTTTTTTGCACATTCCTGAATGATTTTCTCGTCATGCTTAGATACTTTATACCGGGCATCTCTCTGCAACACATTTTCTGCTGCAGACAATGACGTACAGTGGCTGCAGGTGCGCCTGTCGAGGCAGAATCACACGAAATTACTCGAGCTAATCGATATTTAGCATTAGATTTGGTAACAACAATGTACCACTCAGAGACGGCGCTCATTCTATGCTGCGATGCCGCTACAGGTTCGGCACCTGCTGCTGAGAACGAGACATCGGCCCGAAATGATATGTCTCTGAGCCACTCAATTACTCCACAGAACTGGAGAAAAACTCAACCTACAGATTATTTCCCTTTGAGGCAAAGGAGCCCGCGTTGCTGTGGCTCTCTCCGCCTTTCTGGCCGTCTGTGACTCTGCGCTGCTGCCTGCCAGTCAGTCACAGCCCAGACCACGCCCAGCCAGTATTCCGCCCGCGTTTTTCCTGGTCCGCCAGGCAACGCCTTCTTTTGAGCCGTTTTTCAAAAATAATTGTGGGCGGGGTTATACTCTGGTAGGGTGTTGAGTTACTCTTTAAGTTTGACTGGTCAGATCGTCAGTCAGCTTCTCTCATCGTCTCTTTCTCCAACTTAAAGTGACAGTGTGTAGTTTTTGCAGTAAATCTTTGAAAATAGCCATTACAATATTATGTAATAATAATTACGTAAAGCACATTAATTGCAAAATATTGGCGATATTGTAAAATATGACTTTAAAAATCATTTTTAAAATACATAGGCGCGGTTCCTCTTTTCAGGGGAAAGCCGTATTAGATGACGTCTTTACTTATACAAGAACCCGGACGGACAAAGCGCACGGAACACGCCTACTATTAAAACATTGATTTCCCCTCAAAATGCAAAAAAAGTTTCTCCATAAATACATTTTTACCTCTTCACTAGTTCCAAGCGATGAAAGAGAGACTGATGTGCTCGTCATGTTGCTGCAAATAGATCATTCTCAGGGAATTGAGCGTTTGAAAAAAGCACGAGTTGGACCTCCGTTGTTGAGTTTCTTACTCAAAGACACATGGTGTTTCTCAATGCCCAGGAACCTCACCTTGATGCCTTGGTCCAGCCCCGGTTGCCTAGGAGATACGTCATCAGGGACCGCCAAGGCGTGTTCCAATGTTCATGTTCTACCGAGGAAAATCTGTCCTCCGTTTGTTAGCCGTTTGGCTAACTGACCAAGGATACATCAGACGTGCCTTGATGGCTTCTCTCGGTCAAAAATTTCCCAGAATGCAGCGCGGTAGGAGCCTGCAGCAGCTACTTCGGGGGTACATTTCTATTTTACATGTAAGTCAACTTATTTTAACCATCGGGCTTATATCTAAAATGTTTGACTTATTTTTTTTATTATTTTTTTTTTAGATCCAAAGCAGTTATACATTGTTGGTTAGTTGCTTAGTAGTTGCAGCTTTGGTGGCTGCCAGGTACTAATTCGTTTGAAAATATGAATTAACTGATATATACAGAAAAAAAAGTAAAACTCTCGTTATACATTTCCAGTTCTATGGTTGAAATAATATTAGTACGCTACAATGCTACTTTGATGGGCGGGACGTGAACAGAGAATGTAAGCCGGCAGCCGCGGTCACGTAAGGCTAGTCTGTTCCAAACAAGCTGAGTTCATAAGCAAGGCGAGGTGCCTTGACATTGAGAAACACCCACAGATACCGCATGCTTGTGATAATGTAGATATGCACTGCCCCCTGCTGGCCGAAAATTACACACTGTGCTTTAAAAAAAAAGCCTGAAGCCATGCAGCAGATGCTTTAAATACCTTTTTTTCTATTTGAATAAGTATGCATTGCAGCTAGAGATTTGTTTTTTCATACCGATGTATATCAGACTATATATTATAGTCTACACAAGCGAGAGGAACGGTTTACCCCTCCATATCCGAGCCGCTCAGACTATTTCAGGTTTCAAGTCATTAAATAAATTCCTTATTTTTCATTAGCTTTTAACAAACATATCTCCTTTTATTTTATATTTGATGGGAACTGTGTTTTTTTTCCATTGTCTTTTACCTACTATAGTTGATTTTTGTGGTTTTATTTGACCCTTTTTGGTGTTTTTGTTCTACAGCACTTTGGGTATCCACGTTGTAGTTGATGTGCTTTATAAATTTCATTTTGACAGGGAAGACTACGACTTGCGAGTTGAGCCACGAAGGTTTTTGTTAAGGAAACTGGCTGACCGCTGTGTGTGGGCATATTTTGGGAAAATTGTTATCAACAGGGATAACCGCAGCTTTCTAGATGGATGTGAACAAAAGTCTATTCAACAGTTTGGGAGAAGATTAACTGTGTGTTTACTAAGGCTGTAACGTTTAAGAGTCACCACACATATGAGCTACAGTGGGTGCGGACAGTATTTTAGAAGCTTTTAGATTTTTCACTCTTTGTTTCCCTGTAGCTATTTGTTAAAATCAAAAGTTCATTTTATTTCTCAGTAATTTACACTCAGCACCTCATCTTGACAGAAAGAAACTGAAATGTAGCTTTTTCTTTTGCAATTTTCTTTAAATACGTTGTACGTATTGTGACCCTTTTGCTCAGTATTGAGTAGAAGAACCCTTTAGAGCTAGTACAGCCATTACTCTTCTTGGATCCTCTGCAGTTCTTTGCAGGTCCTCCATTTCTGTCCGTTTAAATGGTGAATGTTGGTGCACAGCCATTTTCAGGTTAATCCAGAGATGCTCTGTTGGGTTTAGGTCAGGGGTTCTGGTTGGGTCGGTCCAGAACGGTCACAGAGTTGTTCTGAAGCCACGACCTTTGTTTTTTTGGCTGCATGATTAAGGTTATTGTCCTGTTGATACGTTAATTTCGGCTCAGTCGGAAGTCCTGAACGCTCTAGAAAAGGTTTTCTTCCAGGATTTCTCTGTATTTGGCTGCATTTATCCATCCTTCAATTGCAACCAGTCGTCCTGTCCCTGCAGTTGAAAAACATCCCCACAGCATGACACTACCACCACCATGTTTCTCTGTAGGGATTGTATTGGAATGGTGGTTAGCAGTGGCTGGTTTTCTCCACACTTACAGCGTAGAATTAAGGTCAGAAAGTTCAATCTTGGTTTCATCAGACCAGATGATCTTATTTTTTCAGCCTGGGACTCGTTCACGTGTTTTTTGGCAAACTCTATGCAGACTTTCATACGTCTTGCACTGAGGAGATGCTTCCGTCGAGCCACTCTACCATAAAGCCCCGACTAGTTAGGGGTTGCAGTGATGTTGACTTGGTGGACCTTTCTCCCATCTCCCTACTGCATCTCTGGAGCTCAGCCACAGTGATCTTTGGGTTCTTCTTTAACTCTCTCACAAAGGCTCTTCTCCTACAATTGCTCAGTTTGGCTGGACGGACAGGTCTAGGTAGAGTTCTGGTCGTCCTGAACTTCTTCCATCTGAGGATTATGGAGGCCACTGTGCTCTTTGGAACCTTCTGCCTCTGAGCTCCTTGGGCAATTCCTTCGACCTCATGACTGTCATTTACTCTGACATGCACTGTGAGCTGTAAGGTCTTATATAGACAGGTGTGTGCCTTTCCTAATCAAGCCCAGTCAGTTTAATTAAACACAGCTGGACTCCAATAAAGGAGCGGAAACCGTCTCAGTACTTATGGCAGTCTGATATTTCAGTTCTTCCTTTCAATAAATGTATTTAAAAAGCTACAAAAATCAAATCTACTTTTTTGATTTTAGCTTATGGTTGCATTGTAAGAGTGAAAACTTTAAATGGGTCTGAATACTTTCCGTACCGACTGTACAGCTGAAGCGTTCCTGCTGAACCAGAGACAGTTCAGGGGAAAGCGGACTCTGAAGTCCTTTTTTAAAGATTAAAGTAAAGTTTTGTTAAGAGGAAGACGAGAGGCACCAGAAAAACCTCTCCCCAAGCAACCTGGGCTTCCTGAACACCTCAACAGAACCACAGATGGATCTACTCCATGCCACGCTGCACTTATGCAGTAGTACAAATATTGAGTGCATCAAAATTATATTTTTTTCAAAAATCTTGGAATTTTTTTCTGATTTGATGTAATTCAAAAAATTTAAGACACAGCGTTTTCGGTTTTCTTTATCTCTGAGCCAGAATCATCAAAATCACAACAGAGGACTGAAATATTTCCCCCTGCTTCTGTGTTTGTAGAAGTGTCGCTTGGTGAATTAAATTGACCTTTCCTATTTGTAGTATTTTCCTGAGATATTCTTGCAACCCTAACAAGTTGATTTTTGTAGTTAAATGCAGTACCCCAGCATGAAGTACATGATATGTGAATCCAGTGCAAAGCCTCATCTGCTGTTAGGCGCCGTGTGTAGCTTTACCTCAGGTGTTCACCCCCGCTGCCTGCTAACGTTGCTCCTTGGTTTCCAGATCGAGGCGAGCTGTTCGTTTGGGGGAAGAACGTCAGAGGCTGCTTGGGCATCGGGAAGAAAGACGACCAGTTCTTCCCCTGGAGAGTAAGAACCCTGATCACATTTTATTTCCTCTTCATACAAAAAGATTTTTGTCTTTCTTTCTTTTTCCCGGATAAGCGGTCTTATTTATAAAAAGTTGTGTAGAATCTTTATTAAAACCGTACTCAAGTTCTCACGCCAAGTAAGTTTTCGTTCTGCTTTATAAATCCCACTCTCCGTAAAATTGTGCTCAGCTGTTTTGGATGATATCCCGCCCCCTAAACACATACTTTCTGCCATAAGCTGTCGATGCAAAGTGTCTAGTTGATCTATACTTAATGTCGATGGATTATGGGGCGTTTCACCGGTAACCATGGTTACCGAGAGGCAACGAAAGCGGCGTTCCACAGAGACTGATCGAGGTGTTTATCGGTGATATAGAGGCACCAAAAAACTTTTTATTTCAGCCAATAAATCAACGTTTACACAGAGCTTCACAGCCAAAAGCCGACCAAAGTGCTTCACGATAACAAAAATTAGCAATAAGAAAATGGGTAAGAAGACAAAAAGAGTAAAGAACTCTAAAAAGCAGCACAAGGAATTTTCTGGACTATAAGTAGCTACGTTTTTCCAGTGTGCCCTATTTATGGAGTTTTACACCTAACGGCCACATAAGGGCCTCATCGATCTATGGATTGTACGGATTACGTCCTTCACCTTAAGGGATACTGTGCTTTTAAAGACTAGTTTACGCTTCTCTGTTTAGACGTAGCGCCATTATCCGTTACCTACGCAAGAACACACTTTTTAACTATCCGTCAACGGATAGCGTATGCCTGTGATTGGTCAGTTTCAGCATAACAGCCAGAGATTTTTTCACCAGAACGGGGCTCTATAGTCGCTGTAATCAGTAGTTAATGCAGCGTTTCGCCACTAAATGCTTTATATTGAAAGGATAATTGATCTAATCTGTTGTATTGGCTATTTAGAACACAAGGTGTAGGAAAACAACAAAAAAAGGCTGCTGTGTTTGTTTCAATGTGTTTTTAGAGGATTGTATAATCCGCAATTCTAGTAAAAAGCTTTACAGCTTAATAAAAACGTACTTTGTGTCGTCCGTTGCTCCTTGAGGAGGAAATGCGTTCACATGCCTAGAAAATAAACTGAAACGATGCTGTGATAGTAGTGTATTAGTGTGAAAAGTTAACGCCTCCTGCTGTCCTGGTCGAGCAACGCTGTAAAACCAGTATTTTATTCCCACAACCGAATGACGCTCTGTAACGGTTTTAAACCCCTAACAATTTAATCATTTTTGCTCCAAGTGGCCAGAATTTCTGTTAAACTTATCCTCAGTCAGTATTTCTTTGCTCGTTGTAGCTGACTGTGACAGAATGTTGAGCAGTGAGAACTTAAAAAGTATAAAATCGAGCTGATGGATGGCCAAAGAAAAAACGTCATCCGCAGCAGATGGAGGATTTGAGATTTTTGTATTTCGTTCTGAGCTGATATGTTTTCTGTTGTTCCAAAATATCCAAATACCTGCCAGTCTGTTTTACGTCTCGATGAATCTGCGTGCAGCCGCCGTTATGATCTCTCCTCCCCCCAGAAGAGATTTAGCAATTCACCTCAACAGATTCACATTAGCATTTAAACAGGATTTGAGGGTGTCGAACTCTCTGTGGAGACCCTGCGAGGTTCAGAGGATAAAAATAAATCTTCCCTCCATCACTGATGTTCTAAGATGAAAACTGTTGTGCTCTGATTTTCTCCCCGTAAAGGTGACTGTCCCAGGTGAGGTGGTGGATGTAGCGTGCGGTGTGGACCACACGGTGGCGCTGGTGAAGTCTCTTCTGTGAGCCTTGTCCGGGTTTAGGGCTCTCTCTACAGTTCCAGTCGCTCACTTCGTCCCTCATGTGGATCGTTTACATCAGATGAGATCTTGAAGGCAGGAAGGAAGAGAAAGAAGCTCAGGCAGAGCCTCCAGGTGGGAAAAACAAGGTCCCGGCATTTCCTGCCTGCTGCAGAGAACAAGGCTGTCCTGAGGAACCAGTTTCTGGTTCTTTGGTGCTTCTGGACTTTGCGTACTACCAGCTGTAAAAACTGTGATGACTGGATGTATTCATATCCAGCCGGAAACGGCCTCGGGTTGTATTAATAAAAACATGTTTTTAAGTGTCTCTCAACCCTGGTTGTCAAGGCACTCAGATGATTGCAGTTCAGTGCCAACCTGTGAATCAGCCATAAACCGGAGCAGGGAAACCTCTAAAACATGCAGGTCCAACAGAACAGAGGTTAAAAAGCACACTTTATTTGATCTGCCACGTTTTAGACAAAAAATAACAGTAGTTTAATATCTGGAAATGAGTAATAAAACTGATTTATTACACACACTTTGGCAATAATTCAGTTTGCTCCATTTTATTTTTTGCAAGATTTTTCTCCTGTATGTTGGTCAGTTTCTGTGAACCTCTGCAGCGTCTACCCAAAGAAACCACCTGTTAATTCAGACAGATCTATCTATCTATGAGCTGTCGAACGATTATACATTTTAATCTTATCTCAACACAGGGTAGCTGGGAATTAATTATGATTAACACTCCTAAATTTGACTGGAAGTCTACCATTTTTGGTGTAACCGGATGGCGTTCCTCTTTTAAAAAAATAAAATGCAGGAGACTTCCAAGGAACTTTTGTTTAAACAAAAAATAAATCAAGTGTAATATAGACTTGGTAATCAAAACTCACAATGTACCATTTCACATAAGTAATAACTAAGCAGGGAAAACTCTCTGGTTCCTCAGATTGCCATCAATGTTGACGTTATTAATGAACACGTTGAATGCTCTTATTGTGAAGGTCTACACGGCTACTTCCCCTAATAGTTGAACACTAATTTAAGTCAGAAAACATAACTTTTGCATAATAATGACTAATTAGCAAGGCCCACTTATGACTTCTGAAATTAATCATAACTTAAAGCAAACACGTGAATAATGGTATACTGGCATGTCATTTATGCGAGCAAAAACAAGTCTGCTAGTCAGTTTAGTGAGGAAAACTGAACCCAGCGAGGGAAGAATTTTAGGATAAACAGTGCGGTATTCTGTGTATGTATTAATGAATTAATTGACCCACATTAACATGTTAATTTTGATGCGCATATATATGTACATAGGTAGCTGTGTATGTATTTATAGATATCTGGAAGGTTAAGTGTGGCCGCCTACAGCCGAGATCCAAACACTTTATCTCAGCTAGTCCAAAGTAATGCCTCTAGACAGGGAAACTGTGAAAAGTTAGCCCGTTTTCCACCTTTTTACCTGCAGATCATGATTTTCACTGTTCCCCAATAACACAGCTACTTTTTTCACCATGGCTGAGTAATAAGGATGGTAGATCCAATGAATAATAAATGAAATTAAGCCACAAGACAGAGTGAATAGATCTGTAAACGGCGCTTTGTTGCTGCAGGGACGCTACCAAAATGGCGGCTGCGTCAGCTGAAGACGACGCAATCCCAAACCCTATTGATGCATCAGTCACATAAAAAAATCCTAATGAAATATATGGAGATTTTTTGACAAAATGTAAAGAATAAATGTACATTTATATATGAAATCATCAAACCATGGAAGCACAATAAATTTCTGTGCATAAACTTGTCAGTTTAGTGATTCTTAAACCGGTATGAATACTTTTGCCAGGTATCGTAACGCTTTTTTTCTTTAAAAAAAACAAAACGACTCTCAAAACCTTCTCACTACTCAATATATGTTTATGGTGTCGAACTGACCAGCAAATCACACAAAACCCAAAGAGGGAAAAAAGACCTTTTGGATGGAAATCAAGAATGTATTACTGCGTGAAAGGAAGATGGAGGCGGTTCAAGACTTTTTCACGCTGCTGTATGCGATTTGAACTTGACACCATAAGTGATTTATTGCTCTTAGAAACCCAGAGATGCGCTCATGTCGACAGCAGTTCATGACTGCGGCAAACGGGACCCGGAGGCCTTCGCCGAGGACCAAAAGGGTTACTTCTAGCCTGCTCTTCACAGACCGCCTCTCCTCTCCTCCGTTGGTTCAGGTCAGATCAAACTGCCAGCTGATGCCTGCAGGAGAAACCTGGAGCAACATGTGATTTACCAGTGTTTTTGTTTCCCGGGCATCATAGAGAGAGCTAGATTAAAAAATAACATTCAGCTTTTATAGTGTCCCCTTCTTTAAATATAAAGCAGTGTTTGGCTCAAAGGATTGCAATAAATCACAGGTTTGAACAAACGTAGAACTAGTGCTAAACGTGGTGTTATTTCCCTCTAAGTAAATCATGAAACGTTTTAATTACACAGAATCAGTTTTCAAGCGGAGGGAGCTTGATTTTTTTTTTTTTTTTGTAAATGTCCTGATAAAGAGTTGACAATCACAGGCAGCTAGTAACATTTACTGTTATATTTACTTGGTTAACTTTTTTGGGAAAAAATTACTTTTACTTACTATTAAACATCACTACGCTTGAGTAAAATATCTGGATACTCTGCGTAACACAAGTAACTTCATTGAATGAATGAAAACATGTTCTTATGTTCTGCTGAGCCTATTTGGAGATGTGGAATTTGCAATAAAAACTAACGCGGTGTTGAAAATCGATTCTTTTGAAAATGTTGATTCAGATCAATTCACAAGTTCAAAAATCAGTTTAACATAGTTTCCCACCTTTTTCTTTTTACAGCTAAAATAGGAATTAAAAATCCAGACGGCCATTTTAAAGCTTAGTTCGGAAAGTGTTAATACAGGTTTTATTCCTGTGTTACCCATATTTAAATCATCAACTGACAAACATGTAACTAAGATAAGTTAAAAAAACGTTTTTAATAGTACTGACCCATATCTATATCAAACTGGATCCGATTGAATCAGATCAGGATAACAGATTCTACCTCTTGAGAATCTGAATCGATTCTAGAAATTTGAATCCATACCCAGCCCTCGTAAATACTAGGGATGCAACAGTACTGATACTTGGATATGAGTACCTGCCGATACAAAGTAGCCTACCAATGCCGATACTTCTAACACACACAAAAAAATAAAACTGCAATGAATTGGAAGACGGGTTTTATTAATCTTCTCTGTTACAAAAATACTGAACTACAAAACTTACATTTCATGTAAAAAAAAAAAAAAACTTTCTGTGAAATTATTGCAGTTTCCACATTTTAAGTATCGTTTTATGGTATTGGTTAACTTTAACTGATATAATTAGAACGGTATCGGCCTGATACCAGTAACTGTATCAGTGCTTCCCTCGTAAATACTGGAAATAATCAGTGGAATACCTTACCTTCTTCTAAAATACAGTATATAATTCTTATGTTCAATATTGCCGTAAATTTTATTCTTACAATTTGTATCTTAAACACCAGAATTTGGACATAATATTTTTGTCAGCCTGATGATTTTATTATATAGCCCTTTAATCAAACACTTTGTTACTCTTGAATAATCTCTTGGCCAGCTCTTTTACTTTTTAAATAAAAGTAGCACTACTTCATATTTTTTTACTGGAATAAAATCTTGTAAAAGGTTCACTTTGGTGGAGAAGCAGACCCACAGCACCACAGGTTCGCCACCATTTAAAATAAAATGGTTGAATGAGTTTTTAACTGAAGCTGGATTCAATACGGTTCCACTTTCCAAAAAACATTTTGAAGATCTTCTGTGAATTAAACTTTCTTTAGAAATGTGACTTTGAAATCTCAAAACTGCCTTTTAAATTATCGGAGTTTCACAAAGAAGTGTTACATTATTGTTGGATGGTTTTTACTCATAACTTTACCACTCAATGCTCCCCCTTGTGGAATAATCGAGTAATTGCATCAACCATCATCTTGGTACATGAAACCTTAGATATAAACGGGGAAATCCCAAAGCTACAGGATTTTAAAATCAAATGTAATATTCAATGTTCCCTTAAATTATATAGGAACATTTGTAAGTCTATCCAAGTGGTTTTGATACAGCTGATTAAAATAAAAAATTATCTTTTCTAATGTCCAAACCACACTTCCAAATTTGACAATAGAATTATTGTTCCGAACCTGGTTCTGCTGGAGGTTTCTTCCTGTTAAAAGGGAGTTTTTCCTCTCCACTGTCGCTTCATGCTTGCTGAGTGTGAGGTATTGCTGAGAAGTCACGACGGAATCTTCTGCGGTTCTCTAATTCCTAAATTAAACATTGTATTGTAATAACTCTTCTTGTAAAGTGACTTGAGAAGACATCTGTTGTGAAACAGCGCTTTATAAATAAACTGAATTGAAATTAAACATTACAGACATAAAATGTGATATCTAAATAAAGCTTTCAAAAGATATATCACAATTATTATAGAATTACATTTTACATATCCCAGTAGTTTCAGAAAAACTGTAATTTTTAAAATGCCAAAAAAATGCGTCCAAAGCAAAATGCAGTTACCATCCATCTTCGGAGACGCTGGGGTCGATTTGTTTTTGAAGTTGACCTTTGTAACGTCTTTCATGAAAACCCAGAACGAGCAAAACATTTATTCTTCCTTTGCCCCGTTAGAGGAAAGTTCTGGGAAAATGTCCATAGCTGGTTGAACAGGAAAATTAGGGAATTTGGAACAATTTACAACTGATGATGTCCTTGTTTATCATTCTAAAACGATGATTCATTAACCTTATTATGGGTAAATACCACAGCCACAAAAATAAATGGGGGGGAACTGCCAGAAGTATTTTAAAAATGAATTTATGATGTTATCCTCTTTGAACCTTTGAACAAATGCAATCAGACTGCAGAAACCACTCATCTCCACGTTGTGATAAACATTTGTCAATAAAAAAAAAAAAAGAGAAAAGGCTTTTCCTGGCAATCCTAAAGCATTTTTTTTTTGTGGATGCACTGATGCCGTCTAATGTACTCGTATCGGGTAAAGTCGATACTTAAAACGTAATAATTTCACAATTTTGTTTTCATTTTTAACTTGAAATTTTAGTTTTGTGGTCATCATTGATTTAAAAAAATGCATATATAATTTAATCTAATTTGTTGTAACAAGCACAGAAGAAAATAAAACCCGTCTTCCATCTCATTGAATTTTTTGGTGTAAGTGGTAGAAGTATTGGTATTGAATCGGTTTGAAAAAAGTGAAATCGTTGCATCCCTACTTTTTACAATTTTTAATGTTGATAATGTTGAATGTCTCCCGTGGCGTGCTGCCGTCTGTCTTTATCATGATGCTGCCACCACCACGATAGCCTTCTGTCGCTGCATGTTGGCCAGAAAACCCAGGTTTAGTTTGAGTTCAAACTCCAAAAGTTTGATGCTGATCTTTTCCTTCTCTCTAGAAGTGATCCCAGCGGGTCGGAAAACCAGATCGAAGACACAGAGGCTCAAAAAAAAAAAAAAACAGCATGTTTATTTTGTTTTTCCACACATGAAGCTCCAAATGAAAAGCTTTTAACACGTTTCTTTGAAATGCAATCAGAAAACGGTCGCCTTCCTCGAGTTTTAACACTGATAAACATGATTTCTACTTAATCGATCAGAGGCTGAAGAGCGAGGGAGAACATCATCAGAACTTCTATGTGGACAAGATCATTGTAAGGTAAATAGGTCCTCTCTGGATTCACATCAGTACAGCAGGTCTGCTGAGGGGAGGGGAGGGAGGGGGACCTGCATTAAAGTGCAGACTGGAGCCGGAGAGGGGCGGCTTCAAGACCTAAATGGACACCAGGGATTCGGGGAGACGTTCCCAACCCTGCGTGAACCGTAGCTTATGTTCATTTTCAAAGTGGCTCAGTAATTCATCACGACTGTGGATTCATCGAGTCTCGCTGCGGCTTCACACTGTGAGCAAGACGAGCGGCCGGAAAAACGGAGACGACGTTCGGATTAGTCGGCAATCGACAAAACGTTCCCGAGTAGCGTGGAACGGCTGGTTTTTAAACCGTAAACACGTCATCTGAGGAGGTTTCACCCGCTTTAGTAGTACGTGGAAAAACGAACTGGTAAGAGACGCATCAGTTTCATCCTTTTAACTAATTAATGTAAAAGAGAAGCTCAACTGCTTGGCCCAATCATTACAGTGGATAAAAAGCACAATTCATCTATAAATGATTTCAGTCATTATTTAAGAATGATGGGTTTAGGTTTTCTTTATGCTGTTCTGCAACACTTTGTAACCCGACAGGAACGGGGAAGGTGCAGATGGCCGTTTCCAGCCCCTGCTTCTGATGCACATTTTAACCAAAGACATTTGGAAAGGTCACAGTTTAGGTTTGCCTCAGGTGACTTTTGCCATTTTCAGAACAAAAATATAAAAGGTGAGTTAGCGATTCGTGGCACACACGAACTATTGCTTCAGCACTGAGCGGATCTAACGCTACCGATGTTCAAGCTGACTCGTGTTTCTGGGCCTAAATCAAACTACCAATCGATCAAAACCATCCGAAACTTATTTTGGTTAACAGAAAGTTCCTCAGAACCTCCTACTTCGTTCTTTTCAAGGCCAACATCAGGATCCCAGCCCAACTTGTGGACAGAAATTAGAAAACGGCTCCTGGTTCTGCTGGGTCAGTTTTAGACAAAAAAAAAACTTTAATGTTTTATTTAAAGCGGGCTCCTGTTCCTCGAAAGCAACGTCTCATTGGACCAGAAGTTTAACAGATAAATCTGAAGGGGTTCTTACTGTAGCTGTTTGCTGTTTTATTGTTTATTAAATCAAGCAGTCGCACCCTCGCTAAAAAGGAGTGAAAACGTTTTAATACCAACAAGAAGAAGTCGGATTAGAAAATACAGCTTGTACTTCTGGAACTTCTTTTTTACATTCAGGGACCAGAGTGCGAGATTAAATTGCTGCATGTTGTCTCGTTACGAAGGTGCAGGGAGTAACTTGGTTCCAAAAGTAACCAGTCAGTAAAGGGATGATGTGCGCTAGCGGTGCCAAAAATGCGTACGCATTTCTTTTGATGAAACAAAACACTTTTTATACTCAAGAGTATTAGTCGACTTCATTTTTTTTTGTGCAAAAAAATTGGTGCCAATTAATTTGTCACCAGATTAGCTGATATAAAGAGCGAGTTTGACAACGTTTAAAAGATTTACCGAGCGTATTCTGGCGAGCGTTTCCAGCACCAATTGGTCCCTCCCTCGGCAGGCGGGGTTCAAACCGAACAGCTAATACGCTAGCATGTGTATGCTAGTCGCAAGCATCCGCCCATTGTCAGAACGGTGCGGTACGAGTCGGTTTTACAGCGGAGACAGATTAAATAGCGTCCTCTTCAGTGGAAGCAATGGTGGGGTAACTTGCTACAATACGGTATGCCACCTGCTGGCGTAATCCGATAACCGCATTTAGCAAGAATGGTCCGATCTGAGAGGAACTTTAGAATTCTGTGAATTTCCAGTTTAGCTTCTGGAACCTAAGCAGTAACAGTGCAACAATGATGGGAGTGTATTTAGTTGCGAGTTTAAGGATTGCATATAAACCTTTGGCCTACAGGGGGCGGTGCGGTGGCTGAAATGTCCAGGGGTTACTGTAGACATAAAACAAAATCTACAAAGTCTTTTACATTTAATTCTAAAAGCAGTTTTAATTATTTAAATATGAACTTATTATAATCAATACGAATACTTTATAACTACCGCATTCAGGACATAAAGAAGAAAAAGCTTCATTTGAATCATAGTTTTACTTAAAAAACTAATAATAAAATTAAAAAAAAAACAGCTTGTATGCTCACAGTGTGAATTCACCGAACTTCCCAAAGCACATCTTAAATTTCTTTCATCCGTCACGAGACCATACATCCCGTAATGACCTTCAGGTGTGGACTCAGACCATCGCTGGTTCTGAAAGAAGCTTAACATGGACTAAAAGCTAAAATAAAACGGGTGGCTCGCTATAAAACCGCCTCCTTCACTGCAAATCGCGCTCTGACAAGGCATCGGGTTCGGCGTTCAAGCACGTTGGCACTGAGAAAAATTATGTGACAGGGTCAAGATGGAAAGCTTAATCAGATATTTCTTTGATTCGGACTACATTCGTCATTCTTCAGGTAAGTTTTACAGTATGGCGCTGGTGGGGCCGTGGGGTGGGAGGAAGCAGCTTTCAGAGGTAAATAAACATCAAGTGTAGTAAACTAAAGCAGTAACCACTAGCAGACAGCAGGGGGCTCCAAGAAGGCCTCCCTCACGTTCAGATTCCTTCCTTCCGACCGACCTAATCCACAGCAACCCACCAACACGCTATTGGCACTTTTTGGGCGACGATAAATGTTTGAACGAAACGACTTCGAGAGAAGAAAAACAACAAACAAACAAAAGAAGCAAAAAAAAAAAAAAAAAAAAAAAAAAAAGAACGAAAAGAAAAAGGGGTCGTTCTGCTGGTTTCCTCACTTCGCCGTGCTCTCGGTCCGCAGAGCTCTGATCACGCTTTGGATGTTTTCCTCTGGAACCTGGAAGAGAAGCAGCAACAGGACAACAGAATATTATTATTGAAGTAACATCAACTTTTTAGGCTTTTTCTGTCCGTTTTAGACGACCAGGAGGTCGCTTAGCTACAAAATATGGCTATGCGGATTTTTCTTATTTTCACCAGCTGAACAACAGACTGGCTTATCTTTTCTATACTGGTTTCTACTCAGAACACACACGGCATTGTATTAGGCAAGGCAAATTTATATATATAGCACACTTTCAACACAAGGAAATTCAAGGTGTTTTACATGATTTTAGAAATGTGAAAATTAAGACCTAGAATCGATAAGAGAAAGCATAGACGAACATTCATAAAACAAACAATAGCATTTGATTAAAAACAACAATTTAGGGTAAAAACATGGTATAATAGTATCAGTTACTCATAAGTAAGTCTAAATAGATAAGTTTTTATTTTAGATTTAAAATAGTTCAGTGTCCCTGCAGTTTTGCAGTCGTCAGGCAGTTTGTTCTAGATGTGAGGAGCATAGAAACTGTTTGGTTCTGGTTCTAGGGACGATCAGCAAACTGGAGCTGAAGGACCCGAGTAACATGAATAGTTTGTACCACGATTTCATATTGTTAATGTACTCTGGTGCTAACCCATTCAATGATTTATAGACTAATAAAATCACTTTAAAGTCTATTCTCTGAGCTACAGGGAGCCAGTGGAAGGACTTAAGAACTGGGGTGATGTGTTCTACTTTCCTGGTTCTAGTGAGAACACGAGCAGCAGCGTTCTGGATCAGCTGCAGTTGTCTGATTTATTTTTTAGGTAGACCTGTGAAGATACTTTTACAGTAATCACGGCGGCTAGAGATAAATGCATGGATGAGTTTTTCTAGGTTTCCTTGTGTCATCGTTCCTTTAATCCTAGAAATGTTCCTCAGCTGATAGAAAGTTGATCTTGTTATTGCCTTTATGTGACCCTGGAGGTTCAGGTCTGAGTCCATTATTACACCTAGATTTCTGGTCTGATCAGTAGTTTCTAGTTGGACCAACTGAAGCGGTGTACTGCTGTGCATATATTAAGGAATTTGGACGACATAAAGCTGAGTGTCGTATTAGCTACCCAACATTGAAAACTAGCTTATTAAACTCTTAATACAAGCTTGCAAAATAAACAGAAGAACAAACAACCAGGGAGGTTAATTATACAAACGCATGCAAAGATTCCCAAATATTGTTTGCTTTGAGAGCCATTTTGTTGGAGGAGTGGGATATTTATTTTAAAGGGGAATTCCGACCTTATTTTTAAGCATAATTTTTTTTTTTTTTTTATTAAATCACCCTGAGAATTTTGGAACCAGTTTGAGCCGTTCAGCAGTATTTCTACATCCGGTCTTGATCAGTTGTATCAGTAGAACGGGAGTGCTCGGGGGTCCAAATGCTGCTCGTAATAAGGTTTAATCTGTCCCAAAAGCCTTAATTTTACCACTTTTATATTCTCCTTGGACTTACGAAGGCCTCAGGAGAGCTTCTTGATTGTCTTGATTTGGGGGCTTAACAATAAATCAATTATACAAAGCTGACGAATCTGCCTCTGCGCCTCATCCAAAATTCTTGCAGTACTTTACTAACCAAATCTGCTAATAAGTAAAAGAAGCTGAATGTGGTTAGATCGATGGGTTGTGTTTACACAAAGTATTATTGGTCTCAGAATCTTGCCCTGAAACCCTCCTACTAGCGATACTGAAAGGCCAAATCCCTGATTTGTGGACGAAGGCCATAAATGGCCCCCAAGCTAGACTTTGGACTGCTCCTAATAATAATAATACTTAACTGCTCATGGCACAAAGGAATTAAACAAAACTTTAAATGCTGTTAACTATAGCTCTTGAGGAGATATCAGACTCGACTAATACTAGTAATAGTAGGTCCAAAGGTCAAAACCAGAACACAGAAGTGTGTAAATGATGGGAGCTCTATTCTTTAAGCTCAGTGTTCTGGTTATTATCTAACTGACCAGATCATAGTGGAAGCCAGCTTTGATATTTAAATGACACCAAAAAGTTTGTTCTAAGATGGTGCTGGCCTTTTTTTTTGGGTTGAACCGCTCTAAAGTACCATTGAAACGAGTTTAATGGAGAAACTCAGCAGACACCGCTAAATAAAATTATTACCCACTAATAAAAGTACTAAAGAGCTATAAACATGACATGTACTGCATTGTATATGTTACTTTGATAAACCCAACCACCCCCTTCAGTCGCTCTTACCAGGGCATGGTCAAACTTGAAGGTACTAATGTAGTAAGCTGGAATGTCAGCTGTTGCCAGAGGTTCTGCTATTTGAGCCACGATGCCACACTCATCTGCAAAACAACACAAGAAGGGTCCCATCACGAAAAGAACCCGGTGACAAAGGGTCTTTATTCTGGTACATTTGATCAGCTCAGATCCACAGGAAGTAGTCTACGAACCTTCAAAACCAAAAACAGGAGAAACTCACCGAAACCTAAAGGTTGTCCTCCGATTCTGACCATTTTCCAGAGCTCACCAGAGGCACTGGTGAAGAGGACATTGTTTGGAAACCTTGAAGAGAAGAAATAACGGGATTATGGTAAGGGTGTCGTTTTATGCTGTATTGTTTTGGGGCGGAAGCATCAATGTTAAGGACAAAAAACAAAAAAAGACTCAACAAACAAAGCTCAGTGGTTGGACTAAGTTTGGACTCTAAGTGAAGTCTGTTTAATTTGCCGGTATATACAATAATATCTTCCATTACGAAATGGGAAGTAAACTTTGAAAGAGTAAAAGTCCCACACTGCGACATTCATTTCATTATATTCATTCCTGCCATCATGGCGGTAATTTAGACTCCTGTTGATTATTTTTCCTGTCTTGTCCCAGTAACATGATTATACAAAGAATAATACAGTGTGTTCTACATGATATTTGTGTTAAAATGCAACTTTTCTGGGAAATGCATCCATTTTTCAACCACTTTGTATTATGAAGAACTTTCCCCCCCCCAACTTATTTTATAGCTAGCTACTAATGAGTAGCAATTGAGAACAAGACAATGTTTTTGAAGAAATTAATAACTAATAAAAAAAACAGTATAAACAATTTATTTTATATATCAAAAACTAAAAATACTATGTTGTCTATTTAAAAAAAGTTTAAAGTATTCAAGTAAAACATATCAAACATAACTTCCTTATAAAACAATTCAAGTAAGAGCCAAAATGAAAGATTTTGAATGCTAAAGTATATAGTGCAAAATAAGCCCTGAGAACATCCACCCATCCATTTTCTGTACCACTGCATCCTAATGCTGCAGCACTCAGGCCGTCAAACAACTCAGTTTGTATTTGGTGTATTTTAGCAAAGTGTTTGGTCAAATTACTCGTGTTCTGGCCTTTGCAAGCAAAGCTTTTATTGCATTTGTGTCAGCGTGCATTGTCGGCTTCTATATTTGTAAAATGAAGCCAAAGTTTGGATCGTTTCGTTCGCTCTGCCGTTGTGTCTGTGCAACTACTGGTGAGCGGAGCTTCTAGAAAGAACGCTGCGCAGCAATCAGTCCCCACGGTGCGTGTGTTTGTTAAGGGGGAGCAGGCTGCCAATACAGTGTTTGTTTTGTTTTTATATCTCCCTCAAAAGATCAATACGACCTTAATTTTACCGTTAAGAGGACCGATAAGGTGGACTGTCAGAATCAGCCCCGGGGCTAATTTAATACCGGGTTTCGGTACCTATCCCTGAAAAAGACACTTCAATGCCTCCATTTGTCGTCCTGTATAGCGAAGCAGATGTGAGTAGATCATGGTCAGAAACCTGATTAGAAATCTTCATCAATAAAATAAAATCTTTTTGAACCGAATCGTGGCCTCAAGAATCGAAATCGAATTGAATCTTGAGATGGTAAAACATTCCAACCCCTAATAGATTCATTTTCGTCTATGAATTTTTGATATTTGTATCAGAAATATATAAATATGCACATTGTTGCAAACCTAATTGCCATACGAATTGTTACTTTTAGACTTTTAGACGGAAATTCAAAGCATTTTTGTTGCTAAAACCTGAATTTATTATTAAAAGAACATTATTTGGTACGTGTTGTTGATGGAAGGTCTAAAGAGCCACTTGAGGCTCCCGAGTAACGCCTTACATAGATAATGGGGACAATTCACGTTACAGGCTGCAGAAACCTTAAAACATAAATCAGCGTGTTTCTATTTTTATATTTTACGTCAAAATATCAATGACTTGAATATTAAAGATTCTGAAAGGTCGGGCTTTGATTAGGCTGCTGGGGTCGAGGCGGGATATGAAGCCGGATACGTTTTTGGATGGGCTGTGATTTTAATGAGGGAGGACATGGAGGGAAAAGAGGGGGACTGTGAGGAGAAGGAATGAGTCAGAATGAAACCCACTGTGATTTAAGTATGCTGCGTCCAGCCGAGAGCTTCGTTATCGCTTAGCAACAAACTAATCACCCCCTCAAACAACAACCACAAATTTATTTCCACTCCCCTCCGACATAAACATGAACGACCCCTTCAGCCGGAGGGACCGGAAGGAAAAACAACATCTTGAGAAGACAGGCGTGGGCTCCCTCATCGTTTGTTTTATGTGTGCCCACCTCTGAGCCGTCTGCTCGTCCATGACCAGCGAGATGTAGCCCTCGATCAGCGAGAAAGAGAAGAAGCGGATGTGGCTCGAGTCCTCGCCGGACGCTCCCACCTCTTTTGACCTGAAAAAAAAACACACACAAAAAAAACACAACGCTCAGGGACTTGAACACCTCGTCAAATTCACTTTTATGCTTTTCATGACTACAGCAGATCCAAAAAAAAAGAGATCATTTTAAATTGTAACCTTAAAATGTTAGGTTTTCAGCTTTATTTCAGTTTTTACTGGAAGTACATGACACCTTGCTCTAATATATATTTATTCAATAGCCTAGTGTAATTATTGGTATTATAATGAGAAAAAAAAAGACAAGTATTTTTTCTGCTCAGATTTTTTTTAGTATGTAATCAAGTTATTTATTTGTATCTTTTATTTTATTTTTGTCTTTAAAATACCAAAATTCGGCCATAATGTGTTTTTGTCTGTCAGTTGATATCATTTTAAACATATTAGATCAGTTACTCAGTATTCAAGTAACCTTTTCACCAAATACTTAAACTTTTTGTCAAGTCATTTTTTTGAAGGGCTACTTATTACTTTTACTCGAGTAAAAATATGTTGACGTAGTGCTACTCTTACTCGAGTACGCTTTTTGGGTCCTCTACCCACCTCTGGTTGGCTAAACGATTAAAGCACACCACCGGGTTATCATCATGGAGCTTTTTAACTTGGCTATTTCGTTTAAAATTCGACTTAATTGCTCAGCCGTAGGTGATGGCACGGACCAACCTCAAATACTTGGAGCTCAGCACAGAAGAAAAACAATCAGAACAGCAGATAACTGCTGATGTTTTTCCTACGTGGCGCTGTATTAACAGACATCAGCTCCAGGGCAGCAAACCGACAACACTACTACTGCTGCTTTCACTTTTGAACCCTGGCAAAGCAGAAGAGGTTTACCAAGTTATTTCCATACACTGCTGCTCTATTTTTGATGCTAAATAAAAAAACACTGTGGAGCTTGTTAAAATTAAACACATACATACAGAAAGAGGATGTACTTTCTTTTTTATTGTGATCCTAACACCTCACAGCTATGTAATTATCTAACTTGTTAACATTTGATAGTTGAGCAAATACTTTTATGTAGAAACCACATTTCAGGCTCCTTGTGTTTCACTGCAATAGAAAAATTTGAGAGTCAAAGCAGGAAATTTACATTTTTTCCTTTGCTTGTCCTGGCTGGAAAAGGCGTTAGTGCTGCAAACTAGGAAAACTTTTAGTAAAAGCTGCAGCTGATCCAGAACGCTCACTAGAACCAGGAAAGTAGAGCACATCAACCAGGTTCTAAAGCCTTTACGATGGTTCCCTGTAGCTTCGAGAAACTTCAAAATACGTTACTAGTTTATAAATCACTGAATGGCTTAGCAACAAAGTATAATTAAGACCTGGTGTCGCTAAACTGACTCCAAAACCACTCAGGTCCTCCAAATCTAGTCTAAAATCCAATCAGTTTACTTATAAACAGGGTCCAAAATTAATACTTGCCAACTACGAGCAAATGTTTAGTTTGGCGAGTAAAATTTTGAGCGCTATCTGCCACATAGCGATTAAATGTTTGCACCAAATTAGTTAAATTAATCCTAATTTCTAAGGATTTCTGTGACGCTCCTCTGCCGTCTGCAAGTTATGTTCACAAGTGTAAATGAAACGTGAACGCCAACATACGTAAGTTTCCTCATTCTGGACATGAAAATCCTTCAACCGTTGCCGAAATTCACAGTTTGAATCCAAAATAGGTCACCCGCGTGATTCGTGTGTCCGATGAAGAAAACAAACGGCTGTATTTAGTGACGCAGCAGCGAGCCGAAAGGCTTCAGAACAGTCTGACTGAAAGAAGCCGTAGTGTCAACTACTTTTTAAATCCTTATTTATTTAGGATTAAAAACTGTTTCATCCGACCTCAAGTCTAGTTGCCTTTTATTTCGGCTTTGCGATGGTAACTTCAGCAGTGGATCCAAGAGTGCAGCTGGTCGTACTTTTGGCCAAAGTTACAGTGTCATAAATCAAACTTTTAATAATGCACAGCGACCAAAGTAAAAAAAAGTCCTTTCTAACTCTCTTGTCACAGAGACTCCTGTGAGTTTTTAGATTAATGAGCGGCTATTCCTATCAGTGCTGCTGAGCAGGGGTGTATCTAGGAGGTTAATTAGAAGGGCTAAAAGGACCCAGTGTGGGTCTGAGGCTGTAGCACTAAAATAAAAGCAAAGGTGTTCGTTTAGTTGGGACCCAATCTGATAACATTTTATTGCTTTCATCAGTTAAAATTACATTTAAAATAATTTATTTTTTCTAAGATTTATGTGACAATGTTATAGAAAATCACAAATCAAAACATTGCAACTTTTTTCACAAAAGCTTTTTCAAAAAAAAAGTGGAGGGACTGTTTCATTTGTTAACTTAGCTACGTTATTGCTATGGACTGTTATGTCAAATAAATAAATTCAGTAAAATTCGAAAATGCATTTTTTCTTTTTCAAAAATATATTTCTTTAAAAAAAAAAAAATCAGAACTGACCGAAATGTATTTTTCTTATAAACTATTTTTGAAGTTGTCACTCCTCTATGTTTGGCTCCAACATAATATCATATAATGGAATAATGTGTTTTAGAATATCTGTTTAATTTTTGGCCGGTGACTCAAATTTTTTATTTTGGACACTGCTAATAAAACGCTTTTACATGACTAAAAGTCAAAACAAGGCACCACACAATTAAAGGCAGAGTACAGAACTGTAACAAATGATCTATCAAAACAGGGCATGTTAACTAAACTAACACAAACACCTCAATATCCCAGGCATAAATAAAATCTCATACAGTCTCAAATGCTTGACGATAGAAATATGTTGGACAACTGAAGATCTGATCAGAGGGTAAATATTCCTATCAGCCATTACTTCACGGCGGGGAACTCAGATGTCTCGGCATCATAATTCATCATAATCTTTCTAAAACTTGTTCTCTCTGTCCTGTGACAGCGGCAGCTGCACACTGTCTCCCCCACTGGCGGAGCTGCATAAAAAGCTGATTTACTCCAAAAGTTTCAATGGTAACAAACCCAAAAATGTGGCTTAAATTAGAGTTACAGATGTCCGCCATCTCCTTTGGTAAAGTAGTAATTAAATTAGCGGTCATATCTGCGCGCCCACCCATAACTTTTTCTAATCGAATCGACACGATTCACGTAGGTCACTTATTACGGTGTCAAAACGGCGAATTTCGCCGAAATGCGACTGATTTTCTTGTCTGAAAACTGAAAAAATAGGTCAGAGCCATCAGTTTCGTGAAATCTTGAGGCGTAGCAGTGGAACAAAACCCCATGCTTAAGCAAAACAGCCCCTAGAGGACTGAGGTAAATTGAAAACAAAATGGGTCCTAGGATCAAACCCTGAGGGACCTCCCATTTTATTGGCGCCGAAGCCGAATTTAAACCTGCAGAATTTACACACATGCTTCTGTCAGATAAATAAAAAAAAACGTCTTTTTAATAAGACGTCACGGTAAACGGTATCAAAAGCAGCAGACAGGTCCAGTAAAATGAGGATAAATATGATAAAAAATCATCAGATGAACGGAATACATCATTAGAGAACGTTTAAAACCAGACTGAAATGTTTCCAATGCTGCGCAAAAAGGAAACAAGTTGTGCATAAACAACCTTCTGTAAAATTTTTGCTAGAAAAGGTAACCGGTCTAAAATTAGCCAACACAGATTTATCCAGGTTTTCGTCCTTTATCAAAAGTCGCAGAACAGCGTGTTTAGAAGTAGCAATCTACCCGTCATCCCTAGAATCAGAACCAAACATATAGAAGGAGATTTGAGTTTCTATGCTCACCCTAATCTAGAACAAACATCGTATCGTACAAGGCTGTTGAAACACTGAGCTACTTTAACCATAAAACCCATCTGTCTAGGGCTGCTTTTGGGTATGTGAAAAATAATAGCTGGAATCTCATATTTTTTTTATGTGTCACATGTTGGCGTCTATAATGTTGTATTTTATTCTTCTCCCCAAATCATGTAAAGCACCTTAAATCTCCTTGTTTGTCGAAGGTTTGCTAGACAAATTAAGTTGCCTTGCCTGAAAGAAAAAAACAGAACAAGTCAAGGAGTTTATAGCCAGGTTAAAGGAGAGCGTCTCACCCTCCGGAGTAGAACATGACGTCCATGAGGAGTGTGGCCACGGAGGGCAGCGTGTCTGGATCCAGGCTGGTCACGCAGAACATGTTGCTGGGGCTGGATAGGGGGTGGATGATTGGGCGGGGCACTGAGAGATGGAGGAAAACATGAGGGATTGTGGTAGAAGAGGCCAGGTTACAACCAGTCGGTTCTAAAAATCTATAAATCGACCTTTAAAAAAACATTCGGAGCCTTTATGAGAAAATCGAGGAGAGTTCCACTCCGCGACGCTTGGTGGCGACATACACCCTTTCCTTTCGTTATTCTATCATTGATCATAAACAAATGATACACTGCAGCACAGTAGATGTTTTAGATACTGTACTGTTAGATTGTGTTAGACTATTTCTACTTTTAGGGATGCAACGATACCACTTTTATCAAACCGATACCACACCGATCTGCCTATCTTGCCTATACAAAGTACCAATACTAATACTTCTACCACACAAAAGAATGCAATGAATTGGAAGACAGTTTTTATTTTTTCTCTGCTTTTTACAACAAATGATGGTGAACTAGATAATAAATTAAATATTAATAAGATTGACCAGAAAAATAATAATTTTCTGTGACATTGTTATAAAATTCTGCATCTTAAGTATCGGTTAACTAACTGATACGAGAATATTAGAATGGTATCGGCCCTGATACCAGTATTGTTATCGGTGCGTCCCTAGTACCCTTGTAATTCCTTATATGTCGCACGTGCGATGAAAAAAACCCAAAACGTTTTACTTTTTTTTTTTTTTTTTTTTTTACATATGTAGCACAAATGTGACAGCTTTGAAAGCTGCTTGGTTTTGTTTTCTGCGCCTAGTGACATTTCTGACCATCCTTAGCTACCTTCTGTGAAACATTTTTCACCGATATCTGCATATTAGAGACCTGGCTTGTTCTGCCTAGACTGTCACTCAGAAAGCGAAAGATCTCTGAACGTTCATGCAGCATTATCACGTTACATCGGCTGGTTTCGTTAAACCGTGACGGAAAAATCTGAAGGCCATACGTAATTTCGACAGAATGCAATTCTAACCCCATAAATTTAAACTCACGTGTATCATACAAGCTCAATAACTTATCTGCTTTATGATTCCCATCTAGTTAAAACAAATTATCAGCTTATTTCCTAAACTGACAACTTACCAACTGTCTTTCAACCACTTAAAAAGCTTTTTTTCCCCTCTATGAAATCATTGAATTAAGGTAATAATTGTGTTTTTTCTTACAACATGTAAACACACTGACTGAGATCCTGAAACGGGCCCCTGAATTCTGAATCTTAGATACACAAGTTAGTTTTAACACGTCTCAGATGAGTTATGGTTTGGGAAACCACTCGGCATCGGTCGTTTATCTCCCACCAGGAACTTTCCACATCATGAAGAAATAACTTCCCTGCAGGAGAGGAACACCTACCAAGTTTCGGCTTCACAAATCCGTTGGTCACCCCCAGATTGTGAGCGGCGACAGTTTCTCCATTGACCACCCGGAATAGCGTGAACTCGGAAGACAGAGTGTGCATGACCATCGGCAGATCCCGCTCTCTGACCTGATGGCAAAAAACCCAAACGAAAAAGAAAAACTATAGCTTGACTATACTGAAGCGATTTAACATTAAGAAGTCACTTTTACGGTAATAGAGAGCTTCTTGCGTAGCTATTGGACCCAAACCAAAAATAGATCCATCGATCCATCTATGGAGATCGATCTTTGATCTATTCTCAATCAATCTCAGCTACTGCTGGCAAAAACTAAACATTCACCTACTCCTGCTCGATCTGGAGATAAATCGATCAATCAGTAGATACCACAACAAGATGGAACTGAACATTGGCTGTTCATTTTGACAGTTTTCCAGATGAAACAGGCTAAAAAGTGACTAACATCAGAAAAAAACAGGAGCAAGAAAATAACAATTAGGGGTGTAAGAAAATATCCATAGAAAGATACACTCATCTGAAGGAGTATTAGGAACACCATACTAATACGGTGTTTGACCCCCTTTCTCCTTCAGAACTGCCTTAATTCTACATGGCATTGATTCAACAAGGTGCTGAAAGCATTCTTTAGAAATGTTGGCCCATATTGATAGGATAGCATCTTGCAGTTGATGGAGATTTGTGGGATGCACATCCAGGGCACGAAGTTCCCATTCCACCACATCCCAAAGATGCTCTATCGGGTTGAGATCTGGTGACTGTTATAGTACAGTGAACTTATTGTCATGTTCAAGAAACCAATTTGAAATGATTCAAGCTTTATGGCTTGGTGCATTATCTTGCTGTAAGTAGCCATCAGAGGATGGGTACATGGTGGTCATGAAGGGATGGACATGGTCAGAAACAATGTTCAGGTAGCCCGTGGCATTTAAACGATGCCCAATTGGCACTAAGGGGCCTAAAGTGTTCCAAGAAAACATCCCCCACACCATTACACCACCACCACCAGCCTGCACAGTGGTAACAAGGCATGATGGATCCATGTTCTCATTCGGTTTACGCCAAATTCTGACTCTACCATTTGAATGTCTCAAAAGAAATCGAGACTCATCAGACCAGGCAACATTTTTCCAGCCTTCAACTGTCCAATTTTGGTGAGCTTGTGCAAATTGTAGCCTCGTTTTCCGATTTGTAGTGGAGCTGAGTGGTAACCGGTGGGGTCTTCTGCTGTTGTAGCCCATCCGCCTCAAGGTTGTGCGTGTTTGTGGCTTCACAAATGCTTTGCTGCATTCCTCGGTTGTAACGAGTGGCTATTTCAGTCAAAGTTGTACTTCTATCAGCTTGAATAGGTCGGCATATTCTCCTCTGACCTCTAGCATCAACAAGGCATTTTCGCCCACAGGACTGCTGCAAACTGGATGTTTTTCCCTTTCCATACCATTCTTTGTAAACTCTAGAAATGTTTGTGCGTGAAAATCCCAGTAACTGAGCAGATTGTGAAATACTCAGACCAGCCCGTCTGGCACCAACAACCATGCCAAGCTAAAAATCACCTTTCTTTCCCATTCTGACATTCAGTTTGGAGTTCAGGAGATTGTCCTGACCAGGACCACACCCCTAAATGCATTGAAGCAACTGCCATGTGATTGGTTGATTAGATAATTGCATTAAGGAAAAATTTACCAGGTGTTCCTAATAATCCTTTAGGTGAGTGTATATCGCTGTATTTTATGTGACAATGTATCGATATTCAACAGCAGTCCAAGGATTTTTATTTTAGATTTTCAATTCAATTTAAGTTATTAGTATAATGTTAATTACAACAGTTCTAAGGGATTGAGAAGACCGAGCAGAGACACAGAAAGAACCAAAAAATATCATGTAAGAGTACTTTCTATAAAGTAAAAAGTTGATAACATGACATGGAGGATGTTTGGTCACTGGGAGCATCATTTGAATCTATGCTCCCCATCCAGCAGGGGGCGTTGTCACTTGGCAGGATACCAGACAACGTGGATCATCTATGGAGAGAAAAAAACTGAGAGAAAACGAGGTTAACAGCAAAAAAATACATCTGGAGAGCAGTAGAAGAGAAAAGTAGAAGAATGAAGAAAAGTGGTCAGTCTAAGCCTATAGCAGCATAACTCAGAGATAACTCAGGATAACCTAAGCCACTAACTATAAACTTCATCAAAAAGGAAGGTTTTAAGCCTCACACTCTCGTGCCATGTCCACATTTAGCAGAGTATCTCACAAAACAGATATTTTTCTACGATCTGGCCTATCATCCACACATAAATGCATATTTCGGCACCAAAAACATCTTTTTTTAAAACTCCAGCCAAAGTAGAGATCTGCGTTTCATCCGTTTTTAGAAGCTGCGTGTGGACGGATGAAAGTTTTAAGTGCCGTAAAGTCACTATCCGTGACAAACAAAATGCTCCAACAACACTTGTGCCACCTGTGTTTACTCTCAGACACAACATTATGCCCTCAGACCTGTGTTGGCATCATCAATTGTCAAAGTTAAAAAGTTACTCTGAGCGGATAGGGTCTGGGAGAACTACAGCCCCCTACAGGTTTGCCACGTCTACGAATGTGCTGAAAAACGCATTTATCTGGTTACGTGTGGATGGAGATTTTTTTTCTAAAGGAGCAAAGGAAAATATTTGTTTATTTTTTTAAATGGCTACGTGTGTAAACGGCTGGTTCCACAGGAGAGGAGCCTGATAACTAAAAGATCTGCATCCCATTCTACTTTTAGAAAACTTAGGAACTACCAGTAGACCTGCATTATGAGAACAAAGTGCTCTGTTAAGAACATATGGAACAATCAGATCTCTGATGTACGATGGAGCTTGATTATTAAGGGCTTTATACGTAAGGAGGAGGATCTTAAACTCTATTCTGGATTTAACAGGGAGCCAATGGAGAGAAGCCAAAACAGGAGAAATGTGATCTCTCTTTTTAATATTCATCAGAACTCTTTATGAATGGGATTATTAATTACAGTAATTTTTGTAGTAAAACAAAGTATGACCGCTAATTGATGCCCGTTTTCAACTTCTTCGTTCAAGTGGATTTAACACGTTTCCACTACTAACCCCAGCTGCCCCCCCATTTTTGTCTTTTAAACCAACTCTGGCTTGGTCCATAGCGGGCCGACGCGACACAACACACCCAACTGTGGACCGATTCGCCCGGTAATGTGCCGTCACTCTCACTCCTACCTGGCAGTGGTAGCCACTGATTGGTCCGGCGTCGTTCGTTTGAAGTGACAGCTCATGGTTTCCAGCCAGTTCAAAACCTTGCTGGGGGAAACTAAAATACATTCAAGTGCAATGTGGTTGCTTAAATAACAACACCTGGAGCCCATCGAGCCATTTTAGTTGAGTCAAGATCTGTCAATGGATCCAAACTTGGATAAGAAACCAAAACAAAGGGGATTGAGTGTAATTCTGAGTATATATCTATTTAACATTTACAGCCCAAGCTAATTATCAGTGTCTGAAAACATTAAAACCTCTTTGTATGTTTATTTTAGGTTATAGAATAATTAAATTCAAAGACTTTCTATTCTTACTCTTCATTTATTCCAGATATATCAGATGATTGATTCAAATTCAACACTTTTTCACACCGGGTAAGACTTCATAGGGACACTTTAGGTAATAGTTTACCAATGAATGCAACAAAACTCAACATAATTTGTGGTTCCCATAAAGATTTTATAAGTAAAAAAAGATGTGAAATGTTACCAGAGATCAAGATGTGCGAACAGAACAGCAAACATTTGTCTCTTTTATGTAAAACAGGCAGCATGGAGACAGGAAGCAGGTCTGAGTTTGGCACCCTGATTTCCAAGAAGCTGAGCTGCTGATCCTCTTTATGTAACAGATTATCAACATGCCCACAGCCTTTATTTTCCCCATTCAAGGGAAAAAAAGAGAGAAGAGAGGGTGGAGCAGGTCAGCAGACCTTGTTTTTTCCACAAGAATGAGGCAGGAAAAATGAGTCCCTCTGGCCTGAGAGGCCTGGATAGAAGAAAGGATTTCCTTCCTTCCAATTTAAAAATCAGACCGTCGAGCTCTAGCCGCTACGTTACATCCACTGTTTTTGCGTTTTCTTCATGTGGACGTAAACAACTGCGCTGCGAGTGGTTACGTAACAGACAAATAATGCAACAGTTACAGGAGGCTGCAAAGCTGATCGGCTTTATGCCGGTATGTGTGATGCTGCAGCGACCGGTTCTGCTTTAATCACAGTGGAGGTTTCAGTTTAAACATCTTCATCATCGCTGCACTTTCATCAGCTTACATCGCTACCAAATACTTTAACTATACAACACATGATTAAGAATAGAATAAAAATACGCCTGCTGTGACGACCGAAAGTTGATTCCCGCCAATAATTTACTCCTTTTCCAGATCGTTTTATCCTTGTTGTTTGGGCACATTTTTCTTCCACTGAACTTCCCATTAATATGCTTGGATAGGCAACAATGAGAATTTTAACAATTACATTTTTGTTGAAAGGGCATTATTATTAATAAACTAATTTTAGCTGTTAATTTCATATGGAAAGATACTTTGGATACCAAGCATAAGCAAAGTATATGTATCTGTTTGGGAGATAACTTATCGAGGCGTGTCTAAACCTCTCTGGGTAAGTAAATGAATGTAACGCATGCAATAAATTATGTCCATGCTAAGAAAAGGCCAAAAACCGCGCTTAACTGCTGTTTTATTGTTTTTTTACTGTAAGCATGAAGTTGCTACAAAAAGCTGAACTGAACTGGTTTTCTTATGTTCACAATTAAAGCTTTAAACATATTTAAACAAAAATTATTTTTTTAAGCCACAAAAATACAAATACCTGCTGCTTTGCTCAACCCTAGTAGTTAAGGTGCTATAGGCTTAAACCGCTGGAGGACCGACTGACCACTTTTCTTCCCTCTACCACTTTGCTCTTCTTCTACTCTCCAAATATATGTTCGACTGTCAACTTTGTTTTTTTCTCTCCATAGGGTATGCTCTCTATCCATGTTGCTCCCCAGTGACTGTTCACACCCCATTTCCTGTAAACTTTTTACTTTGTTTAATAAAGTAATCTTACATCAGTTCCTTTTGTTCTTTCTGTGTGTCTTCTCTCTCTTCTCAGTCCCCCAGTCAGTTGTGGCAGATGGCCGCTCATACTGAGCCAGGCTCTGCTGGAGGTTTCTTCCTGTCAAAAGGGAGTTTTTTCACTCCACTGTTGCTATATGCTTGCTCAGTGTGAGGGATCACTGTGGTTGGGAGTCTGCATCAATGGGGAAAAACTGTGTTGTGCAATCATATTAAGGATGTTTCTACCGTTTCCTTATGAAAATTGTCGGACTTTTCCAAACTTCTTAGTTCTGTCTCATATTTAAAGCACCGAAACACATGATCAGCATGCAAGGGATGCATCAAACGTGAAAAATAAAGACTGGAAGGAAGTAGATGGATGGATGAATGCAAAATTTAGAGAGTGGGACAGAGAATTAGGCTTTCAAATAAAAATATTTTTCATACCGTTTCCTTTTCAAAATACATTTCTAAAGTTCAATCACCCAGGATCGTTTATAACCCTGAGGCTTCCATTGATTTCTTGTGAATTTTCAACATTAACATGTAGAACTTGCTGTAATGTTGTGGTGCAGGAACTTAATTGAATCCCATGAGAATTAGAACACGCCTTAAGGGAACCTGAACTACAAATCAGGAACTATTCCCAAGATCACAAAAGAAAGTCCGACTTCTTGGAAAGAAAGTATGTAAAATTCAAACCGCTTTAAAATATTTCCACGCCCCGATGAGTGTGTGACAGAAAACTCACCAGGATAAAGTCGGTCTGATAGGTTGACAGCATGAAAACGGAGATGTTGTGGTCGGCCAGTGGCGCGATGACCGATTTGGCGATTTTGGTGACTCCGATGGGTTGTGAGCTGGAAGCGTTGCCACCACCGGAAACCACGTTGAGGGCCAGCCATGTGGAGTCGGCAACACTGATGAGATTAGACTGGGGAAGCTCTGAGGAGGAAGGGGAAAGACAGGCGGGACGTTCATCATTTAAAAAGAACCACAAAAAAAGTATTTGTTTAAAAAAAAAAGGGGGGGGGGGGGGTAGAAATGTTTCGTATTACACAAAGTGTTTTTGTCCCTCGTGCCGATCCAGTGGGAGTCAGACGTTTACATACAGTCACTCATTTCCTTCAATAGTTATTTTTCTTTCGTCTTTCTTTCTTCTGTGGTCCACGTTTAGTACATTGAAGATGTCAGAAATCTGTGTCAGAGTCCTTAGAAAACCAGAAATTCACTGGTAGAAGATTGAATGTTGAACCTTTGCTTCACTTATTCTTTTTATATTAATTTTCTTAAAGGCAGCAGCGTTTTTCAAACTGGACCTTATTTTTGGCATGCATTACATTCATTTACTCACCCAGAAAAGTTTGGAGCCACTTTGAGTCCTTTATGGAAGTTTATATCCATTCGCGATCAGCATATATCCATATAAAGGGAGTTTTTGGGGCACGATAAGTGCAGCCTGCAAGGAACTTAATGCTCTATCCGTCACTAAACCCCTAATTTTACCAATGTTTTGTTATGAATCGCAAACACTATCCCCCTGAGAGTTCAGAGTTTCTCAGAAGTGCTGCATGGTTGTCACATGGGATGTTACAGGCTTTTAACCAAACTACACTAGCATAGTTTTAGTAATGTCACTGCTGTTCGCCATCCCACTTGTAGTCTGAGCAGGACTTTAACTCTTTGCTCTACGATAGCGGGTCGTTAAGAGTAGTTTATACAGACTGTAGCTGTAATGGTGGACGGTGGCGACGTCACTGAAATCGTCGGCTAGAGAAAGCTGGAATCAGTTGGATTAAAAGCCTGTAAAACCCTCAGATGACAACAACGCAGCACCTCCAAGAAGCTCCGAACTTACAGGGGAATAGTGCTAGCAATCCATAAACTTCTCACGAAGGACTCCAAATGGCTTCAAAATTGTCTTGTTGAGTAAATGAACATAATTGCTGCAAAAATGAAGGTCCAGGCTATTAAAAAACAATACTTTCCCTTTAAGTAATATTCTGATTTTCAAATACAATGAATTCTCTTTTTACAATGAAACAAGTAGTATTCCAAATTATGTAATGAATCTATATGAATACGAGTTTCACCTGTTGAGATGAGTAACAATGAACTTAACTCATACCACCTATCAAATATATATTGATGCATTATCGTTCTCAGAATAAATCAATTGAAATCAGCAGGACAGAACCCTTTAAAAACCCAACGAAAAATTAAGCATTTAGAAGGTTATTTCCAGTTTCCCATCAAACCATATTCCTAAGGCCTTTATTTTAATTTCACTAGAATCAGACATAAAGTGTATTCAATTACATGTTGGTTGATGTGTTTGTTGACTGAAAACGGAAGATGTTGGAAAATCTTCCCGACTCCACTTTCCAGAAACAAAAGAACCAAAAAAAAAAAAAAAGAACACACACAAACAGAAAGCTTTTGGTTGTCAATATTTAACCAAGCCTCAGATTAACAGCATGTTAGTTCAATAGAGAGGCTGAGAGTCTAATGCTTCCCTCATAGATTAAGCCTTACAGCACATGACCGACACGCTGCATTCGGGTCAGAACTGAGTGTCTTGTTTACTCGATGTTATCCGACACGGCTTGCTTGAGTTTCACTCCGTTTCTTAGTCCAACAAAACACACACAAACACACACAGACTCGCCGATCAGTGTAAAATACCTGCAGCAGTTATGCAACACACAGCATGCGGTCTCCAGAGTAACCAAGGAGGGTCACTGTGGAAAAGGCGGCGTAATGACATGGATTCATTCACTCAGCCAACCAAGAAGGGCGGCGAGCGGCCGATTGGCCTCGCATCTATAACGACAAAGTGTGCTCAAACAGTGGCAGCTGAGGCTGCTCCTCGGCTGGATGCGATCAGAGAAAACACAACGTGATTCCCGCGGACTCATCTATGGTTGCCACAGCGACTTTCTGCTGGAGGCCCACCTTTAAATCCTTCCTCGTCCACGATGATGGTGTAGTCCTCTGGAGTCTCCGTCAGGCTGAAGAACTTGCACCTGAAACAGGGAAGACAACCGGTAGATATTAAGATGTGAGGAATGTTTATTTGTTCAGTACATGAAATTGGCATAAAGTAAAGCCGGTTCTGTTGTCAATTAACCTTAAAAAAATGCATAGACTGAACAAAACACACACATATTATATATATATATATAGATAGATAGACGTGGACAAAATTGTTGGTACCCTTCATTAAATCAAAGAAAAACTCATAATGGTCACAGAAATAACTTTAATCTGACAAAAGTAATAATAAACAAAAATTATATAAATGTTGACCAATGAAAGTCAGACATTGCTTTTCATCCATGCTTCAACGGAATTATTTAAAAAATAAATGCATGAAACAGGCCTGGACAAAAATGATGGTACCCACAACTTAATATTTGGTTGCACAACCTTTTGAGGCAATCACTGCAATCAAATGATTCCTGTAACTGTCAATGAGACTTCTGCACCTCTCAGCAGGTATTTTGGCCCACTCCTCATGAGCAAACTGTTCTAGTTGTTTCCGGTTTGAAGGGCGCCTTTTCCAGACAGCACGTTTCAGCTCCTTCCAAAGATGCTCAATAGGATTGAGATCAGGGCTCATAGAAGGCCAGTGTTTTCCTCTTAGCCCTTCTTGGGTGTTTTTAGCTGTGTGTTTTGGGTCATTTTCCTGTTGTAAGACCCGTGACCTGCGACTGAGACCATGCTTTCTGACACTGGCCAGCACATTTCTCTCTAGAATCCCCTGATAGTCTTGAGATTTCATTGTACCCTGCACAGATTCAAGACACCCTGTGTCAGATGCAGCAAATCAGCCCCAGAACATAACCGAGCCTCCCCCATGTTTCACAGTAGGGACCGTGTTCTTTTCTAGATATGCTTCATTTTTCCGTCTGTGAACATAGAGCTGATGTGCCTTGGCAAAAAGTTAAATTTTTGTCTCATCTGTCCACAGGACATTCTCCCAGAAGCTTTGTGGCTCGTCAGCATGTAGTTTGGCATACTCCAGTCTGGTTTTTTTAATGATTTGTCCTCTGGCTCAAACAGCGAAGGATGTTCCGATCTGACACTGATGTTCCTTGAGCATAAAGTTCAGCTTGGATCTATTTTGAAGTCTTTCTAGGCTCTTTTGTTACCATTTGGATTATCCGTCTCTTTGATCTGTCATCAATTTTCCTCCTGCAGCCACGTCCAGGGAGGTTGGCTACAGTCCCATGGATCGTACATTACTGAATGACATGTGCAGCTGTAGTCACAGAAACATCTAGCTGCTTGGAGATGGTCTTATAGCCTTTACAGTTAACATGCTTGTCTATGATTTTCTTTCTCATCTCCTGAGACAACTCTTTCCTTTGCTTCCTCTGGTTTATATTGAGTGTGGTACACACCACGTCACCAAACAACACAGTGACTACCTGGAGTCCTATATATAGGCCCACTGAGTGATTACAGGATTGTAGACACCTAGGATGCTGATTAGTGGACATACCTTGGATTAACATGTCCCTTTGGTCACATTATTTTCATTCTTTTCTAGGGGTACCATCATTTTTGTCCAGGCCTGTTTCATGCATTTATTTTTTAAATAATTCCGTTGAAGCATGGATGAAAAGCAATGTCTGACTTTCATTGGTCAACATTTATATAATTTTTATTTATTATTACTTTTGTCAGATTAAAGTTATTTCTGTGACCATTATGAGTTTTTCTTTAATTTAATGAAGGGTACCAACAATTTTGTCCACGTCTGTATGTATGTGTATATATATATATATATATATATATCTCAGGGGTCTCACAATCTCGATTTTGTATCGATGTCGATCGAAATGATGTTACGACCTTTCACATCACAATCCAAAAGAAGATTGTGATCCCCTCCTGCCATGTTTACATTCTGTGTGTCCCACTTGAGACTCCGTAGCAACAGTTAGCAGACAATCGTCTCATCACAAAGAACCACACATTGCATTTTCCCTAACAAGTAACTCTCAGCAGTTCTCATATAACTCACAACAACCCCTGGTAGCCTAATATTTTAACTTCCTGTATTGCATCCCCCTGGGATCAGAGCTCATGTCTGCAGAGCGCATGAGCTGACGCTAGCAAATAGCTAAGCTATACCTCGTCATAGGGCTCTGTACTGTAAAAGGATTTTTTTTTTATTTATTTTTTTTATCACGAATCGAAGATTTGGAGAATCTTGACACCCCTAATATATATAGCCTAGATTTTAAAATATAAATACCCTCCATGGCGAGGTTTTACCCCAAAACCACAACTTCAAACTGGTTGGATTTAGGATTATTAAGAAAAACTATCCATTTGCTTTAAGAAAGGTGAAGCCACAGGCTCTCTGCTGATTGTGTAGATAGACTTTGGCTTTATTTGTATGAAAAATTATCTATTTAACCAACAAGTAGCTAGTTTGTTAATTCAGACAGTTCTTGCTCAGTTGTGTCAGGTGTGATGAAAATATAGAAAAAAAAGGTTCAGAAAAAAACTCTTGAAACATATTTATCCAGACTTTTCAAGGCTGTTTTAAGAGCCCTGATGAGGAATAATTTATTAGTAAGTATAATAAAGTTATAGAAAAACCACCTGAACCAACAGCAATGACATTTATGTTGCAGAATCTGTGTTGTAGAATCGTTAATTGGAAGAACTATCCATGTGGAGTTCAGTTAGCGTGGCTGTTCATTCTGTGAACCAGCAAAAGTCGAGCCGGTGGCCTTTACAGTGGGGCCAAATGTATTTATTCAGCTACCGCTTGTGCAAGATCCCCATTTAAAAAAATATGAAAGTCTGTGATTTTTATCATAGGCATCCCTCTACCATGAGAGACAAAAAGAAGGGGGGGCAGGGGTCCAGAAAATCACATTCTTTGATTTGTAAATACATTTTTTTTTTTAAATCTATGTTGGAAAATTAGCATTTGTTCACCTACCAACAAGCAAGATTTCTGACTCACACAGACCTGTAACTTCCTCTAAAGGGGCTCATCCTTCCCCCACTCATTACCTGTATTAATGGCACTTGCTTGAACCTGTTTTCATTATAAAAGACACCTGTCCACACGTCAAACAATCCCACTCCAAACTCCACTATGGCCAAGACCAAACAGCTTTCAAAGGACACCAGAAACAAAATTGTTGACCTGCACCAGGCTGGAAGGAGTGAATCTGCAATATGTAAGCAGCTTAGAGTAAGGAAATCCACCAGTAGCATGCAACGCCACCAGGGAATCAAACCCTGCAGTGCCAGACGTGTCCCCCTGCTTAAGCCAGTGCATATCCAGGCCCGTCTCAAGTTTGAGGAGAGAGCACTTGGATGATCCAGAAGAGAATTTGGAGAATGTCATATGGTCTGATGAAACCAAAATAAAACGTTTTGGTAGAAACTCTGCTTGTCCTGTTTGGAGGACATCATACATACTACGAAGCAAGGGGTTGGAGGCATCCTGCTTTGGGGCCGTTTTTCTGCAAAGGGAGTATTTCAAGGTCCTGGAGTGGCCTATTCAGTCTCCAGACCTCAACCCCATTAAAAATCTTTGGAGGGAGTTGAAAGTTTGCGTTGACCAGCCCCAGAACGTACCAGCTCTAGAGGAAATCTGTGGCGGAATGGCCCAAAATACCAGCAACAGTGTGTCAAAACCTGGTGAAGACTTAGAGAAAATGTTTGACCTCTGTCATTGCCAACAAAGGGCATATAACAAAGTATTGAGAGGAACTTTTGTTACTGAAGAAACATTTATTTTCCACCTTAACTTGCGAACAAATTATAAATAAATAAAAATAAGACAATGTGATTTTCTGAATTTGTTTCTTTTTCTTTCATTTGTCTCTCATAGTTGAGTAAAATTACAGACTTCTCTCATCTTTTGAAATGAGAGAACTAGCAAAATTAGCAGCTGACTAAATACTTTTGCCCCACTGTATTTAGGAGAGAGCAGAATGTTAAAACATGTTAGGTATGAGCTTAACAAAATGGCTAGAGCTGAAACAACTAATCGATTTATAAAGTGGTTGACAACTAATTAAGTTATCCATTAGTTGGTTTATAATAATCTTTGATCTTAACCCCGTAACGTTCTGACGGCCCGCGGGCGGGCCCATCCGCCATTTTTACATGATATTCTGATTTATAATTTCCATGAATTTATACGTTTTATATCATTGGAAAGCTAATAGTATTGTTTTTTTAACCATATATGCCAATAAAGGACACAATTATAAGTGTGAACACAGCAGTTGTCTTTGTCAACCCCACATTCCCTCACATTTTGCAGCCACCTGTCTCTCACAAATCTGATCTTTGAAATGTTTGAGTTGATTTAATTAAAAGCAGATACAAATTTAAAAAGCCACATTTACTCCAGCACCCCACAGACCATGAAAATGTTGTGTTTAGTGAAGGTAGGTTAATTAATTATGAGAGCCCCCATGTTGCCCCAACTAAGTCAGCTCCTTGATTCCCGAAATGAAAATGTCATTTTCATTTCATGGGCTGAGATATTTTTGTTAATATGCTGAACATTAATTTGTATGGAATTCTACCTTAGTTTGTATTTTTATGCCTAAAAATTATTCTGGACAAATATCTTGCACAGTTATGCTCATTTTACACTGTTAACTGTGTTCAGGTCCAATAAAATAGATTGCAGTGAACTGCACAATTCTCTTGTGTTTTCCTTGATCTTAATGAAAATTTGTTTGTAATAATGTATATAGGTGAAAGTAATAGCCAAATATAATCATTAATAAAAGTGATTAATTGATAAATCGTTAAAAATAATCGACAGATTAATCGATTATGAAAATAATTGTTAGTTGCAGCACAATAAAAAAAATGGCTAATTTAAGAAATGGTTCTGAAGAACTGCATGCTATGGTTGACCAGAAAACAACTTCTGAGATAAAATGATCTCAATCTGACTTGTTTAAGTATCTTAGACGTTTTCCCAGCAGCTGTCTTGTGACTGAGCTCACAGATCTTGTGGAGATAATTACTGGATAATCTAATCAGTGTTTCAGTCACTAAACATCACGGACTATTTGATTAAGATACCAATAAACACAATCAGCATCTTAAAATTCACTCAAAATAAAGTCAAATCAATGTTGAACCGGAAAAGACGAAAAAAAACAAACTGTTCTTAGGCTCTGAAAACACATTTTCTCTCATGTACTTGAATACGCAGAGAAGCTGCACAACATCATCATCAGTCCAGTGATAACCCCGCTCCTCACCGGCCTGCCACTGAATATTTAAACTTTACGTTTGTCTGAAAGGTGTGAAAGGACAGAAAGAGAGCAACACGGAGGCGCCAACCTATCTGCCCGAGAAGAAAAGCCGTATTTCCTTCTTGAATTAGATGAGCTGTCAGGCGTCGCTCTGATTTACGAGCTGGGACATTAAGACTGCGAACATTCAGGGCCGTCTCTCAGTGCTGGCCGGATTCTTCCTCCTTTTATCACATTAATGTGACCTCTGCTTAATGACTCTGTTTACTCTTTGACATGACAACATTCAGATCAACACGGACGAGGAGAATCGCTGCAGAGACTCACCGTGTTCCACCGCCTCAGTAGGAAGCAGTCGCACTCTCATTCTAGGAACGAGCTAGGAACCTAGGAGCCTTTAAATGATCTTTAAAAGGATTCACAGCTCTGGACTAAATCATCCGGGACGTGTGGAGAACAGCAATTAAAACTGAGATCGCACTGACATGAAGCAATCAGTATTAGTAGTTCATGAATGTGGTGTTTTCAAATGCATTTTTAAAAGCAAAATATTCTACTGTAGTGCAGTTGTCTACAACACAAATTTCGCACAGCCTAATCGGTATCTAAATGGACTTTATTTAAATCACTCCGTTCCTTCCTAACACAGTCACATTTTCTTTCTGCGCAGATGCTGCTGTCAAGATTTTTAAACACTCATAGGCTACGTTCACACTGCAGGTCTTAACGCTCAGTTGCGATTTTTTTGATCAAATCCGATTTTTTTGTATGTTCATTTACACTACAGATAAAATGCGACAGCAAACGCGGCTCCAGTGTGAACGTTTCACCTGGGTCGGATTTGAAAAAAAAAATAAAAAAATCGGATCTGTGCCGTTTAGACCGCCAGAAAAAGATCAGATATGGGTCGCATAGTGCCAAAAAAGTCGGACTTGATGCGCTTTCTCCTGCAGTGTGAACGTAGCCTCAAGCTTGGTTTATGCTTGACCTCTCCACGCGGCCACCGTGGAGACCAAAATTTCCGTACTGCGCACCTAAGAAATTTTGTAACAACGCAGAAAAACATGGTTGAGGTTCATAAATACAGACATTTTTATGTTTCGGCCGATAGAGATCACTGTGATCAATTGTGTTTTAATGGACGAGTGGACCATCTCCTTTTTCGTCTTTTTTCCTAAGCAAACAGCATAAAAGTTCTGCTTTGTTTAAGCTCACGGGTGTCGCAATCTTGTAAACAACAGTGATCACTACTTCTACTATGGTGTTGTATGTATGCTGTAGAGCCCTACACCGCCCCCTAGAGTCTTCAAGAATATTGGTTCTCAGCAGGGACAAGCCGCAAAAAGTATAAAGGCTGCTAGAAGGCGTCTCGGCCCGTTCCGCACGTCTCATTTCCACGCGGAATGTACATGCGTCAAGCATAAAACAAGCTTTAGTCCCTCTCCAAATAAGTTCGGGAAAGTCCTGCAATGTTGCGAGTACCGTTTCAAGATGGAAAACAAACAACTGAGGCAGAGTTATGTTGACTTCAAGATGATGGTGGTCAATGCAGCAGAGGCAACAAACAAGTGTCATATGAAATGCACTGGATGGCAGTGAGGATGACGTTTTGTGGGAGGAGACAGGATCGCAGCATGAGAGTGACTTCCTTTCTCTAAATTGCAATTAAAAATAGTTTCTTTAAAAAAATGAATGTGGTCTTTTCCTAAAGATTCTTCTTTAGAAACAGGGGGCTCGTGTTATAATCAGGGTTGTCCTATATACGTGAAAATACGGTAAATATGAGCACATTTCTCACAATTTAGCTCCAATCCACCATTTATTCTAAGACTCTTTTTAAAGTTCTTTAAAGCCGTGAACCATTCCTACCTATCTGAAGTGATGCACCATTACTATTTCACAATACTTTTACAAATTATTTGTGTTTTTAAAGTTTCTTAGCAGTCAATATTTTTGTGTCTTTGTAATGACTCATCATTTTGCTGTATTCTGTACAGCGTTTTTGCTTGTTTTTTTGCCCTTGAGGTAACGTCAAGTGCTGACTGTGAAATCTGACTTTGCAGTTGTTGATGAGTAGCATCACTCTGGCACAAGTTTCAGTCACTGATGGGTTTATTTCAGGCCTATTTGGGGAGAAACAAGCCAGAAGCACTGTGAGGACACATTCCCCTCCTGAAGTCATTAGCGGTGTCGAGCAATTCGGCAATTCTGCAGATGTGGCGACATTCGTCTGGAGTCATGCTCCAACCGCCTGACAGTAATCAGCACCTTTATCTTTGAGGAGTTTCACTGAACTCGTCAGCGCGCCTTGACGGTACCAAGCCAGAGTCCAGCTCTGGCTCGGGGAGCTTTTAATGACAGGCGCTTTCGGATCGGTCTCACCAGCCTCTACATATGTATAACCATGTCTGCAATGAAATGATACACGTCGAGGGAAAATAGAAGAAAGCATGTCATTCTATAAGCTTTATTGACAAACTAAACCAAAGGTTTCAGCCATTAATATTATAAAGTGTCATAAAATGTTTAAAATATTAAAAAGCAACAAGATAAGCCTTTAATTTAAATTACTAACAATTAAAAATATGTATAATATTACTATGTATTTACTGATGTTACTCAAGTCTGTTGGTTTGTTTCTGTGTCCTACAAATTTAGTTATGATAAAAAGTAGTGTTTGAAAACGTAATTAATTTAATTACTAGTTAATAATTAGTTTATTGAAGAATAACAAAATCACCGATGAGGCACTTAAAATATATATTTTACATTTTGTGATATTTATCGATAATTATTATCGATCAATAAGACTGTTCCTTTATCGATATGGTCTTTTTCTCTATCGTCCAGCACTAGTGGTGAGTGTACACTAAGAAATAAAACTACATTTTTTTGCTACGGCAAATGGCTGCAATGAAACAGTGAAAAATTTAAAGGGGTCTGAATACTTTTTGTACTAACTGTATGTTTGTCGGTACTTACTGACATATCTCACAACTTAATTTGTTATTGGTTTTTAACAAACTTTCCGTTTAAGGTATAACAGGAGTTTGAATAAAGGGTTGAATTGAACTTGGGTAGTGTGTGTTCTTTAATAAAGTATTTTATGAAAGAATAGCATAAAATGCCCCGGGCTGCACTTAAAATATATCTGACATCGATCAATGGGACTTTTCTTTTCATATCGATATTCTCTCTCTATATTGTCCAGCCGTATTGCCAGCATAGCTTCTCCGCTTCGGTTAAACCACATAATCCTTTGTCTCATCATTAGGGATTTCATGATCTCAATTTTGTATCGAAATTGATCCAACTGACGTTACGACCTTACACCGTCTGATCACGAGGAACCACACATTGGATTTTCCCAAACAAGTAACTCTCATCAGTTCTCCTACAACTCACAACACCTGGTAACGTTTTAACTTCCTGTATCACATCCCCCAGAATCAAAGCACATTAGCTGACGCTAGCAAGTAGCTATTAGCTAAGCTACAGCTTGACCATGGCTAGGACAGATGAAGCAGCGGGACCGGAGCTAAAGCCGCACTGTTAGCTGCATTTTGCTCAGTCCAATGAACTATCTGGATCAGTGCGTCTCCAGTCGTTCTGCAGTAACTATAAAGAGTCACTAGATGGCAGCCACCCTCTGTTAATAATCATTTGTTATTTAAACAATACTGTTACAGTTTTATTGTAAGTATATTATTTAAATTCGACCATTGATGCCTAATGTGATACATTACAAAAGAATAATAAAAATTACATCAGTTTTGTGTTTTAAAATAAGATTTACCGTACAAAATTTAATAAAGAACCTATGACCGTAGACTAGACTAAAAATTACATAGGGCTTTGTACTGTAAAAGGAAAAAGAAATCCAGAACCGAAAGGTGACCCTAAAATCGAAAATCAAAATCGAGGATTTGGAGAATCGTGACAGCCCTACTCATCATCATCACTTGACCAAGCAGATGTAACCAACTCCATCCTCTTCTGAAAGACGAACGGCAACTAGATGGGAATAACCGTAAATATCACTCCAGTTTCAGTCAGCGGACTGAAACAGACGCGTAAAAAAAAAACTAACTGTGGGGTTACTTTTCATCTGTAAAGCATTTACATAGCTTTTAATTGCATTTTTTCATATGAAAAGCACCCTTATAAATAAAGTTTGACAGAGTTTAATCGATATACAGGCCATTCCTAATCAATAAGTACCACAAAATATCTTAAAATTATTCAGTCGGATCAACCACCTCTTTATACCCAAAAAATATATATTCCTTGCTTATTAGATATAATTTCGCTGCGAAAAGTATTTAAATATTTTATGAAAACATAAAACACTGCCAAAACTTCCAAAACTAAACCGTATTACATTTTATTTCATCAAACGTCTCGGACTTGGATGAGTTTTTACCACCGTTATTCCTGAAGGAGAGTCTTGGATGAGGAGCATCAGCAGGTAACAAAAAAACACGAAAGTCGGTAAAATAAGAGACTGCCGACACTCGTGTTTCTGCATCAGAAAAAGCTGCAGGGTGTTCTGTTTCCCTCAAACGGTTTGACGTTGAGGAGGATTATGAAATGCCAGCTGCTGGGGTTCCATTGTGTTCCTTTAAATGGGAACACTGAGACTTTTCCATGACTGAAGTTCTTCAGATTTCATTTTGTGAATGGGTTCAAAAAGGAAAGACGGCTCTGCTTTCGATTTATAACTGCAGATAAAACATAAAAAAGAAACCAGCAAATCGATATCTGCACAGAGTGTTTTCTAAAGATGAAAGAAATCACTCATCAAAGAGGAGCAACTCTAAAGTTGGTGCCTCAAAGGAACAACAGGGAAACCAGATGAAAAACAAAAGTAGGGTAACAAAAAAAAAAAGAATGATATAACTTAACTGGAGGGTTATGTAATCCTTTTTGATCGGCTCTCAGCAGCACACAATCACTTAAAAAAAATTGGCCACAAACATTGAGTCTGGCATGAGGAATGAATCTTTGAACAGCGAACAGCAACCTGAATTTCTGCTCTTATTCAGACATCTGGACATATGAGCACCAATTAGGTCCAAAGTAGAAAGCCCAAAACAAGCAGCTGTCCCCCCCCCCCCCAACGGATTCGTCCAGAAGCTACAAAAATCCCACTCTGTGTGTTCAATCGCACCCACATTCTCTACGCAAACTAACGTGCAGTCCTATATATGTGGAGCTTTTAAAAGGGATGGTTCTGAGAAGATAAAGAGAGTTTTCACATCATAGAAAGTTTGTTTCTAACGTTTCTGCCGCGCTCCTCCATCTAGACTCCGACATCGAGACACCCCCAGCTAAGTGAAGCTGGCCGGATTCCCTCATCAGTCATTCGGCTCTGCAGAGGTCTGGAAACGAGCCGATCCTTTGTTTTAGGTGTGTAGGAGCGTCTAAAAGCTGCAGGACGATAGCACTGCGGGACTGGAGTCAGACGCCCGTGGTCAGTCACATAAAAATACTGTGACTTATGTGTGTTTGGGAATGTTTTCAAGAACAAAGAGGGAAAACATTTTTTGTGCAGCTCAAGCTGGTAAGGTAAGAAAAAACGTGAAAAAAAGTGATCTAAAACATGTAGGACAGTATTCCTTAAAAATGAATAAAATGAATGTTGAGGAAACGCTGATCTACAACATACAGTAGGGGTGGGTGGTAGGGCAAAATTTTCATATCATGGTATTTTTTTAAAACATATCGGAATTACTGTATTTAACAGTATTTTTTGCCATACAAGACCATTCATATAAACATTATCTTATAAGAATGAAGAATATAAAAAGTTTTGCCGCCGTTGACCGCGTTTACCTACAGACGGTCAAACAGCGCTCAACACTTCCCCCTACTGGTTACTCTCAATAGCGTTTGTAACAGATATGCCGTTCGGTTCTCGTCTGACATTTTAAAGCCGATAAACTTTTTAAACTATAGATAAGGATCCTGTTTTTTGGAATTACTTAATCAGAATTGTGTGTTTCGCTCCTGCCAGCAGCTTTACTAAGTTAAAAACTATTTTCTACACTGTGTTGAAGAGCGCGTAGCAGTGAAATCGGTACTGTCGGAAACATTAAACGTCCGGAAGTTGTCTGAGCTGTTCACCGGTATAGGGGTATATTAAAAATTCATATCATAATGAAAATAAACACCGGTTTTTGGTATGAACCGGTATACCGCCCAGGCCTACAGGGTAGTATTTCCTAAAAAAAAAAAGATCGGGAAACAATAATCTAAAACATGTAGGACGGTATTCCTTAAAAATGAAGGTTGGGAAAAGCTCATCTAAAACATACAGGGCAGTATACCTTTAAAAATGAAGATTGGGAAACACTGATCTAAAACATGTAGCTTTTTTAACAACTTGATACCAGAACCCGACCTATCTGTGCTGTAGTTGTTTAAATATTAATATTTAGTTACATTTGTATTTTCTTTTTCTTGCTTTATATTTTTATTTGTGGTTAAACTTATTTATAGTCTCTTTACTTGAACAATAATTAATATGTAAATAATGTTGATAAACTTATTTTACTTTGGAGAATTCTGCTAACATAAGTAGTTTGAGATAAAGATTGATTAGATCAGGTGGTAAAGATAAAGATATTATTGAACCCAAACTGTGTTTACTACTGACAGCAATTTGGCCACAATGCAACTGGAGCTCGTTTTGATCCTGACAGGTAAAGATTAACCTGAGGGCTTTAATCAGTGATTAATCACAGCAGCAGCACCGAGTCTCATCTTTGACATCACACTGGTGAGCGTGATAAAAAGATCTCAGCCACAACAGAACCAGCAGTAAACCAGCCAGACTAGGATCTAATCCTCCTTTAAATTAACTGAACCCGGATAAAAACCGCTGCTGTGTGAAGACGAGCCGAGGCCGGACTTCATCAAGGGCCGACCAGCGTCCAGAGGTGTAGGGGGCCCGACTGGGTCATGCTGTAAAGCATGAAGAAGTTTCTAGAAATGTGTGTATTGGCAAACATTTTCTGCAGGGTTGATCGTTTTGAAACATTAATATTGATCTAGTTTGCAGGTTAGAAACTGTCAGCAACAAGATTTGAAAGAAAAACTTTCCTGAAAAAACACTAAAATATTGAATTTAAAGAAAGAAACAATGTCTTAGACAACACAGGAATGGTTCAATATATGAAGTTTGAAGAATATTAGAATAAAAATCAGTTATTTGACTAGTAATAGTCTATATTTAGCCAGAAAGTAACTTTTCTTACTATAAAAATTACATAATTAAAATACAGTCAGGAAAAAAAAGCTGCAACCTTTTAAAAAACTAAAATAAGACTTAAAAAAATAAATCAAACTTCAGATATCTAAATACTGTTTTATTACAATGATAAATTATATATATATATATATATATATATATATATATATATATAAATAGGCAATTTACAACAGAAATACATTTTAAATACTAACCAAATTCATTTCTTCCAGTTTATTCTGTGACGCTGTTTAGTATTAGAAAGGAAAAATAAAAAAATCAAGAATGCTGAGTTGTGTTGCGACACGAATTAGAACCTTGATAAATCAGTGGCGTCCAAAATGTTGGGCTAAAAGTGACGTGTGGGACATAAAAATGATTTTATCTACATTTATTATATATATTTTGTTATTATTCACCAACTCAACAACAACCTAAACACACAGTATTTTAAAGAATGAAGAAAGTCTGTACATAATTATTGTAAAATCAGATTTTTAATGTAATTATGAAAAATTATTTAGCGCCGTATATTTTAATAATAACTATCACTTTATGTTTTTTCAGTATTAATGTTGCTATTAATTTTTTTACCCTTGTGATTTTTTTAAACAGTCTTTTTAATGCAATTTTAATACAGCTTTTTGCGCTTATTTTAGGTTTGTAGGTTTATTGTAAGGAATTTAGTGCTTTATTTGGATGTATGATGTGACACTACTATTTCAATACCTAAAAGCAACTAGCATGGGTAGGGCACCAAAACAGGCTCTAGCCCTGGGGCCCACATCTTCTTGTATACGGCCCTGATAAGCGGAGCTTTTTACATTAAAAGTTCCGCCTTTAAAAATGCCTCATTTGCCTGCAGAACTTTGCCTGTTTAGGCTAAAATTATCCAGGCAGAAACAAGAAAGCAGGAAGATAAAATACCACCACCGACGTCGAGCCACAAAGCTAAACAATGAGCGTCCAGAACACGGACAGGCCCTGGAACTGTGTGCAGAGAGCCGCTGTGACAATAACACCTCGAACCAGCATGTTTGGAGCATTAACACAACTCCAGGAGCGAACTGGAGCTCCAATAAACACCCTTTAACATTCAGCCCCCGGCGTTACTTGGCTAGGATGACAGCAGCAGCAATAAAACAGTTTTTACACGGGTAACACCTCTCAGAAGTTGCCTACCTTGTTTTGGAGGCCAGGAAAGCGAGTTTTATTAATCCGTGGGTACAAACCTCGATCCCCTCTTTCTCTATACTCGCCACTTTCAGGCTGTGCTCTAAAATGTGAAGCTCCATCTTTTACGCCTTCTCATTGGAGGAACGACTAAAACTTAAAACAAAATAACTAAATACTGTCAGGCAGAAAGCATAAATAATAAATAAATAGACACATGCGGCAGGCTGGGGCGCATTAAACAGGGAAAGAAAAAGGGTGGTAGGGTGGAATAAAGACAGCTGAGGTAAAAACCCGGACCTAACGTCAAACTCACGACGGAACCCCACTCTACTTCCGCTCGGCGCTTTTCAAAGTAAAAGCCGCCTCCGTCAAAAAGAGAAAAAAATAATTAAAAAAGGCATCAAAGCGTATAATTTATTGCTTTTTGCTAGTTTTTATAAACAAAATAACAGGTTATTAGCTATATTTACTATATAATGATATAACAAACACTTATTTTGTTCCTCAAACATGAATGTTAGCATGACAGAATTAGCATACTAGTTTTTCAGAATTGAATATTTACAAAAAACATATTACTTTTTAATATAATTTAAAGCCAAGGGAACTATTTAAAGAAACATGGAATTGTTTAGGTATTACTGCAATCACATTATCCTTTATTAATGACTATTTAATAAAAATCTAGCTAGAACAAGAAACAAATTAGCCTGTTACAACTGCTGCTAGTACACCAAATACCATTTCCTAACTTTTAACATTCTTGTGGTGCTTTTTTTATTTTTTATTTTATTAAGTCATAAAACAGTTACAGCATCATGTTTGATTTAATCAGAAACAACCAGTCATAAAAAAATGTAGGGATGCAACGATACCACTATTCTCAAAACGACAAGATACCCATATGTGGATATGAGTACTTGCCAATGCCAAGTACAAATACCAATGTATTTCTACCACACAAAAAAATGCAATGAATTGGAAGACATGTTTCATTTTGTTAACTGCTTGTTACAACAAATGTGGTGGATGAATTAGATAAAGAATAAAATATTAATAAAGATGACCACGAACTAAAATTTCAAGTGAAAAAGAAACAATTTCTGTGAAACTGTTGCAGGGGTTCCACATTTTAAGTATCGGTTCATGGTATCGGTTAACTTTAACAGTACATAAGAACATACCGGTATCGGTGCATCCCTAAAATAATTTAAGCAAATTTTTGCAACTTTTATTAAGCTTTATTCTAGCAACAACAATATTGGATATTTTTATCCATATCTTAATGGGAAAATTAAATATTTTTGTTGAAGAAGGTAATAGCTGTGAGAAGGGAGATCTCCTGTAGCGTGCTGTACTTCAGCGATACTACTCAGGCCTCTGAGTGAAAACACTGCTTTATTACAGTCTGAGGAAGAGGATGCCCAGGTTAATTTTTGTAATGTTCTTCATTTTATGAAAATGACCAAAGACCAAAAGTGAGATATGCCCAAGATAATAAATTGATTGCATTAACTGTGTCCCCTCAGGTTTTATTGATAGAATTCAATGTTTTATTAAATATTAAAAGCTGTTTTTTTATTTTATTTTTTATTAAATGACTGGGTGTTAATGGAGATGGAGGGCAGTTTCGGGCCCCCATGATATATTTAGGTTTACGTGTATAGGCTCATATGCTAAAGAAACAGTGGCAACCCTTTAAGCCCAGGTTATCACAGCAGAATACTGAAAAGAAGTTAACTTTCTTGATGGGCAAAACTAAAATGATCTTAGGGGCAGAATGAAGAAGATCTGACCCAAAATATTGAATAGATCTGAAGAGATTGATATCCATTAAATTTCAAAAAATAAAAGCATGAAAAAGACGACAATGAAAACAAAATAAAGTACAAATTAGCACCAAAGGGGAGACCAAATGGGGTAAACAAACCGTAAATGATTAAAAAAAGAGTGAAAAGAACATCAGATACAATGGATTTTCACCAGTCTGCTCTCTTGGTTGTTTCACTTCCTTCATTACAGAGATTACTTGGTGGCTGGGTAAAAAAAAAAAATCTGTAATTTCGCTCTTTGTGTACATTTATTTTGAAGAAACACGATGAAAGCGGAAGTAACCATTAACATTCCGCCAGTAGCTTATTGCGCGGAGGACCGCTGTTCCCCATGTTTGCTCACCGACTGGTGCTCACCGACTTAGCAGCTGGTTGGAATGAAACAAACAACTTGCCATTCAAACGAAGGGGGCAGGTCTGCCACAGGAGTGTTGCATCCTGGGAAATGCAGTTTTTACTGACAATGGCAGATTAGATAGATAGATAGATAGATAGATAGATAGATAGATAGATAGATAGATAGATAGATAGATAGATAGATAGATAGATAGATAGATAGATAGATAGCCAGAAATGCTCCTAAAATGAAGGGATTAACTGTGCTGTGTCAACTCATTTTACATAAAAACACTGTGTGCACACTGTGATAATGTTACAGACAAAGATAAATACTTCTTAATATTAGAAACGAGCCTGCCCATTAATGTATGATGCCTTTAGCCAAATTCATTTGGCGCGCCCTTAGATTTTTTGGTGATCAGTCCCAGAGCTTGTAAGCCATCTTTAGGAACAGCAATAGGGCTTTGGATGTTGAATTTTGGGACGTGGTGGCCATGTTGATAGCCTCAGGAGTGTAAACAAACCATAGAAATTAGTATAAAAAAAAAACAGCATATTGCACTAAAAGATGCAGAGTTGGGAGAAAAAAAGTAATACACATGTTAAAATCCCCAAAAGGATGCTCAATATACTGGGATACCCTAAATAGGGAATGCTGGGAAAATACCTGCTTTTTAACCTCGAATAACACGTTGACACAAGCAGCAGGCTGCATCAGAGGAGATAATCAGATGGTTAATGTTTAGATTACGACATAAAAAGACGGCAGCAGTGTCATAGAAGGCATGTAAGACCATGGGTGTTTCTCAATGCCCAGGAACCTCGCCTTGATGCCTTGGTCCCGCCCCGGTTGCCTAGGAGATACGTCATCAGGGACCGCCAAGGCGTGTTCCAATGTTCATGTTCTACGGAGGAACCTATCCTCCGTTTGTTAGCCGTTTAGCTAACTAACCAAGGATACATCAGACGTGCCTTGAGCCTGCTCTCGGTCAAAAATTTCCCAGAATACAGTGCGGTAGGAGCCGGCAGCACCTAATTTCTATTTTAAATGTAAGTCAACTATTTTTAACCATCGGGTTAATATCTAAAATGTTTGTTTTATGTTTTTATTATTATTTTTAGATCCAAAGCAGTTATATATAGTTCGTTAGTTGCTTAGCAGTTGCAGCTTCGGTGACTACCAGGTACTAATTCGTTTGCACATTTGATTTAACTGACATATAAATAAAAAAGTAAAACTCTCGTTATACATTTCCAGTTCCATGGTTGAAGTGATATTACTACGCTACAATGCTACTACGATGGGCGGGACGTAAACAGAGCACGTAAGCCGCCGCAGTCACGTAAGACTAGTCTGTTCCAAACCGTTTTTTTGACCAAGGAAGGACAATGTCCTCGTAGGCATGACGCCTTGACATTGAGAAACACCCCAAATTTGCCGCTATTTGTGCTTATTTTCCTACTGCATTTGACCCTGTTGACTCCGTGTACGTACAGCCGGTCAAATAGCACTCTACAATTCCCCTAGCGGTAACGCTCACATTGCTGCATGCGGTTGCGTTAATTTCAGAAGATGTGCACAATCGACACTTGATACTAAACACAAGCTTTGCGAAGCAGCCCTGATAAACACGCGTACGCCTAATTAAAAGCAACTAGGGTTCCCGGCCTAAGCAAACACGTGTCTGTTGCCATATTCCTCAGAGGTAGATGAGATAATAAAAAGCATTCTCTAACCATCCTAGTAATTAACCTGATCTGGCAAATGTCTGTTTGCTTTAGCTAAGCATAAGGCAAAGTAAGTGACTGGAAACTACTAGCATGCAAATTTTTACATAGGGGTGGAATATCGCTTTAATGATCAAAACAGCTCAGAGGGGCATACTCTACTTTTCTATAGTAGTGTTAGCTACTTTGAGGGATTTGTTTTTTTAAATCAGAAGAACAAATTTTCTATCAGCAGCACATAGAATGAGGCAAAATATTAATAAAACTACTTAAAATCTATATATAAGAATAATGCATATTATTTCGATACGTTTTATTACCGTTTTCACATATATAAATATCAATTTTTGGATGTTTTGATTAATCGAATTGTGGCGCGTCTGACTTTTCATTATGGAACACCAAAGTGCAAAAAAGCATTATCCCGCCCCCAGGCAACATTTGAAAAACCCTACGAAAGTGGGCAGGGCCAAGTATGGATCATGAGTGTGGGTGTGTGGTCTGGAAGACCATCACGGTTGAACTGATACGGCGTGGGGCCGCTGAGCTCCTCCAGTAAAGGAAGAAATCATAATGTCTCTTCTCCAACGTCCACCAGAGGTAAACGGAGGCTTTATGGAGCGCAGCTGCCAAACGCCGTATCAGTTCGAGCTGTTGGCTCGCACTTCCTGAAGCTAGAGCTGCTGCAGAGGCAGACAGGATCGGTCTGGCCTCTGAGTGATAACGCTACAGGAAGCTAACATTCAAAACACCCCCCATATCTCTACAGCCGTATGCTGCTGTAAATCCAGTCTGTTTGCTCTAAGTTCTTCCAATTATTTAGGTTTAAACCACCTCCATAGTGCGATATATGGATTTCAGTTTCTCTATTTCTCTTAGCAGTGCACACAAGATACATTTTCCAGCTTGCCTAAGGGTGTGTATCAGTGGTAGAGGGCGTCTCTTTGAGACCATTACTGCGACCTAGACAATGGAAAAGATGTACCACTATCAGCTAATCACAAAATTCAAATGCAGTACCGCACAATGACCATAAGCGGCAGCACTAAGATGTCTTTAGATAAAAATGTAGAATTTAATAAGTTTAGACGAAAATGTCAAAAAATGCCCTGAAACTTGTATTGTATTGGTAAAGACCCATTAATGCAGTTTATAACCACAAAAAAAGAGTTATTTGGGGGTTTAGTTACTCTTTAAATAAATTAATATAACCTTGTGAAATAGGTCCACATTAATAAAAATTAAACAAATACATAATGTCACAGTGAAATTGTGAAAAAAACTAATCTCAGGTCCCACCCTTTAACGCTGATTGGCAGCTGTATTCATTTAACTGAAAAACAACCTTTTAAAATAAATGTTGTTGGGAAAACACCATGAAATAAAAGCTAACTTTGTGGGAAAAAATGGTTTGAAATAAAAACTAGTAGAAATAAATGAAATTGGCTAAAAATTATGTGAATTAGGAAAAAAATGCACCGTTGAATTTTTTTGAAAATGAAAAATATTTGATTCTAATAAGCTAAGAATTTTAACGTAAATTCAGTTTTCAGGAGATCTGAACCCACTACTGCAAGCAAATGAAATAAACAGTTTTTTGTAACCTCAAAATCAAGACCATGCAGCCTCACTCACAAAGCCAGATCATTTTATTTCGCTAAATTGTTAATAGTTAAATGTTGGTGATGAAGGGCCCAGATTTGTTAAGGGGCACATTCCAAAAATAAAAGCTGCGATGCAATTTTTTATTTGAGATTTTTTTTTCTCCGTGTTTAATCTAGCAGGAAAACTGTGAACAGTTTTTCCCCTTTTTTCCCTGCCGATCCTGTGAACACAGAAATGATTTGCAATGGTTGAATAGTAGATCAAATGAATAATAGAGTATATTAAGTTGCAACAATATGCTTTTGTCCAAGCAACTAGCAAGGAATCTACCAATATCCCCAGCCCTCCCAGGTGATAATGAAACCATCCCAAACCCTACTAGGCATTGGCAGGGTGCTGCACTGTTGCCTTACAGCAAGAAGGTCCTCGGTTAACATCCTGGGGTCTTTCTGGATGGAGTTTGCATGTTCTCACCTGACATCCTCTCCACAGGAACTACAGCTTCCTCCAGCAATCCAAAAACACGATGGTTTGTTTAAATGAATACTCTATATTGCCCATGGGTATGAATCTGTGCATGGTTGTTTGTCACAAGTGTTGCCCTGTGTTGGACTGGGAGTGGGTTTAGACAATGGATGGATTAAGATTGGTTAAGTGAGGTTTGTGTGTTGTATCCTAGGTAAAAACACCACAAGATGGGGCTCCTCTATCATCTATGATTAACCTGCATTCTTTATTTGACACGATCAGTGTGTAACTTCCTTTTGGGTCCATCTAGGATAAAAATAAGCAGAGGGAAACAACTTCCAGGTCAGCATAAAACTAGTGTGGAGCCGCAGCTGTCGTCAGCATGCACGTTTGCTGACTGCAAACGATCCAAAGGATTACCTGCTGTTCACACACATGGTCTCACTCTCTGACTTCTTACAAGGAGGCAGGAGGGAAAACATCTGTGAGAAGTTGAGAGGAAATGTTGCAGCACTGACATTCAGCTCATCTCAGCTCCATACGTGGATTGTATCAGGATGCTTCACTGTTGCCAGATGATTTCCAAGAAGCCCTACACATTTAGGAGGATTCATCAGAGAAAATAACTTTGCACCAGTCTTCTGCTATCAATTTTTTTATTTGGATAAAAGTAACATTCTTCACCAGTCTTCGATTATTGGACCTAATCTATTTAATAAAACACATGTTTAGTTTAGATAAAACACTGAGAAAGTAGAACTGTTCAGTTTTATTATCATGCAAAGAGTTTTCAAGGGTTATCCGACCCTTTAATACCCTAATTAAACCTAATCAACCTGATTCCAGAGCATGGGAATGTGATCACAAGTCTAGGGAAAAACTCAAAGCACCTCCTCCAGGATGGACCATTTTATTGCATAGCAGTTGTGGGGATTTTCAACTTTTTTACAAAGCTGGAAATATCTGCTAGTTACCCAGAAACTGCCTTTCCAGACGATGCCGCTAGAAGAACAACTGATGCCATTAACACTTTGTACTTTTTTTTAAAAACACATAAAATATTCCTGTACCTGTGCTTCTGTGTGTTTTGTGTGTCTGACTGCTGTGGTTGTTTGGGGAGTTGGGAGGAAGTATGTTCATACAGAGTTGAGTTTTGCCGAAGGTTTTTTTCCTGATAAAAGAGAGTGTTTCCTTTTTACTGTCACCAAACGATTGATCAGGAGGAAGGATTGCTGAGAAGTTAACTACTTGATCCAATCGCCTGAGTGTTTTTATGCTTTCCATTTAGCAGTACGGTATGGGTCTGTGTGGTTTGCTATGCCAAACGCATCAACCCATGCAGTACCAATCAGTGGAAAAGAAGCATTATGGAGAGCCTAAGTCTTCTCCCCTTCCTGTCGAGCACAAAGAAAAAAAATATATATATTAGGGCCGGGACTCAATTAAAATTTTTAATCTAATTAATTACAGGTTTTGTAATTAATTAATCGAAATTAATCCCATTTTAATTGCACATAAATATTTGACCTGAGAAAAGTGAGAATTTTTAGTATGAATAATGACTGAATACATAAGTTTAATTTATCAGAAAAAGATAAAAATAATAATTTTGTCAGAACACAGATAGGAGAATCATGGAGAAAGCGGAAATGTATCTCAGATAGAAATAGATAAATTAACACGGTGATGACCAGCAAGCTGCAGCGCACCACCGTCATCCCTCCATGCAGAGCTGTGGAAGATTAAATCCTTCTCATGCAATGAGTTCTGAGATTCTCTGGAGGATCCAGCCCAGAGGAAATATAAGTTTCCTATGTAATGCACAAACAGACACTAGAAGCAGTGCAGCTGTGTGCGTCACATAACACGAGAGCAAACGTACGGAACAGAGTAGATGAGAGCGTTCTGTCACCAAAACCTTCATGAGAGAAAAAAATACCTGGAGGAAAGACAGCACGCGGATTATCGGACATGAAACGGGATCTGCGACTTTCTCTGCACACCAGTGCTGGAAGGCTGCGGTGAATAAATAAGTGCGATTAAAATGCGCTAAAAAATTTAACGCGTTACTTTTGTGTAATTAAAAATCTTAATTAACGTGTTACAGTCCCAGCCCTTATATACATATAAACGGAAGTTAACTGATCGATAAAAGTTATTTTCTGGTCCGCTTTGTCTACCGTCTTGAATCACACATATGTTGTCCCTCAATTTAAACAGTGTTGGGCAAGTTACAAAGAAACTATAATATATTTCAAATTACTAGTTTCAATTTCAAAAATGTAATATGTTTGCATGAAATATTACTGTCTTAAAAATGTAAAAAAGACCTCTAACCACCGTAACTTATCAATTTACATTTTACAAAAGTGTCACACCACAAATACTGTAGTTTTAACACTTTTTTATTAAAATTAAGTCTCAAGTTGCTTTGCGTGCCTTTTATTTCATGGTAATGTTTGTTAAATCTAATCAAAAGAAGGCGCTGAAAGTGCTCATCACAAAAGCGGTTGGCAAAGATGAGACACCGATGTCTGAAGTCTTACAACAGATGGTTAGGAAAACAGTGTGAATAATGCCGCTGTTTAAATGTATGGTCGATCTTTTCCTCAGCCGTCCTGATTCTCTGATGTTTTAGTTTCGAGCAACAGGAAGTGGATCTTGTTGTTGATTTTGTCTGTTGGATTGAATCTGAAATGATGCATCGAGAGATATAGGAATGGATGTTAAAGAGCAGAGTTGGTAACACCTTTGTTAATACATTTTCTTTATCTCCCCTGTATCATCCCTACTCTCGTTTTGAGGCCTTAGTTTTTCTAGAGCCGACGCCTGATTGAGTAAATTCTCCATTATTATTTTTTTTCTTGCAGGAAGAATTACGTTTATTTTCTTCAGCTGGTAGCATTTCCCGCCCGGGCTGTAATTGGAAAGAACAATTAGTCGAAACAGCAAACAACAAGCTAATCATTAGATAAACAAGAGCAGGAGCGGTGCCATCACGACAGGGAGATTATTCAGACCGCAGTGTCTGCCATTGTTAACACGAAGGGAAAACACAAGCAGCTCTTTTACAGCTACATATTTGAAAGCAGGAGAGGATTAAAAAGTGAAATATTTAAAAAATATCGACAATAATTCTTTTGTCCATTATAAATAATGGGACAACCTGCGGAAAGACACAGTAAGCAACAATTTATGATTCCCTTTGTTCATTAGAAAATACAATTTTTTAAAAAAATCAATTAAAAGGCAAATATCAACATAAAAAAAAAATCTGCCTTTTCACTGTTCATCAAAACTGAAACCTAGAAATTTTTTGTAGTCACGTTTTCTTTAAAACGGAAGTTAGTACCATACAGGTGCATTTCAATAAATTAGCACATTATCAAAAGTTTCATTAATTTTAGCAACTCTGTTAATTCAGCATGACATTAAATAATTCAATTCAATTCAGTTTATTTATATAGCGCCGTTTCACAACAGATTTCATCTCAAGGCACTTTACACGAAGAGTTATTACAATACAATGTTTAATTTAGGAATTAGAGAACCACAGAAGATTGCGTCGTGTAATTCTCAGCAATCCCTCACACTGAGCAAGCATGAAGCGACAGTGGAAAGGAAAAACTCCCTTTTAACAGGAAGAAACCTCCAGCAGAACCAGGCTCAGCATAAACGGTCATCTCCCGAGACCGTCTGTGGTTTGGAGAATACAGAACAGAGAAACAGAAAGAGCAACAGAACTGATGCAGAAGTTTGTTGCAGGACGTGGAGAACTTTCCGTCACTGCAATGCCATCTTAGTCAGGGTCGTCAAGCAGGGCGGGTCAGGAGCACCTACTACAAGAAGAGACTAAATAATCACCCAGAGTTTTGTTTTTCAAGCTATTAGTTTATTTATGAGGAGTTTCTGCATATAGGTAAAGAGAATTCAGCTATTAACATTAGAATATTACATCAGAGTGTATAGAGATGTGGTTTTAGTAAAAAGCATGTTTAATTCCTGCTTATAGGTTACTTGCTTTAAACCTGACAAAGAAGACACTCTGAACACATTTCTAGTAATACTGTTACAGATACGATTGTGGACTACAGAAAAAAAACTCCTGTAAAGTCTAATAATCCCACAATAAACTGCATTAAAACCAGTTCCAATAGGAAAATTAGGAAACTTCATTGGTTGAATGTAATATCATCACTCCTAATATACATATACAGTCTGCTAATCGTGGATCAGACAACTGTTTCAGATCGACGTGTCACTGACAGCAGGTGAACATGGGCCTATAGATACACTCTGTCACTGTATTGAACAGATCGGTTTGTGGATGCAAAGCAACTTTCTCCAGTTAAACTCAGACAAAACTGAGATCATTGTTTTTGGCCCACAGACACAAAGAGAAAGTGTTATCAGTCATCTTGAGTCTCTATGTCTTCAACCAAAAAATCAGGTTAGAAATCTAGGGGTGATTATGGACTTGGACCTGAACTTAAACAGCCACATCAAAGCAATAACATCAACAGCTTTTTACCATCTTAAAAACATTGCTAAGATCAGAGGAATAGTGTGGAAACCAGACTTAGAGAGACTTATCCATGCATTTGTCTCCAGCAGGTTAGACTACTGTAACGGCCTGCTCACTGGCCTCTCTAAACGAGCTGTTAGACAGCTGCAGTACATCCAGAACGCTGCTGCTCGAGTCCTGACAAGAACCAGGAAATGCGACCATATTAGTCCAGTGCTGCAGTCTCTGCACTGGCGTCCTGTAGCTCAAAGAATAGCATTTAAAACAGCTCTGTGTACAAGTCTTTTCATGGTTTGGCACCAAACTACATCTCTGACATGTTAGAGACGTATGAACCATCTCGGGCCCTGAGAACTTCAGGGAGGGGTCTCCTGGTGGTTCCCAGAGTCAATAATAAACACGGTGAGGCTGCATTTCAGTTTCAGGCAGCTAAAATCTGGAACAGTCTTCATGAGGATGTGAGACAAGCCTCAACTATAACAATGTTTAAATCCAGGCTGAAAACTGTTTTTTTACCCATGCATATGACAATTGGAAGTATTTTATCTGCACTCTTGCTTTTTATTGTAATTAATTATTTTTTAAGTTGATTTTATTTCTCTGTTTATCTGTTTTCTTATTTTATGCAACTGTAAAGCACTTTGAATTGCCTTGTGTATGAATTGTGCTCTACAAATAACCTTGCCTTGCCTTTCCGACCAATGGATTAAGTCTGCACCTGACTCGTTCAAAACTGCAGAAGGAATCTTTGAGTTAAGTATTCCACCGAAGAAAGAGACAGCCTCTCTTTTTCAGACGCCCTGCTGTGGGAGAAGAAAGCTGCTGAACCAGAGCTGCTGAGCCAAGGACCGGACCATGGAGAAGAACTCGGGCTCAGAGGCCTACCGTTAGCTCAAGCATCACTAGTCAAACACCCACGTGGGCTATAGCTGCTAGCTGCATGTCATGTTGCTACTGCTGAGACGATCAGCTAGCCACAACTGATTTTTCCCTCTTTCCTGCTGATTTCTGCTGAATCATTCAAGTATGGTTGCCTCTGGGCAGATAAATTATCTTCAGATAAAACAATTTAAAGAATTGGTTTGATTGTCTGTTTCACTGTGTTGTTGCTGCTTTTATAAGATTACAATCTTCAGATTGCTCGGGTAGCAACTGCTCATTTGCTCTGTGGCATAAATAGTGTTTTTTAATGTTATTAACCAATAGAGTCATCTTAATCTTTGTAATAATCCTGTTACTCCACCCCACCTGAGTTTTCCCTTGTACTCTGGTGTTTGTGTTTACTTTTGGATATTGGTCAATTGTGACATTAGATTGGTCTATATTACATTTAATATGTTAAGTTTATTCATATATTTTGGTTAGTCCTACCTCAATTTGCTGTTATCTTTCATATGAGACCACACAAACATTGTGAATGTGGAGTTCAAAACAAAACTTAATTGATTTCTCCTATATTAATTTCTTTTTAAAAAGAGCAACTGCATCTAGATTTGTCCTTTTATTTACACTGAAAGTTTACAGTTACACTGTAGTTTCTTTGGTTATATATAGGAATGGTGATTAATTCACAGCTACCCTGTGATTAATTAGATCACAATTATTTATTGTTTGACCGCCCTACTAAAAATAACTAAATAAGAGGGTTTTTGTACGTTTTTTATTCTTGAAGCAACGTTTAAGCACCGGCACAGTTTCAAAAGTAACGGTTTGACACCGGTATCAGATAAAACATAAAGGATACCCATCCCTAGTCATAAGGGGACAGTTTATTGTCCAAGATTACAAAACTGTTGGAATCTTTGGTTTAGGAGAAGGAACGACCTAAACCTGAGGAAGGTGAATACAGCAAAGCTAATTCCATAGGTGCTACATAAACCTCCCCACATGGATTTCGCATTGGCAAAATCTTTGACACATGTTAAATTCACAAGTGAAAACATCTTTAAAAAGCATGTTGTAGATATTTTATGTGTGATTTTGAACCAGTTTCCTTGTAATTACCTGTGAAGCCCATGGACAGGGTTCAGGCACGCAGGAAACAGATCCTTTTATGATTCTGTGGTGTTGCTGTGGTGTCTTCTTCGCTGAGCCGCTGATCTTCTCCAGGTCAAGTCCATAGATCATTTTTTTAGTAGCTACCAGATGTACAATTTTTTCACCATATTGCCAATCATGTTCCGTGGATCCTCTCGAGAAGAATGTCTGCTGAGATTTATCGAATGCCTCGTTTCTACTGAGCACAGTGGCATGGGTTTGTGTGGTTTGGTACGCTATTTTGCCTGTTTCTATTGTATAGGTGGACTATACAACCTAACTGTATTGCACCAATACTGGCCCCCCTTTGGACAATGTTACGATATGGTTAGGATAGCTACTGGAATCACACAACAAAGTCTATTGATTAGGGCCAGAAACGTGTCTCTCATTGCAACAAACATCTGACAGACCAGTGCAACATATTTGGCGTTGCACTAGTCTGATGCCACGTTAGGCGATTAGGATTAACCATGCCTTCCCGGTGAGAGTCTGAGGAAAAGCTCGCCTGAATACGCTAGGCCACAAAGTAGCGTACCGAACTGCATTGACCCATGCTGGGGTACTCATTGGAAACGTGACAGAACTCATCCGTCATGAGACTGTTGCCTTGGGCCGGCTCTGACAGGAACATCTGAGAGTTGTCCTTAGCTTTCTCTGCAATAACTATCAACAATAAATCAGTTCAAACAACGCATTCCCTCAGATTGAGCTCTAACACACATATCTCTCCGTTGGCTTCAGGCACGAGGAGTTCAGAGCTGAGAAAGCCAGATTTAACCTTCACTTGTCTCCCTTTTCATTTCCTTTTATTAACTCTCTGTAAATTGATCACAAAGCTTGTTCCTTGACATTTCGACTCCCCCCGGGTTCCACCTGAAAGTTTTGGGCAGAACTTATTGTCTTTTCGTAGTCTGTTACAGTTTGATGAACCATTCAACTGATCACAGCACGTGTTTTCTATACCCCAGGCTCCTGTTTTAAAACCTGCACTAAGCCTGCAGACTTTGCAGAAGATAATAATTCGTGTTACGTTCCTCTGTCTGAGGAACTGACAGCCTCACAGCTTCTAAAAATACACAATGAAGACACAGGATCATATATTTGCAATGACTGACTCTGACCTGCTGTGTGAAAAGTGTTTCCTTTCATTCTCCTCAGCACCCGAAGCCACAGCTGTCCTTTCAACATCAACCATAAACAACAATATGAATTATTAAACACTGAAACTGGAAACCTATTCACGGTGTAAGCATAAGTTGATGAATGAATGAGCATCTGTGGTTTTAATACGGGGGGAGGGACCCCCCCCACACACACAAATATGTTTATTTCCTTTATGCTCCCTTAGAGTGGATGTAGAAGTATTTTTATATGAGTTGCATATGATTTGTTGTTCGATGACGATTTGTTTATTCTGTTTTCTCTTTTTGTTCCTTTGGTTATTTTTTTTCTATAAATGTAATAAAGTTTCTTTGATTTTATATATATATAATATATATATATATATATATATATACACACACATATATATATATACATATGTACATTAGATAAACTGAATCTAATAACAAAAGACCATTAATTAGTCTAAATGTGGGTTTTTATCAAGATTGAAATGGCAGCTTTAAAGGCACAGTGTGTAATTTTCAGCCAGTAGGGGGCATTGCATACCTAAATTATCACAAGCATGCAGTATCTGTGTGTTCGAGTAAGAAACTCAACAACGGAGGTCCAACTAGTGCTGTTTTCAAACGCTCAGTTCCCTGAGAATGATCTATTTGCAGCAAAATGACGAGCACATCAGTCTCTCTTTCATCGCTTGGAACTAGCAAAGAGGTAAAAATGTATTTATGGCGAAACTTTTTTGCATTTTGAGGGGAAATCAATGTTTAAATAGTGGGCGTGTTCCGTGCGCTTTGTTCGTCCGGACTCTTGTAGAAGTAAAGACTTAATCTAATATGGCTTTCCCCTGAAAAAAGGACCCGCACCAATTTATTTTAAAACTGATTTTTAAAGTCATATTTTACTATATCGCCAATATTTTTGCAGTTAATGTGCTTTACCTAATTATTATTACATAATATTTTAATGGCTATTTTCAAAGATGTACTGCAAATACTACACACTGTCACTTTAAGACAAGCTAACTTTAAACAAAACGATTGAGACAGTTATTGAGTTTTAAATTTTTTCAAAACCGATACCGTACCAATATATCGGATCAGAGTACTTACCGATACAGAGTACCAATACCTATACTTTTACCGCACAAAAAAAGTGTTATCAATTGGGAGTCAGGTTTTATTTTGTTCTCTGCGTCTTACAAGAAATGAGGGCAAAATAGATTTAAAAAAGAAAATATTAATAAAAATGACCACAAAACGTTTTATTAATTTAAAAGTTTAAAATTTAAAAGTTCTTTGATATTATTGCTGCATATCTAACGTATTGGTTCATGGTATCGGTTAACATTATCCGATACCAGTACATTAGGCGGTATCGGGGCAGATACCCAATACCAGTATCGGTATCGGTACATCCCTAATTACAACTCAACTTTATACTACAAGTTTGTTCACCCCCAGTAACATTCTGAGTGTTTTATTGTCCCTATCACTGGTGAGGGGAAACAGATCGTAAAACAACTTGAGCCACCTCATACTCCGGTATTTTCCTAAAATCCTCTTCAGGCTAAATTGCCCCTTTCTTTCCTGGTGGATGTTAATTGACCTGTAGTGTGCTGACCATTCGTTAACAAACCAATGTAAGTAGTTAGTTTGTCATCTACAGGTTTTAATCTGAAAAAGGAGTGTTAAACTGATTTTAATGGGATGCAACCTCACACTTTAATAGAACGTTTAGCATCGCATTTTAATCTTTCAGAGCAGATGTTATTGCTGCTTTTAAATTTTCTTACTGACAGAGTTCAACAAATGTTGGTGAATTACTTTATTTCGGACTGTTTCTTCAAGCATAGTCCCCCCTGCTGTACATTGTGCATTATGACACCTGTAGAACCGGTCAGGAGAGCAGTCATCTGGTTACGTTTTCAGATGACTCCATTTCCACAACTATAAAAAGCTCTCTCCAGTGCCAGTGTGGATAACACTTTATACATTAAATAAGAATGGGAAAGGGAATCGGGGATTGATATTTCTGTGGGCGCATGGGAACATATTTGGTCCTTCCAGTGGCCAAAATGCAGCTTCATGAGCTGGACAGAACACAGCTGGAAGAATATTATTAGATACTTCAAGACACAGTATCAGGAGAGATGCACAGTTGCTGATGTATGCTGGAGACAATGCAGCTCGACTGTTGCTAACCATTTCCATGTCTTTTGGGACTATCCAAAGTTAAATGATTTCTGGATATGCGTCCAGGCTTCCTACAGTCTTTAATGCTAAAATGCCTCTAGATTTTAAGGTCCTAAACATGGGCCCCTTTTCCGGAACGAAGGAATGAGACTTAGTTGATGCAGCTACTCTGGAGTGCGAAGTATAAAAAATACATTAATAGGATGATGGTTAAACCCAGCTCAGTCTACCCCGGAAGACTGGTTTTTGATTACTTTAGAGATATTTAGGATGGAAAACATCAGTTAAGAAATAAAAAGGCAAAATTTTACCAAATTTGGAACAACTGGATCCTATTCATTACCTCCACACTTGATCTCTCTGGTACTTGTACTTTTGTGACCTACTTATCTAATTTCTGACAGTTGTTAATTTATTTGTTTTATTTAGGCCTACTCATTATTATTTTCATAACTATTTTGTTCTCCATGACAGCAGCACGGGTGATCCCCTAGTTCATGTCTATAGTTCTAAATAAAGAGTTTCCACCATTATGTGATATAAGAGTTCCATCCTAGAGAACACCTCATAGAGCTTTATTTAACAGGTAATTCTCCCAGTAATATCAATTAAAGGATAATATGCACCTGCTGATCACTGTCACTGTTTTCATATTATTCAAACATTGCTGTGTTGATGGATTTTTATTATAAAATATACTGATAATAAATAATTTTCAGATTGTTTTGCTGTCCGTCCTACAGGGCCCTAAATCAGGACGTGGCAGGGCTCGGTCCGATTTTGTTACATGTTCTAAAGACAACTTGGAACTCAGTGCAACAAAAACCAAACGGATAATGTTTGACTTCAGGAAAAACACCCCCAAACATGAGGTCGGTATTATCAACGGTGAACCGGTCGAAATTGTAGATACAATATTTGACTCTAATCTAAAATTCGGCAATAATGCAGAGACTATTGCAACGAAAAGCCAAAAATGTGTTTATTTGTTGCGAAAGTTGACATCATTTAACGTATCTAAATCCATTTTATGTCTTTTATCGCTCCTTTATTGAAATTCTTTCAACGTTTTCGTTTATAACGGCCTGTCGGTGAATGACAAGAAAAGCTTGAGCAGCATCACTAAAAATTTGCTAAGAGTAAAGTGGGTCAGCCACACCATACAGTGAAAATGAGGTTTTATGTGTTGCCCTCTGGGAGGCGCTATTTTCCTCCTACAAGGAACAAAACAAATATGGCTTCTCCTTTATTCCTCTCTGTCAACAGCTTTTAAACGCTTGTGGCAGAGTTTAGAGATGTGCCGTGTTAGACTTACCGGTTTATTATTCTGCATCTGGTCGATGGCCAGAACCTTTGTTTTATCCAGTATTTTTATTTATTTATGTATTTATTTATCTATTTTAATCCTGTTCCTCATTGACTGCTCTATATAGTCTATGTAGTATACGTTTGTAATGTAATTCTGCAAATAAAATTGCCCCTTTGGGATTATTAAAGTAATTGGAATCTGAATCCAAGGCTTATTGGTGGTAAACTTTAATGACTTTAATAAAAGTTGTTTTCATCTTTCATGTCATAATTTTAGTCAGTCCTGACTCACTGGCAGAATGTTTCCACCTTATAAAAGACAAGTAAGATTTAAAATGCCAGTTTTCTTTGTAAAGCATAATAGTACTGCGCAACAGACACCAGTAAATTAGAACACATCACCACTGGCTCCCTGTAGCTCAGAGAATAGACTTTAAAAGACTCCTACTAGTTTATAAATCACTAAATGGTTTAGCACCAAAGTATGCTGAAGAACCTGTTTTCACTTTACCAACCCAGCAGACCAATTAGGTCCTCCAACACTAGTTTACCGAACACTCCTAGAATCAGAACCAAAGATGGAGAGGCAGCTTTCAGCTTCTATGCTCCAAAAAATCTGGAACAAACTTTCAGACGACTGCAACGTTGCTGAGTCGTTAGGTTATTTTGAATCATTTTGAATCAAAGATTAAAACTCTACTGTTTAAAGTGCATTTTCGTCAAATGCTTTTCCTAAACGTTGTTTTCATCAAATTCTAAATGTTTTCTTTTATCGATTCTCTGTTTTTTAATTTATCATCCTTTTATCATATATTTGGTTTCTTTATCACCAAATCATGTAAATCACCTTGAATTGATTTTTGTTGAAAGTGGGTTTACAAATGAAATTCCCTCGCGTTGCTTGACGCAGCCATTCTGCAGGTTCTTCCTCACAGTCTCAGGCGGCTCAAATTTGCACTTTGGAGAAATTGTTCTCACCCAGGAAAAGCTGCATGAACCACTTACACTTTTACACATTACAGATTTACAGATGCGAATCTCGTAAATGAGGAATTTTTAATCTGTAAAGCACTCTCAAATGCTATTCACTGTGCATTCACCAGGACAAAAATCTAGATCCTTAATATTGACAGATAACCTTTCATTTCTATTGTCTCGATCTAAGGGAACCATGTATATTTTAGATATTCACAACATACCCTTTTTAATTCTAATAAAAACGGAATGCAGAATGGCAAAATGAGTTAAATAGTTAAATTATGTTTTATATAAATGAATAAATTTGTAATTAAAAATAAAAACTCTTTCAAAACAATGAGTTTAGAATTTTATATGCAATAAGTATTCTTCACAATTTCATTCACACATATATTTTTATATTATTTATTCATGCAGATGCCTAAAGTTTTATTTTCTCAAATCTTTTTAGCATTTTGACCTTCAATATGTTCATTGAAACTCTGCTCTGATCAGTTAGGACCAGAGCACACGGGATCAATGAGAACCCTGAGATTCAAGTTTAATAGTGATAATGAATATAAACCACCACCTTCACTTCTAAATGTTAAAGGCAGAAGGCAAATCAACCAGAACGTTGCAACAGAATGGAGAACAGATAAAAATCCAGATTGTTTACTTGCCAGCCAAGGTTGCGTCAGATGAGATGTGACGGTCAAGTCTGAAAAAGCCCCAAGTGTTTCATGCATCACTTCTGAGCAGCTCTCTGGGCCCCAGCGGACACACAAATGATGCCAACTGCAAAGATGGGGGAGAAGAGAGGGAAGAGCCGGATTAGAGAGAAAAATCTCCACAAGATCATTGGAAATAATTTCATTTTTGGTGTCCAAGACACAGATATGACTTATACAGTTACACAAATAAGCACACGCACCACTATCAGACACTCAGCAAAGCAACTAATCTAAAGATGCTATTGGGATGTCACTGTCATTTAATATGACAATCATTTCCTACATTGAAAAGTTTTTCATTTTAATGTTCAAATTAATATTTCAGATCGAAACATTTTAATATCAGACAAAGATAGGCTAAGAAAAATAAAAAAGTAGCTTTTAAATAATGATTGATTTAATTTACTAGTTCCACCCTGTGGTGGAAACCACATCAAAAAAATAATCAAATCTATCAACAAATGATTACATACAAAAAACACAACACAAAAAACACTAAAAACACAAAACATTTTTACAAATTACTAGACAACAAAAACTTTATTTTGAAATGTTTTGTGATTTTTGTGTGTGTGTGTGTGTGTTTTTCGATTTGTTGTTGTGCTTTTCAATACTTTTTAGTGATTTTCAATTTCATAATTGTAATAGTCTATTTTGAGTTTTTGAAAGCTAGTAAACATAGACAACCGGGGTGGAGTTATTTTTGTAATTTATTGATAATCTATGTTTATTGTATATGTGTGTATATCTATATAAAATGTGTGTGTACATGTGTGTATAACTGTATATATGTATATACTTACATTTATATATTCATAATTTTTGTTAAATTACTTTTGTAAAATATTCTTATGGCCAAATATTAAGTATATATGTAAATTTATATTATGAACGCTGTTTTATTTTGGTTAAATGAAGTTGCATTATGATAACTTATCAATCTTTCCAGTCCTCATGGAATAGCATAGGCAGCTTATGTTTCACAATGAGATATAACTTTTTGGAAAAGAAGAAACAGGGGTAGGAAATATACAAGTTCACACTTAATCCTACTCTTTTTCTGACCTTATGTGTTTTTTTTGTTCTAATATAATTTAAATGTCTTTAAAATAAATAAAAAAATAAAAATAACTAATATACTGCATTAATATAATGAAGTTACAGGTGCCTAATAGAGAAAAGCGTACCGCATCATTCCCGGGCCCCCTTCAGTTATAGGTTCACAGCACAATGGTACAGACATGGCACAGCAACTAATGTCACTGTTATGGATAAAAATGAACAAAGGATGAGAGATAATTTCTTCAGCAGTTCAGGAATATGTCATCAAGCATACGGTGTCATTCTATCATATTTGATTTACAGAAAAAAAATAGTACTGAACAGAACAATCATTATTCCAAATACACAGGGGAGATTGTCCTCATCACTAAATTTTCACCATGCCACACAACACAGTACAATAACCCAGACCTTAAAATGAATTAACCACACCAACCTGTTCCATACCACTAAGGCATTAGTGTGCAAAACAAATACGATTAACCCTTTAACGTTCCGATGGCCTGCCGTCGTGCCCATCCAACATTTTTACTTTTTAATTCATGATATTCTGATTTATAATTTCTATGAATGTATAGGTTTTATATAATTGGAAAGCTAATAGTGTTGTTTTTTAAACCATATATGCCAATGAAGGACACAATCATAAGAATGAACACACAACAAGTCCTACATCCACAGTCCAACATAATCTGCTCTGAAAATTCAACTAATTTCACCCCCAGGGAGTACGTTTCTCAACATCTTTTATCACAGATTCTTATATCATGTGGATTTCCCGCTACAAATCACACTGCGCATGTCAGAAGGGTTTAGCTTATGACTCATAACTTACTTGATCCCCTGGTATTTTATGGCAAATTCGTCAGCTATTGGCTGATAGCGGAATAGTACCATCCATATTCTCTCGTCTCATATATGATGTAAAATGCTGATATTTTGGTTTATTGTCATTTTATTGTGGATAAAGGTAATAAATCAGATTTTAGACCGACAATGTTTTTAGGGTCACCACAGAATTCTAAAAGTATTTTTTTGAGCATATATTTTATAAATTTTAATATGGGAACACAAAATTTTATTTTTCCTCTATATTAAAAATCATATAGGTGGGCAACAATTGCACTTCGACATATTTTCACTGTTCTGTGAAATATTTTAGTGTTTTCTTTCCAAAAAGACCCCAGCCATATCTCTACTTTAAACGGGTCAAGAACAGCTTTAATTTTAATTTGGGTATGGGTTTAAAAAATATTTTCGGCGCAAATTGCAGGAATGTTTAATAGATACCAATTTCTCATTAATAGAAGAACTGACATGGATTGTTGCTGAGTTGAGTGCAACTCCTAAGTTCCAAGAATCTGATTCAGTAAATCTTGAAGCTTCAACAAAAAACTTTTTTCTTCTACTTCAGAACAGAAACATATAAATGATTGCAATGAAATGGGCTGTTTACTTCACAACAAATCAAAAAAGTATTTAGAACAAAAGCTTTTTCTAGTTCAAGCATACATAACTATCACAGATTAGCACTGTTTTATGTTAAATTACGAGTAAGGATAGGAAGTAATAACATACAATTGAATTTTTGCTTAACTGCATGCAGCCCCTGAAAGCCTCAGGTTAATTCTGAATACTTCATTTCTAGCTTTGTTGTAATTAATCATATAAATGAGCATTTGCTTTAATGATGAACTGATTGATTGTTCACGGCAGGCATGCTGACCCACAGAAGTTAAATAATTTAGATGTTTTAGACTCAATTATTGACAAATTATATGTAACCCGGATAGATTTTCTTATAGATGTTATTGTGTGGAAACCTATAAGCAGGACCTTACCTACAGTGGACAGCTGTCAGAATAATCATGGTTGAATAATTAAGAAATAACCTGAATGAGGAGAAAACACGTTCTTAAAAAACTGCATTTAGGCTTTAGCTAGACTACAGATGTTTTTTTTTTTTAAAGATTTTATTTATTTTAAAAACAGATTATTTATATTCACTGTAGAAATCTGATCCAAATAGGTGGTAGTCCATTAGCAAAAACTCAGTTCAGAGAGAGAAATATATGTATTTTTCCTGCTGATACCTGAAGTTTGATGATAGAGACAAACTAAAAAAAAAGAAAGAAAAAAAGACCCCATCATTACGGTGTTTACGATACAATAGTCTGATAGCAGGCATGAAGCGAAAACGCTACCCAGTTCACATAACAGGTAATTTATGACATTTCGAATTACTCTATAAATGTCTGAGTGAAAAAACAACAACCTCCGCTTATGTATATATATATATATATGGGGATTTCTTACCATTTTCTCAGCTGAGCAAAATATATTTTTCTATGCTAATAGCTAGCATTGCAAATGCTACTGAATTTCAAAACATTTGCACTGAGAATTCGGCCAGAATAATATATAAAAAGCACTTCAAAGATTAAGTGACTGGAATGTATAGTAGACATACTTATTTGAGGGGGACATAAGTATTGGTATTTGTTTTATTGTTGTTCGGAGCAAGATCGAGGAATGTTTAAGCAACTATTTTGCATTTAGATAGTTTAGCAACTGAGATCAGCTGAGAAACTGTCTTGTGTTAAGGATTAATGTATAAAAATACTTTATGAATATATACCACCACAGGTGGTATTTGATTTCATTTGTTTTAAAGCAAATGTTTTATATCCAGCTTTTAATTTGCTCAATGCATGTATTGAGGATTTGGACGGGTTCAACATCACCTGGTGACATTGAGATATAGAGCTGTCGTCAGCATAGTTGTGGTAGTCAACATTGCTGGTGGTTATAATCTGGTTTAGTGGGAGCATGTAGATGCTGAATAGGAGGGGCCCTAGGATGGAGCCCTGGGGGACCCCGCACGTGATTTCTGTGTTTTATGATGAGAATTGGCTAATCGACACAAAGAAATTGCTGTTCTTGAGGTAAGATTTGAACCAGTCGAGTGCCGTACCAGAGACTCCGACCCAGAAAGTTGCAAATAACCTAATTGGTTGTGGCTGATGAACAGCTAAAATTTATTTCAAATGACAATATATAAAATCTGATAAAATGTAAATAGATATTACTGATAAAAACAGTTTGTATGGTTGGTTTTGATCACTGAGGGGTAGCAATGTTGTTCCAAAAATAATTAAATACTTTATTTTTTTCCCAGTCAGTACCTAAATTTTAGCCCTCTGCTTTCCTTTGGAAGTAGCTCCCAGCACATATTATGACATTTAATAGAGTTAAATGCTGTTTTTAAGGGGAAGTATTCCAAGTATTTAGAATACAGTACGAGGATTCAGCAAAGTAATGGAATACGTTACAAAATACATTTTAAAGCAGGTATTCAGTATTCTGTAACTAAATACATTTACAAAGTATTCTCCCCAACACTGTCTACTAGGGCTTTGACTTTTGCCCAGTAATCATATTCAAAGTTAGTTTTTTTATTAATATTACAATTTGAATATATTTGAATATTTATTATTTATATTTTGACGAATAAATGTCTTCAGTAAGAGTGATATTGGTATCAAACTTAAGTTCTATATATTCTGTCCACCAGAGGGCAGTGTGTCAGTCAATGTTAAAAAACTATGTGCACGAAAGGCTGACTGCATCCGAATACTACAGGCTACAAAGTAAACCACAACACAAAGCTACACCGGAAGTTATACCGCTTTATTTTCTCGGAAGTGATACTACATGAAGAGCGACATTACTACGTTGAACATGTAATAACTATTTTTTATACATCAAAGTTAACAGCATTTATAAAGCGCCTATAGAAATTAATAAGCATTACTTACCATCGGTGTTTTACTCACTTCTTGAGCAGTTTCCCAAAGTCTCCTGCCGCATCTCATCTATTAGGACCGCTTCGTTTGCTTGTGTTGAGAAAATAGTTGCACACCAGATATGTGAGCATTTAAACAATAATGAGCTGTTTGAGAAGTTTCAGTCAGGCTTTAGAGCTCATCATAGCACTGAAACAGCTCTGGTGAAGGTTACTAATGATATTCTCATAGCCTCAGACAATGGACTGGTGACCATTCTGGTCCTGTTAGATCTCAGTGCTGCCTTTGACACTGTTGATCACAATATTCTCATAGAAAGGCTTCAAAGTGCCGGTATAATAGGAACAGCACTAGGTTGGTTTAAATCTTATTTGTCTAACAGATTTCAGTTTGTTCAGGTGAATGATAAATCTTCCTCAACCTCAAAAGTTACTTGCGGAGTACCACAGGGTTCAGTGCTTGGGCCGATTCTTTTTACTTTATATATGCTTCCTATTGGTAAAATAATTAGGCAGCATGGGATAAATTTCCATAGTTACGCTGATGATACACAGCTATATCTATCCATAAATCCTGATGAATCCAATCAGTTACAGGCATGTCTGGAAGACATAAAAACTTGGATGACTCTAAACTTCTTGCTTCTAAATTCTGATAAAACAGAAGTTGTCGTCTTTGGACCAGAAGCTGTGAAAAAGAAACTACTTAGTCAACCCCTTCACCTAGACGGCATTAAATTAGCCTCCAGTAATAAAGCAAAGAACCTCGGTTTTATTTTTGACCAAGATATGTCATTTAGATCTCACATTAAAGACGTCTCTAGGATTTCCTTTTTTCACCTTAGGAATATTGCAAAAATTAGAACCATCCTGTCCAGGAATGATGCTGAAAAACTAGTCCATGCCTTTATTACTTCAAGACTGGATTACTGTAACTCTTTATTATCAGGTAGTCCACAGAAAACAATTAAAAGTCTTCAGTTAGTCCAAAATGCTGCTGCTAGGATTCTGATGAATATTAAAAGAAGAGATCACATTTCCCCTGTTTTAGCTTCTCTTCACTGGCTCCCAGTAAAATCTAGAATAGAATTCAAGATCCTCCTTCTGACATATAAAGCTCTTAATAATCTAGCTCCATCATACATAAGAGACGTGATTGTTCCATATGTTCCCAACAGAGACCTTCGCTCTCAGACTGCAGGTTTACTGGTAGTTCCTAGGATTTCTAAAAGTAAAATGGGTGGCAGATCTTTCAGCTATCAGGCTCCCCTCCTATTGAACAGGCTCCCAGGGTTGGTTTGTGAAGCAGACAATTTGTCTATCTTTAAAGCTAGGCTTAAAACTTTCCTCTTTGACAAAGCTTACGGTTAGAGATATGTTAATAGGCAGTTAGAGACAGGTTAGACAGGTAGCTAGGAAGAGATAGGTTGATGTTAGTAGCTAGGTAGAGTGTCAAAGGCTTGGAAGGGTTATGAAGAGGTAGAGTAGCTACGTAGAGATAGATTAATGTAAGCCAAGTAGAGAGTGTTAGTAGCTAGGTCTCCTAGTAGCTAGGAGACAGGTTAATGTTAGTAGTCAGGTAGAGTGTCAAAAGCTAGGAAGAGACAGGAAGAGGTAGAGTAGCTAGGTAGAGATAGATTAATGTAAGCCAGGTAGAAAGTGTTAGTAGTTGGTCTCCTAGTAGCTAGGAGACAGGTTAATGTTAGTAGCTATGCTGCTTTAGGCTAGGCTGTTGGAGGACATTATTAGGGTCTGTTCCTACTTTCTCTCCTACTTCTCCCCAACTGCATGATGTGCTGTCAGTTCAAGCGCTAACCTGTTTTCTCTTAGTCTCTTCCTACAGTAGGTGCTCCTGACCCGCCCTGCTTGACGACCCTGACTAAGATGGCATTGCAGTGACGGAAAGTTCTCCACGTCCTGCAACAAACTTCTGCATCAGTTCTGTTGTTCTTTCTGTGTCTCTGTTCTGTGTCTCTGTTCTGTATTCTCCAAACCACAGACGGTCTCGGCAGATGACCGCTTGTGCTGAGCCTGGTTCTGCCGGAGGTTTCTTCCTGTTAAAAGGGAGTTTTTCCTCTCCACTGTCGCTTCATGCTTGCTCAGCGTGAGGGATTGCTGAGAATTACACGACGCAATCTTCTGTGGTTCTCTAATTTCTAAATTAAACATTGTATTGTAATAACTCTTCTTGTAAAGTGCCTTGAGATGACATCTGTTGTGAAATGGCGCTATATAAATAAACTGAATTGAATTGAAATTGTGTTGTGGTTAATTTTGTTTTGTTATGGTTTATTCTGTAGCGTTACGGTTAATTTTGTTGTGTTGTGGTTTATTTTGTAGCGTTTTGGTTAATTTTGTAGTGTTGTGGTTTATTTTGTAGCGTTGTGGCTTGGTATCGCTGTGCTACTTCTGGGCCACCGTTGAATACCTCTACTACTCTTGCTACGTAGCAGGCACAAAGGAGTATGCGAGCGATACAGTAGATCCAAATCTCCAGTATAGATTGGAGTAGTAGGCATAAAGTTTGCAGATGTGTGCTAATGCCACAGTAAGCAGCCGGTGGACGCTAAGCTATCCCACAATGCTGCGGAAGCCCCAAAATCGTAGAAGAAGAGTGACCTGGTTTACCAAGGAACTGTCAACCATTGACACCGCCACAATTTTGGTGTATAAATGTAAAAGTGCAGCGATGTGCCTGAATAGTTTAATTGTTTTTGGACAACTGATTAAATATTTGAGTTGATTAGTGAATGTTTAACGGGACGACAGGCAATCTTATGTAACGTAAACATCCGGCAAAATGGTGGAGCAATACGTCCGTTTTCATGCCTACTTCTAATTCGTTTGCTCGGAATCTGAATTTAAAACGTTTACAAGCAAACACATTTAAAAAAAAATTATTCCCATACAGGTTTGAATATTAAGAGATCCCTAAAATTTGTTCGAATATCTTTAATTTTAAAACATTCGAATTATATTCAAAAACGAAGTTTGCAGTCAAAGCCCTAATATCTACACTCTCTCTGGCTGTGTGTCTCGACAACGGATAACTTAAAGAAGTATACAAACTTCCTGGTCTCAGAAATGTGTAATTAATTCATGAGGTTTTTTACTTAACCATAATGAAAAACTAGCTCAGAACAAACGACAGCTGAGCATAAGCGCTTGTCGTCTGGCATGGAGAAGCCCGAATCTGGTGTGAACAGGTGTAGAGCGTAGAGACCATGATTTCCTTGAGCGCTGCCGGTGTGAATCAGATGGACATTTTTTTCCAGAACCAATCTAACAGCCACTTGTGCTGTGAGTAAAACTTAGGGCTATGAATACTTAATAACAATTGTCCCCAGCCATCTTCAAACCAAACTCAAGTTGACGGTTATTGTCCCCAGCACTTTTAAAAACAACCTGACGCCCTTGGTGAAATTTGTCTGATAAAATCGTCTTTTACTACTCTTTGGAGACGCTTCTTGTTTGCAGCCGAGCAACTTGCGTCCGACATTGAGAGGCCATACGTCAGGACATACTCCACCGCAGCCCCGTAGAAAGACCCCAGCAGCTTTTCCGCCATCTTGGTCTTCTTTAAAGCTCTCAGGAAGTGGAGTCTCTGACCACCCTTCTTTACTATGGCCGTGGTTTTAACCGACCACGAAAGGTCATCTGCTAGATGACCCCGGGGAATTTAAACGACTCCACCCTCTCTACACACACGCCATTCATGTACAGTGGTACTAGCTCCTGCTCACTCTTCTTCCTGAAGTCCAAGAAGATCTCCGTCGTTTTACTGAGATTCAGGCATAAATTGTTATCTGAGCACCAAACTGTAAATCTGCGTACCTATAAATTTAATCTGCTGTGCTGATTTCTGGTAATCAAGAGTCCATCTTTGCACCTCTAGAGACTTTTCAATTATTGCGCGATTGGCGTAAAACAACCGTGAAAATCAGCGCGACTCCTCAGCTAATCTCCGATCATTGATAAATGTGAAAATATCGGCCTGATCCGATCTTGAGATTGGGACATCCCTAATTTCAATGGAGTAAAATCAGATTAAAATCTCAAAGTCACTAACATGTCGGAACCCATTCTGATCAATTAAGAAGTGACACTTAAAAACAGAGAAAAGGAACTTATATTATTTTATTTTTGCCTGATTTTTATTACTGCATCCCTCTTCTTACAGCCAGTAACGTTTTATTTTTCTTCATTACCAGCAAAGAGTTCAGCTGCGGGACCCAATGAGCGTCCAGAGGCACTCGTTCCATCATCCTATGAATTTTCCATCTGTGAGATAGATGAAAGCAAAAAATTTCCTAATTTTTGGTTCCTTTCAAAGACATAAATCACAAACGGTGGAAATATCTTGAAAGTCTGTCTCCTGACAGTGTACTAAATGGTCAAAATATTCTCTAAAGCGGATGTTCCGACAGACTCTCAATCTCTGCTTCACCATTTGTTTTTGTTTTTTCTTCACTTGTTCAGTGCTACGGTGTTAAAACCAGAACTGTTGTCTGAATGCCAAATGGCTAAACAGATTTACTTTTGTGGAGTGGAGTGTCACAGCTTTCACTATAATGCCCCACTTGATGTGAATGTAAAAATCTATTAGTTAGTAATTGCTTTTGGCTTATATCAAATGCAATGGACGTGGAAAGTGAAAAGAAAGGGAAATGGAGAAAAAAAGAAAGCAGAAAAGAGGAAGAAAGATAAATAGAATACAAGAAAACAGAATAAGCGTGTTTCTACACGTGCAGAAAATGGGGAAAAAATGTGAATCCACGTTGATAAACAGTAAATACATATTTATTTTCACATAGTTGGATGCTAAACTGCATTTTACTGTTCCAGTATTGGTCATTTTATGTTAGTCCAGTAATCCAGAAATAACATTCATGGTAGATGACTGGGCTAATATCTCTCTCTTGCATCACAATTAAACTAAACAAAAATATAAATTCCTAACGCTCAGAGATAAGTAGTACTTATTGTTTGCTAGCTACCTACCACGTTAGTCTGACTTTTAAGTAGCATTACTATGATAAATTTATGGATACCACTTAAAATCATTGTGTTTATTAATTTAGCCATGTTGAATTCAGTTTATTTATGTGAACAACTTTGTACAAATGAACATGCAAGTCTTCAGCTCTTGGGTAATGCACACATGCAGCGGAAAAACTTGGCCAGTTGCGCCTGCGTTAGAATAAAAATATCATTTCAGCATACCTGAGACTACAAGCGGTAAGTTTATATTGCATGTAATATGCATATTACCTAAATGCATGACAAGAAATGTTAACAGAAGTTTTACATATTTTATTTTCAACAAGTGGAGTCATAAAATCATATGATGTTGTGTTACATCGTTAAATCTGGTGTATTTGGGCCATTATATATAAAAGAAAATAAATTGAGTAAAATTTCCGACATAGGATCAAAACATTTTAAAGAGAAAAATCTGAAATGTCAATGATTAACCCTTAAAGCACCATGATTATATATATATTTATGAAAACGCTGTGTCTTTTTTGTCTGTTTTTGTCAATAATTGTGTCTAAAAGCGCTCTATGTGTAAATAATTTACGAGAAGTATAAGTCTCAGAATCTGCACTTCAAATTCATATAAATTAAATACAACAAACTGTGTGTTAAAAGGAGAAGAGGATAAAAAACTGAATTGAATTTTCATCATCTTATCTTTTTAGAAATACTAGCGAAGGGCAGATTGAAAATTTTTCAGATTGCAAAAATCTAATTCAAACTATTCTACGACGACTCGGACAGGGATGCACCGATACCGATATTGGGGGTATCAGGACCAGTACCATTCTTGTGTACTGTATTAGTATTGGTTAAAACTAACCATTATCATTAACCTATAATGAAAATGTGTAAACGTTAATAATTTCACAGGCATTTGTAATTTTTACTTAAAACATTTTTTGTGGTCATTTTAATTATTATTTTTACCATTTGTTGTAACATGGAAAAAAAGAAAATTATCTCCAATTCATTGGGGTTTTCTTTTGTGTAAAAGCATCGGCAAGTACTAAATCTGAGTATCGGTAGCCTATCGTATCGGTTTGACAAAAGTGGTATCGTTGCATCTCTACAGACAGTTTTACATTTCTGGAGCCACAGGCTGTTATATTTGTTTAAGATACACATTCTTGATGTTCAAACTAAGATATTTTCTGACATTGTTAGATTTTAAATATGTTATGTTTGAAAAAAGTGCTTGTTTCTGACATTACCATACAGAAATCCTGTGTTGCAGTAATTATAGACTTATCATTAGTAAATTATATTTATCACAACCTGGGTAACACTAAAAACACTAAAAAAAACAAACAATAAAAACAGTTATATTACTGAGCATCTCTGTTGGTTTTTTCGACTAACTTAAACCAAGATGAAAGGTACAAGACCTTGCAGAGGTTTTTTACAGATTCCGATTTTATTTAAAAGACAAAGTTGAACATATTTGTGATGTGGAAGGACATTATTTTTTTTCTTTTCAACTGTAAGTGCATTTGTATTTAGCCCCCTTTATCTGATACCTCTGGTACAGAAACATGATGTTAGCAGCATCATGAAGTGGAAGTGCTTTCAATGGGCAAGGACTAGGAAGTAGGTCAGAGATGTACGTGCTTCAAAGTCAAATCTACAATTATATTCAAGTACAAAAGTATGAGATGTTGTGAAACTGCTGGCTGAAGCTGATAAGAGTCTCCTTCTCAAATCTGGTACCAACATGGGCTGCAAAGTCGCTCAGGGAGAAAGAAGCTGCAAAAAAAGAGTTGGATGCTGCAAATGAAATAATTTAGACAACATTAAACACTACGGCCTTGTTCTAAGCTGTCAAAAGTAACGCGTCGATTATTTTGTAGAATTAATATGATCATTATTTTTGAAGCTGAACGTCTCTGAGTTACAGGGCAGACAGAGGGATTATCGGTCTGTTCTACGGTGTTTTTTAATCAGCGCAAAAACACGCCCGGAGCAGCAGAAATGACAACAGAATCGACATGGAAGAAACAAACATTGCTCCTGCGTTTCTGTTTGCTGTTGTTATAAACTGCTTCGCCAGCAACTCTTCTTATTTTTACAAACCCAGTTGTTTGGCCACGCCTGCTCATTTCCCCTCGATTACAGAATAAAATCGGCACGTTTTGACCAACCGTCAACTGTTCCTGAAACGTGGTCCGATAACGTCCCTGTCGGCCCTAACCGATGAAGTGGAGACGCGATCAGGTGTTATAAACGATCAGAAGAAGCGATTGTAGGGAGCAGACGATTGAAAATGCAATAATCTGTAGTAATGACTTCAAATCAGGTAAACCTTGGAGAACAGATAAGCAAACATAGCGAACCGACACTCGAGCTGCAAGATAACCATAGGTAATAACAGTAGGAAGTGCAGTAATGTAATGTTCGGTTCCACACCTTTTTTGCTCATGTTGATAAGCAAATAAAACATCTATGGTTCAGAAGAATCCGGTTCAATTCAAAAACCCTTAAATTTGTTGTAGTTCATACTGTTTAATCTTCGAGCAGTTGTAGATCCTGGTGGCTGTGTGCAGGATGGATCTCCTGTAGCAGTCTGTGTTGCAGCGAAACTGTTGAAACCTCTGACTGAAAACATCTGTTGCTGTAAGATAGTGCAATGAAGAGGATGCACAGGGTTGTCCTATATTAGTAAGAAACATTTGTTTAAGACAAGTTCCATGGATCTCCATGTATTTCCTTAAAAAAAGAGCAACAGCATCTGTTTTTGTCATTTATTTATACTATTTCTAAATCTATATTTCAAAATATTTGTAATTATTTAAAGATATTTTAAGTATTCTGCTCCCTTCCAACCTGGGTACTCCACTTTATCTATTTTTTAAATCTTTAATAGTTACACCGTACTCTATTTTTGTAATCATGTCCATATTTTTCTTCAATTCAATTCAATTCAGTTTATTTATATAGCGCCATTTCACAACAGATGTCATCTCAAGGCACTTTACAAAAAGAGTTATTACAATACAATGTTTAATGTAGAAATTACAGAACCACAGAAGATTGCGTCGTGTAATTCTCAGCAATCCCTCATACTGAGCAAGCATGCGAAGCGACAGTGGGAAGGAAAAACTCCCTTTTAACAGGAAGAAACCTCCGGCAGAACCAGGCTCAGCACAAGCGGTTATCTGCCGCGACCGTCTGTGGCTTGGAGAATACATAACAGAGACACAGAAAGAGCAATAGAACTGATGCACAAGTTTGTTGCAGGACGTGGAGAATTTTCCGTCACTGCAATGCCATCTTAGTCAGGGTCGTCAAGCAGGGCTAATCCGGAGCACCTACTATAATAGAAAACAGGATAGTGCTTGAATTGACAGCACATCATGCAGTTGGGGAGAAGTAGGAGAGAAAGTAGGAACAGACCCTAATAATGTCCTCCAACAGCCTAGCCTAAAGCAGCATAGCTACTAACATTAACCTGTCTCCTAGCTACTAGGAGACCTGGCTACCAACACTCTGTCTGAGTCCTCCTGATCGAGGCTCAGCCCGTGGACGGTGTAGGGCCGGTAACGGCCCCCGTCATGCCGGGGTCTTCTCGGAGTCGGGTTGTTTGAGAATGCAGCCCAAAGTGGGTGGTAAACTCCATCTAAGGCTAAATACCGGCACGAGACCGATAGTCGACAACTATCTTAAGGAAAAATTGACAGAACTGAGAGGACAGAGTTGAAGAGGGCGAGAAACGTTTAAGAGATAAACGGGTGGGGTCCGCACAGTCTGCCCGGGGGATTCAACCCGGCAGGTAATGGGCGGCCGCACTGTGCGGGAGGATCCCCTTGAGGGACCTCTCTCCGGCGCTGGCTGGCCCCCGTGGGGCGCATTTCTTCCGCGGCGGTAAGCCGCGACCGGCTCCGGATCTTTACCTGGCTTACATTAATCTATCTCTACCTAGCTACTCTACCTCTTCCTATCTCTTCCTAACTTTTGACACTCTGCCTGACTACTAACATTAACCTGTCTCTTCCTATCTACCTGTCTAACCTGACTCTAACTACCTATAAACATATCTCTAACTGTAAGCTTTGTCAAAGAGGAAAGTTTTTAGCCTAGTTTTAAAGATAGACAAATTGTCTGCTTCACGAACCAACCCTGGGAGCCGGTTCCATAGGAGGGGAGCCTGATAGCTGAAAGATCTGCCACCCATTCTACTTTTAGAAATCCTAGGAACTACCAGTAAACCTGCAGTCTGAGAGCGAAGGTCTCTGTTGGGAACATATGGAACAATCAGGTCTCTTATGTATGATGGAGCTAGATTATTAAGGGCTTTATATGTCAGAAGGAGGATCTTGAATTCTATTCTAGATTTTACTGGGAGCCAGTGAAGAGAAGCTAAAACAGGGGAAATGTGATCTCTTCTTTTAATATTCATCAGAATCCTAGCAGCAGCATTTTGAACTAACTGAAGACTTTTAATTGTATTCTGTGGACTACCTGATAATAAAGTTACAGTAATCCAGCCTTGAAGTAACAAAGGCATGGACTAGTTTTTCAGCATCACTCCTGGACAGGATGGTTCTAATTTTTGCAATATTCCTAAGGTGAAAAAAGGAAATCCTAGAGACTTCTTTAATGTGAGATCTAACACATTAGAAATTCTTGACTCTTAAATTCTGTTCTTTTCTTAATATGCTCCTGTTAAAACCAAATTTCCCCTTATGGGACAATAATTGATTGTTGTATTCTATTTGATTCTACTCTTATACTGAAAATTATAGTTTTTCAGTCATATTTAAGATTGTTAACTAATCACGATTAATTCACCGTTACCCTGTGATTAATTAGATTAAAACGTTGAATAATTTGACGGCCCTGGTTCTAATATTTTTGCTTTGAAAATTTTACATTTGGTTTAAAGGTATAATACCCGCAGAAACTCATAATGTCAGTTTTTAAGTGGAGACAGGATGTATGATAAGGATTGCCGTTCCTAATCCAAATATACTCATTTTGAGGGGGTTTCTTTGTGGCTAAGACCAAAACTGTTTCCATAGATTATAACATTTCTATGTAGCACATAGCAATAATGGTTGTAATGTGAGAACATTCTGCCATTTCCTCTGCCTGATGATTAGCAGGATCACTTCATGATGACATCAAAGAAGCCATTTCTGGTGACCTATAAAGAGCTGAATATGAGATAAGAACGTGATTCTGTTTAGCTGCTCTGAGCTGTTAACTTTTTAGCTAAAGCCTTGCGTGATGAGCTGATCTGCTATTAACACGGAGCGCAGCGGTGGAGCAGCTCCCGTTGGCCTCCAGTCCAAACACACAACATCTGGGACCGCCTGCTGCTTGCATGCAGCCTGATGAGGCGCAGGAATTAAAGCACATCTGACACCTCCGTCTGACACAGGAGAAACCGGTAGACACAGTTCTGCCAAACGTTAGAACAGTTTGCAACAATAAAAACCCAAACAGGAATTCAGATGCCTCCCATTTGTTTTCCTTTCGAGGATTTATTTGTGGAGGTTTTTACAGAAGCATATTGCATTCACTCTAAAAAATAAAAAAGCTTTATTTTTTCTGAATTAATGACAAAGTGTGTGGGGGTTATAGCTGCCCGAAACGGGGAGAAATCCCACAGGTTACACCAGCTTTTAGAAGTTATTTTGGAAGCGGAAAATTATTAATCTTAAAAATGTGAGTTTTTAAAACAGATCCCAAGCTTTTTTTTTGCTGATTATTAGATTCACACTTACCCCTTTAATTTTTTTGTTAAAGGCACAGTGTGTAATTTTTGGCAAGTAGGGGGCAGTGGATACCTAAATTATCACAAGCAAGCGGTATCTGTGTCTTCGAGTAAGAAACTCAACAAAGGAGGTCCAACTAGTGCTGTTTTCAAACGCTCAATTCCCTGAGAATTATCTATTTGGAGCAACATGACGAGCACACGCATCTGCGCTTCACACGGCTCCTTCAGCCTTCCAATCACTTCCAGAACTGTCTCCAATTTCGGTATTTGTTGCTCCATTTTGCCGCAGATCCAGTACATGCCCATTCCAATCAGCAGGAACCCGATCCACATAAATCCAAATAGCCAGATATCCGTAACCTGTATGCCCTTTTCCGGTGCTTCGTAGAGTTGAGTAGATTTTATCAATAGCATTCAGACACCAGCTGACCTTTTCCATCTTTCCCTTATTCAGTTTTGGTTCGGAGAAAAATACAAAAAAAGACACTCCAGATAGAGGCACAAGACATGGAGCAGGGGGATAAGACACAGGAGGAGGAGGGAGAGAAAAAGCGTGCGTCCTCGCCGAGAGCCACTGAGGAATTTCACACCACACAGCAAATGTATTCCTGTGTTAAAATATCCTTTTAAATCTTTAATTCCTGGTGTATACACAATTATATCTCCAGTTTTAAATTGGAAAGTAAACTCTAACGGAGTAAAATCACAGCAATGCTCATTTGATTACATTTATTTCTGCCGACATGGCGCCTACGCTCTGAGAGTCATGTGACGTCTGGAGCTCTCCTGCTTTAAACGGGGTGTTTAATACTTCTTCGGTTCCGTTGTCAAGTTTAAAGATTCACCTAATCTCTTAAACAATTCTGCGTTCATCAAGCTGTTAGCTTTCTGTGAAAAAATAAAGTTTATAAAACTTTATGAAAGTATGTGTTATCCTTTTATTATAGAAGATCCAAGTCCAACATTAAGTCACATGTTTGTACTTTAGAACAAGCTTTATAGGTGTAGCCCTACTTTCAACCGTTTGTATGAGTTTATAAAGCTCTTAAAAACTTCCATGAGACTGTTTAACCATCATTGTAAGGGAGATTTAATAAAACTAAATATGGTCTTTCTTCTCCTTTTCCCCACGCCTTTCTTCGCTCCGTCTCCTCTGTACAGTCATGGCCAAAAGTTTGGGGAATGACACAAATGTCAGTTTTTACAAAGGAAAGCCAACCACCCCAGAACAGTTTCGTGAAGAACGCCTTTTCCAGCCTGATGGCGCACCGTCCAATCAGGCCAAAGTGATAAAAAAGGGTGCATTCACACCATGCCCCGTTTAGTCCGCTTGAAACAAACTCTAGTTCGTTTGCCCGGAAAGTCCGGTTCATTTGCGGAGGTGTGAATGGGAAAGCAAACTGTGATTCGACCAAAGCAACAAACTCTAGTTCGCCCAAAAAACGTTGGTCTCTGTTCGATTGAAACAAACCCTGCTTCGGTTTGATTGCATGTCTGAATGCTAAACGGACCGGGGCAGCACCAAAAGTAGGAAGTGGACTATTGTACAGGGCATCCTGAGTAAATAAAATTGAAACAAACACTAATCCCGGAGAGATAAATGCTGGATATCGTACATACCTCGCTTAGTGTCTATGTAAGGAGGCCATCTGAGCCTGAAGTTGTATTCAGGCGGTGCTACTCATTGCACACTGCCTCATATGGAGCAGTCTTATATAAATAAGAAACCAACATTCTCCATAGTAATCCGCCTCATTCCAAGTTCATCCTGAGTTGCTTCTGCAGTATTTATCTGGTACATTTGCCAAACACAACAGATCAATCCTAAAACCACTATGGTCTGCTGCTCTTCCATGTTTGCTTACATTTCACTGTACTTAAACAGTCCTGTGGTGCATGAGGAAGCACAGCTATACAACAGCGCCACCACAGGCGGAGAGGTGCTAAGCGGCTGCCTCCATGATGGTTCTGATCCGTTCATAGGCGGAACAGACAGTGGGCTGTGATGCACTGCATCGTTTACAGCATATCAAAGCACAGGTCTACATATGGCGGGTTGCGCTGTGCCGCTACTCGTTGCGCTGTGGATGCATACAGGAGAGCAAAGTTCCAGTGTAGCTTCGAGGAAGAACTTAATGGATAAAGATTGTTACGTTTTTCCTGTGTGAAAAAAAAGAAAATCCATACTGCAAAAATATTTTTCCAGCTAAAAAGTATATTTTTGAGCTTGTTTTGAGACTTATAAGCAAGAGTGGAAAGTGTTAGATAATTCATCTTATTTTGAGAATTCTAACAAAGTGCAAATTGTCTTACTTCATTGACAGATTATTTTAAGTATTTTATTTCACATATTTCACATGGGCTTTTTAGTATTTTATTATTAGAAGTATTTTAAGGGTTAGGTTGAAATAAAATAATTTCCACTTGGTTTGTCTCAAAAAAAGATAAAAAATACTTTTTAGCTGGAAAAAAGATTTTTTGGCTCAGTTAGAGGGACGTTTTTTTTTTGGACACGAACTATAATAACGCTGTGGAAAGGGAGAGTTCACCTATTAAGGAGGATGAAGATGAAAACTAAAGACTAGAGTATGCATTTTTGATTTTCTTCTAGAGACTGCTGCTTTTTACTTTTAATAGAATAATAAACCACTTGTTCACTCCAAAAACTGCCCATCTAACCAAGCCAAAAAATATTTCCCTGCTAAAAACTTATTTTTTATCTTGTTTTGAGGCTGATAAACTAAGCAGGAGCAGAAGGTGTTATTCATATATTGGGGAAATAGTTATTCATTCCGTCTTATTTTGATAATTCTTACCAAGTGCAAATTGTTTTATTTCATTGGCAGATTTCTTCCCTCAATTTAAGAAGTTTTAGACTAAAATCAAGTGTTTTTAGGGTTAGGTTGGTCTAAATCTTTTTAAGTTAAGTAAAATAATCTGCCAATGAAATAAGACAATTTGCAGTTGGTAAGAATTGTCACAATAAGACATATGCACTCAAAATAAAATTAATAATCCAAAACCTTCTAGCTGGAAACCAGATTTTTTTTTTGACTCAGTTAGATGGATGAGCTTCACCGTGTTTTCTCATATTGTTTTAGATTTTGTTCTGTTTGTGTCCAGTAGGACTTAAAAAGTGAACCTTTATTTGTTTTGGTAAATTTCCTCTTTGCAAGTCTCGTTATTTATTTCAGTATGTAATTTCCAGGGAATTTCAAGTAATTTTTGTGCTTGTGAAAGCCTAACTGAAGTATCTTTTTTCACCATTCAGTCTAGCCACTCAAAAAGTCTCAATTTTTGGAGATCAGAATATGGTCACCCAAAATAAACCTGCACCTATTCATTTCAACAAAAAGGTGACATTATTGGTGAAAATGTCAAGTCATGAATGGTCATGAATACAGTAGGCCTGATTGGTCCGGAATTTACAGCGGGAAGAAAACGAGCAACGTCGCTTCAGTCGTTCAGTTTCCCAGCAAAGACCTCAGCGCTAAAAACGAATCTAAAATCAGCTATAAAGCGAGAAGTTCTGGCTTCAGGTTTTGGGTCGGATTGTTTCCGCACCTCTAACGTGGCTTAGTTTGCTCTATTCTGATGTCGGTTTTATTTGCATGTTTAGTTTGGATTTTATATGCATATTTTCTGTACACCTGTTAAGGTGTGTGTGTGTCCTTACTGAGGCAAAGCCCAAACGGCGAACATACCTGTGGAGAAGGCTGTGATCTTTGTTTTACTAGCAGCTGGTCTGGCCGGTGGGTTTCTGCTTACATGCTGCCGGGATGCTGGTGCAACAACTCCAGAGAAACGATTGTGCAGAGAAGTATTGTCCATTATCCAACCTAGGCAATACTCGGCGCACATCATATAGCCTACACAGGCAGCAGGTGTGTGTATATGATATGACCGCTTGTGACTGACACTGCACTGTTCTTGTCATTGCAGACAAAATAATTAATCATGCACCTGAGCTTTTTGTTGTTGTTGTTCTTCAGTTTGCAGCACAGACATGCGTCGTAAGGAGAGGAGGTTGAAAGAGAGGAAAAAGGAGCTGATTGAGGCTGCTAAAGGCAGTGCATCCATCACCAGCTGGATAGCGAATAGCACACCAGGTAGCACTTGTACCAGTTATTTATGTTGTTTCAGATTATATCTATAATGTTTTGAATCTGTAATTTTCGGCCAGTAGGGGGCAGTGCATTCCTAAATTATCACAAGCATGCGGTATCTTTTTCCTCGAGTAAGAAACTCAACAACGGAGGTCCAACTAGTGGTGTTTTCAAACGCTCAATTCCCTGAGAATGATCTATTTGCAGCAACATGACGAGCACATCAGTCTCTCTTTCATCGCTTGGAACTAGCAAAGAGGTAAAAATGTATTTATGGCTAAACTTTTTAGCATTTTGAGGGGAAATGAATGTTTTAACAGCGGGCGTGTTCCGTGCGCTTTGTCCGTCCGGGCTCTTGTAGAAGTAAAGACGTCATCTCATATGGCTTTCCCCTGAAAAGAGGACCCGCGCCTATGTATTTTAAAACTGATTTTTAAAGTCATATTTTACAATATCACCAATATTTTGCAATTAATGTGCTTTACGTAATTATTAATACATAATATTTAATGGCCATTTTCAAAGATGTACTGCAAAAAATAGACTTTAAATAGGAATCGAGATTCGAAGGTGAATCTTTTTTTCTTCTTCTCTAACAACCTCAACAGACAAGTTAGGCAAATATCAAAGGTCAAAAAGAAAGATGAAGAGTAGAACACAACATTTAGGCAATAGGAAGAAAAATCAGGAAATATAAATATTTTTACATACTCTTGGACTTCAGGGTAATTTTACTGGACCTTCACAGCATGAGTGTGTCTTATTACAATGGCCCAGCCTGAATGAACCACCTTCTGGGCCATTTCAGTGACCAACCGGTTACCAGTCTTGACTACGGAATCAAAAATGGGCCCAGTAGAGACGCAGATTAGTTGTAACTCAGAGGGATATCAGCAGACCTGAACAAACACCCGGCTGTGGGAAATCAGAAGAGCTGAAGAGGCGAGCAAACCGTTTCTTCCATGTTGATCTCTTCTTTTCTGCTCCTGTGGGACCGGTCAGGATACACGTCTTAGCAGATTCCCTAAAGGGTCCATTTTTTTAAATGGAGAAATGATGGCTGAGAGGACCAGGTGGATTTACCCCGAAGGGGAAAAGTTACGGTTAAATTACCCTCAAGTTTTTGTCCTACCCATACAGACCACAAATCGAACTTTCAATTGTCCCAGGCTGTGTGGAAACCCAGAAATCTGGACAGGGAACGGGCCGGAGTCCTTCATGAGGAGCTGGAGGGAAGAAGCCAATAAATGTATAAACACCAGCACTGCTGGAGCAACAGAAACAAGAAAAGACACAAAACGCTTCTCATCTGGTAAAGGACTAAAATATAATTTGATACAATGCATTTATAGTCATACATTCAAAAAACCAGAAAAAATTCAAACAAGTGCCTGAGTATTAAAAGGGAAACGGACCAACCAACAAAAAGGAGGGGTTTTAATTCACATCAAGTCACGCGTTCAAATAGTCAATACAGCAGCCAAACAGGCAACGCGATAGTGTTCCAAGGTACAAAATGTTGTCCAGAAGAAAGACAGACTCTTAGCGTAAATGTAGAGCATCCACAGTCATGTTTTTTTTTCTTTGTTTATACAGAAAACAGTATCAAACATTAGGCAAAGTCATCTCATGACAAAAACCATGAACATACGCATGCATTTAGGATTTTTTTGTTTTTCTCCGTTTGTTTCATAATATTGAGCTTGCACACAAAGGCAGACGGGTTACAAAACCAAAACCACGTGTCGGTTGTATTCATCACGTATTCACCAGAGAGCAAGAGGGATCACCATGTCAAGGAGAATATTGAGATGCCAACGAGGTTTCGTGGCCATAAATCAATGCAGCTGGAAAGGCTGTTAACACTCAGGGAGAACGGAGGCGTGATGCCTGATGGGATGAATTAAAGATTTTAGTCGCCAGCTGCTGTAAAGGTGTGATGCAAAGGGAAAAGAAAACAAAGTAAATGGATGGGCTCTAATAAATCAGTGGCAACAAAGAGGCAGCGGTCGGAGGGGGTTAGATCGTTAAACAAAGGGACAGAGTGACTGACCGCGATGTGAACGCTAAAACAGTCGGCCATTCCTGAAACAAACGCGTCGGGCCGATCGCTTGCAGGGACGAGATGCTTTTGGCTAAACGACGAGGCAAATTACACAAATTTGGATCCTTGATCCATTTTTGTTTTTCTCTTAGTCCCCTTTTTTTCCCCCGTCTGTGCTTTGCAGCGAGAGCGCTCGTTGGAAATTTACAACAAAGTGTGGCAGTGCGTGGCCATGCAGGAAGGGTCGCATTAAAAGTCATAAAAGCACAAAACACACGACATGCATCCCGACCTGGCGAGCCGTGGCTTTCTGACTCTTTGCGGAGCTGCACGCAGCTGCAGGGTGTTGGACCTCAACATAAATCATTAAAAAAGGTAATTATTCAAGTTCTGTTAAAACGTAAGAGCAGCAGGTCGATTTACAAACATCTCAGCACTACGGTGCACATTCTCTGAGGATCTACAGGGGAACAAAATGGATTAGAGACGTATACATTCTGTCTGGTATATGTGAGGATAAACAGGCTGCAAGTATGTTCAAAACTCTTCTATCCCATTGAACTCATTTTATCATTGCTCTCTTTGCAAATCGTGCATCAACTGTTTTAGTCTTTGCATAAACAGATCCCTGTAAACAATGCATGCTTTGATTATAAGTAATACTTTTCGGTATATCTAGTGTCAGGGTTTCTGCAGGTTTTAACTTAAGCCCGTTAAGAATTTTATTTTATGATCTCAATGAATTAGGAAAATAAAAAATGAAAAATTTAACATCACAACTTAGCCTGCCGAACGGCCTGGACAGTTTTTGGAATTGCAGACACTGTCCAGCAGACTGTATCTTTAGCAAAACTGTTTTATATATATATATTTTTTACATTCATACAAAACTGTGTTGCATTCACTTAAAAAACATAAAAATAGCTCTGTTTTTCTGAATTAATGAGACAAACTTTGGGTGGCAAAAAATCCGATAGGGCAGTAGGCTACACCTGAACAGGTGCAATATCCTCAGGTGTCTATGAATCCTATACAGAGTTTAGAAACAGAAGTATTTCACAGTTTCTCAATCCCTAAACGAAGTAAAAGTGAAAATCCCTAAACGAAGTAAAAGTGAAATAAACTCCCTCGTGGTGCCGTGCGATGGAGATAGGCAGCAGCAGAAGGCAACATGACTTTCTTTTTATCTTTCACAAGTGTGATTCATTGTACAGGTGCTGGTCATAACATTAGAATATCATGAAAAAGATAATTTATCGACCCAGTTTACAAAAAATAGTTGGAGAAAAGTTCAGGTTTCTCATTAACACTTATGTACAACATCCAAGTGACATACAAATAGAAGTGAACATTCTTATTTGTTGCCTACATGTTTCTGAAAGCTACTGTACTTTATATTTATACATACGGTTTCAGAAATATGTACGTAATAAAACAGATTTTAACAGTATTTTTCAGAAATATGTAACAAGATAATGTTACATAAATATCTATGAAAAACTACTAGGGGTGACATGAATAGTCGAAGATTCGATTCATCGACATGCGTAGCCTGACTCTACCACCAATTTCAAGGTCTAATCTTCGCAAGTAAAACAAGAATTGTACCGTTATGGCAGTATAGGGATGATTAATATCTAATAACACACAGATTTATCTGTAACATTCGGTTACATGATGTTAGAACAGCCTGTAAATATAATAAACCCATCCTACCTAATGGAGAGCTCACTAGAGAGAAATTGAGTTCTACTTCTCTTATCCCTTTCACCGCACAGCCACTAGGGGGCAGAGCTTCAGACGACCGCTGCCTCAGCAGGTAAAGATAGACGAAGGAGCAGGCATCATGTCAAACATATGGGAAACCTAAGTAACGCCCTTATATTTCATGTCCATGGGTTCCCAATTGCCAAAAAAAAAAAAAAAGAATTAGAGTCAATTGAGCGATAAGGGTTATTTTCTGATCCAGTATGAAATGCGCCGTGGATCGAACATATGATGCCCGTGAATTTTAAAAACTCATTTTGATGCAGAGAAAACGCTGTTACTTTAGGTTTTATGTGAAAACGTTTAGCGGACTACAACTGCAGAGGAAGAAGGAGAGCGAGGGCGTAGCCTCCAGGACGAAGAAAGGAGCATTAAACACGGAGAAAACCTCTATAAACCTGACCATGTGGAAAGTAGCAGCTATGTCGGGGGTAAAGCAGTCGGTGGAGTGAGAGCCAGCATGGAGGAGAAGCTCTACAAGCTGTAGGTGAGTGTTTTACGTGCTATAGCTAGTGCTAGCTCCCGTTAGCCAAATGGCGTCATATATTCGACTTCTGATTTGTAGGCATTTTAAATGCGAATTTTTACAATCAAATAAATCAAAAATCACTGGAAAAACACAGTCAAAATGTACACCATTAGTTATTTAAATCGAATTACAATATATGTGTGATTCAGGACGTAAGACAAATCGGACCAGAAAATAACTTTTATCGCTCCATTGACTTCCATTCATTATTTTTTCGGGCCAACCGGAAGAGGAGGAGACTTAGGCTCCCCATAACCAATCCCGGCGCAATGGGCGGGCATTGGGGGGCAGTGCAACACTAACCCTGTACTTCCTTAGTATCGGATTGATACTAAATTTTGCAGTAGTGTACATCACTGACTCCTGCAGCTAACTCTGATAGCTCAGCCTTTAATTGATTTACAGAAAGGGTGTCAAAAAAGGCAGTTTTGACCTGGAAATATGTAACACACTGCTGATGGGAAATAAAAACGTGAAGGGGTTAAATGAAATTGTACCCCTCCAAAATAAGCCATTACCTGCCCAGCTAAATTGTCTGGATTTAACTCCCGGTAACTGCTGTCTCTAAGATGGTGCAGGGACAAACACTGATAACAACATAACTCCAAGAAGAATTCAAGAACACGACTACATTTTGAACATAAACTTCAATGTAAAACATAGAACTTCCAGAAGTAACATGAAAACATTACCCACAAGTCTTTGCGGCGTACAACCGCCCCCTGCAGAACCTGTACACATAGATCATTCACTGAATATCATTCATCATCACTCTAGAAAGATTGGACAATTCTGATTCAAATGTGTAAATCCTTAGTTGGGGAAACCCTTAAAAAATATACTAAAAGTTTTTTTTTTGTTACCGTTTTTTAAAGTTACTGCATCTATTCTGTTTCATAATGTTTAGAGACTGCTTCATATACATCCTCTTCTGTTACATTTTTCTTGAAACCGCCTAAATATGCCAAGGAGCTATTGCTGAGTTATATTTTTTATTCTGGAAATTACAGCTGCACGCTTATATGTGTCTCTAAGAGTGAATCAATGCCACAATGCAATTTATAAGTCGGATTCTGCTGTGGCTACCCAGAATTAATCAAAAATATGCAAGTGGTCCAGGACCCCAAAAACTTTGAGAACCCTAACCCCACACAAATTAACTAGCTCGTTAATTTAGAAAAACAGAGAACTCTTTATATATATTCTTAAAAAACTGATCTAGATAATTCAGAAAATGTTTTTTGTCAGCTAGTGAATGCAAAACACTTCTGTACATTCCTGTGCCTAAACGTAAAGTAACAGGACAATTTCTGCTTCATTCTGCTTCATTTTGCGCCATTTAAAATAGATTTCCGACGAAACTGTCATTTCAGTTTGGTGGGCTTGGTTTGCTTTGGATTTTGTGCCTTAATTTAATACAGCAATAGGTCTAATATCACGTATTACTACAACATTTCTGATGACATTTTAATTCTTTACTGGGATTTAAACATATACCGTGATTTTACGGTGACTACTTTCCCTATGGGGTCCTTGTTCACTAAAGGCTTTACGGCTCTTTGTGACACCAGATCTGCTGCATACGCCAATAAGAGATCTGTTGTAAATGAACGTGAAGAAGCAGGACTCGGCTAAAGGCTGCAAACACGGGTTCAAGTAGCTGGACCAGGAAGAGAAAGGACTAAGTTTTCCACTTCAGAGAGCAATCCGAGACGTGTCTATGCCCAGTCCACACAAAGGACTGTTGGAGAAAACAACAACTATCCAATTCAATTCTGTTGCTATTATAACATTGTTTACTGCTGGGACAGACACCTTTGGGAAAAGGACTGAAACAAGATCTCAAAGATCTATCGATATCAAATATGGTGAAATTCTGCCTTAAAATGTTTGAATTTTTTCCTCAACTCTTCTTTTGAGTAAAAGAATCAGACCTAATGTCCTATAGTGTAAACTGTCATCTTAAATCGTCGTTTCTCTGCTTTTATAGAAAGGTGACCTAATTTTGTTCGCTGCGATGTAAACATCATGAGAAATTATTGACAATATACAAATACCGTGAATATAAACGCACTCCCATGTTGACGGAGCTGTTAAATAATGCAAGAGGAATGTTCTGATTGTAGTCGCTGAACTTTAGCTGAATGTCTAACGGTGTGTCTACACAAAAGCGTGAAAAACGCGCTGCACGCCTCGAGTTGGATGCTTGAACATTCGTACCTTGACACAGGTCCAAAGCGAATTTTCCCCGCTTCAAAATATGCGCGCTTCACCAGGCTCCTGATTGGTTGACGCGACGCGAATTGACGCCAAAGTTCAGATTTTTCAACTTCAGCGGCAGACGCAAAACAATTGTGACCCACGAATGCACAAAATGCGTGAAATGACGCGCGTGTGGTTTGACGTGCGTGAAACGCCTCGTTCGGGCTAATCTGACGCACAAATGAGGCAGAAAAGCGTTTTCGCGACACAAATCTGCTTCTGACGTGACCCCCTGTCACGACTCCTCCATTGACCCTACATGTAAACCTGACGCCCACGACACTTCGAACACGTTCGGTGTGAACGCACCGTTATGCTGGGAGTTATGGGGCTTGTGTCACTCCTACATTCACCAGCCAGAACTACAAACCAAAGAACAAACCAATACCACCAAATAAAAAAAGAAATTAGATACTAGAAGGAATGAACAAAGAGATTTTACGACTTAATAAAAATAGAGCGTTTGCCTCGATGATACAAATATGGGTGTATTTTTGTTTTCAAGGCCTAATTTATGACATTTTGAATTGTACAAGCTTGCAGAAACCCTGTCACCTTTCCCCATTGTTGCTAAAAGACTTTTTTCAAGAGTGTAAACACTACACTGTGAGCCCGTTTGGGGCTGTCCAATCAAGCGGCATTGAGAGTTCGACAAATTTCAACAAACATCGACAAATATTCACGGGGCAGATCCCCCACTGAACGCCTCTCTGCTGCTGATTGGAGCCTCTGAACACATAAAACCCAAAGTTTCAGGGTGTATCTTTGTTTTCTCAGCCTGGTGTGTCTCAGTGGTCTTTGCTGTCTTAAAGGGCATATTTCATTAAACACTTTTCTGACACAAAGTAGCCATATCGAGGCGAGTCTGTATATAAATAAATCTAGATGCATCATATGGAACAGCAGACATCATATTAGTGAACTTACGTCTCTTTTTTTATTCTTTAATAATTTATCTCTTTTTTTAGCATCAAGTTCAACCTTTTGAACTCGTAAGCACTGGATTTTTAAAAGCAACATCTATATTACTAGTATTATTTCCATGTAATATCAATGTTTCTTTCATTTTTCTCTTTTCTGTAACATTCTAAAATGTTAATAAAGAAATTGAACAAACGACACTTAATTGGAAATGCTGAATGGATGAGTTCCTCCTTATTAGCAACTCAGAAAAAGGAGGACGTGAGCCCTCCTAAAGTCCAAGTTGACTGATTTCTTTTCATCCACCAAAAATATTTCTCTAATTAACACATTTGTTGCCCAAACTTTGTGAATCGTAAAAAATCTTTAAATAAAGGGAAGGATCCACATCAGATACCACATGTCGTATTAACCGTCTACTGCTGGAGTTCAGTTTTTATAAAATTAGCCTGTCGGCATGGGCGGTTCTAGACGGGGGGCCAACAGAGCCCAGTGCCCCTGTAGTCCTGGTCCCTGTACTGAAGAGATAATACCAAATCAGTTTGTAGTTAGGAAAAATGGCACAAAAACCTTAACTAATGGGTTCCCCTGACAAATTTCATTTTCTATTTTCACAGTTTTACTTTAAAAATGAATTCAGCTTCAACAATGTCATTTTTGGCCATGTCTTTTTTTGTTTCATTCTTTTGTTCGACTATGTCTAACATAACCACTGCACAGCTCACTATTTGAAGTATACTGGAGATACGTTAGTTGGTATTTGGAGAAATAGGAGACCTGGTATATGCACATGCATACCAGACTAACAATGCTGGTCAGAACTGGAGCAGAATAAACCACTTGCGTATGAATGCTGCCACAATCTTTTATATTACAGTTTTTGTTAATAGCTGTCGTTCACCACAGTAGAGAACTTAAAACACGCCGGACTCTCCATGGAGTGCTTTTAAACCCCTGGGGAAGGTTCTGGGGTCTCATTTATAAAACATTGCGTAGAATCCCTACTAAAAGTGTACGTACAACCAAAACAAAAAGTTTGCGTACGCCAAAAAGATTTCTGATTTATAAAACCATGCCTACGCACAGGTGTAAGCAATTTCCCCTTTATAAATCAAGGTCTTCCTGGAAGTTTGCGCAAGTGAATTTGGCTTATATCCCGCCCTGAACACGACCAAATCCGGCTATAAAAGGTCAATGCAAAGCAGGACATGAAAATTGATGCATATGAAGAAGAGGGGAAATATGGCAACAAAAAAAAAAAACAACAAAAAAAAACAAGAAGAGAAACTTTACGGAGACGTTGATTGAAGTGCTAGTGGGTGAAGTGGAGGCTAGAAGAGACATTTTATTTGGTGGACACAGCAGCGGTGTCACGAATAAAAGGTAGAACTGCGAGTGGCAGCATGTGGCGTCTGCAGTGCAGACTGATAGCAACTGACAGCACGGTACCCGAAATAAAAAAAAAGGGATCGAACCTCAAAGTCGAGGGAAAAAAAAAAACTTGCGCCGATTATGTTTGGGAAACCGGACATTGCTGCAAATTGCATCTTAATTTCGGCCTGCTCCCCCACAGTATAAGGAAGTTTACGTGATGTATCGCCTGCTCATTTTAATGATCCCATCCTAGACTGGACGCATTATTGCGCTCAGGGACGGCTGCAATATCCTAGACCTTGTTAATAAATATAACATATTTAAAGGCATTATTTCCAAAAAGGGACTTTGGGCAGAATAGTAAGAATCATGTCACTCAGACACATAGCTGTCGGCTAATTCCCGCTGGTAACAACCATGAAACCCCAAAGTGGTGAGCACCTGCAGCTGGACCAGAATGGCCCTTTTTCGCCTGGACGGTCTCTCCAAAGCCTGGCCGAATTCAGCACAGAGATCCAAGAGCACAGCTCCAGGGAATCTGAATCTGCTTATTAGCCAGTCATCATCATGGGCAAGGAGGTCCGCCTGATCCATGAACACGCGTTATCTCCTAATCCTTCCGTTTGCATAATCTTCCAGCAAAGCCAGTGCATCCATCTCAAATATTACGCTTGAAACTAGTTGGGGTATTTCTATTGGCAGCAATAAGACTGTTTGCTTCCTTCCTTGGCACAATGAACGTACCAATCCATGATATATGGTACAGATGATTCAATTTATTAATTGGCATACAGTCTCGGCCCTTTTATCTGAGTTTAAGGCTCACTGCGAAGCTACAATATAGATATCATTGCTGGTTTGGATGTTTATAATAACATGAATCCATAATTAATGTTTGATGTGAGGTGAAATGATATGTGTGAGAGGAGTAAAATGCAGTCTGGCTGCAGTTCACCGCCTCACCAACTGCGTCGTCGATTCCCTCGTCTCCAAAATGTCCGTACGCGCTGGTCAGAGTTGGCGTACAGGTGCGCACATTTTCCCGTCAAGTCTGTTTTTTATAAATCACAACTTTTGCTTTGAAAGTGGCGTACGCCAGTTTCAGGCCCCGTTTTGTGCGTACGCAACGTTTATAAATGAGACCCCTGGTCTGTTAGGTCTCCAAGCTACAACATTTCTCCAGATTTCTTCATGCTTTAGTTTGCTGTCCCATATGTAACATCCATACTCTTTGGGAACTTTTAGCTCCCTTCTTATTGGTTTCTTTCTTTTACATAAGAACACGGAAATCTATAAATTGCAGGAAGTACACGCCCGACTGAAAAGTACATGGTCTGAAAATCATGTAATGTGCCCTTTAAGGCGAATCACAGACAAAACGAGACATTTTTAATTTGTTTTATTTGTTCAACGGAAGCAACTTGCTCTGGTTTGTCTCTCAATAGATGTTTCTACAGACCTTCAAGTTTAAAAGCTACTCAATTTATCTTAAATGGACAAAAACACTGACCTTGAAAATTAGATATCAAAACAGTTACCTGCTTTTTTTTTAAATCCGAACCCCCCACATATCCGTGATATCTGACCACAGGCAGAAACTTTTAATTTTGCCAGGATCGTTTGATTTCCGACTGTTTCTTTAGCTTATTTAGCTTAAGTACTTTACGACAAAAAAAATCAGTATGTGATGCTGCAGTGGCAGCATGTTATGTCACTTTGGGAAGATACGGTTGTTCCTGAAGAAAGTGCTTGTGTCCAGGAGTATAAAATGGATTTTCGAGCTCTGTAGCCTCAAACCCTGAAAATTCAAGATTCAATGAGCTGCTTTTTATTGGTTTGACTAAAAGATTTTTCGCCTATCTTTTGGATTATTCCAAAAATATTATCAGCTCTACAGATAATGAAATGGGCTGAAGAGTCATTGCAAAAGGTTATTAAATATTACGGGTGTAACGGTGCAAAAAGAAATAAATGGTTTGGTGCATTTTCGGTACACTTTAATCAATAAAAATACGATTTTTTAACAGCATTAAACAAAGAACTTTTTTCCTAAAGTTCTTCCTTTAAATTCCTGAAATCAATTTGATTTTATTGAACAATATTTGAGAATAAAAACATGTTTAAAGCAGTTTGGAGTTGGTTTTGATATTTCAACAGCCTAGTTTCCCAGTTATACTTGGTCTGATTGCATGCTGTCTTTCTTTTTTCGATCATAGCTGCAGGAGTAGCCATTAATATTCCCATATATGCAGAGTTCAGTGATAGCTAAGAGTCCTTCCTGTTCTGTTTTGGTGACGCTTTTTAAATTTTCACTGCCCTCAGAGTTCTGCGCATAAACTTTCAACATATGTTCAGGTAGAAAACCGCTGGATTCATTCAGTACAGGTGCGTACCGGAACCGATAGGGTCATACCAAAATATTCAAACACATGTACCGTTACACCCGTAATTATACCGTCTCTCCATTTATTTCAGATTAAATATTCTGTGTCAGATTGGATGAGAAAACGACAATATTGTCTAAAAGAAATTGTTCCTCAACAACTACAGTTGATGCTCAGTCTGTTGAATAAAATATGAAATAATTAATATTAAATGGCAACATCCTCCCACACAGTTTTTTCTTAACATCACTCAATGTTAGAAACAGGCTGATGAGCAAATGTGTTTTTGATACGATGCATGTTAGGAAATTTTTGCTACTCTTTTTGTTTTCCAGTTATGTTCCCACCTACATTTCTGCTGTATTTCACATACTAAGGGGGTGTTTCGTTTCTCTCCTACTTCACGTTTGGTAAAAATGTATTTAGGCCTCATCAAACAGAGAGCATATGCTTTTTTTTTATCTGCACTAATCATGCAAGAAAGCTGGAAGGCTTCCGAGTCAATGCACAAAACCCGTCATTCTCTGTGTCGACTCAATTTCTCTGGAAACGAATAAACTAGCAGCCGTGCAAATCGTGTTTTTAATGCGCAAGATGTTGAATGTATAATTTGAGCCCTGTTGACAGGAAAATGTTTCGTTAGATGTCCGAGGTGTGAAAAACAGAGAGCAGAGCTGAGTGGATGCCGGCGGGGAGGCGGTCCGATTGGGTGCGGCCGGGTGGATCTGGAGGTCGCCGGGTTTGATGACTGGGTGCAGGTCTTCATTCATTCATCGAGCCGGGTAACTCATTAGTTAGCGTGTGCCAGCGTTCAATTTTTTTGTCCTTGTTTTTGAGGCAGTCGAACCAGTGTTTGAGCTTCTCTCCATTCGCGTTGATGCCCAGAGATACTCCACCTAGAAGAGGATGCACAGAGAGGATGTATCAAGGAGAAACCTGCCTTTCCACCAACTTAGAGTTTAATCATAGTACAGCTCCATGCAAAACCCAAAATTTCTCAAACTTTTTCACATTTTGTCATGTTACAACCTTAAGCTTAAATGTGTTTTATTGATGCCTTATATGGCAGAAAAACAGAAAGTACACAATATTTTTGTGTTCAAGTTTAACCCACCACCCCCATAATTCAGTGTTGGGATGGTGTGCTCAGAACCATTCACAAAATCAGCTTTGAAACACATACTGTTTCATCCGTCAGCGAGAAAGTTCAGTTTTAGTCTCAACTATCCAGAACACATCTTTCCACGTTGGTGAGCCTTAATTACCCTAAGTTTTAAACTTGTATATCCGATACTCACAAGCCAGTTTTGTCAGAAAGGAAGAAGCCTCTTGGATGAGAGATGAAATGTTTTCAAGATCAACAATCAAACTTCTTTATGAAAGTAATGAGAAGCCTAGTTTTAAACATACATTTTTTTAAAGAGCAGTATTTGAGTTTGTGCTGCTTTGACTGCATCATAAAGGGTTTTAAAATACTTTTTTCCAATCCTTTTTATTGCTATTCTCATTTAGCATCACAAACTGTTGTGATCGGGACTTTAGTTAAAATTCTCCTTCACTGAAAATCTTTTAAAAACTGAGTTTTCTTTCATTAAAATCATTCACTCTATGTTCTAAAAGCATGCTGCATATGAACATTTTATTCAAACTCAAATCCCTGAATCAGTTACATAAAGAAAAGAGACCAGAAAATGCCTGAGTATGAAAAAGCCCAACAACCACACGTATTAACTCTTACTTATTATTCATGACCTCGCCTACCTAGCTTTGGACCGCCCATGGGAATGTTGTTTTTGGCAGGGTGAAAGCCTAGCCTATTGCAGCTGCTAGAGGCTACGGAACTTACATTACAGACTTTGCCTCAAGATTGAATTTAAAAGAAGGATCTGTACCGTCACAATAGTGGAACACCAGCTCCCAGACTGTAAGTAGTGTTTTACTTTTCATCCAGGGTTTCACTTTTCAAGTATTGAGTTAAAACGTAGCATGACAATGAAATGTTCTACCTCCGCTAACAGCTAATATCTGTGACCACATGCAACCAGAGATGTTTTTTTTTTTTTAACTATCCTAACATAACCTATGCTTCAAACCACGAATTATAATATCAGCATCTGAATTCGACGGCGGTTAAATCTCCCGGTCCTACGTAGCTGTCGGGCGGGCGATGTGGCGACGGAAGCGCTCGTTCTGAACAGACCATGAGCTCAAATCAGACGAGACAGCTCGCTGGATTTAAGCATACTGCTAAATGGAGGAGAATAAATTATCTAAGAGTAACTCATAGCAAAGAGGGAGATCGTAGCGGCGAATACCTGTCGGTGTGGCGTCCTGAAGACCGTAACTCCGGTAGCTGCGGTGTGGAGTCCTGTTGCGGTCAGTAGCACGTCGGAGTCCGATATTGTTCGGTAATGCTGCCTAAACTGGGTGGTAAACTCCATCTAAGCATAAATATCTGCACCATTTTTGTCTCATGTTTCTGGTTTTAGTAAACAGAGCCAGTGTAAGAGTAGTGTTGCGGTTAGCCAATCAGAGGACAGAAACTTGCATTTCTTTAATCTTACTGAGCAAGTCCCCACACCTTGAGGAGTCTCCACTCCCACACTGAACTGGCATAAATTGAAATAGACTGGGAATATTCTTTTTTTTTTTGACAGAAACCGACTTGCACGATATTCTTTCATACCAAAGAACACAGAAAAATTTATAAAAATAACAGTGAAGGAGAACTTTAATACTGCTCACTAGAGGGTGACGATTTTTCGGGATTCCCACGGGTCACGAGATTCCTGCAGGGATGGGAGTCAATTTCACTGTTTGTAACATGATTTGGACGGGACAGGAAATAATCCACGGGATTGGACGGGAAACTGGAAATTATATATATATATTTTTTTACATTTATCTTGTCGGATATCAGGGAATTAGCTTTAAAAAATGACGCTGCGATGCGGTGCCAATGTGTGTAGTTATTAACTCCGCTGAAAAATGCAATCTGACAGATCGCTATCTTTAGTTGAATTCCATCGGGTCTACTACACGGCACGCACCAAAACTGAAACTGCTACGTTGTTGCTACACCACCTGGATAAACTGGTAGGCATATGATATCCAACTGAAATTGCGTATATCTTAATAGTTTGGGAGTCAGACGAATCGAGTCCATTCATGACGTGGTAAGGTGGCCAAACAACGAGATTGCAGGATATGGTTAAAGATGGCGGATAAAGCTAAATAGATGATCTTTGATACTGTGCTAGGCTATGGTTTAAAGGGGGGATGGGGGGAGCGAGCGCCATAGGAGGTAAATTACTAATCTACGGGATTCGGGTCAGGACGGGAGTCTTTCGGGATTTTTTCGGGACAAGATTTTTTTGGGGGGGCTGCCACGTGAACGGGACGGGACGGGACGGAAAGCGACAATTGATTGCCGTATAACCCTCTACTGCTCACCCTTACTTTGACATGTTACGCTCGGTGTTAAAATGTTCTGAGCAGGAGTATGTAAATCTCCCTAATAAAGACAACAGACATTTATAAATGAATGCTGAGGGTACAGTCTATTATTTAACAGGAACTTTAAACTTCAAATACTATTTGTTCCTCTTTTATTCAACCCAGGCGTATCTGATCTGCAGAGATTTAGCATTGGTAAGAACGAGACACCAACTGATTCATGGTTAATTCTCTCTAAAACAAATGTCAGAGGTTATTACAGAGATAAATAAGGATCTGGTGTTGCTGAGCTCTTTTTTTAGAAGGCGGAAACTGACTGATTAAACTCCAGAGATAAACATGATGATCAGTTTTATCACTTAACAGGAACAGATCAATGTGTGTAGCCTGTCTGGGTGTTAAAGGACAGGTTTAATGGGGATAGAGGTTTGTTGTTTGGATGAAACTAAACAGATGTTCCCTCAGCTGGACAGAAGGTGAGACAGTCTGCTGGGCGCACCTCCACCTGTTAAAGCCCTTTTTCTTCTTTGACAGCAGCTAACAGCAGCAGACTCACCGATAAAGTCATTTGACTTTCCGATGTCGTAGTCCCACACGGTGACCTCCAAGGTCTTCTTAGTGAGGTCTGCATATTTTATGTCGTAACAGAACTCCTACAGGGGGCCAAGCAAGAGAAAGAAACCTGTTAGCAAAGACTTGAGTCGTCCATCTTTCACCTTATTTTGCTGTAACTGATTTCTGTGATCTTCCTAAAGCATTTTACTCTTCTTAAACACTTTGGTTAACTTTTTATTAACTTTCAGCCCAATTAACTGACTGTTTTCAGAGAGAAAACACAGACCTAAACAACATTTAAACATGAAAAGGCTCTATCATTTCATAAGACAGTTTCTTTCTTTAGCTTTTTGTACAGTATATCTACAAATCTATCCATTTTCAAGATGTAAAATAAAAAATCTATACCTGTGATTTATTAACTTTATAGATGATTAATTTAATGTTTACAATTGAGCAATATATGCTTAAGAAATAAGAGACTCACAACAGAAGCAGGGTGGGAAAAAGTGGCATCACATTAGTAACAACAGAGTCTGACTTGGCAAACAAACTATTTTAACAGATTGCTCCTATTAAGGTAACAGTTCAATGGTTTAAAATAAACATTTTCAAAGAAGTTTGAGGTGAAAACTCAACAGACGGAAGATGATCTTTATAATTTAAAGACACAACTTTCAAATATACGGTTTATCTATTCGAGGACATTTTTCCCGCCCTGAAATTTGTTCTTCTGTCTTCCACTTATCCCCCTTTTTCAGTCCTTTAACCGCGTGGAGCACAACAGGCTGTCATGGAGATTGAAAAAAAAACAGCGAAAGTCCAAACAAAAATGTTTCAAGACCTTAAAAAAACTTTAAAGAACTACTGATTGAAACCACTTTAAAAGACAGCTTGGAGGTTTCTCCGATAAACAGATTATGGATGATTCAAAACATTTGCACAGAAACAATCATGGGATAAACTTAATAAATTACTTTAAATTTGACATAAAATCTGAGAGTTTTCAGTTAGAGAAGTCAACCAAACATAAGAGATTATATTTTAAATATTTGGTTTGTCATACATCAGAAGACTAAATAACAAAAAAATCTGTAATCAAAAGTATTTTTCAATAGTTCTTTTGTCCATTCTGGAAAAAAAAATATATATATATACAGTTTATGTATATAAAAAAAAAACTACTTTCAAATTTCTCAGGAAAGGAAGGAAACCATAAAAAGGTCTCTGGAAATATATACTAGCATTATTTAAAAAGCTCAGTGCTGACGCAAACCAATTCGCTTTTAAATGTTACATCCTGGAGTTTCAGATTAAGGTTTCTCTTCCACTTTAATCAATGCCCTGATGCAGTTTGAGGATGCTGGACTCTGACTGAAAGACCGTGAGGTGATGGAGGAATACGGGTGCCAAAAATGTCAGAGGAAATGTCAGGCTGCAGGGCTGTGAGAGGGTTCGGCCATCTGTGTACGGTCGGATGCGTCCGAACTAAACCACCCTGTTGCCCCCTGACATCCAGAGGATACAGAAACTCAGGAAAGCAGCTCCAACATCATGCAGAACCGGAACCTCTGCAGCTGACTCAAAAGGCTTCACCTCTAAAGATTGTTTGCTTTTGTCATTAAGAAGACGTGAGAATGAGATGAGGAAAATAAACTGTGCATATTTTCAGCTTAAAACAAAAACAACTATCAGTTATATTTTCTGTTAAGATCATTTTGCAAGTCTGAAAACTGAGACTGAAGCTGATTCGGACGTTTGTTTGGCCGGACGCTGAGCAAACAGAAGCCCCAGACGAGCACTTCACCTCACAGGTAAAACATAAAAACAGACGAAATATATATATTTTTTTACCTCGTTGAACTCAGGATTGAGAGTCTTCTTCTTCACAGCTGTCTTGTGCTTCGACTTTTTGTTCTCGTCAGGCTTCAGGTACCTGCAGCAGAAACGTATGTTTAGTCTGACCCAGCGGTTATACCGTTCTGTCCTGCAGGGGGTGCTCTGGTAGCACCCTTCCTTTCACATTACAGCACATAATTCACACTACACCACCTAATTAGCAGACGTTTAAGAGCCTCTGGCTGGTATTCGAGACCATTAATCCCAGTCAGCATGGGCGTTTTATTTTACACACAGCTACTTTAACTGTAAATGTTTATTATTATTCTGTTACAGCAGAAAGTGTGCATCACCTCATCTCAGACCTGCTCTTTAGATGTGATTAGAACAATAATACAGTACATTGTATAGTATATGCAAAACAGATTTATTTATTTTATAACTTGATGTAAAATTAGGCTTTCCTGGTGCCTTCAGAGACAAACCGAGAACGTAAGACGATATGTTCTAGTTCTCTTTTGCATTGCTGCAGTTGGGTGTTCGTTTGCATGAATGATCCATTAATTTTAAAACAAAATGAATTAGAAGACATGTTTTATTTTCTTCTTTGCTTTTTACAACAAATGATAGTGAATTAGATAAAGGATAAAATGACCAAAAAACTAAAATTTCAAGTGAAAAACAAACATTTTCTTAGAAAATATTGCAGAGTTTCCACCTTTTAAGTATCACTTTATCGTAAATAACCGATACTGATACAAGTACATTAGAACGATATCGACCCTGATACCACTACCAGTATCGATGCATCTCTAATTCCTACAGCGCCTCTTAAAGCTTGAAATTATAGCTGCACCTCAGCCACATGTTTTCTGTAGCCATTCACCAAGCTCCTGGCATTTAACCACTCTACCTTACAGAACTGGAAGAGTTCAAGAACTTTCTAGGCCTTATTTATTAAAAGGTTTGTGCTTGTTTAAACAGGCACCAACCATACAGCAAAACAAAAAAACAGGCTGCCGCCGATTTGCTAACACAGCTGCTAATATCCAAATGTTAAGTTTATTCATATATTTTGCTAAGTTCTAACTCTATTTGTTATTATTTTTCATATTAGACCACACATACATTGTGAATGTGACTGTGGAGTTCAAAAATTTTTTTTTATTGATTTCTCCTATATTTAATTTTTAAAAAGAGAAACTGCATCTAGATTTGTCCTTTATTTACACTGAAAATTCTAGTCTTTTTTTCATATTTAGTAATAGTGATTAATTTACAGCTACCCTCTGATTAATTAGATTTTATTAAATTGTTTCACAGCCTTACTAAAATAAAAAACAGGAGGGTTTTTGGACGAATTATGTATTTTTTCTATTCTTTAAGTACCGTTTCAAGCACCGTTTAAGCACAGGCATCATTTTAAAAGTACCGGTTTGGCACCGGTATTGGATTAAACCTAAAAGATATCCATATAGTCTCATCTTGGCGCCACCACATTCAACATAAGTTTAATAATGACGAACGAAGGAAAATCCTTCACGTACATTACAAACTAACAGTAATTAACACTCTAATCGTGATAAACCAGTTATGTACATTTTGTACTTTTTTTTAACTCAATAAGTGCTGAACAAATCTGCACCTTCTGTTTATTTATTCTTTTATTTATTTGGAGCCTCATTACTTTCCACCGGTATGGTTACTGATCTTCCTGGAGTTCAATAAAAAAAAATTTGATAAAAATGTAAAAAACACTATATTTACAAAGAAAATTAATATATTTCGGATTACATACAAAAAAACAAAATGTCGTAAAATGTCCAACTGCCAAAAAAAACTAAAACCTAAAACATTCAGATAGAACCAAAGATAAAATTATATTTTAATATTTTCTAAAGAATACATGCCCTTTAGTTCTCTATTAATTTTAGATGATTTATTCTATTCCTGAGATGCACAGTAGACAGCAGATTTTTGCAGGAAGTTTATGTTAGCACGTTTTACCACTGCTATCGCATGTCTGACTTTGGAATAAGGCGCCTGCATGTTTTAGAGAGATGCGCATGTACACTCCATGTGTTTATTTATGACAAACAAACAAAAATTATTCACAGACATTCTAAACAAATAGTGATTAACTCCCTAACAGCCGTAGACTTGACAGAAAACCTCAGTCGTCTCCCTGTAGAAGGCTGAAAACTACAAGCCTGAATGTCCTGGTTTTGTAGCAGAAAAGCCAAAAAGTATTTTATTCTTCTTGCTTTCATATTGTTAAACCATGTGGAATCGATTAAGACATACTTAAAAGTTTTTAAAACAGCCAAATCTCTCAGTTAAGAAACTATAAGCTTCTATTTTCAGTCATTTCACTGTGTTCGATGGTAAAATTGTGTAAAGACAAAGGAATCGCACCGTAAAATTCACAAAAAATAAACAGTCCAACTGAAAACTTAAAAAAGGACATCTGCAGAAAGACAAAAACAGATTTTTTTTTTTAGCATTTCTTTCGTTTCGTGCAGGTCCTTGTTTTGATGCAGCTGCAGCAGCCTTGTCTAACGACCAAGAAACAGCCCATTCCGTCTGATGTTCCTTGTAATTATCGAAGTGTTGTTGGCCTTCTGAAAACATGCAGCAGGCTGTTGCTTCTTCTCTGCAGAATCTGAAAACAGATTCTTTCTAGCCGCTGTTGCCCTAGGCTCACAGATGTGTGTTAATGGACGCATGTTTGCCTCCGACACCAAGGGCAAATTGAACTGATTTACTTCACATTCTGCAATGTGGAAGTTGTTTATTAACTGTTCATTTTAATAAAAGAAGTGGTGATTTTGTCTCATTTTGAGCAGGTAGACAGTTTCCCTGCAGTAAAGTCCTTCCTCCTTTCTGTGCTCACTGGACCCACACTCTGTTATTTCCCAAGATGCCAGATAGTCTTTAAGGGAGGCTAAGTAGGTTATTGCTCACAAACTTCGCCCAGAGGTAAGCGGGAACTGAAGCCGCTGTTGATGAGGACACTGCAGTGAGCCTAATTGTTGTCCTGTAATGGGACCAGTGACCTCCCTAGGCAAAAGGAATCTTTGGGCAGAAGTTTTGACACTGAAAAATGTCACTATGCGTTTATGGGGTGTTATTTGTAAAGTTACACAATCAAACGTTACCAGCTTTTATTTAGGTTTAGCCTTTCCTAGAACAAATAAAAGATTTTTCCTTTTTTAAATAATTTTTTCCTCCATGTTATTCGTTCATTTATAAATGTCACCGTTTTAGTTCTTCATTTATAAATGGAATATTTAGCTCCAAACTAAACATTTAGCTTGTCAACTAAATATTCTACAAACTCAGTTAAATATTTAGTTTGGAGCTAAATATTTAGGTCAGAACTAAAGACCCAACAAGACCCAGCGCAAAATGTATTTCCTGTTTGCTAAATAATTAGCTGTGAGTGAAATACTTAATTAGAGCTATATGTTTAGATATGTTATCGTTAGGTAACGTTAACGTTAGCGACGTTAAGAGGTGGCTGTCAGCTAACAGCCTCCTCCTTAATGAATCCATAAATAATACCATTGTTTTCCGTCTTCCACCTCCACGTCTAGTCAGTTTCCAGATCCCTTCACTCTCTCGGGTATTGTCACTGGTACTCCCAAAGACTCAGATCAGGTTGTGATGAAGCGCTTTGGGGTCCTCTGGATTTGATAAAGCACTATACAAGCTCAGGCCACTTACCATTTTTACCATTAAGGTAGTGAATCTAAATATTTAGTTAGCTAACTAACTAAATGTTTAACTTAGAGACAACTGTTTAGCTAGCTAACTGAGTATTTAGTTTGAAACTGTGACATTTATAAATGAATAAACGTTTTTTTCTTTTAAGACAGACTCAACAACCCAAATACCTGCTGATAATTTTTGAATATGCAGCTTTACAAACGACACTTCGTATGCAATGCAGCGATCCTACCTGTTATTTTACTGTGTGCATCTTAACAATTAAACAACCCTGATCAGAGCTGCAGTACCTGACAGTAGCGCTCAGTGTGGTATAATTAGATGTGGTATGTATGTAGAATAGTGAGCTGGTTACATCTGTGCATTAATTCATAACGTTAGGGTCAGTTTTTGTAAAGTTTTGCTCTACTTTGCACCAGTCTCATAAAACTGCAATAAAAACATTTTGAAGATTGAGGTTGTGAAGTGACTGAATGTTGAGGAGTTTTGCATGGGGCCGTATACACATTTCTCTAACTACCTTTCCTGTGTTCCGCATCAGTGGGTGAATCTACTGAAGTCTGTAGTGTGTCCTTCAGGATTTATGAAGATTTTCTGTTGAAAAATGTTTTTCCAGCTTTTCTCTTCTGAAACAAGTCCTCCTTTTGTTCCCAAGGTGTGCACGTCACAGTCAGAAATTAATTGCACTTCCATCGCTCAGCCAGATGAAAGACTCTGGGAAAATGTTCAGGTGTGATAAATAGGACTCTCTTGAAATTGCGGCCCCACTCGCCTGGCCTCTCGCGTGCTTGTCTTTCATGCTGCTGATAATCACAGGTTGTCTACATCTTTTCTGCTACAACATCAGCTCTGCCAGATAATCCATTTCGACACTTCTACATTGTCTTGCTTAGATGCTAAAAATAGCGTTCCAGTGTTTGAACAAGAAGAGACGTTAATCCTCTTGTGCCACAGATATTTTAGCAACATTTTTGGTTGTTTTAGTGTTGGTTTTGTGTTAAATATAAAAATGTTCTTGACAAACATGTTCATAAGTAATTTTTACAAGTCAGGTCTTGAGTCTCTAATTCAAAAAAGTATTTAGTCGGCCACCAATTGTGCAAGTTCTCCCACTTCAAAAGATGAGAGAGGCCTGTAATTTTGGTCATAGATGAACCTTAACCATGAGAGACAGAATGAGGGAAAAAAAACCAAGAAAGTCACATTGTCTGATATTTAAAGAATTTATTTGCAAATTAAGGTACAAAACAAGTATTTGGTCACTTAAAAACAAGCAAGATTTCTTGCTCTCACAGACTTGTAACTTCTTCTTGTTATCTTTATGAATCAGGGACCTTAAATCCTGCAGTGCCAGACTTGTCCCCCTGCTTAAGCCAGCACATTTCCAGACCCTGAAGTTTTATGGGCTCGACACACGGGGAGCGACGTTGCTCCTTCTCCATTCATTTTCTGTGGAACTTGCGCGGTGAGGCGAAAATCGCCTGCCCTCCTCCAGCCAAGCGACAGGCGACATTCGTGCCCCGTAAGATTCCGCGCTTGTTCTCGTAGACATGCACACGCGGGTTTGCGACGCGACACAGGAAAGTAGAAAAATGTTCAACTTTTGTCGCTGTCGCTACAACCAATCAGCGAATGTTTCATTGACTGACCAATAAGCTGAGAGCATGCTACTTCAAATCGCAACCGCTTCGACATGGAAGAACAGATCATTTCAGCTGTTTCCGATGTTCCTATATTTTATGATTATCATCCTTGAAGTCCATCATCATTTTCACCTGGATGGCGACGAGTTTCGCCTGTCGCTGTCGTTCCCCGTGTGTCGAGCCCATTATAGAGGGCGGATTGGGAGAATGTCATATGGTCAGATGAAACCAAAATAAAACTTTGGCAAAAAAGTTGTCGTGTTTGGAGGAGAAAGAATGCCGAGTTGCATCCAAAGAACATCATGCCTACAGTGAAGCATGGTGGTGGAGGCATCATGCTTTGGAGCCATTTTTCTGCAAAGGAACCTGGACGAGTGATCCGTGTAAAGGAAAGAAGGAACTGTTAATGAATGTATTTAATTGTGTACTATGTACCCCTTTTTATTGAGACAGACGAGAAATTTCCTGTCTGGCAGGACAATAAAGTATAAAGTATTTTAAAACAAAGGGTATAAAACAAAGTACTCATATGAACTTTTGTTATTGACCAAATACTTATTTTCCACCACGATTTGCAAAGAAATTCTTTAAACATCAGACAATGTGATCTTCTGGATCCCCCCCCCCCCCTTCATTTTGTCTCTCATAGTTGAAGTTTTTTGAAAATGACAGGCCTCTCATCTTTTTAGGTGAGAAACCTGCTCAGCTTTTGGCTGAATCCACATATTTTTTTTGCCCCTGTAATTGGAATAAACATTTAAAGTCTACAACACAGGAAGAATTCAGAAGAATTTAAATCTGCAGAGTGGTGCAGGTTGTAGCACTGCTGCCTCGCAGCATGAAGGTCTTTGGTTTAAATCCTAACCTGGGGTCTTTCAGCGGGGAGTTTGCAGTTTATCCCTGTGCATAAGTTGGTTTGCTCTTGGTATTCCGGCTTCCTCCCACAGCCCTAAAACATGGCTGCTGGGTTGATTTATGACCCACATGGCTGTTCAGCCTTTGATGGACCGCTAACTTGTATCAGGATGGACTCAACCTCTCGTCAAGTGACTCCTGAAAATAGGGACCAATCCATTACAGGGCAACACAGCAACATACAAGACACACACTCAAATTTAAAGGCAATTTAGATCCACCAATTAATGTACCCGTCATCTTTTTGGTCTGTTTGGGGAAGCTGGAGTACCCAGAGGGAACAGATGCACAAGAAGAAAATCCAAACTTTAATTTAAACCACCTTCTGGCTGCAAGGCAAGCTGTGCCACCATGCAGCCAAGTTCAGTCCTCAAGAGCTAGTGTCTGAATCTGTTCACACAGGCAGGAAAATCTTCGTTTAAAAAAAACCTGGCTTTGTGTGGACATGGCCTAAGAAACAAAATACCTAAGCTGACAGAATACTTACAGGTGTGCTCATTGACACACCGGGCGGAGAGGAGGATGCAGCGCCTGCAAGCACGGAGCAGACCGCGAAGCAGGGTCCTGCAGGGCAGGAGTTGTGGCAAGCCGATTTAACATTTAATAGGTAGACTGGATATGTATTCCAGATATCTACAAATCAATTATTCCTAGGAGCAAATAATATTCTAGATATCCATACATCAGTTTGTCTTAGTATAAATGACCATTACCGATAATTGATTAAAAAAATATATATAATTGTAAAATAAAAAAATGTAAAATAAAACATGTATAATTGTAAAATGCAATTCCTAGGACAAATAACGTCACATTTCCCATTTATGTGTGTGGGGTTTGCAGCAGCTCCCATCACAAATACATAATTCCTTTCCAGAATTAACATGTTACTTATATCATTTCTCACAGTTACACTGTTGGTTGAATCTGACATGACGTTAGCTTGATTATATGCTGCTATGATGGTTTCCCAAAAAATATGGCTAAAAAGATAAAAGCTTTCCATTTGGAGTGCAATGAATGTCAGTTTACAATACTTTGCATATTTATAGCAGAAAGTCGCAAATAACCTAATTGGCTGTGGCTGATAAACAGCTAAACTTAATTTCAAATGACTAAATATAAAATCTAATAAAATGTAAAGAAATATTACTACTTAAAACCACTTTGTTTGTTTGGTTTTTGGTCACTCAGAGGTAGCAGTGTTGTGCCAAAAATAATTAAATACTTTATTTTTTCCCCAGTCAGTACCTAATGTGTAGCATTAATATGCCCTCTGAATTTTTTTGCGGGAGTAGCTACCAGCGCATTTTGTGACATTTAATACATTTAAATGCTGTTTTTAAGGGGAAGTTTTAGTTCTCTAAGAGCAGAACGAGAAGCAGAACAAAAGCAGGCAACGTTTAGTTTTTCTGCTCCTCAGTTTTGGGAAAAAAAACTATTAATACCTGAGATGTGCAGAATTTTAGTCCGTTTAAAGCTGCTACACGGATATTTTTTAAACAAGCTAGCTTAAAACATAAAGAGAGTCACAGAGCACTCACCCCTCCCTTCGGCTATCACCCCTAGACCGCTGCTTTGGGAACACGCAACGCCACAGCAGGCCAGAGAGCGCAAAACACCAGAAGCTGTTCGCTCACCAGTCTTTTGTTTTCCGCTACTTCAAACGGCGTTTTTCCTGTTGGGACTCTGGTAGTTTGTCCTAAAGTTAAAGTGGTAGACGCCGGAAGTTATTGCTTCTCTGCAGAATGAGGCTGCGTGTAATAAGTGGAGCAGCCCTGCAAATGCGGAAGTGCGCTCATCCCGTAAGTCAGACAACCAAATGGTCCATAACATGACTGAGCCATGTTATTGAAATGTACCATAACCACTTCATTATTTTATTTTTTTTCATCTCCACAAACAATTTATAGCTATGCTGTGTTAAAACATTATTAGGGTGCATTCAAAATGTTTTTAACCAAATTCAGTATAAAAGCTTTAAATCAGTAATAAAAAATGATTTATTTCTCAAACCTTGTTTAGTCATTTTATTTCTATTCTTTGGACTATTCATTTATTCAACTCTTGTATTTTAAACAACTTTTTACATTTAACTTAACATTTAACTTTCATTCATTACCTGTATTTGATATCTTTAATGTAATTTTACTAATTGTTGTTCGTTTATTTTCCTGTACACATTCATAGCATTTGAGTAATTACTGGACGTCTTATTTGCTTATTTTTAAATTTCATTGTTCCGCGTTTCAATCTCTGTTTCAGTGACATCTTATTACCACAATCAATCAAAAGATAGCTGATGATGAAAGAAGACCCATCGTGTTAAACTGTTTTCCCTTGGGTATTTTCTTGCAACAATTTCTACTTTTGTCAGAGCAATAATTTCTTTTCAAGGAAAGCATCCATTAACAAGAACAAAAACAATCTATCTGCCTTGTGCTACGTTTCCCCGCAGCAGGACAATAAAGCTGCTGCTGGAGCACGATAGAAATATAGAAATTAAAAGGGACACGGATGTGTACAGAGATAAGGCTGTGAAACATTAAAGTTTTCTGTTGCTGCTTATTCAGTTAGAATTAGTCAAATAAATTTAAATACAACTGTAATACTTCAGGATAGTGAAAGGGTCATATCAAGAGCTAATTTAGATAGCTGATCTTGATTGCAGCATCTTCAGCCAGCTCTAAATAATGTGACATTTATTCCATGAAATTAAATGAAACCCTCCTAGTGTCTGTTTGAGAGGACCTGCAGGTGTCCGGGTACTGACGTTTTGACATAGGGGTCGGAGAAGCCGTTGGCGTCCATGGCAGCGAGGTGAGCGCAGCGTATGATGCCCACTACGAGGCAAGACTTCTGGGTGTTGTACTTGAGAGAAATCATAATCCGTCCCCGTTCCTCCAGGGACTTGTCCTCTGTCTTGTTGACCTGAGAAGTAAAAAGAAAAAAAGAAAAACAAAACAGTTATTCATTTCAGTGACATTCATCCATCCTCACCGGGTGCAGGTTATTAGGCTAGGAGGTGAGGAATACCATATCTGTTATATATCGAATACCATATCTTTTATACGCATTTTTGTATAATCTGCTTTACATATATGTGGGTAAAGATTTTTATATGTAGTTTCATATAACATGCCTTATTATTTCAGAAAGGAACAAAGCTGGTTTCACAGTGAAGGACAACTTGTTTTCACAGAGACGTATTGTACCAGAACAGGGTTTGAAGTAAAAACAATCTTACATTTGTACCAGGTTTTGTTTAGATCAGGAACTGATAAATTACAATAGACTGTGCTCAAACAGGAAGAAAAGATATCTGAGGTTAAGACCCCCATAAAAGCGGGTGTTTGTAAATCATTTTGTAGAAAATACTCCTTAGGGATGATACAAAAATTATTGACTGTTCAAGGTCTCGGGGAAGCAAAAGGCTATGGGAAACTGTGATTCTTTTACTGACCATTCATGTGTACGTGGAACGACAGGTCACTGAGTTTTAACTGTGAAAAAATACTAGGTGTGTCCAACTATGAATCCTTTTGTGTTGTTCTTCGGTAAAAGAGTGCTCCACTGTCAAGAATTCAGTCAGACTTTGGTCTGGCTCCAGGTGAATTCAGGTGCACATTTAAACAGAATTCTGTTGTGTAATTGTGTTGTTTCTCTCTGTCCCTGAGTTTTATTCTGAAAAAGATCCGCTGAGGAGCGTCGGGTTCTCTAAAACATACAGATAACAGTTCCTGATTGAAGAAGGAGTTAATCCAGCAAAAGTAGTAAAGAGTAAAAGTTTTCAACCCCGACAGAGGCTTGTCCTGTCTGAACTTCAAACATTTAGGGCCTGATTTATTAACGGTTAGCGGTAGTTAAAACTGGCGCAAACCGCACCGGGTAGCAAAAACAGACTCTAGCTGATTTACTAACATGCCGCAGAGAGCATTGCATCTGTGAAACCCAGAGCAAGACGCACACAATCCGTTTTGCGCTTTTCCCCATTATAAATATGTAATATGTGCTGTTTCTGTCAGAGGATGCAAAATATTGGGACGAGAACAGGCAAATAAGTTGGCGTTTCAGGCACATTGTACTTACTGAGCGTAAAAAATTTTGCGACGGCTATTTTAGCATCTATCTTTATCGCTTCTGAAAGGCATGTCTTAACTATGCTCTATCACATTCAACATAAGTTTATTACTAACAAATGAAAAATCTCATTCACACACAATATAACCTACTAGTAATTAACACTCTAATACCCATAAACTTGACAGTTATGTAAATATTTACCTGTTTCCCCTCCAAAGACTCTGCTGAAGGTGCTCTGAGCACACAGTGAGTTAAAGTGCGGTGCGTTTTAACAATTAGTAGAATATGGACATTTTAGTGACTTTGTTCTAAACATGCTGCAGCTTTAATAAGTCTGAATCTGGAACACGCTGTTTGCATGGAGCAGAGAGCGGCGCATGTACACGGCATGCATTGAATTTATTACTGACAAATGAGAAATATAATTCTCAACAATCTAGCCTAATAGTAATTAACTCTGTTTCAGCCATAGAATTTATATGATGTTGTTTGCACCTTTATTTTCCCAAAGACGAACATAAATCCATGCGCATATTCCTCATCTCTCTAGCCGTGCCGTAGCTCACAGTAGTGCGCGCAAAGTTCTTATTTGAATACCGCTCCTTGCACCTATTATGAATTTTTCACACAATCTTAGCAGATCACTAGCAAATGAAGGACAACTGTCGCAAATTTTTAGTGTGGCATGCAATGTTGCAGTCAATATCAGGAATCCTGATAAATCAGACCCATATTCTGGTGCTCTACTGACTGTTGAAGTGAGCAGGGCTGCATTACTCAACACAGCCCAAGGGTACGGGCTCGACTCTTCCAGCTATCGGCGGCGCCCAGGACAAATTACAACACCCGTGTAAATGAAGTTGTAACCATACAATGTATTGACACCAAGACTACCAGAAGAGTGTCTGTAGTGCCGTTTATCTTCATCATTGGAGGTGGTATAGAAGATACTTTGATACAGTTTTATGACAAAATGGACATTAAAGCTTGGCCTCATGAAAAAAGAGGAAAGCTAACACAAGCAGAGATGAAGCTAATACATCACGAGCAGTGTTGGGAGTAACGGCGTTACTAATTGCATTCTTTTTAAGGTAACGGACCAATCTAATTAATTATTATTTTTCCCACCGTTACAATGCTGTTACCATTACCGGGGATTTAAAGTGGCGCGTTACAACAACGTGATTGAATAAAGTGCAGCACTGTAAGGCATTCTGAGAGGCAAACTTCAGCTGCAGGGGGAGAAAGCAGGTTTCGGATAAGTGCTCTCGCTGTCCCATTGTGTGCTGTAAAAACTGTGGTGAGCTTTTAAGACGAATATTCGATGGATATTAGTTTCCGTAAAGCGGTGAAAGTCCCACTCCAACGTTTCACCCTTAATTTCCACTCTCTGCGCTCCGCGCCGCTGCGCACTCTGCTGCTCTTTGCTCCACACCTGTGCTGATAGAGTGGATACCTCGCTTCCAAAGGCTCCCTCCTGCAGGTTGTGGTTTTGATTAAGTCTTGGCTTTAAATAAAGCCCCCTGAGTCCCAGAAAATGCCTGTGGGATCTACTAACAAAATAACACAATGGTTATTGTATTTTTTAAATTAACATAGGCCTATGTAATATTTCTTATTAATATATAAAATTTGATTTTTCATTAACTTCCTGTTCATGTGACCAGGTGACCTCAAATCAGACTTAAAATGTCTTACTGCAGACAATTACATGACATACAATGCTCTATTTAATGTGCAATATTACTAATATATAGATTTGGAAAACTTAATACACAGATTTTCCTTTGTTCTTTTTACACAAAATTGTGTCTTAATTTGGCTATTTAATGAAAAGTGTGTGAATATGTATGACCAATATTTACTTTTTGTATATTTAAAAAAAAAATTCTGCATACAGTTTATCGAGTTCAAGTTAAAATACCAAATTTTATAAATACTGTATATGGTGGGTTCATTATTTGTATTTCAGTAATAAAAATGTATCAGATATAAAACTTAACAGTGTTATAGAACATAAAGATTACGCCACAATTACTTCGATGAGTAATTACTTTTACGGTGTACTACTTTTTGGAAACAGTAATTTGTAACAATAACTAATTACTTTTTAAATGAAAGGTGCCCAACACTGATCACCAGACTTAGAGGGGCAAATTCAACCTTGAAAGATGTTCCGGTCCACCCTCCATACAAATTGTGGCGCTAACGCACCAGTTTGATGTTTTCCAGCCATCAATAAACATTAACAAAGAAGAGAGAAACTGTTATTTGTAGGCTAAAATTAGCATGCTAACAATAGCTATGATGAAAACTGTCAGAAATACACAGAAGGAAGGGAATAATGAGGGATTTGAGCATCACAGTAAGTTGGAACATGGACATAAAACTTTTCGTGGACTAACTATTTTACTGGAGTAAATTAATTGGATTGTTGTGAATGTAAAGGTTTCAGATAGTTTTTGTCAATGGTATGTAGCTTTAAAAATTGAGACGTGCATGATTTTACTTTCTGAATGTTTTGAGTATCTACAGTTGTAATTGTATCCTTGATTGGCATGCATAATTGGAATCACAAGAATCTTAGCCTTCCAGTGTTGTATAATATTTATACGTGCATAGAAATAGTACGCAAAATGTTAACCTTTTAAACCCGAGGCTGTTTTATTCCTCTGGAAGGCTTTTTCCAGCTTGTAAAAGGTCTAAAACGTTCAAATTGCTCTCATATAATAGGTCTATGGGGATACTGTGAAAATTCTCAAGAAAATCATAGTGGAAATGCGTAATTGAGGTTGAAAGAAATATTAATTCCGCCTGAAAAAAATACAGATTAGAAGCTTGTTAACATTACAAAAAAACCCCCATCATAAATGGTAACTACTCGCTCTTATTGACTTTAGACCAACTGTTGGTGTCTCTAATAACAAATAATTGAAAGTTGAAAGTTAAATGTTACTCTAGGAGGCGTGCCCCCAAAAATGGGGGCTCGCAGGCTTAAATATCCAAAGAAGTGTAGCTGGTGCCTCATAAGAACAGAAGGTGTTTAACGGTCAGAAAATTTTATACATCGTGGGGAAAATGACGCATGTTGTGAAGGTGTTCAGTGGGCCACATTATTGGCTGATTTTAGGAGAAAACTGATTCCTATCCTGACATTTGTTGTTCCTCAATATTAGGCAATCAGTGATAGACAGTTTGATGCCTTTTTTAGGTGCTGAAGATGAGTCAACAACTGTATCAAAATTAATTTCCCATATTTTGAAATGAAAAAAAGCATATTGTTCAGAAGTACCCTGTTAATTAGGTCTATCTGTTTCATTTAGCTTCTTTTTTAAGGTATTCCTTTCCTTTAATACGTATGTAGAAGACAACAGATTGACACATGCGTAACATGAACATGGGGTTTCCTATGAAAATGTTTTTGCCAAAGATCAGTTTTGTCCCTGAAGCGGACCGTTATATCAATCTGCTTGCTTCTCTGGTAATGAGTCACGCAGCATAACTTCAATCCCACTGACAACGCTGACATTCGTCTCAGTCCACAGATGGTATGCAACTTGGAAAGTTCACGAGAGGCACGAAATGAATGAGATTCGAATTTAGTGGTGGAGTTGTATTTTTTTATTTTCCCAGCAGGGTGACGACCAAGATGTGAGTGACAGCGGTCCGATGGAAAAGTATGAGGCAAAATCAGTCTCCTTAAGAATAAACTCAAGCAGTATTTTTCACAAATTCACATGCAGAGAGGTTCACAAATGAGAAGTTGAGGGGATTTGTATGATCTGTGAGTATATATTTGAAGCTTCTCTCAAATTTTAATTTGTGAAATAGCTTGTGTGCATTTTTGAAACAGATCGTGTGTGTTTGTGAAACAGATCGTGTGTGTTTGTGAAACAGATTGTGTGCGTTTGTGAAACAGATTGTGTACGTTTATGAAACAGATCATGTGCATTTTTGAACCTCATCATGTGCATTTGTGAATTTATATTACAAGTATTCCTGAAAATTATATAGGTGAACCTGAACATGTGCATTTGTGAAACAGACCATGTGCATTTCTGAATGAACATGTGCATTTGTGAAAAACACTCCTTAAGTTTATTCTTAATGAGACTGATTTTGCCTCTTAGTAAAGTGGGTCTTGGTGGGGTTCCTGAGAGATTAAATGTTTTATTTCGCCGAAGATAAAATGAAATCCTTCAAAAATCTTGTGCTTGCGGCTGAGATGTCAGCAAATTTTTCACGCAATTTACTGATTTATCTCCGCTTACTTAATGCACGAATAATCAACAATTTACCGTTAAGAGGCCAAAAGCTTTTATAAACTGCTGTGAATTAGGCATAACTTACCCCATCAGTGATATAAGGAATGATCATGTTTAAACTGAAATAAGGTATAAAAAAGGGTAAAAAACAAAAAAAGTCATACGCACATTTTTTGTATTTATTTTTCTTGAATAAAGTGAGATGAGAATATACTGAACTGTGACTTTTGTTTACGGCTTTCACTAGACATGAAACACAAAACCTTGACTAAAAGTCTCTGTTTTTGCAACGTAGGTATGAGTCCAATCTAAGAGTTGAGTTCCCATCTCTAGGTTGTGGAACAGCGAAACGTTAGCAACAAATTTGTTTTTTAAGTATCTAATAAAGACTGATGTGATAGTTTGATAACATCTGTTCCATCTGCATATATTTTAAAAAGCAACCTAAATTTGTAAGAAGTAGAACAAAGGGTTGGTTCATCGAATGGTTTCCCATCTAGTCATTTAAAGTTGATTTTAATCCTTTTTTTTAGATGAACCAGTTCAGTTCTAGGCGTGTTAGTTAATTCAATGTCGAGAGTGAAGTAGGCGTTACATGCGATTGACATTTATGAAACAAAATCCTGTAATATGGATGTAATTTAACCTTTATGGTCTTTCACAGGAGGCTCTAAACTCTCTCTGGAGAAAAATACATACTTCAGCATATACAGATTACAGGCCTGCAACCCCTAAAGAGGTCCAAGTTATTTTCCCTCTCTCTTCAATGCCTGCTGACTTAAAAATGCAATTTGCGAGCGACACTATGGCAGCTGCTGATTGCGTGAATATGCGCTGGGTTTTCCTTTACCTCAGCTCTTTTAAGAAGACCATCATATTGTACAGAATAAAGAAGTTAATATCGGCCGGGAAAATGCACAGCGGCTTAACAACTTCAGGCTTATTAAGAGCTGCTTGAAAGTGAATGTGGCGGGTGGAAATATAGCCATTTAGGTTTTGATTTTTTTCACTGTGTGCATTTCCAGTTGTCATGCTTTAAACAGTCTTTTATGTTTCATACGTGCAAATGTATTTACTGTAATTTACGGTAATTTTACCAAAGCTTTCCCAAACAAATTTATATTGGTGTTCAAAATTTTTAATCAGCCCATTTCTTCTCTAAAATTTTTAAAAACTGGTTTTGATCCATACTTCTCTATAATTCTGTAGGTCTTCCTCCTAAATCTTTTTCTTTTACTTTTGTTTTACAGCTGTTGGACTCATTTTAATTCCAGTCTTTGTAGGTGAATGCGACAGTTTGCAGAGTTGTGTTTAAAACAGAAGACGTGTCAGGCCTAAAAACAAAAATAAACAGGAGATGAACAACGTTTGAAAATTATTTCTTAAGAGAAAGAGCTCAGCTTGTTGTAAAGCAGAGATAATAAAAGCTGTTTACTAAGAAAGCACCTTACTCTGGGGCTTTCATATGTTCTTTATAGAAGATATAAAAGAAATTAAAAACTTCATGACCTTCGATCATCAGTTAATGTATTATTTTGCATATGCTACCAGTTACCGCTTCTTCGTTACCAACCTTTCATTCTACTATAAGGCCTGTTTAGTGGCTTAATAAGGCAACTTCATCTTAATTTAAAAACTTCAGGGAAATGTGGAAGATTATCGTGCTGGAAAATGATACAAAAACGTTTAGGAGAACATACTTGCATGCTGTAGCTCTCTAGTTTTTATAGGTGGTTATTTGCTAATTTGTATTGTCTTACATGTATGGTGGGATTCTTACTAAAAATGTAGATCCTCAAGATTTTTGCAACTTAAATTATTACCAACTTTATTCCAAATAAATGACTTTAAGTGCAGATGTACTATACACGATTTATTATATTCTAGATCTGCATCTAATTATTTAGTAGTCAGTCAAAATTTTAAATGAGTTGTTAATTAGTTTAAACCAGCCCTGCTTTCTGCAGCAGCACTTTCTGGACTGAATTTATGAAGGTGCTACTTTAACCAAAACTAAAATGATTCTTCATATGTAAATTGGATGAGTCAAAAATCAAAAGCCTAGACCAACTCAGATTAGTCATCCCCAGTTTAATACCTTTTAATACTTTGAATCCGATGCATTAAATTAAAACTCACTCAAAAGGTTTAACACAGCGGGTCTGACGCACATTAATAAACACCGTTATTAATTCAAACTCTCAGCTTGGATAAAGTAAAAGTGTGCTGTGATGTGAAGTCGCTCAGCTGATAGAAATTAAAAGACCTGTTGATGGAACACTGGACCACGGAAACAGGTTTAAATCCTAAATAATTCAGCTCCCATCTGTCTCCTAAAGTCTCTTAGTAACTGCTGCACACTTTGGTCTCAGACCTGTCGTACATGGGCGACATCACACATTAATCCGCCGGACAGACTGTTTTTTTTTTCATCGCAAATGCAACATTTATCAGTTGCACTGTGCAGCCATGCTGGTTTTCAACCACAGGTAGACTAGAGATAGCGAATTCATCTTTCTCTGAAGGAAAATATTACTTTGCATTGAATCTATTAATGCGCTTTAAATGCTATTATATCTTTTATTTTGTTATCATTACTATAATCATGATGACTTTTATATGAGCTTGATTTTTTGGAGCCAAGGCTGGACATTTGGTACCCCATGCATTGCTTGTGAAGCTAGGGGCGGAGCTGACCGTCATCTCGTGGGTATATTGTTGCATAATCCATATACTTTATTCAATGAAAAATATATTTGTCTCCACTCAGCTCTTTATTTCTTTAACTTTTTTTAGCTTGAAAAAATAAATATATCCAAATAGTTTCAGAAATCAAAAAATAATTTCTCATTTCTGCCTGATGTTTTATTAAAGCGTACCAAATCTTGACTTTAAAACCGGAGTACGTAACAAGTGCTGATTTTTGTGTACTTTATGGCTCATAATAAGAAACTGTTGCAACCTTTTAGTTTATATAAATTCACATACTGAATCCTGTACAGACAGAATTAAGGGTTATAACAGTTTGCTGGTTGCAGCTATTAAACCGATTAGAGTAACACTATCTGGATACATTTTTCATCCGATTTTAAAAGTTTGTAGTTTTTTTAAACTGTCATTATAACCAAAAAACAAAAAAGAACAAGAAATCTTAAAACAAAATGCTGAAAGGAAGAAGTAACAAGCTTGGTGAGAAGCACACAGACGTTTATGTCCACAGCCATTTGTAGGAGACGTTGCTCAGCAATGCGTCCTGTTGTGTTCACAGCAGGGTACTAATCAGAGAACTCCAGGGAACCGACTCTCTCCACATGAATCACAGATGACTTTTACAAGACATCTCCCTGGACCTGTGGCTCGCCGTCTATTTCATCTGGCATGCCAACATGTTTCAGCTGCGGCCTCAGTTTACTGTCAGATCCACTTAGCCTCAGCTTTCTACGAGGTAGTTTCCACGGTAAAGTATTGATACTGAGATGAGAAACCTGCAACAAACTATGAAAGAAGGTGAGGAGAGAAAAGGCAGGTGCTTCTGTACAACTACAGTAGATGGCCTGTACTTTCCTGGAACTTTGGGGTAACTTTTCCAAACAATGGAGGGCCTTTTCTGGTCTTTATTAGGCTCCTTTTCATTATCAGAACATCAGCGTAATTTTATAGAATTCTTCTTTTGACCCGGCCCCATCAGCTGTCGTGTCTTCAGACAAAACTACAGCTCCCATCCAGCAACTGTAGCTGTCCATTCCAAGTACAACCAGACTGGTACGCCGTTGGTTTCGGAAATGGCCCAGAAAATTTCCCAGTACGGTGAAGTGGAGACACAAACAGACCGTGAACATTTGGTAAAATTACTCTGAAGTTCTGATAGTAAAAATACGTTTACTGGTTACATCTGAAAATTCCTGGTTGCCTTTGGAGATGGGGCAAACTTATCAGGTGACAAGTAAATTATACTGCATTCCAGTTAACATTTCCAGGGTCGGAAAGTCGGAAATCTCGCATTCGTCTCGCGTCATTTCACAGTGACACGCCCCCTTTATGTCGGAATGTACGACCTCCAACTCGGAGCTCTGAGAGTAGACCGAGTAGGAAGTACTGATCGGAGAACAAACATAGCTGCGCCCGAAGTTGAGATGTATTTTCTTTATATTTGTACTATGTTGGTCATTTCAGTGTCGTTTTTAGATGCTCTTACACACTTGACTACATTCCTGCTTTAATCAGGTCACCAGTTTATACATTGCAAAGCCTTGCTGTGCATGCAATACAATGTACAGCTTTGTTTTTCATGCTGGTCTGCTGAAGATGCTATGTCGCTAACAACAATAACAGATACTTATTTTCTGATATTTTTTTAGAGTTAAGCCACTCCTGAAGTGATTTCCAAAGATCCATCCTTTTACCACATTTATAGATTTTAGTTGATTCATCCTCTTATTTGCATAAGTAAAATTTTTCAACATTGAAATTGAATCTAGTTTGAATAAAGTGTTTCAATGAGTAAATATTAAGTTTTGAAATTGATTTCTTGACTAGGTGGATCAGAGCCCGTGGGATATTTTTAATCACATTATTATATATTCAATCGAATAATAATGACTAGCCTGCCCCTCGACAGTTGCTTCCCTCAAAGCGTCCTTGTTCTTTCCGACTCAGCGTGAAACCGCAATGCTTTAAGTCGTGGATGACGTCACGTTTACAGCAACTCGGACGCCCGAGATTTGCTGCGAGACAAATGCAATCCAGCATTAAATGTTCACTTTCCTAGAATTTATAGGGTCCTTTCTGGAACCTAAAAGATACTTTCCTGGAGACGGTTCGCCATTGTGAGGGGATTTGTCTCCTGTACCTTTCAGATCTTGAGGGGTTTCTTTACTGGAATTTGTGAGGTGGGTTGACAAGGACTGATTCAAACTGTGTTTTTCTAGAACTTTCCAAGAACTTCTCATGGTTTGCTTTTTGAAACTGACATGTTAATGAAATTTATACAACAGATAGTTCCAACCAAGTAATTTGATTGGACAAGAGACATTCCATGAGTGCTGATTTTGCAGAGAATATCACTCCCCTGTAGGGGTATTACTGGTGCAAGATTACATATAAAGTCTATGGTTGAGGCCGTCATAGTCCCTGCGATGCTTTGGCAGAAACAGTTGCATCTCAATAAATGTGAACTGATTTACACTGAAATAAATAAATTATTTCAGTGTATAAATAAATTATTTCAGTGTAAAACATTTATCTTTATAACAAAAAATCATACTATTTTGTCATTGAAACACTCCAAAAGGAGTGTAAACAACGACAGCTCACTGGCAAGGCAGCTGGTTGCTCACAGAGTGCTGTATCCAAACATATTACTGGGAAGTGGAGTGGAAGGACAAAAGACGGTGAAATCTCTGAACTAAAGTAATGTTTATGATTAGAATTCTTACAGCAAATAAATGTATGGAAACAGATATCTTAGAGTGAAGGAAAAGCAGCTAAATGGCCTCCGTTTTCTCATGAACTGTGGTCCAACTCTTACACGACTCCTCTGTTCCATTAATCCACTCCAACATGACCCCAGTGCCATGCTGTGCAGTTTGCATAACGTTTTCCAGCCACTTGTGCTTCAGTCTGGAGGTAAACTAAATTAAAATGGGATGGAGGATGTTTATTAATTGAATTAAGTACAGAGGACGGCCGGACATCTCTAATGTTATTCTTCACATCGATCTCATCAAAAGCAACTTAAATGCTTTTTAATACACTGAAACATACATAAATTTTAATTTAGTCTCACTGCGTTTTCTCTCTTTATGGGATGCTTAGCTGAGAGAGACCTTTATGCACATTTAGCAGGAATGCATTCTCAGTCTCATTTGGAGAGACTTTTAAAAGATTTTTTTTCCAGCTTAAAGCTCACCATCTTCAAAAACGTACTTTTAATCTTCCAAATGAGCCTCATCAGAACCTTATTCCAATTCACTGAATATGACTGTCATATTCAATAAATTAGAATATGTGAATGACGGATCTCTTTCATTAAGCCCACATTGTTGTATTAAATAAGCTATAATTGGTCTGATGCAATATTATGATCTTAAAGGGATACGTCAGCATTTAGCAGTAAGCTATGTATCAGTAGAAAACCAGCAGTATTTGTATGCTCCAAATTCAAAAACAATTTCACATTTCTACTGCATATCTGACCCACTTTAAATACACATTCATCTTTCCAGGGGTGAAGTATTCCTTTAAATGTCAAGTTTCCATTCACTGTAAGTAGAAAATAAAAGTGAAAACAAATAAAGGTTTGTCACCATCAGCTTATGTGGAATAAATCTATATACCCGTAATTAAAACAAATTTATATATATATATATATATATATATATATATATATATATATATATATATATATATATAATATGTGTCCAACTTGTCCACTGCCTGGATTGATAACAACAAAAAACCTATGACTTGATGCCCCACTCATGGATCAGTGAATGCTTGAAGATGTACAACATCAACAGGACTATTAGAGCATTCATTGCGAACTCGATGTGGATTTTACAGAACCACCCTTGAGGTCAATGCCAAGCTTCTTGGAGTATCCATCAAATGTGGCATATACCAAGGTGATTGCTCTGTCCCCCACCGCTGTTCTGCACAGGTCTGAAGACCCTAAGCCAAATAATCAACAAGACTGGCTATGGATACCGCCTCAAGAACGAATCTACGATCAGCCACCTCTTCTATATGGATGACATCAAGCTGTATGCTAAGAGCGAAAGGGACATTGATTCCCTGATCCACACTACCTGGCCTTTTATTGTGGGCAGTATAAGGTACACCTGTGCACTAATCATGATGTCAGATCAGCATCTTGATGTGGCACACCTGTGAGGTGGGATGGATTATCTCAGCAAAGCAGAAGTGCTCACTATCACACATTTAGACTGATTTGTGAACAATTTTTGAGAGAAATGGTAATATTGTGTAAATGGAATGAATTTTAGATCTTTATGTCCATCTCATGAAAAATGGGAGCAGAAACAAAGGTGTTGCGTTTATATTTTTGTTGAGTGTACATTCTCCCACTAGCCCAGATTATAAAATCCAATAAGATTAACTAACATAACTATACAGACGATACCCGGATGTACATTATAATGTCACCAGGTGACTATGTACCGATTCAAGCACTAAGTAAATGCATCGAGCAAATCATTTGCTGGATGTCCCATAACTTTCTCCAGCTGAACATAAACAAAACTGAAGTAGTTATCTTTAGACGAACAGAAGAACAAGCAAGGGTCAACACACAGCTTCATTTAATTCATCTGGAAATTACTAGTCAGGTCCGTAATCTTGCTGTAATAATGAACTCAGACCTAAACGTCTGGGGTCACATAAAGGCAATAACCTAAACCTAACCTACAATTCAATCCATGAAGTGTAATATCAACACCAAATCATCCGGTTGCTAAATCTCCCGGTCTGAGGAACTCGCCGTGAGCCTCCCTGCTCGTCAGCAGACGGCACTTTTCTTTTTCACTTTTCTACATTTTAATAATCGATGATAGTGTAAGAGTTGTGTTGCAGTTAGCCATCGTAATTGTGCTGTTTCTCCCCGCCCACTGCCGTACTGAACTGTATCGCCCTGAAAATAATGAAGGCGAATTTTTTTTTATATACAAAAAAACAAACAGCATTCTTTTGTACTAGAGAACATGGAAAAATCTATAAAAAATACAAGTAAATGAGACCTTTAAAAATCAGACCATGTAATTTTCTGGATTTTTTTTCTCATTTTTTCTTGCATAGTTGAGGTATACCTTTGATGAAAATTACAGGCCTCTCATCTTTCTAAGGGGGATAACTCGCCTAATTAGTGGCTGACTAAATACTTTTATGCACCACTGTAGGCCTGACTGCAAGAAACCCAAAACGCATCACATTCATTTGAATAATTAGTAAAACTGCCTTTTTTCACACACTTTCTATAAATCAATTACAGGCTGAGTTTCTTTTAGAGGCGGGCTGTCCGAGCTAGCTTCGGGAATTTATCCGAATGACTGGTCTGTTCTACATTGGTGATCAGAAAGTTCGTTTTTGTACTCCAGAAGGAACCGCTGTCAAGCTGTGTCTGCTTGTGTAAGTGACTGAGCCATCTTCCTCTATTGAAGATTATTTGGGGTATATATTTGGAAATGTTCTGATCAAGTCACTCAGCTTGACTGTGGTTAAGACGAGTTGATAAGTTGTAAATGAGATGGAAAAAAGCAGACCTCACCAAACAACCGGTTTGGTACAAATAAGAGTTACTCACGAAGCAATTTATGAAAACAGCAAACAGAAACAAACATCAAGTCCTACTTTTATCTCGATCTCTTATTTCTGGTGCACTGATCAGAGACACAACTTGCTGCTGAAACTGAAATATGGATCTCTTTAACGGATTCCCTAAAGGGCCGATTGTATATGGAGACACAGTCAGAAAAAAGAGGCAGTTAAATCACACTGAAGCTCCAATTGTAGAAACACGCCGATTGTAAGCGTTACTGGTGCATCGAGTAAGCCATTAGTTACATTATTACTACTCGTTGGTGCGCTCAATCCTGCTGTAAACTATTTGGATATTGTTTACTATCTGCTACCAGATGTCAGCTGCTGACTTCTAGTTTGAAAGAAAACCCGACTAACCTTAGGGCTTCGCCTCAGCACCAGAAACTTTGAGATATTTAAGGAAAAAAATCCTAAACCCACCAGAGGTAAAGAAGCTTCCAAGCTCCAAGGTTGAGATTCAACAGCATCCTATCTGCTCGTGATTAAAATAATGTATTATGTTTATGTTTTGCCCTTCCTTGTCTGGATCTACTGGATCAACCACTGTCAGCATAAAAATTAGCCACACAGCGCTTCTTCTCATTCTTATTCGTTGCGTTAGTAAATGGCCTGCTAACAACAAATTAGTGCACTACCGCCACCAACTGCTACGGAGTGTGTAAAACAGTCAATACAAAGCTCTTGGCGCTTGACCTGGTTACATCTAATTTCCAGGACGGGTGCAGGTGTCTCTGTGGGCGGCACTGCCCCCCAATGCCCGCCCATGGCGCCAGGACGTCTCCACCCACATCAACACCAGGAGTGTGCAACTGTTGGTTATAGAACTGCTATCCCTACATTTATAGAGCCATATGGGTTAACTGTCCAAGAAGCATGCAGTACAAGTAGTCTTTCAGTTGTAGTGCTTAATTATGGGATGTATTTGGCCATTAATCAGGGCTACTGGCCCTTTTTCAGCCCCAACAAAGTTTTGTATCCTGTATAGAGGCTCAAAGAAAAGTTCCAAGTTGTCAGAAACTTTGTTCTAGAACCCCTTTTAATGAGAAAAGACAGTACATTTTGTGATCTGCAAACAACATTTTTTACAGGAAGTATAGTTTTGCTGTTCTTCCTTTAAACCAATTCACTACTGACTACAGAGGACAAGGACCTAACGCTATAGGCCCATGATTCTCAAACTGTGGTACACATACCACCAGTGGTACTCAAGCTCTCCCTAGTGGTACTTGGAGGAAAGTTCTAAATATTGTTTTGAAAATAAAATTTATTCAAAAATGTATAAATAACAGAAGGTTTTACTGTGGCTGGCAACAATTGCCAATAAGTACTCCTTTTTATGAGTAAATAAGCCTCCTTTGTTAATTGCCTATAGTTAAAAGGGTAAGCCTTCTCTACTGTATGTTTAGGTTGCTCATGATAGTGGTACTTGGAGAGCTTGTCATTTTCTCAGGTGGTACCCACCGTAAAAAGTTTGAGAAATACTGCTCTAGGCTACGTTTCAAATGTTTCTTTGTTTTCTATTCATGAGACTGTTAGAGAATAAAAGATAACGCTGGTTATAGGTAAATAGGAAGCAAACCTTAACTAGTACTATAACACTTACCAGCTAAATAAATCCTCATTCAATGTATAGTTCTAATAATTTATTTAAAATGACTTCAGTCATTATTTTAATTTGTTTCGATTGTAGCTTAACCTATTTTCAGTTATGTTCTGCCATGATCTTGGTGTGTATTTTTTTTGTCCGTATTAGTCGGGTATTCTGTAATTATATGTCTTTGTTTCCAGCATTCCATCAGATCAGCATAAGTTCGCAATAAACAGGAAACTGACAGCTGTATCAGCTGCACAAACCAATTTTCTAGGAATATCATAAAAAGGAATTTCAAATGTAGCCTGTTAGCATTTAATCCTTTTCCACGTTTTTTTTATTTATTTTAATTGCTGGTATTGAGTATGTCTTGATACAGTGATTAATAGCAGTCAGGATCTAACTACTTTACTTCGTAATGCTTGCCTTCTCCTGACCGATACCTTTGTACGTGAAGGTCCTTTTGATAATATGGATACAGCTAAGGGGTGAAAATCTACAGAGGATTTTACAAGGGTACCTAAATTTTATTTCAGATTGTTCAGATTCACAATGACTGATGTTTGGACCCAAGAGAACTAAATGCTGACAATAAAGCCAAAAAGATAATTGCATGCAAACCTCTGCAACCAGATTATTTCACCTTTTTGTTTATTTTTATTATAGATTTTTACCATGAATATCTTTATCCCATAAAAGCTGTTTTTCGACAACAGCAAGGCCTCGGTCTCCGCACAAATCTGGTTGGTTACTGGAAAGAGTAAATGAGACACACAATATCCCACCAGGACTTAATTCAAACCACAGCAGATTAAAGCACCGAGTTGTGAAAAATATAAGTGGGATGCAGGAGTGGATTATGTGTTGTGAGAGCACAGGAGTGGAGTGGAGTGTCATTGAACTGTGATTGAATACCCTTCTGAAACTGCCAACGCAGTTTGTAATTAATGCGGTGTAATTCTGGATCATCTATGTCTAAAGAATGGCCCATTGAGGCTAGTACTACAACACGGCCTTAACAGAGGCATATTTAACTGAACTGGGTGCCAACAATGTTTAGGTATAAATATATTTTAGCCTAACAATATATTTGACCATCAGATCTAAACTGGGTGGCTCTTATAACCGTGCTCTGAAAGATGGATTCTTGCAAGATTTGGAGTTTTCCAAACTCTGGAGAATCCATCCTGGACCTCTCCAGTCAAAACCGTCCGACCTCCGACCAGTATTTTGCCTGACCAATCGTTTGTCAGTATTTGATATTTATCGGTCTGGTTTTCTAGGCACCACAGCACCAAGACAGCCCTTGTCAAAGTTTTCCTCAGTACGGCGTTTGACACAGTTGATCATGATATATTACTGAAACGTCTAGAGAGCTGGGTCAGACTCTCTGGTACAGTACTTGACTGGTTCAAATCCTACCTCAAGAACAGGAACTTCTTTGTGTCGATTTGCCAATACTCATCACAAAACACAGAAATTACATGTGGGGTACCCCAGGGCTTCATGCTAGGGCCCCTCCTATTTAGCATCTACATGCTCCCAGTAAACCAAATTATAACACATAATATCAACTACCACAATTATGCTGACGACACTCAGCTCTATATCTAAATCTCACCAGGTGAGGTTTAACCTGTCCTCAATAAATGCATTGAGCAAATTAAAAGCTGGATCTCCCATAATTTCCTCCAACTGAACAAAAACAAAACTGAATTATTTATCTTTGGAAACAAAAATGGTTGATTAAATATCAGTACACCGCTTCAGTTGCTCCAACTTGAAACTACTGATCAGGCCAGAAATCTAGGTGTAATAATGGACTCAGACCTGAACCTCCAGGGTCACATAAAGGAAATAACAAGATCAGCTTTCTATCACCTGAGGAACATTTCTAGGACTAAGGGACTGATGACGCATGGAGACATAGAAAATCTAATCCATACATTTATCTCCAGTCGCCTTGATTACTGTAACAGTATCTTCACAGGTCTACCTAAAAAATCAATCAGACAGCTGCAGCTGATCCAGAACGCTGCTGCTCGTTCTCACTAGAACCAGTAAAGTAGAACACATCACCCCAGTTCTAAAGTCCTTCCACTGGCTCCCTGTAGCTCAGAGAATAGACTTCAAAGTGCTTTTATTAGTCTATAAATCATTGAATGGGTTAGCACCAGAGTACATTAGAGATCTGCTATCGTGGTAAAAACCTTCCAGATAACTCCAGTTCTACTTTACTGATCGTCCTTAGAAACAAACATGGAGAAGCAGCATTTTCTATGCTCCTCACATCTAAACAAACTACCGGACGACTGAAGAACTGCAGAGACACTGAACTATTTTAAATCTAAAATAAAAACGTATCTATTTAGACTTATGTGTAACCGATGACATTATTGCCGATACTATTATTAATTTTTTTTATCCTAATTTTTAAAAAATCAAATTCTATTGTTTGTTTTATAAATGTGCGTTTATACTTTCTCTTATTGATTCTATGTTTTTATTTTCACATTTACTGGAAATCTATCCTGACCGGAGCATACGCATTTACGATGACTCTTTGCGTGGATGATATGAGTCACTCAGGAGCTCAGAAGACAAAGCCAGGATGGTGATATCCGCGAGATATGTGCATATGTTAAGTCTTGTGTGAATGCTTGTGTCAGTGAGGGAGAGCCTTTTTCACCTCCCCTCTCAGAAAGTCCGATAGTCTATCGTGTCAGATTTTCCTTGCAACCTCGGTTGTGCTAATCTCAACGGGGATTTATGACTGAAGACCAATCAAGGTCACCATAGCGATCAGATTTATGATAAGGCAATTGGTTGGGTTCAGGAAGAAGCTCTCTCAGAAGATCTTTTATCATAATGTCCGAAACAGATCCAATTCAATTCGATTTCCTTCGAGCTGCACTGAAAGTTTTTCAATGTTGGTTGACTTTTCGCTTATGAGTCCCGAATCACTAACCAGATCACTAGACACAGCGTGGAGCCTGCTTCCCCGCTCCTTAAGCGAATTAAGTTTGAGTCCAGGCAGCACGGCCCAATCCTTCCGTCAGCTTTTTCAGCTCGCCAGTCGCTTTCACAACGTCCTCCAGTTTTCGGTAGATTGAGTATCCACCTGTTCCTATCAGCAGAAACCCGATCACCATAAATCTAAATATATATATGTCAAATGCATCTTCCACAGACATAAGACCTGCGTCGATCATATATCTAGTTGCGTGCGTCCCAGGAGGATTGGCAGGTTCCCCAGGACCTGCTCCTTGATTGGAAAACTTTTGATGAATTACACTTAAGAAAGCAGCAGACAAGTTGATTGGATAAGCTTCTGTCTTAGATTTCTGATCAAAGTACAGAGAAATAATCCACATAGACCTGACAAGACAAAGAGCTGTAGGATAAGACACAGTAGGGAGGGATTCATTTTAGTCACATATTCTGGCAAGAAATTCTTAAAACTCTAGACTTTATTTCTCCCTTTGTGACGTGTTTTTTGTTTACCATTTCCAGCATGACAGCAAAAATACCCCCTGTAACAATTGTAAGCGTTGGGTTACAGACTTACTGGTAGCTGCTTTTCCAGGCAGTTGTTGAAGTTTTTGACTTGGTTGGGCTTCAGCTTCTTGAGGGGAATCCGCGTTTCCCCGATAAACTCATTGTGGCGAAATTTATCCTCATCACACACAGAGATCCTGAGAGATGAAGAGCAGAAAAGACGGAGTAAAACATGAATACAGTGAAGCTCAGATAAATGCTTCACAGGTCAGATGAGGTTTAGGGACATCATTTAGGGTCCGGATTCTATATATAAATATATATATTTTTTTTATTTTCACATTTCTTTAATCATGTAAAGCACCTTGAATTGCCTTGCGTTGAAAGTGTGCTATACAAATACAATTGCCTTGCCTAGCCTTGTGTTACTAGCTTGGGTGATTAAAATGTATTTCTTATTTTTCTTTTGTAAATACATTCTTTTCTTTTGGAAAGAGATTTAAAGAGGAGAACCAAAAGCAAATTATGTGGAATAACAGTTACATGTTACTATGGAATCTCGTACTTACTTACCTATTAGTCTCAACAAGTGATTGAAAAGTTTCTGGTTAGTGTATTTCCAAAAACAAAAACTGGACAGAAAATGAGTGAAAAGAAATGAGAATGTCGTAAAGAGCTATGATGATGGCCACTTTAGGTGACTAGAAGATGAAGAAGTATGACTTCAGGCAGAAATGTCACACAGGCAATAGAAGAACCAGCAAAGAAATGTGAGCTTCTGGTTTCACTTTTCAGACTAGGGATCTATGTTCCTCTTGAGCATTTTATTAAAGTTATAATGGAAACCAATAATCAGAGCTCTCAGCAGACCTAAAGCGTAACTGAGATAAATGCAGGGCGCAGTCCCCGTGTAAGCACTCTCTGCCCTGACACAACATGATTCGCACTCAGGCTCGTGTAGTTGAATACTGTTTGTTTCAAGTGCTTTTCTCTGCATAATAAGCAGCCATATGAAGGAAAAAACATGCTGCCTTTGTGTGCCTAACGGTATAATGTCAGGGCATGGGATGTTGTGCAATCAGACATTCAATATCAATAACCCCACCGATAAGAGCGAGAAAGGGCCATGTTGAAATCATGTTTCAATTTACAGAAATAAATGAGTTGTGTTATTTGGGAACGTGGGGTGCAGTCCACTGGAATGGGTGATCAGATCATGCCGTTGCATGCTGATGCTTCACATCTCTATTGTAATTCAGGGCGGGAACAGTTCAGTCGAACACAAAATAATCAGTGACACACACTAACGTGTTTGCAGGGTTTTGATAAGACTGGCTGTCAATCACAGCGGGTCAGAAACTTTATCAGCCGCTGGAATACAACATGTTGTCTCTGTGTGAACCAAACAACCATGTCCATTTAGATAAACAGGTACTTCAAACACTAAATAAGAGTTAACTAATAACTAAGCAAAAAGGTTTAACAGATGTAGAGCTGGGCAGTGTCGGTTCTTGCAGGAATAGAATAACGCGCATTGTTTCTTTCTTGTATTTCCTTTTAAATTGTTAAAATTAGAGCACAACAAATACAGGAAACGCAAAAACATGCCAAATAGATGTTCAACAAAATGATCTGTTAAACACAAACAAAAGGTGTTGGAAAGGTAGCAGGAATAAAAAGCGGTTCATCCAGTCCTGACCCTGACTTTTTGAAAGAGGACGGAAGGAAGTAAGACATGATGCATTATCTGTATTGCTTTTTTTAAATTATTAATGCAGTGCACACGGTAAATATTAACAGTGCATCACTTTTTCCACATTTTATGTTGCAGCCTTATTCCAAAATTGTTGGGGTCAACACAGGGTCAGCTCAAGCGGAATGAAAAAACATAATGGAAACTGAAAAAATAGACTTTGTAAATTAGAAAAAAAGTAAACTGGAATTAAAAAAAATATAACTATGAAAATGTCCAAAAGTGAAAATTTACAGGTTTTTTTTTTACCTCGAGCTGGTCCTGTTTTGTGGTCATTTTTTTAGTATTTTGTTTCTTATCTTATTTGTCATCATTTTGTTGTAACAAGCAGAAAAAATAAAACCTGTATCCATCCATCCATCCATCCATCTTCTTAACCGCTTATCCAATTCAGGGTCACGGGGCAGCTGGAGCCTATCCCAGCAATTATCAGGCGTTAGGCAGGGTACACCCTGAACAGGACGCCAGTCTGTTGCAGGGCCAACCATTCACACTCACATTCATTCCTAGGGACAATTTAGAGTGATCAATTCACCTATCATGCATGTTTTTGGACTGCATTGCTAGTTATTAGTAGATGTCATATTTCAGGCAGGAAGTGGGATAGGGGAGTGCTGAGCTAAATTTCGGACGGTTCCATGTTGCTGTGTTTATGTTTCTGGAGGGGCTTGGCTACGGAACTAGAGTTGGGGATCGAGAATCGATTGGAACCAGGACTAATTTTTCAGTTCTCCTGGAATAGTTCGATTTTTAAGTTTCTGATTACTAGTTTCGATTCCCAGTCCGCTGACCGGAAGAAAAACCCGCTGAATACCAACAAAGAATCCCCTAGTAGTGTTAGCTCTACTATGCAGCCATGGAAAGTGTGTTGAGGCGCTGGCTTAAAGTTAGCAAAGAAAACTACGACACGGCTCAGGGCAGTACCTCTAAAGCCTATTTTTACAACTCTGATAGTGAATTTGCAAGCAGACGAGACGTATTGACAGAGATGTTTTTCGTTTACGGTTCTCTGTTTCTTTTTTCTCCGTTCTCAATTGATCTTCCTCTGTTGCACAGCAATTCTCGACTAGGACAGCAGTGGGTGCTAACTTTGCATGGTGGCTCTGCCTACTATCGCAGCATCTTTTCAGTTTTTTTCTTCAGCCTGTGACCGCATTTCCCCCTCAGGGAGCAATGGATGACAGAAAGTAAGTTTTGATTAAGCTGTAAAGCTTTTCACTAGAAGTGCAGCTCATAGAACACTCTAAAAAAAGCATTAAAACAAACACAGCTGCCTGTTTTGTTGTTTCTCTTCCCCTGTGCTCAAAATCACCAAAAGACCGTATTAGATCAATATTCCTTTCAATATAAAACATGTAGTGCCCAAATGCTGAATTAACTAAAGATTACAGCAACTAATGAGTCCAGTTCTGGTAAAACAATCACTGGCTGTTGCTGAGCTGACCAATCACAGGCATGCGCTCTACGTTGACGGAGACGGATAGTTAGAAAATTGGGTTCTACGACGTCCCTCTGTAAAATTCAAACAACGCCCAAACCTACATGTCACAGTGACGGTGGATGCAGGATTGTAGGAGGGGTTAACTCAAACAGAGAAGAAACACAACATGTGGTCGCTTTTTCATGGTATTGAAAGGGTAGGGAAATATAAAGAATATTGGTAAATATCAATTATTGGCCATAAGAGCAGTATATCATTATCAGACATCAATATCATCCACATTTTCCCCTTTCAAGTGCTCCTGTTGTTTGCTAAGTGGTTTGAGATGGAGCTTGTGGTCCAAAATTAAACACAGAAGTATGTTTTCAGACATTATTATTTATTATGAATTTCCAATTTTATATTTATATTAACTTCCTCATTTCCAAACAACATGAATATGGTTTTTAAAGGATTGGCACTAACAGTCTTTATTCAACAGTAGCTTGACAGGAAGAAGGGCAGAGAGGAAACGAGGAGACGTGCAGCGAATGAATCGTCAATGATGACTGTAAGAAACAAGAAGCCTCAGGATACTTGTCTCTCTACATGCCATTAATATACATAATAAACTGTCTGGGACCCGGTAGTGAACCCTGTGGGTATAGTAGTTTTAGTCGTGTTTATTATATATAAAAAGGCATTTTCAGGGCCATAGATGACCTTGCTGCATATTTTATCAGCCTTTTTCCATTTATTTTTTCCGATTAACTTCATCTTCGCCACTGATTTTGAGCTTAATGATCTAAAGTCTTACTGACTTGCCATTTAAATGTATTTGTCTTTGGTGCTCAAGCTTTGCAACAAACATATTTCCCGTTATCTGTGAAATTAGTAAAACCGGCCAGTAATTAGTACGTTTATGTGTTTTACCTGCTTGATGTAAGGGGATGACTTTTGATTTTCATGCTGTAATTATTAGCTAAGCCATTTTTCTCACTATAGGACCCAATAGTGGTCAGAGAGTCGCAGGATTTCGAGGGTCTATTTACATATGTAGGCTACAAGTGAGACTTTAATAATATGAATATGGTGTAATTGTCAATTTATTTCAGTAATTAAGCTTAAAAGGTAATATATGGTATAGATATAAACTGCAAAGGGAGATATTTCAAGCTTTTATTGGTTAAAAGTGTGATGATTATGGCTTACAACTTATGAAAACTTGAAATCCAAAACACCTACAAATGGTTCCTGAGCCTTCAAAATTGTCTATCAGTCTGGTTTAGTAGGAATCACAATCATGGGGAAGACTTCTGACCTGACAATCATGCAGAAAACCATCAATGCGACTCACTCCATGAGTAGGGAAAGCCTCAAAGGGTAACTGGATGTTCCCAAAGCGCTGTATCAAAGCACATTAATAGAACTTAAAAGAAAAAGGTGCACAAGCAACAGGGATGGCCGCAGTCTGGAGAGGATCATCAGGAAAGAGCATTCAGAAGTAATGCAGATCTTCACAGGGAGTGCACAGAGGCCGGATTTAGTGCACCCAGAGCCAGGCTTTGCGTCGGACATTATTTTCTGTTATACCATGGTTGGGGTGAATACTCGATTTTGATTGGCTGGAGGGTGTACATTAAAAGGTGATAATGTACACCTAGGAAAGGCGTCCCTTCAAATTGCCTGATGACAGTTCTAAATTATTGCGCTGGCTCAAATGGCAACGGATACTCAACGCTATTTGCATCATCCTCTGGACACACACAAGCAGTAAGTAGTGTACTGGCCTTTTGAAATTGTATTTTGTATTACGTAACGTAATGTAAAGCCATCATCTCGCTTCCCCTCACTGATAAATCGCTGAGGTCGGCTTGCTCTGGCCACGTTGCTTGGCAACACCTGTATATGGAAGATATTAAATAGTGCGCTCGACTTATATAAAAAACCTCGCGATTTTAACTCTAAAATACATGAAAGTATTATTAATTGATTAGGCATGTCCTTCTTTCATAAGTGACCATAGTATAAGCGGGATAATGCCCTTCGAGGTGTCCATTATCAGAAAATAATGGACTTCGCAGAAGCAACCGTCCGACACGAAGCAGAGGACGGTTCACGCCGCCTCGTCGTCCATTATTTTCTGATAATGTACACCTCGTCGGGCATTATCTCTTACATCATGGACACCTCGTGGGGCATTATCCATTACTTATACAACAGTTAGTTCCGACCAAGTAATTTGATTGGACAAGAGGCTTTCCAAGAGTGCTGATATTGGAGTACAACAGCACTGGAACTTTTTACAAACAATATCACTCCGTCATACGAGCGTTATAATATTTGTATTTGAATGTTTGTGTTGCCTGGCAACAGCCTTTTCTCCCTTCCAGTTGGAACTGTTTGTGTTGGCGGCGCTAAATGAATGATTGAACAAACAATCATATCATAAGCTGTTTCTATTTTTAAATAATAAAATGTGCTTGTAGAACTGTTGTATCAAAGCAATATCAGGCTCTAGGTCATGCTGTTGTGCGGAAAATGATTATATGCAGCCCTGTCAACCGAATCAAACCAGTACTGATATTCGGCACAACAGCACTCCCTCTCGTGTGATATAGCTTAAATAATATATCGATCGTGCTCTCGTGCTCAAAGAGCTCAAAAGAGAGCCATGGTCAGTTGGCGAAGTTACCATCCCGCAGCCGAAATAAAAAGAAACTTTAATTGAGGTCAGTCGAAACTATTTTTAATCCCATAACTCAGCTGCTGCTGTCTGAGCGTCACTACAGCTGATTATTTTCTTACACAAATCACGTTGGTGACCTATTTTGGATTCAAAACGGCAAATTTCATCAAAAGGTGAGGGTTTTTTATGTCTGGTATGAGGAAACTTTACCCCATAAAGTTCACTCCTCAGGCAGGAGGCTTCGGTCCATCCAGACCCACACCTCCCGCCACCTGAACAGTTTCTTCCCCTCCGCCATCAGACTCATGAACAATAACAAGACCCGATAGTTCAGTTAAAGACCCATGTAGGATAGAACCATCTGCACTAAGTAACTTTATTTTACTGCACTGTGTGGTCTGATCACACTTAGATCTGCTGCTGTCATTCACCTGCACATCTGTGAATGGAACCCTGCTGCTGTTCTCATGTTAAAAAGGATGTTTATCTTTTCATAGTTCTTTTATATACATACAGATTATAATATTTATAAAGACTTTAGCCTTATGGCTCATTCTTTTTATTTTATTTTTTATTTTATTTTATTTTATTTTTACTTATGTTAAATGTTTTATGTGCACAACTGTACCGAAAAAAATTCCTAGTTCGTGAACTTGTTCTCAAACAATGGCAATAAAACCGATTCTGATTCTGATTCTGATAGGACATTCCTTGGTAAACTACAAATGTAACATTTTATTCTCCATCCCGCTCTCACATAAGATACAGGGAGTGTACATGATATGCAACGTAGTCAGATGCAAGATAATGAAAGGGAGAGTCAGTATTGGTAAAAGGTGTGTTAATGTTCTGATATTTGGATTCGCTGTGATTGGCTGAATTTGCGTTAAGAGTTGTGATCGCAACATGTGTTTCGTAATCCATGTCCAAATGTACAAGGATAAATAATCTTTTAAAAATGCTTGGATTTGGATAATGTTTGGACCCGGTGACTGTATAAGACTACAGAAATGGGGTGGGTGGTGTGTGGTGTTTGTGGTGTGGGGGTGGGTTGGGGTGGGGGGGGGCCGGGAGGGTCCCTCAAGGGGATCTCCCCACAGTGCGGTTTGGGTTGTGGGTGTGGGGTTTTTTGTTTTTGTTTGTTTGTTTTTTTGTGTTTGTTGTTGTGGGTTTTGTGTGGGTTTTTGGGTGTTTGTGGGTGTGGTGGGGTGGGTGTTGTGGGTTGTGTGGGGTTGTTTGTTGGAAAGACTACAAACAAAAGCATTTCCGTTTCCACCCGCGGAGTGATACCGTTCTGCAAAGTACTTCTAATACAAGTCAATGGAGTAGGACAAAAACTATGATAACTTCCGTTGGAAAACATCTTTTGAAGCGACTTTTGTGTGAGCATATCAGTGAACAACCCTGACCACTCGGTGAGTTTCACATCTTAGTACTTGAAAGTTTAATGCGTTTTAGGAAGGAATGTTTGAGTGCACCTATTGTCCCATTGTGAGGGTGGGGGGTTGTTAGCAAAGAAACCTAAACTTATCGGGACAGCAGCATTTGGCCACATTTCTATCAAAACCGTTCTATTTCATCATAAAACGTCTTAAAACAGGGCTTTAAGTGTACCGAACAGACCGAACTTTTCCTTTAAAGGCACAGTGTGTAATTTTCGGCCAGTAGGGGGCAGTGCATACCTAAAGTATCACAAGCATGCGGCATCTGTGTCTTCGAGTAAGAAACTCAACAACAGAGGTCCAACTACTGTAGTGCTGTTTTTAAACGCTCAATTCCCTGAGAATGATCTATTTGCAGCAACATGACGAGCACATCCGTCTCTCTTTCATCGCTTGGAACTAGCGAAGAGGTAAAAATGTATTTATGGCGAAACTTTTTTGCATTTTGAGGGGAAATCAATGTTTTAATAGCAGGCTTGTTCTGTGCGCCTTGTCCGTCCGGGCTCTTGTAGAAGTAAAGACCTCATCTAATATGGCTTTCCCCTGAAAAGAAGACCCACGCCTATGTATTTTAAAACTGATTTTTAAAATCATATTTTACAATATCGCCAATATTTTGCAATTAATGTGCTTTATGTAATTATTAATACATAATATTTTAATGGCTATTTTCAGAGATGTACTGTAAAAACTACACACTGTCACTTTAAGTAACGACATCATATTTTTTTAAAGTAATTGTAATGTCATTACAGTTTTACCCACAGTAACGCGTTAAAGTACTATGTTACAAAAATACTAACGTGATTATAGTACCTAGTTACTTCAAAAAGCGTTACACCCAACATTGCACGTGGGCTGGTTGAATAAGCCGAGGGTAAACACACGGTTCACTTATCGCCCAGTGTCAAATCATTAGGCAACCATGACATACATGTTTTCACGTGGGGAAATTTTAAATTTCAGGTGACGACTCCTTTGAGTCCAGAGTCAACGCATTCATCTACCAGAACATGTTGGAACACTTCATACTTCCTTCAGCAGACGAGTTTTGTGGAGATGCTGACTTATTTTTCACTTGCCCACACTGCCAAAAGTACCAAAACCTTGTTTAATGACCATGACCATTACTGGGCTTGACTGACCAGGAAACTGGCCTGACCTGAATCCCATTGAGAATCTATGAGGCATTGTCAGGAGAAAGCTGAGAGACATGAGACAGAACAATGCAGAAGAGCTGAAGGCAGCTATTGAGGCCTCCTGGTCTTCAGCAGAGCCACCGGCTGGTAGCGTAGCGCCGTGAACCGTTCAGGCTGTCGCATTGTAGTTACAGTGTGATTGTATTACCGCAGAAAAATTAAGCAAAAGGGGCTCAAACCAACTACTACTGCATGATTATATTTGTCAGAGGTCACACATTACTCAATTTAAATCCTCTTTTTATTGATTTCGTGTTAAACTCACATATTCTGAGATACTGTATTTGAGGTTTTCATAAACTGTAAGTCAAAATTGACAGGAAGAAGGAATAATAATCAAAATTATATATTAATTATATATTAAATAAAGGCTAGAAGAATGAGGCTAGATCATATATTAGCTTCACCTTTCAGGTTGAATTACTGAAAGAAATGAAGTTTCAGCTGCATTTATTGAAGAATGTTACTTTGAAAGGCAAACTACCAACATCCTCCTCTGTACTTAGTCCATCTAAAACAAGAACTGTGCATATGGTTGCATAACCTACCTCCACCACTTGATTGCACACTGTTCGCACTTCGGTACAAAGAAGGGAGCCAGTGGAGGTGAAGTAACACTTGAATTACATAAATGTGCCATCATTTTCACAGGGAGTTAAAAGTTTTTGGCTTCAAGTCTTTCTTTATGTGTCCTTACTGAACAGAAAGACAATTACAAAAATATAAAAGCAACCTTTAAGCCTCCCACCTGAGTGTGAGAGTAAAAATACTCGGCTTGTTCTGATTGGGAGATCTCTCACATGCAGAACCAAACTAGGTAAACAGGAACGTTGCCCATTTATGGTCCTTACAGGCAGTTTTGGGGTAAACTCTAAAATGGTTATTTACCCTTGGAGGCAGAGAGGAGCAGAGTTTTATGAAAAAACAAAACAATTCACTCTGGGCTTTCCTTCCTCCATTTTTTTTCTTTAACATTTTTTTTAATTATGGTTAATGACCTCTCTTTCTGCATTTATCCTTTTTCATCATCTGCCCTTCCTATTCACTTTCTTCCCATTTCCTGTGATTTTCTTTAATTGCTTCACTTTACCTCACTTCCTTCTTTCTGGGTTTAATCTGATTCTTTCCTTTCAGTCTATTTTCTTCATTCCAGTCTCTTCCTTCCTTATTTAAGTCCTATGATTTACGTGAGTCTTCCTTCATCCTTACTGTAATTTCTGACCGTTTGTCACCTTTACTTCTCTTCTCCTTTCCATTTGACTTTCATCATTCCAATTAACTTTTTAATCTTTCCTTTGATTCATGTTTTTATGTATTACCAATTTATTACAAATTTTCTGATCTTAATCCTGAGCGTACCTGAGAGTTTTGCGGACCATATCCTCGTCGGTGATGCCGTAGTAGGTCAGCGTCTCGTTCCAGACGGGGTTGAGTGTGTTGTGCAGGGTCTTGGTTCTGAGTTTATTCGCCTGGAACACAAATCACATCCTCTTGTTAATGTTCATGACAGAATACTGGTTCCCCTGACAGCGAAGTAGAGCTCATCACGGGATTTATTGAAGTGCTGCCAGTATTTGTTTTAACTTCTACGAAAATGTTCCTCAGGCTCCTGTTCGCTTTTCGACATGTATGCAGATAAAACCTCCATACATGCATACAGAACCTTGCAAAAATATTAATACCCAAGTTAAAACTAAAGGGAGCATGGATTTGCAAATTGTTAGAGAGACAGCACGCTAAAACAGGCCAGACTAACCGTGTTTCAAAAAAAGCTCAGGGGAGAATTGAATATGCAGTTTTTGGTAAGAAGCTGTGAATGTTTCAGAGTTTTAAAACCAACTTAATGTGAAAAAAAAAAAAGAAAACTCTTCTTAAGACGGTACTGGACCTCCACCACCAGCTCACAGGTGAAGGATGGTGCTACAAATGAGCTACTGGTGTCATAATCACTTCACTGGCAGAGGCTAAAAAGGCTTTGCTCTCTAAGCCAATTACTACAGTACTTTTCCTTTGACTTCTAGATCTCTGCTCTAACTAGCTATAATTTTAAAAGCCTGAGACGGTGGTGAGGCTAAAAAGGGACGCGTGGGAGGTCTGATGTACAGGTGCATTTAAAAAAAATAAAATAAAAAAAGATCCCCTAGATGACGTAGGATCCACACAAAAACACAATTCCACAGTCTCAAACTCCATAATGGCTCTTGAAAGCAACTTTCATTTAAACCCAAGAAATCCTGGGCTTGATCTAATTCATGTTATTTGCTGGAATCTCAGTGCCGAGAACACCTCTGTGGTAAATAACCAAACCTATAAGCAGAAACGAGAGACACTGCAAAACTATTCATGCCCCTTCAGCTCCACATTTAGTCACTTCCATGTATTTTATTGAGATTTTACATGACCAACTAACACAAAGTAGAGCAAAACTGAAGTGGGACAAAAGGATCAAATATTTTACAAATAAACAATAAAAAAAGTGTTTCTCATGTGAGTCTGACCTCAGAAGTTAACACTCTAGAACCGCCTATCGCTCCTATTACTGCTACAAGTCTGCTGGGGTTTGTCTCTACCGCCGTTGCATGTCCTTAGACTCAACATTTAGACCATTCTGGATTGTCTATTAGCCCAAGCTCAGTCACAATAGAGTGTAGTTTTTTTTTTTAGATCATGCCACAGATTCTGGACTTTGACTAGGTCATAGGGCTGGGCAGTGAGGCCAAATGTTAAATGGACTGAACTTATTTAGCACTTTTCTAGTCATAGTGACCACTCACATTCATACACCGACAGCCAACATGGCTCGGTAGGACAATGTTTTTTTTGGGGGGTGGTTAAGTACCTTGCCCAGGGGCAAATCGACATGTGACTAGAGGAAGCTGGAATTGAACCTACGACCCTCCGATTACAAGCCAACTCTACTCTACCATTGAGCCACTTCATGTGTTAAAACATATTGGTATTATGGTATTTGATGGTATTTTTTTCCATACAAGACCTTTCATACCCACATTATCTTATGAGAAAAATAATTAATACCCTAGCTTGGGTTTAAATAGCTCATTTTAGTGCCATATTGACTCTATCTCGGGTTTATTTCCAGACATAGGTAAATCCAATGACAAGAATTACACTGATCACAATTTTATTCAAATAGAGTAGATATTCTTGATGTTCTAAGGCTGAAAATATACCCTTTTGTTACCTTAGGTTGACGCAAACAGCAAATTGCATCTTGTACTGGCTTTGCATGTAGTACTTGAGAATTCTGCTAGGGGACAGAGTACAGACTTAGACCAGATAAAGTGCAGAAGAAGAAGGAAATAAACATGGCAACCGTAGGAGATTATTAGCTGGTTGATATTCAGATAACAACAGAAAACAAAAGAAGGCAGAAGTATCGCAGATGGTATGTAAAACATATTTGTGGTGATTGTTGATCTCTTTCCTACTGGTTTTGGCGCCGTTGACCGCGTGCAACTACAGACGGTGAAATAGCGCTCTACACTCCCCCCTACTGGTTACGAGTGACAGCACGTAAAATAAATGCTGTTTGGTTCTCGTCTGACATTTTAAAGCCGATAAACTTCTAAACTGCAGACGTGACTCCTCTTTTTGGAATTAGTTCCTCTGGGTCAGCATTGTGTGCTTCACTTTGACAGCTCCTACCAACAGTCGTACTTAGTTCAAAGCCTAACTTTCCATGCTGTGGTGAAAAGCGAGTAGCAGTGAAATTGGTCCCTGTTAGGGTAAAAAATAGTGGTTTAACCTAGAAAGAATCACCTACAGGGGTCGGAGAGAAATTGAAGTTAAATGAACTCTGCAGTCGGAGACCAGGAAGATACTCTGGTTGACCGTGTGTCTGTTCTCCTCTCAGCTTCTCAAATAGTCTCCCAGCCCTCCTTCCTGATCACACAGCTCTGTCTCCTGGTCTCAAAAGGCCCTCCCACTGCAGTCTCTCTTTATTTGGTCAAACTTCATTAGCATCTTAAAAGAACAGGGTGCATACAAAGGAACATATGGTTGAAACCAAATGACATTTAAAAAGTACATTTAAACTATGTGATAAAGAAATACACCCTAAGAAAATAATAATACAACATTATTATTTCTCCCTAACAGTCCCCGCTTTAACGCTTCCCCACATCAAATGTTCTTGATTTTGTCTGGGATATTCATCGGTGTAGGGGTATATTAGAACGTCATAACGAAAATAAACACCGGTTTTCGGTATTTGGGAGAGGCCTACGACGCCATATTGACACATTTCGATCTGAACCACTCTGCTGCAGCTCTCTCTGTTTTGGATCACCATACGACCTTCTGGAACTTTCCTCCAAGATAAGGTCAGCAAAGCTCTCAAGTACGCTCAGTTTTAGCTCCACCTTTCTTCCATTGTTGATTTATATGAAATGTTTGTCCTGTATGACTTAAAAAATGTGCCCTTTACAAGCTAATTTTCTAATACAGAAGAGTAATTATTGCTTTTATTTCCATTTCTGTAATGCCTGACTTATAAAAACTGATCTAAAGTTTGATTATTCTTTCGAACCACAAGGAGCAGAAACTTTTTTAATGTGTTAGAATTAAAATTCTTCTCTACCCAAGCATTTAAGAATTGGACCAAGTTTGCTATTTTGTGGAAATCAAAATATACTCACCCTATATTATACTTCTAATACGAACACACATTTCTTGTAGCAGATTTTAAGAATATACATTTTTTTATTCTGTGTTTTGAAACATATTGGACGTGTTGGTTTTATTTTTCGGTTTCACATAAATAAAAGATAGGACATCAAATTTGTTTGGAAACTTCAATTACGGTTATGAAGTTAATTAAGAAAAATTTGTAAGTGAAATGCAGCCATAGAAGGAATGAAGAAAATAACCCTGTATTTAAGATCCTTGATTTTCATTCCTCATTGCTACATTATTTCTCTACAATTAGCTGTCATCCTGGTTCTCTCTACTTCTGTGGCAATACTTTAATAAAGTCTTGTTTTGCTCAGCTCCTTTCTTTATACAAACTCTACTTTAAGTTGGTCTTTCAGATAAACGTCCATTTTACTAAGCTTTGCTACTGTAACGTGAAAAAAGGGGTGTGAATACCTGTCCAAATCTTTAGTGTTTGTTTTTTTATTTGTCATGAAATCATCCATTTTATTATTCCATCTTTTTTTATGGTGCTTTGTCAAAGCAAATGGATTTGATTCACTTAATGCAACTGAATCAGTTCACCAAAGGTTTGCAGTTCATATGTTTTTGTTGTGTTTTGTGGGTTTACGCACATTTTACTAGACGCAAATGTCTCCTCGATGAAAAAAAAATAAGCCAAATTTGAACAAACAGTTTTTTTGAAGGTGACGGACTATTTGAACAATCGCTGAAAGTTGAGAATGAATCTGTAATAATTAGAGAAGTTTCATCGTGTCTGATTGTGGGTTCAGAAGTGATGAAGCTGTGATCTGGCTTCACAGCGGAGCGTGAAACTTCACTTCTCATTAGGATTCCAACAGAACTTATGACCTGTTTAGCTGGCCGTTAATGAGGCCCTTCGACCCAGCCTAATGACTATTTTGAGAACAAGTTGACAGAAAGCGCCTCGGAAGGTGACGGCGTCTTGTTTTGCAGGCTTAATATGCAGAACGGCCTTTGTGAGGCCTCGCACTGAGAAATCCAAGAGGCAACAGGCCGTCATGGAGAGCTTTGTTCGACTTAGTGGTCCAGGAATCCATGACAACTCAAATTTATTCAAGTTAAGCTGAAATGAGCTTGGTTGGCATTAGCAGCGACTCCCACCAGAACATCTAGGCGACCCAGTGAAAATTAAAACAAACGAGAGAGAAAATAAAAAACACCTGTCCTTCAAATCAGCAAGAAGCTAAAAATAATCGCCTTGATGTCAGAAACCGTAAAAGGAACATTAATATGAGCTCGGGAAGTTAATTTCCAAGCTGTGGGTGCTGACACTGTTGCCATGACACCGCCGCACAGAAGATGCGGCACTTTATCAGCAGGGAAAGAAAAAGGAGAGCAGCAGCAGAGAGGCAGACTAAAAGTGTACATCTTGACCTTCAGCATTTCTGCAAATGGCAGAAACCATTAGTGCATTTGTGAGAGCAGGGCAGGAAACGGCCCGGTTCTGAAGGATCCTAACATTTCTTCGCAGGCACAGGAAGCAGGGCTTCCTGCATGCAGATATATTAAGTCAATGTTGGTGGCTCATAGAGGATAATTACTGTTTGTTTCAAGCTAACCTTTGACTTCTTCCGACTGTGCGTTTCTGATGATTACAGCTGCTAAGAGTCTAAAAGGACATGAAATTGCTCTGAGAATGCTTCACGACACAAAACGCCACCGAGCCTCCAGAAACTGAGCCTGTCTGGAGCTCAACACGCCTGAGGACCGTTGGGGTCAATCTCTGCCTTTAAGCACACAACATGTATGAATGGGCTGGGTGTAAGTGGAGTCAGACGCACACACACACAGATTTCATTTTTCATGCTGGAATAAAACAATAAACAACTAATGAAAGATTCTGTCACTTACATGGAATCAAACATATACACACAGGCTCCAATATATAAAGCTGAAACCAGAAGTTGACATACACCGAATAAAAAAAAACTTTCTGTAGTGATATAAGACCAAACTTCTCCTGTTTTGGGTCAAAGATATTTCTATTGGCTAAATGAAGTCATAATAAGAGAAAATATGTCAGAGATTACATAGTCAGAGGTTTATATGTAGAATGTCCAACCATCATATTGCTCAGGAAGGATAAAAGTACTGGTCCAAAAGGTGGAAATCGACCCCAGAACAAAAAAAGCCAAGGAGCTTGTGAATATGCTGACTGAAGCTGGTAAGAGAGAGTCGTTATCCGTGGGCTGAAAGGAAGGAGTTACCTCGAGAGTAACAAAGAAAAGACAGTTCTGAAATAAAGTGCAACTGTTTGACCATAATGACTAGGGGTGTAATGCTGCATCCATTTCTAAACTGATTTTTGTTTCGTACAAAAAGTGTACCTAACGAATCCAGATGTCTTCTACCTGAACACATGCAGAATGTTGATGTGTGAAACTTGTTCTGGTGGGGAACTTTAAAAAGTTACACCGAAACAAAACAGGAGGGACTCCCAGCTATCACTAAACTTTGCTGTTTGGGAACATTAATGGTTTCTCATTCAGCTACAGTAAAGATAGATGGACTGAACCAGAACTTGGTCAGTGTCCAGAACACGCTCTGCCCTGAACTCAATGAGTCACCTGAAACAATGTCAAGCTGAATGTAAACATCACTGATACTGGAGAAAAACCAGTTGACGTCCAAATAGCTACCAGTAGCATCCAATCAGACCAAGTTGATTTGGAATAAAATGCAAGTCTGAGGAATCCTTGTTGATGAGAAGGTGAATTTCCCAACAGCTGCCCATGTTGCATTCATGTACAGGTTTATGGAAGATTATGGAAGAATCAAAACAGCTCCAAACTGATTTAAGCATGTCTGATTCTCAGTTATTGGCAAAGTATTATTTAAACAGTTAACACTGACTATTTTCAAGTGGTTATATTGTTTTCTACTCTGGCTATCTCCACCTGTGCTGTAAAAAAAATCCAATCAAATCTCCAGTCAGTTCTGTAATTCCGACTTTTTTAAGTTATGGAACATGATAAAATCAAGTTAGTTTCGAGAGATAAAATAAAGTAATTAATGATTAAAAGGTTCTTTTTTTTAAGGCTGATCCAAGTATAAAAAAAAACAACAACAAAAAACGCTCATTTTTATTTTTCTTGATTAGAGTGTACAGAAAACGTACTGCACCATGTTTTTTTTGGTTTTGTTTTTTTACGTTACAACCCAGATGTTAACGTCTTTAAGCCTGAAAATATGAGCCCACCTGTGATGTACATCTTACAACTTGTGTCACATCTTAAGACATCAGCCAGTGAGTTTAAGCTTGGGTCCATAATGGATTTTCCAGATGGACAATGACCCTCAGCATCCAGCATGAGTACTTCCAAAGATGCTTAAGGAAAACAGAGTCCATGTTTCGTTTTTTTTTTTTTTTGTAGCCAACACAAAGCCCTAACCTTGATCCTAGAGAGAATTAGTCGGCCGATCTGAAGCAAAGCGGCATATTGACCTTACTCAGCAAATAGCAATAAGAGAAGGTTGGTCGGATTTAACTTCAGACGGTGAGAAAAAAAAAGATGATTCGTTGTATGTGAACTTGTCTATTCAACTGCAGGTTCATCTTTAATATGAATCAGTTAAACGTCAACTAGGAAGCTGAGCATCGACAGCTCATGTTTTTAGCCATTAACATTAATCTCAGATTTATCCGGTTGGATATTTGATCAATCATCTTGGTAGAGCCGGTACAGTCCATTTAGGTTGTTTGGGTTATTATATCAGCAGCGTGTAGAAAGCCTCATGGAATGGATTTCTAATGCAGAGAGTTGGATGTAAAGCAGGCCACAGGGTTCTAAAGCAGTTCTGTGAAGTGGGATTTAGTCAGGTAACATGTTACATTTCTGTAAAAATAGATTTTCTTTCTACTAGGATGACGTTGTTCAGATGTGTGAAGAATAAACAGCAGTCTGCTATCTGGTTGCTCACAGATTAACTTTACAGTTGGCAGATTTCCTCTCTAAACACAAAAGATTAAATTAAAGGATCTGTTTGGTTTAAAGCAGACAAACTTGATAGTAGGGGAACTGTCTTATAGGTTTATCCTGAATATGCCATTCCTTATATCCCTGTCTATCTTCGCATAGTCGCTAATTATGACTTTTTAGCACTTCTGGAAAATGAGTTGTGACAACTCAAAGTGCAGTGAGTGTGGGAACACATGGAGCGATCTGGGGTTTATTTAAATTAGATGTGCTGACAAAAAACACTATGTTCTGCTCTCAGCCTGGAAAATTCACAATGACAAAAACTCCTGCAGGCAACAATAAGGGATGACAGACACGGTGAGCATCTCAATCTCCACTTATTCAAGTGTTTTCTGTCTTTATTTACAGCTGAAACCTGTGGTGCGTGCACAGAGAGTTTGATCTTGAAACTCAACCTGAGGACAAAACACAAGGTAAAAAAATAAAAATAAAATTATGATATATTCTTAAGCAATAAAGGGAGAAATTTGTTTATAAAACTGAATAATTTCTTTGTGAATTCAGCAGATATAGGGTGAAATATCACTGAACCATTACTCAGCACTGCCCCTACAGGTGGAAGGAGATATATCACACATCAGACTTTGAGGTTCATAAAAATAAATTAAAACATCACCAAACAGTCAAACCATTTCAGTAACTCAGTTCAGCTATGTGTCATTTAATAAAAGTGTTAAATAAAGATAATTATGCCTTACAGCCACAGAAACCCGAAACTAAAAATATTACATAAGTCCAATAAAAAATTATTGTGTTACACTAATTAGGTTATGGTTACGTGATGGCTGGAAAAGTTTGTTTTCAAATAACCTTATAAAGTTATACGACATTTTTTCAGTCTTTAGAATTTCATTTACGCAAATCTGCACACTAAATCCTCCCTATCCTTATAAATCCTTATCAAACCTCTTCCAAAAAATGTGCTCAGCGGGTTTTCTATCATATCCCTCCTCCTACACGGTCACTTTCTGCCATAAACAGTCAATGTAACGTGTCTAGCGAATATAACACATTGACTTAAGCCTGTTTATTAGAGGCGGTTCACGGGTAACCGTGGCAACTGAGAGGCGGAGAAAACGCAATTCCCCTGAGACTGAAATCGATGTTTATTGGTGATGTAAAGGCCCTGAAAAAAGTTTTATTTCAATCATTTAATGTTGATTTAGATGGCGCTTTACTGAGCCAAAAACCAACCAAAGTGATTCACAAAAATACGATTGTTAGCAATAAAAGAAAGTGTAACAACACTGCAAAAGAACAATGATTATAGTTTGAATTATATGCGTACTTCTTGTAGATATTATGATTGGAATAAAAGCTATTTCAAACAAATAAAAACAAAATTACAGTAGAATGTTATAAGTTTCTATATTCCTTGATATTTAAAGCCCAACAGAAAAGTTTGAAATCTACTTTTAAAAAGTAACCTTGGTGCAAAACATTATTTGTGGGTCACAAATAAATGGAAGAGATGCGAGTGACACAACTTTCATAAGCAGCATGCCTAAAAGCATTTGCTTTTAGGCCTTTGGTCTGGTTGGTGCAGACAAAAAGTGAACTAATTTATTTTTCCTTTGGTGCAGTTTGCATGCCGACTGTTAATTCCTGCAGGGGGACTATATTTTATAAACACATCCACGCGTATGATGATCGGTGCTGCTATTTAGAAAGCAATGACCAGGAAGGCACACAGAGCAAATAGCCGGAAATGGAGGAAAACAAGAAGGTACTACATGCTGTATTCCTGCTCTGCATGTTTGCGCTGTTATTGGAGCTGCAAAATAATACTGATATCAGAGCCGCTGCAATGAATGAAGCGGCAAAGAGATGTTTCTGCAGTCCAAACGTGTAGGAGAGCAAGAGCGGGATGAAAAGCTGGAGCTGGGAGGTGGGCGAGCACTGGGCCGAGCTATTGGGGGGAGCCACAGACCTGGGAGGAGTTGGAGCAGAGCTGCTGGAGGAGTTAGCCCCAGGGCTAGTAGCCGGTAGCGAGAGCTACGGCAGATCAAAGCCGGAGAGAGACGGAGCAGGCGGGCTGGATCGGAGTCTTCGGGATTGATGCATGGTTACGTTTAGGAGATCTAGGCAAGGTTGGGACGATGACCGATGATGAGCGATGAGTGGTAAGTGCAGGAGTCTTTTATTCAGGCTGGAGCTAATGTCCTGTCCAATGACAGGCGTGGAGTCGATCAAACAAGGTTGGTGGGTGACGGTCTGATGAGCTCCTGACAACTGAGTGTCAAAAGCAGCTCATTCATTGCAAGTTTTCTGATGCTCTGTTTCAAATTTTTGGAACTGAGAATTGGTGCAGTAATCTGAAGGAGACGATGTGCTCTGTGTGGTCCTGTGTGTCGTCAGCAGCATGATTAAACAGAAGACGGAAGGTCAGGAATTAACATATTGATTTGTGGGGTTAAATATTAATTATTTGACAAAAAGGCGCATGTATCGTGGAGTTGGTTCGGATCGAGACTGGTTTGTATTCACGCCCTGAAGCGAAGCGAACCACAGTTCTGTTGGGATTCGGCCCGGTTCTCTGATACGCACCAGGATTCGTCGGGGTGCATTCACACCATCATAAAAGGTCTGTTTAAAGAGTACCAAACAGTGCAGGTCTGAATACACCCGTAAATACAACATATTTTGATAGGTATTCTTATTTTCAATCTCAGTTCAGAGACGGAGAAGGGAGCTGACTATTGGTTGTGAGTGTGTGCCAAATTCTGCAAGTCTGAAAATGTGGCTTAAATTCACAATTTTTCCCTCTGAATGGCTGCACTTCAAATGTTTTCTGATTCCTAAATGTGCGTAATAAAGGTGCTTAGTGTGCTTAAAACTGAGCACAATTTCCCACAAACTTTGCGCAGGAAGTTACTTACGCAGTTTACAGACCCCGTTTTGTGCTTAAGCAAGCTTGATAAATAAGACCCTGAGAGTGTTGCTCATAAGTCCAAAGTCATCTTTCCAGATGAAACTAAAGTTGGCATTTATTTGGAAATCAGGGTTGTGCCAGGTCACCTACTGGTTCGGGTCAAATGTGTCTAATTAACAATGGACAAAACCAAGAACAAGTTATGTGGACATCTTTGCAAATCTAGCAAAGTGTGAAAGCACAAATCAGTACCTGCGAGAGCACGATAAACTGCTCCTCTGTTCAAATCTTTCTCGCTCTCTGTTTTCTGTTTTCCTGTACAGAAACGGCACCGACCAGGTGTCCCTCAGTACAAATAGAACGAGTAAGTACTGGCTCTGGCACCAGCATGAACTAGCACTATTTTTTGTGTTTTTTTGTGGAAAAGCCCTGCTAGAAATTTCAAGGGAGATTTTCAGCAGGACTTTGTACTGAGTCGCAATGCCAAAGGTACCAAACGCTGTTCAAATCACCATGATATTACCTGTGCTTGACTGGCCCAAACAGGCCTGACTTGAGCCATAAAGTGGATCTATTAAGTGCTGCCAAAATGAACAGAAATAAGAAAAGTACGTCTGTGTGTGAAAACAAATGAAAATACATAAGTTTCTCTTTTTTAATCAAACTAATATATTAACTTTTCAGCCATCTTTTAACTCATTGTGGCGTCCATGTGTTTTAGTTGTTGCTGTTGTTCTAGTAGAAGTGATTAAGTTTTATTTTAACTGCTCTGCTACTTTAAAGCCTTCATGATGTCAAGAACTCTAAGAAGTTTCTTGGGTGCTCGGGAGAAAAACAGGCCCCAGACCATCACAGATCCTCTACCGTGCTTAACAGGGGACATAAGGTGCTTTTCATAATAAAAACATTTTTATTTTATTTTGTCATCTCTAAATATGTATGTAAAAATATTTTATTAATAAAGTTCTGCAATAATTACTGTTCCCTGTGCTGAAATCCATTTGCACATTTATTCATGAGTATTTTCACAGTTTTTTGGTTTTCTACTTCTGTATCAGAGGAATAAACTTGACACTTCAGAGCAGATAAAAATAACAGCAAAGCTCCAATCAATGGTAGAGACTTAAAAAGGCTTCAGAGGAAAAGGAGATGTGAGACAGGTAGACGGATAATCAGGAATCTTTGGCTTTCAATAAGCGGCTTTCTGGATTTTAATCATTTTCAGGATCATTACTCTCAGGATTAACACAGTCATCACAGACTGTTGTCTGATGCAATAAAAGTTGGACAATTTGCTGACCCTAATAAAGCAACCACTGAGTCATCTCGGCTCTTCGTGTGTATCAGTTTCAGGCTTTTTCTAGCAGAAGGAACAAAGTTTGCATGAGGGAAAATTAAGGAGCTCCAGAACTGTAGGCTGACAGCAGTGGGAGCTTAAACTGATTTTCTGCAGCAAGGTAAATAAATGTATTTTACTACATGAAGCAAAAGACCAAAGCCGGGTCATCCCAAAGTTGGGATGTCCTGATCAAGACATTGTCTCACTGAGACTGGCCTGAGTTTGTCCTTCTAGGGACCAAAGCCTGGTCATCATGTGGTAGCGCAGCATGAGTACAAGCCGTTTATCATCTGTAGCTAGGAGGAGGGGTTGTTCAGAAACGGCTCGTTCAGAACGTCTTTCCAACTTCTGCTCACCACGATTGGAGAAATGTTCTCTCATTTTAAAACTTCGGCTGAAGTGGCTTTTAATTCCTATCTCCAATTATGCAGTGGAATGCGGATTCAGCTTCTAGAGCATCTAAATCTCCAAGAGCAGTCTGAGGCAAAAATCCAAAACCTCTGCAGCAAATCCACTATTTGATTACGCATTTCAGTCCCATGCAGAGTAGGAGGAAGTTTTCAGACTGTGATCAGACTGCTCAGGTCTGTTAATTGGCTGATGATCCTTATCTATGCTGTCAGTACAATCATGTTCATTTCACTTCCTATTGCATTCCACCCATTCTTGGGATTGCAATAGTTTCTGTTTTCATAGGCCTCTACACAGCTGCCTGGGGTTCGATTCCCAAACCTGGGACCTTTTGCTGCTTGGCCCTGCTCACTTCACTCTCTGCCAATTTCCTGTCTCAAAACTGCAAAGAAAGGCCACAAAAACTACAACCATTTTTTCTAAGGAACCTGATATTTTCAGTTTAAAGTGGTCAGGAGGTATATGGACCGCATTGAAAATTGGTGAAAGGGGAAACAAAGAACAGTGAAAGATCTTCAGAAACAGAGGAAAAATTAATTAGATTCACTTTTAAAGATGCAACAGCACCAGGCTGCTGGGGAATAATTATGAGACCTTTACCGCTGCTTGGATTAGCGACCCCCCCTAGCTGAAACACAAACGGAGATGCCGAAAAAGAGATGAGCTCCTGAGATCTTGTGAGAGCTGTGGGTAAGTTAATATATAATAATTAGAACCATATGCTGTACACTGTTCTCTTTTTAAACTACATATTAAATTGTATCTTTCTTTTAAACGAACTGGATGAGGAAACCTTGGACAGCCTGGAGTGCTACTTAGACGAGTGCTTTGACAACATTGTTATGGGCAGGCCACAAAAACCCACATCTGACATGCAGAGAAGCACACCATCCCAGAAACGCGCTCGTTCTGAGGCCAGCGCATCCACCACCTCTCCAGATGAAAGCTACAGAGAATAGAATTTAAAACAGCTCTGCTTGTTTACAAGTCTTTTCATGGTTTGGCACCAAAGTATATCTCTGACATGTTAGAGACGTATGAACCATCTCGAGCCCTGAAAACTTCAGGGAAGGGTCTCCTGGTGGTTCCCAGAGTCAACAATAAACACAGTGACGCTGCATTTCAGTTTCAGGCAGCCAAAACCTGGAACAGTCTCCATGAGGATGTGAGACAGGCCTCAACTCTAACAATGTTTAAATCCAGGCTGAAAACAGTTCTTTTTACCCGTGCACATGACAATTGAAAGTATTTTATCTGCACTCGTTGCTTTTTATTGTAAATAATTATTTTTAAAGTTGATGTTTTTTTTCTGTTTATCTGTTTTCTTAATTAATGCAACTGTGACACACTTTGAAATGCCTTGTGTATGAATTGTGTTCTACAAATATACTTGCCTTACCTTGCCTTACAATGATGTCCCGGACTCAACAGATAAGACGTTAACCAGCCTCGACGGCCATCTTGTGTTGGTTAGTTCTACCTAAAGACTTTCGAGCTCTGAGGGAATCTCTGGAGTTCAGCCAACAACAGGTGGCATCGCTCGCTGCAGTAAACCTAACGCTCCATGTGTCGGGCCGAGGTCGTCCTTGCATTGGTTGGGGCGCCTCTTTTGGGAGTGCCAGTTCTGAATTGTTGGCTGATGACCGTTTGGTGGCTCGGCGGGGGTCGGATCTACCACTTGTTCTGTGGGTTCCGTCGGGGCTGAGGTGTCATATGGCAGCCGGTTGCCGTCCCCCTGGCGGCGGAGAACCCTTGTTGGCTTATCCCTGACGCAGTGGGTTGCCCATAGGCTCCCCGCAGTAGCCTACCGGGCCCCTGCATTGTAGCTGCTGGATGTTCCCATGGGACTTCCCTCTGTTCCTTACTTCGGGGCGTCCCCGTTCTCCTTCATGTCTGCGTCGATTGCTGTAGGACGGATTGACGGCACACCAGCTATCAAACACTCGTATAGGCTAACTTTACAACCTCCAGCGTGCTCACACACTCACATAGGTGTGGGGACATCTGTGTTTTAAGATACATTCTCGGGCTGAGGTTATCATTAATGGATGATTGGTGCCAAGAGTTTTACAGTGACGTTGTTGTATTCATATACCGATTTTTTTGTTGTGGAAGTGTTGTTCTTAATTAAATATTTTAGTGGTTGTTTGTTCTTCTTTCTTTCTTTTCACTTGTTTTGTCGTTTCTGTGTCCATAACTTCAAGAAATTAAGCCCACAGCAATCACTAATAAAGATTTTTCATATATATATGTGAAGTGGAGTACTATAGCAAAAGCTGTAATGCTCTGCTTGAAAACGTAAATCTGTTGGGCTTATACTTGGTACTCAGATACCAATTCTGAGTACCAAACTACCAGACAGGACACGTTAAAAAAAAAGACATTTACCAGGGCTTAAAACTTTTTTTATAAACTAGGCTTTAGAAGATCCCACCACCTTAAATCAAACATACTTCAGACTAAACCAGAACCCCTACAGTGCCACCCCAGCTTAACCCTCTACAGATACTCAATGTTATTCACACAGGATGAAAAAAAACATCTGGATACAAAGAAGAACCTCTGATAGAAAGGACTTTAGCAGCCCAACTATTCTTGCAATTAACTTTAAAGGAACTTTAAGAATTTTACAGTAAGTTAATCACAGTCTAATGTCCCATTTGGATTGGGATCTCAGACGGCTGAGTGGATGTTAGTTTTTATTTATTTATTTAAACACGCTGCTGTGGGATGAAGTCATTGTTCAAAATATCTGTCCCGCTATCATATTTTCTGGTTTCAGGGCAAATCTCATGTGAGCCGGCAAGGTTGCCAAGTCTTCAACACTAAACAGCGTTCCGCCATTTGTAATCTAACACCCAGCCTTTAGATGGCAGTGTTCCCTGTGTATGCATTGTTCTATGGTTTACCCGGAGCGAGAAAGGTCCAATATGCTGTGGGCAGCTGGTAGTGAGGTCATCGTTTTCAAAAGTCGAAAGTCCCCGACCCTACATGACAATGAATCACCCAGCGTTGTCGCAATTCTAAACTCTGAAACCCGTTTTCCAAAAGTTTCGTTTTCCAGTAAACGACAGGCCGAATTTCAGAGAAAACCCTTAATTTTGCTGAAAAAACGTTGTGTAAACTGCCCTCAAGACCAGACTACACTGTTTTGGACGTCAGAACTCCAATTTGACCACAATATGTCAATATAACATTTTGTACCTTTAAACAAAATATTTCTCCAAACAAACCTCGTGGATTGAAGAAAACAGCCCTGAACCCGGACGATAAAGGAAATACAGACAATAAAAATCAACGTACACAATGGTACCCACCTTGCTGGCGCCAGGCAGTAAGTGCAGTTTGACATAAGGATCTGACAGCCCGTTGTGGTCCATTGGTTTGAGCCCCTATGGAGGCAGAAAAGAAAGCCGTTGAGGTATTTATGCATGTTTTATCTCAACTAAATGACAAAAAGTGTTTTTTTTTTTATATAAGCATAGGCAAAGGGAGACAAATACAGGTAACATAGGAAAGTCTGTTCCACACAGAACAGCAATCTACATGCTAGTGTTGTAGGTATTTAGAATCTATGAGTTGATTTTATCATTTGGAGACCACATTTCACTGACACAGTGTGTTAACTTCTGCATGGACCCCTTATTCCAAGTCTCATGGAGCCTGTGCATAAAGAACCTGGATGCCTTGGAGAACACTGAACTATGGAGCAAACTCAAGGCATTCCCTTTAAGAGCAAATCAATAAGACTCCCGCAGAGGTGAGGATGTAAAGGTCAGGCATACAATAACCATAATGGGGCCGGTACCGACCGGGTGATGTGAAAGAACCTGAAGGGCTAGAGAGGGGATTCTTTAGAGTGAGAACATGTTCCCAGAAGGTTTCTGTGTCCGTATCTTTGACAACCTAAGTTCATGCTGCTGATCCCTTTTGATGTAAAAGTTGGACTGGAGATGTTGAATTAGTTTATTTCACAGTTTCTTCCTTCCAAGAGTGTTTATGTATTTTATGTATTTATTGTCGTTTCTAAATTTAATTTAGCAACTGGTCTACTCAACTCTTACTGTAAAATTACTAATGTTTTACTTTCTCTAGGTACAAGCCTAAATGCATTATAATAGCTCCAAAAACTGAAATTGTGTGAGTGTGACTTAACAATAGATTGCTGTTATTTACAGGGATTTGAAATTATACTATGATCCTATGCATGCTGACTACTTTCACAATGAGATCCTTGTTCACAAATAGTTTTATGGCTCTGTTGCATATGCCGTACGAATTCTGTTGTAAATTAAAGTGAAGGGGACAGAATTCAGCAAAAGAATGTAAAAAGAAAGGGCCCGTTTAATGAGCTGGACCAGAGAATCAGAGGGGAGGACTAACTTTTCCACTTCAGAGAGCAATCCGAGACGTGTCTATGACCAGTCCAGACAAAGGAGAAATCCAAGAAGGTGGTACAAAACTAGCAAGGAGCTTTTAAAACACCCTCAACTACTGTTTTATGTTGCTTTTATAATATTCTATATTGCTGGGACAGACCTCTTAATAATAATAATAATAATAAAATTTTTCAGTCAATCAAAGTTCATTTATAAAGCTCTTTTCATACAAAAATACAGAATAAAAATGACATACAAAATAAGTAACAAGTTTAAGCATTGACACGATCGTATCCCCCTCCCCCCAATCTTATTCCCATGTGCAGACACACTCAGGAGCAACATTAAAAGTACATTAATAAACAAAATAAAACGGACACTGGGCCGCTGAGCCAGGTTAGATAAGGAAACGGCATCAGAATATGAAAGGGTTTATTGCAAAATGTTGGGCAGATTTATAACATTAGGGAATTGCTGCGATACTTTATTTATCAGTCTGGTTTTCGTAGGTACCACAACACTGAGACTGCCCTCGTTAAAGTCTTCAATGAAATCCCTACAAATACTGACCGTGGTAAAACCACAGTACTTGTTCTATTAGACCTCAGTGCGGCGTTTGACACCGTTGACCATGATATATTACTGGAACGTCTAGAGAGCTGCGTCGGACTCTCTGATACCCCACAAAGATCGATTAAATGTAAGCAAAAAACTTAAACAGGTCCAACTAGAAACTATTGATCAGGCCAGAAATTTAGGTGTAATAATGGACTCAGATCTGAACCTCCAGGGTCACATAAAGGCAATAACAAGGTCAGCTTTCTATCAGCTGAGGAACATTTCTAGGATTAAAGGACTGATGACGCAAGGAGACCTAGAAAAACTCATCCATGCATTTATCTCCAGCCGCCTTGATTACTGTAACAGTATCTTCACAGGTCTCCCTAAAAAATATCAATCAGACAGCTGCAGCTGATCCAGAACGCTGCTGCTCGTGTTCTCACTAGAACCAGGAAAGTAGAGCACATCACCCCAGTTCGTAAGTCCTTACACTGGCTCCCTGTAGCTCAGAGAATAGACTTTAAAGTGCTTTTGTTAGTTTATAAATCATTAAATGGGTTAGCACCAGAGTACATTAACAATATGAAATCGTGGTACAAACTATTCATGTTACTCGGGTCCTCCAGCTCTAGTTTACTGATCGTCCCCAGAACCAGAACCAAACATGGGGAAGCAGCTTTCAGTTTTCTATGCTCCTCACATCTGGAACAAACTGTCGGATGACTGCAAAACTGCAGAGACACTGAACTCTTTTAAGTCTAAAACAAAAACTTACCAATTTAGACTTACTTATTAGTAACTGATCCTATTAATGCTTTTACTAAATTGCTAATGATTTCTTGTTTGCCTATTTTTAATTTTCACAATTACTATTTTGATCAAATGCTAAATGGCATTTTTTTATTTTCTATGCTTTATAGTATTTAAATATTGCTAGTTGATTACAAATGTTTGTTTAAGCCATCTTTAACCAATTATGTTTTAATTTTCACTTTTTTTGTAACCATGTAAAGGACCTTGAATTGCCTTGTGTTGAAAGTGTGCTATACAAATAAAATTGTCTTGCCTTACTTTGTGCAACCTAGGGATGTCCCGATCTCAAGATCGGATCAGCTAATATTTTCACATTTTTTAGTGATCGGAGATCGGCTATATTAGCTGACGAGTCGCTGCGATCTTTATGAAAGTACCTCCTAGTTACGTTTGACCGTGATTGCGCAATAATTCAAACATCAGTTCGTGCATACCAGCATAGCAGGTTATACGCAGTCCTAATGTGTAACAAATTTGCTTAACCATACATAAACAGAGAAAAACTCCTCTCGCCCCTGCAGCGAGGAAAAGGGAAAAAGGCAGATGCTGAGCTGCAGCTGTGCTGCATTCAAATAGCGTAGAAAATCTATTCTGAGTTCGGGAGTTTAGAAAAAAAACGTTCCCCAAATCGAACTAATCAAAATAACATTAAAGGTCCTAAATCATGCGAAATCAACTTATTAGAGCTTTCAACCTTGTTGAAATGTAATTTTTTTTTAAGATAAGAAATGAATTCACAATTTACTCAATATTCCTGCTGCTGCAGGGCTGTTGGAAAAACAAAAATAGGAAATTTTCCTTTGACAGTCTTGCGGTGTAAATATGTATTACGTCCGAATTGGCCCCGAAGAGAATCAACAAACAATTCTGAGGCGTAGGGGAACATAAACATGGTAAAATTATTGCGTTTTAGGCAGATTAAACCTTATTACAAGTCGAATTTGTCCTGCCCTGAGCACTCCATTTCTACGGATGTCTGCTGACGGGATGGAGGAAGCGAATGTAAATACTACTGAATGGCTCAGATTGGCTCAAAAATTCTCAGGGGGAGAAAGACAACATTAAATGAGCTAAAAATAAGGTCCAGATTGAAAAAAACAAAACAGAACTCACCTTTAAATTATTGTAATGTGTGGCTCTTCAAGCCCTGAACCATAGGGATGCAGACGTTTAGACAAATATGGTGGTGTCCAACTTTTATGACTTTTAAAAACAATCAATAATTAGATGCAGAAGCTTTTCAGAAGCATCAGCATAGATCTGCTGACATTTGTTGCTCAGCTCACAAACACTGTGTGATGTAACAGGACCGTTTTTTTTATATTAAATAATAAACTTAAATAATGTTCTTTACTTTCAGATTAATTCTTCAGATTTTTTCTCTATTTCTTCAGGTAATCAACTCTTTAAAACACACAAGTGAATGTGTAAATGTTCTGTTAATCTGTTAATTTTTTTGCCTCTGCAAGACATTCTATCCTGTTTATTTCTACAGATTGGTGCAAAATGTTGAGTCATAGTTCCCAGAATCTTGGTATTAAGTGTTAAAGAAAAAAAAATCAGGAGCTGCATGTTAGTTTTAAAGGTTGGGGTTGAAACCACAACATGTGCTAAAAATGTAATCTGTGCTCGGAACAAATCTGTATCAATATTACACATCGGCTTCTCAGAAAAAGAGTGTGTCGGGATTTCTCGCCTCTGCAGTGACCTTAACATACGCCGCAGGGATTTGGTCAAAATAATACTATTGAGAAGGTGGAGGAGCCGGTGTTAGTGTCGGCTGGTGTTGGTAAATGAGAAATCAGAGGGATGTCTTATCACTACCAGATGAGTCATCTACTCAGCGCTCTGCGATTCATCGCTGCAAGTCATGTGCAGCCTTGCCTCAGCAACGCCATGGATATGCAGCAGATGTCAACAATCACTAGAAACGCTCAGCCTCTAACTGCCTGGCTGCATGTTTCTACTCCCATAAAATACTCCAATGGTCACACCGTTGCTCTCACATTTTGAACAAACCAACAGGAAACCCAGCTGTACGGTAACTAACACGGTTAGTTTTCAGGCAAAAAAACAACGTATTTCTATCACGACAACTATTCGTATTATTTTATTACTACGACAGCAGGGCCGACTGGACGTCATTGTTGGGCCCACAAACCTGTTTGGAACGTCAGCACTACTAACGGAGCCAAACATGGATGAACAGCTTTCAGTTTCCATGCTTCCCTTATCTGGAACAAACTCAGAGATGACTGCAACGCTGCTGAAACACTGAGTTCCTTTAAGTCACAGCTAAAAACTCTTAGAGCTGCCTTTGAGTAAGTTAAACAATAACAGCTGGAATATATGTTTTTAAATGTGTCTTGTGTTTTACGTCTCTAACGTTGCATTTTATGCTTTTATTGTTCTCCCGAAATCATGTAAGGCTCTGGTTCCCAAACTTTCTGGTCTCTGACCCACGAAATATACATTTAAGATTTATTAAACTCTTGATGGAACATACAAGCACTTTTTCTGACTCACTGAAAAAGTAGTACAATGACAACAAAACCAACATCAAACGCCAATATATTGAGCAATATATGATGTTTTTTATCAATTCTTCTATCTTTTATTCAATTTAGAGAAGATTCTTGATTATTGGCATTTCTGGTATTCACATTTTTGTCGATACACAACCCCAACTTTGGGATCTAATGATGTAAGGCACCTGGAATGGCCTTGTTGTTTACAGTGTGCTATACAAATAAAGTTGCCTTGTCTAACAAGCAGCAATATCTGGTTATTTTTTGACGAAATATGTGTTTATTGACAAACTGAAGCTTAAACACAACGAAAAGGTTAAACTCATAGCACCAGACTGTAAACATGAAAACACAACAATCAAAGTAGGAAGTTTTCACAAAGTAAAGTTTATAATTCCTTTTAAATTTACAACTTCTAATATATTATTGCTGAAACGATCAGATCAAACTTGACAATATTATAATATTATATATTTAAATGTATTTAAAGGCTTAAATGTCTTGTGCCGGCTCTGAACAACAGCACATTAACTGCACTAATGTCTCTGTTTTTGTGTAAACTTTACCGACTGGCCACAATGTACTCTTTTTATGACTTAATGTAGAAATAAAGATGATTAAAAACCACCATTAAACAGATCTAGTAATCAGCTTTATTTATCATTCATTTATTAGTTAGCGAGCATTTTAAATTGATCTAAATTACCTTAAAATAAGTATAATTATTCCAGTTTGGTGAGGTTACTAACCCTCAAATATCTGCAGCGCGTCTCACACTTTTTCTCGTCTTCTCACTCTGCCAGACAAATCTCACTCTGAATAAGGGCAGCGTTTGTTGGAGACAGAACCATTGTTTTCCAGAGGAACGACTTTTATTCGTCATACTAAAAGGAAATGCTGCTTTCCCTTATAGCATGAGACGGATAACAGGGGACCGCTGGCCCCCATCCACTGACCTCATGCCAACATTACCATGGCCATTGTGGTACTATAACTGCAATATACATTGAATATTTTCACTTCTACTATGTAAAAAAACAGATATGTATCTTTACAAAAATGAGATGATTCCTTCTGCAGTCCAGAAGTACTTTTAATTTTGGTCGTTGGAGAACAAAAAACCAGACAGCATTGACAAAGCCTTGCATTAGCTGGTCCGCTTGTATTTCAAAAGCTAGCTATAGCGTTAGCTCCGTCACGACATATATATGACTTCTCATTTGTATTCTTTTTAATCACCCATTACAAATAAATAAATCAGAAATCACATAAACAAACACAGTCGAAACCCACATCATTAGTTATTATTTAACCTGGAGTACAATATACAGTATGTGTTATACAGGTCGTAAGGCGACGCCGACCAGAAAATAACTTTTATCGCTTCACTGACTTGTTCATTTATTTTTTTGGGCCAGGGGACCCATGGGATGCAAAAGCTTAAGGAGCTCGAC